>OY728119.1:739079394-740313232 GCA_963277665.1 Viscum album | reverse complement strand
CGAGACACCACCCCCACCCATACCCCCTTGGACACCCCCTGGACACCCTCACCCCCTTGGACAACCCCCTTACCCCCCCTCGACACCACCCACACCCCTTGGACATACCTACCCCATTAAAAAAGCCCCCTCACCCCTGGACACCACCTCCCCACCCCCTTGGACACCCCATGGACACCACAACCCCCTTGGACAGCCCCCAGCCCCTCTGGACAACCCCCACCCTTGGACATCCCCCAACACTCTGGATAGCTCCCCCCACACCTGGACACCCCCCACCGCTCTAGATAGCCCCCACCCCTCTAGAAAACCCCACCCCTGGACATCCCCACCCCCCTGTACACCCCTACCACCTTGGACTCCCCACTCACCCCTGAACACCCACCCCCACACCCCTAGACACCCCTACCCCCTTGGACACCCCCTCACCCCCTGAACACCACCCACCCCCTTTGAAACCCCCTGGACACCCCCTCCCCCTGGACAGTCCCCCACCCTACTGGACAACCCCACCCACTTGGACAGCCCCCACCCCCTTGGACACCCCCTGTACGTGCACACACACATGATAGAACACAAAAAAATAAAAAACTTGCATGATATCACTTCTATAGTTTTATTTTACCATAAAAGAATTTATCATGGTATAAATGAACACTATGAAAATTACCATGATATAAAGAACAATGATAGAAAAATAACATCTCGAAAAATTAGTTTTGGGCATCGCGGAAAATAAAAACTGAAACTGAGTCGTGTAAGGATTACTTGAGTGTTGCAATTCAACTTGATAGATCTAATGATAAGAAAGATGATAAGTGATGTTGAAAAAATGAGGTTGAAGGGCACAAATTCAAATAATACTTTCTAGGTTTTATACGTAAGAGATATGATTCATAGGTTTCCTGATCGAAGAAAATAGAATGACTGAATACGAGGTGTGATAAATCATTTAAAAGATTTATCACGTCGGTTATTTAATAACTGACATGATAAACTATTTTTTATTTTTATAACACAGGTTATTTAATAACCAACTTAAAAAAGAATTTATCACATCGGTTATTTTATAACTGACCTTATAAATGGCACTTTATCACATCAGTTATTTTGATAACTGACATGATAAATTGCCAAGATTTGCTTTATCACATCAGTTATAAAATAACTGACGTGATAAAGAAACCAAATTTGATATTTCACATTGGTTATAAAATAACCAATGTGATAAACTAATATTAGTATTTTTTATGTCAGTTATAAAATAACTAATGTAAAAAATAGACACTGATCGATTTATCATGTCGGTTATACAATAAATGACGTGATAAATCAATTTTTATAGCTTTTCACGTCTATTATATAGAACTGACGTGAAAAATGCTGACTTGTTAAACATTTTTTCCACTTGTGATTATGGACTTCTATAGCCTCTAACCATTCCTAAATGGAAATAGAATGTTGTCACCATGGATTTCATGATTGGATTATCAATATATCCCCAACACCACAATGAAGTATGTGTGATTTTTGATAGGATAACCAAAGTCACACACTTCCTACTAATCCTAGAGACCTTCTCAATTGATGATCTTGTAAGGTTATACATCTAGGAGATTTTACAACTTCATGGTGTTCACTATTCTATAATATCAGACCAAGATGACATGTTTTCATCATGATTCTGGTAGGGGTTTCCTAAGGCACTAGGTTCATAGGTTCTCTTTATTAAATCATATCAACCTCAGACCGACGGGTAGTATAAGTAGACAACACAAGTGTTAGAGGACATGATTTGGATATGAATCCTTGATTTTGGTGGTGCATGGGAGAAACAAACACATCTTTTTGAGTTTTCCTATAATTCTAGATTTTAGGAAACAATTCATATGTCTCTGTGTGAGTCCCTTTATCATAGGTTGATATTATCCCCTCAATGTTTGTTAGAGGTAGTTGAGGTAACACTACTAGATCCTCGTATTTTTATGAGACCTTATATAAAGTAAAAATAATTCAAAAACATATCGATTCAACATAGTCTAGAATGAATTCTTGAACCGATCACTATCATCAAACTCAAGTGTCCATGGTCGGCCATTGGGTCATTCTCTAGGTTTCTACCAGATTTGATCATAGATGGATTGAGTGATATGGAATGTTATCTCCCCATTATTTTGAATCTCTTGAAATCATGGAGAGATTCAGTTCTGTAGTCAATTAGTTTCAACAACCTCAAAGGTACCGTGCAATTCATGGAGTCTTACACAAATCACATATTCATTGGTATCTTGTAAACTGGACTCATTCCTTTAACCTTGAGGACATTAAGATAGAGGTGCATGTATCCTTTGAGAAACATATGATATGTATCATTGATCAGAGTATGAAGACCCTCTGGGGTATGTCATTTCCATTGGTCAAGGTTCTATAGAAGCACAACCATGTACATAATGATACCTGGGAGAGAGAGATTAGTGTACATTCTCAATGGTCATAAAATCTCATTAATGAAATTTTACCATCCTCAGAAGGGAACCTTGAGGAATTGTTGTCTTAAGGTGGCTAGGTTATAACATCTAGGATTTTCATAGAGGTATGTACTTTTAAGTTATAATTCAAAAACTCTCCATTAATTCTAAATAGGAACTCAAAAGGATAAGGGGTAGTTTGGGAGAGTTTGGGGATCATTATGATCTCAAAGATATAGGAATTTGGAAGGTATTCTGAGTCTAATGGTTAGATCATAGTTAGCACAAAACATACAACTCAAATGTGTGAGTCACCCAGTGCACATGGTAGGCCACATGGTTTGTATGACACCATATGAGCCAGGCTGCATGCCCATGAGGGATTTTAGAAATACCTTACAATAATATTTATCATTTCTTGGGCGCATTTATTAAAACTGTGTGCCTAGCCCATGTGAGGGGTCTCCTCGGAAAATTTCTATTTCATAGTGCGTGCATGGTTTGGTCAACCATGCACCCAAATGTAAAACACCAAATTTTAAGTGAAAATTACATTTTTTCCATTTTTGTTTTTAAAAATGAAAATGTTTTCCTCCTACCAGTTTTTTCTAATGAACCACATGATTGATGCTGCTATTTCCTCCCCCATTAAGGATTTTGATACCTCCCCCATGCAAGATCCAATTACATCTCTATCTAGTTTTTTAGATACATCTTGATAAGATCTATACTCCTCGTCTTTATTTTCATAGTTTCTATTATCCTCTACCACACTATTGTCGGTGAGACTTCATTTTCCCCATTTTCAGGTCATTTGATGATTCTTTCGATATCTTCTATTCTAGCTTGATTCAATGGTTGGCATAGAATTAGGTGAACTCTACCGACATAAGGTAGTTGGTCTATCTTCTTTACCTCATATTTTCCTCATCCATATTTTCTATCACTATTCCATACACCATAACCTTCCGAATACACCCTTAAAATTATTTCTAAATTAATTTAAATGGTTTCTCATGCTTAATGTGATTCTAGCTAGTAGTAACTCACCTCGTTGAATTTAGTCCTTCAAATGGGACACCCCTATGGATGTTACACTCTTCATAGGCTAATTTCAATATGAATTAGTTTCTCTAACACCTCTTGGGTTGTTTTTCTCTTAAACAAATTATTTAAAATTAATGTTTTTATTTAGTGAGAATTGGTAGGCCATGTATTAGGGACCCTGAACTTCAGGCCATAATAAAATTTCTTATTTAAATGAGAATGATAATTAGATTAAAGTGTCATAAATTTCATGAATTATCAGAGTAACTAAATTACCATATCTAAGACATACCTCATTTCAAACTAATATAAATACTTTGATCCTCATGGGATTCCTTGGACGGGCTCTTGGAACTTTCAAAATAGAACTTTTGTATGGATTGTATGTATGATGAGACCAATACTAGTTATTAATAGGACAGTATGACAATGTTTCTACTTTACCTATATGTAGGTTATACATGTACCCAAGGGGATAAACTAGGGATGGTCTCATGGATAGATAGTAATCACAGGTCATGAGTGATTCTTGGTTTTATATGTGAGATACCAAGGACAGGATCAAAGGGTTGATTACACACTATAATAAGATATATACAAGGGATTACATTTATGTATCACCTTGGATATATTCTTATGGTATTTTGAATTTACAGTGAACCTAAAGTGATAATTATGATTCTTTCTGGACCACCTTGGATGGGCCCAAGGTGCCTCTTTATAAATTCTGAAGATGACATATTAATTTAAGGTATCAGAATGTATAACTAAAATTTTAGGGATGTGTCTACCATGAAAAATTAAATTCTATTGGAAGTTACACCTTATGGAACATTATTTATAATGAACCATGTGTACATTATGTCACACTTGTATTGGTTCACTTTTGATTAGAGATATCCAGTTTTGGCCAAAGTAGGTAGTATCCGTCAGGTATCCCAAGAGGAACCATGGATGGTGTATTTATATATTTATTTTCTTACATCTATTATCTTTTGTCACACTACTCACTTTATCTACACAATCTGGATTGTTCTAGAAACTGTTGGTGGTGGACAATTGAGTAGATCTCACACCCTAATTAGTCTTCCTTTGTTACCCAAAAATATTTCTGGGTTGTAGGTGTTGATAATGGGAAGAATCTAGCATCCCATATTTGATTCTAATTCTTATGGTGGTGCATGAGATCAGAAGATAAAGCCTTTTATCATGATTCTATTAGTATAATATTTTGGTATTTTTCATATTTGGTTAGAATTTGGTATATGCATATATCCCATGTATCCCATATACTGATTTTTTACAGGTACATCACATGATCATCATCATCATTTTGTATCTATTATATATTTATCTTCTACCTAATTATTGTAATTGTATGTTTATTATTATTATTCTATTGTTTATTTATTCATTTTATACTTCTTATATTTATTAATTTCCACTATTCTACACTCTGAATTATGATTTAATAGTATCCCCACATACCCAACCTTGGCCCTCACTACTAGCTGATAACCTCTATCATATGGGGAGGCGTGCTTGAGTTTAAGTGGCTGACAATATCTAGGCACCGCTAAGTGGCTCCCTAGGTGGGACTCTATAATGATATTGTTTAGGAACTGAGTATGTGTCCCATTAATAATTGAATTGAAGAATGAGATACTAGAATGAGGTCTATCTAAATAATCTCTATTCATTATAATGTATGAATATATATATAGTTATGAAATATAATTTCTTGTGGGATAACAAGAAAAGATATATTACTAAGTCTGTATCCTAGTGTTTGGTATTTTAAAAAATTAAGGATAAGAGACTGGATTCTAATGGTATGTTATAAAAATTTTCTATAACATAATTGTAATGTGAGAACATCACCATGGATTCCATAATTATAATCCTCAAAACATCTAATGTCCATATTGTTCTTTGGGTTGTAGTCAATCACATTACAATGTTATACAAAATTATTTATATTAGAATGATTTATCCCTTGATATTAATTCTTTAATAAACCATAATGAAGTGGTAAAGTTTTAAGGAGAAACACATTCTATTTTATATGATTGAGGCCTGCGGTTTACCTTAAATATTAGGCGATGTATTTAGCAAACTCTTGAAACATAGTTGTTTTTTAGTAATTTTTATCATCATCATACTGATTAACAATATAAGTGGTCCATTAAAACCCAAGAGTATATGTTAAGATCATTTTATTTGGATTATATAAGTGTCAAGAACAATACCTTCCTCTTATTTAATTATCTTATAATAATAGTTTTCACTTAAGCATTCAGATGTCTCCTTATGAATCCTACTGTGGGAGTAAGTGCTTAACTAAAACGTACTAGGATGAATTAGATAAAGAAATATATCAGGACCTAATATATAAGTGTAAATAGTGAATAATGTTATATCCATTCATCAATACATCAAGACATATTAGAGTTGATAGAAATGTTATGCTGATAATATTCTGAGAAATCTAGAATTCAAATCTAGTGAAATGGTATTCCTATGAATTTCTCCATAGAAGATGTTTATGAAATTTGAATAGAAGAGAAGTATGATACATAGGTATATTTTACCCTATGAAAATATTTTTCAAGTTGGGACTATATCTTATCTCTTAGTGATTTCACCAAACCTATCTTGAGTTCATTATATGTTCCATGTATCTCCCTGAGGATGTACATGTCTTATACTTCACATATACTCAATGAAGAGGTTATACCATTGGATTTTGATCATTACTATGAAGAACCACTTATAGAAATATTGGATCATTGAGATAATTTATAGTAGAACAATACATCTCAATTGGTTAGATGCCTCTAGAGGAATCCTTAATTCTAAAATGCTACATGTGAACCCAAGGATGTGATGAAATATATATATCCTAATTTATTTAAATCAGAGTGATGTAAATTTGAGGTTGAAATTAATTTTAATGATTTCAAGATGTAACCCCACCAATATTTTATATAAATTTCCTGTAAAATATATTTTTTGTATTTAATATCTTATTGAACATAAAAAACCGAGATTTAAATGAACAATGATATACTATAAATATACTATTAATTAAATAACACCATTATAGAATATCCATTAATTAAAAAGGTATGAATTGGAATAACCATATCATTGAAAATATATATAAATTATTTTTACAATGAGAATTTATTAACATAGAAGTACTTAATTATAAGAAGAGTCGTTTTATGCCTCAAATGTAGTTTTTCTTCAAAAAAATGTTTTATGTCAATTTTGTATATATATTACAATTAAATCATAAATTATTTAAAAATTTAATTTTAAACAATTATCTTTTCATTAATTTTTAATAAATTTTTTTAAAAAGATTATTTTATGGTGAATAGTGAGAATTCCTATTTTTAAAGACAAATATATTTTCTTTTCTAGTATTTTTAAATACCCATTTTGATTTGGAATTGTTTAAAAAATTCCTTAGTTTATTGTTTCTAAAAATAATTCAATTTATACTTTTTGGATCAGCATTATAAATTATCTTGGTATAAAAATAATCTTATCCAAAAAGGCATTTTTCATAAAACTTTTTTTCATTGAGTTTTGCACTTTTATATTAAATTAATTTATTTCATTTATGTAAATTTAATCCAAAATAATTGATTAAAATTTTTGAATTAGAATATAAGTTTTTTTAATGATTCTAATTTAATTTTTTGAACATTATTGTTACTAACTCAGGTAAAAATATTACTACTTCGTTAAAAATGGTAAAATGGGTAAATTAAGGTTATACTATGTAATAAGGCCACAATTTTTCATATTGACTATTATTGGATGAATTTATTTCCACCCTTATCACCTTATGATCAAAAATTAAATCCTTATATGACATTTTTCTAGGAATATAACTTAATAATATTTTAATCCTTCAAAATATTCATCTTATTGTACACCCCCACATATAAAAGAACAACCCTCTATTTTATTAACACCACTTTGAGACACATAGATCAACCATAACCTAACCAATTATCTTATTAAAATATCTATCCACGTATTAAAGGTTTTTACCTTCTTAAAATACAATTCGAAGTCCCTTTATAATGAATATAAAGTAATTATACCCAAGAAGATGAGGTTAGAAAGTATTTAGAGGAGGATAAGACTTGAGGTAAGGAATTTAAAGATAAGTCTCATTATAATTATTATTTTTTATGCTTGAATTTAATTTAGGGAAACTATATGATTATTATTTTATAGTACCCATTTTTTTTCTTTCTCCATTATTTTTTTTAATATTTAATATTTATTACCATTTCCCACTCATAGATACTCAAAATTATTCATAAAATGTTATTAACAAAATTCGACGTTATTTCTCTTCTTTTGGTCAGAAAAACATTTACCTCTATATCTATGTTTTATAAAATGTTTTAAATAATGATTTTTATTATTTTAAAATGATTTTTAAATTCATTTTTACCCATGTTTTAAATTTTACAAAAATGTTTAAAATGAATCATCTTATCATTTTCTACACAATATATTTTTACCAATGAAGTGAATGGAATGTTTGTTATAATGATTGTGTCCTGAATGGAATTTACTATAGTGATGACTCATAAATTATTTAAATATTTATTTATATATTTCATTGTTTATTTTCAATAAAATTATTTCTTAATTATTTAATAAATTTTATGTTTAAAATAAATGATTACAAAATTAAAAGGGTATTTTCCTCAAGAAATGTTCCAGGTTATCTTTTATAATGACATTCAGTGGTGTTACTTATATACCATTGGGTATATTATTCTATGATACCATCCTTATTCTCTCTATTTTTGGTTTATTTTTATGATGATTAAATATTGATTTAACATGTTTTATTTTCCGTATGGTAAGTTATGAAGAAATGTTAATGTTTTCATGATCATGAGTAATAAAATGGAAAGGATTATGATTATGTGATTGGTGGGTCTATTAGGCTCAATAATGTATTAATTAATGATGTATAACTCATATAATAACCATGTTATGCATTAAACTAATTTAATTTTCGCAAAAATATTCATGGGATTGGTTTTAGGTCCATAAGTTTCAATGCAGACCTATTTTCTTATCCATAAATTAATATTTGGAACTATATCAATGTCCATATATTTATACATGGACATAATTTCATGTCTTTAACATAATGATTTATCCTATTTCTATTAATACATGTCTACAATTTTATAATATTATGTTTTTCTAGATTCCTTTGTTTATGTTATTCTCTCATATCTCATAATTGATTATTTATTATTTGAACTCTTATGAATATTGAATTTTATCATGAAAAATATTTATTTCATGAATCAAAATTAAAGATATTAAATTTATTGGGGATGATTTTTTTTGAATATTTTCTCATAACCGAATTCTAATATATGATTAGTGATTTATATATTCTATATTTACACGTATTGAGTATCTAAGCTCACCCTTTCTTATGTTTTTCATTCCCAGGTTTTGATAGAAGGTTCTACGTTTTATTTTTCAATAATGTAATTAATATGAATAAATTTATGAGATATTTTGGAGATCCATTTTTAAATAATATTTTTATTTATCTAGTCTATAATAAACTAAACATTAAAAATTATTTAGTGCTGATAATTGATTTTTATTTTGTATATTTACCTCAAATGATGCAATTTTTTTTCTATTCTTGGGTTTACTTAGGTTCCATTATAAAAAAACTCTTTTATTATTCTATCTCTTTATTTATTCATAAATTCATTATTCCAATATCATGATCTATTTCAAAGAGCCTCACAAGATTAAAGGTTGTACACCAACATAGTCTAGTAGAAACATGATAATTATATTTATAAAAAGGTCTCCTAAATCAACTGTAACCTAGAAAGGAATTCGTACCCATAATAGGAACACATGATGTTAAAAATTAATAAGAACATTTAATTTATATAATATATTTGTATACAAGTGAATGATTTTTTAGAAAATATAGGGTCATTCCCTTAAAATTAAAATATTTTGTTTCATTAAATAAAATTGAAAAACTATACCACTGATTAACCACCATAACCCCTACCCTTCTCATGAGTTTTTTTTGACTAACCTTAAAACATGATGTTTTTTCATTTAAAACCATGATCCCTATGATATCCTACACTTTTTATGGAGAAGTATAGAAAAATTTAATTATGTGAATAGAAGGGACTTCTAAATTTTATATGGAATGAACATTAATGGATTGAAGAACTGGATCACAATGTTGGGAGGTCACTAACACTATAACATTGCTAATTTCATAAAATTATAGAGACTATACCATGAAACTTTCAATAAAAATTAATTTGAATGCATATGGGAATAACAGTAATGTAATTTTATCATCCATGTCTGATATAGTTTAGAGTAATGTGATGGGTCTAAAAAACCACATGTAGATATACAAAAAGATGTAGAACATATACTAATATAAATTCAAGATAAATGAATCCAAGTGGAATTTTTTTGGGTAATAATTAAATACATAAAAATGGGGGAAGATTCGGTATTTGAAGATTATGTTTCTAGGGTTATTTAATTATTTAGTAATATAAATTTCTTTGTAGATAATATGAATGATTCTACTATTGTTAAGAAATTAATGAAAAACATTATAGATATATTTTACCATATGATCTCTACTTTTTCTAAAAAAATTACAAAACGCATGAGGGGTTTCACAACAATATTCTGAAATATCATTTTAAAAAGGCATCAGTTTATTGGAAAAAGACTAACTGGAAAACATCATTTAAAAAAATATATAAATTCAAGATCAATTAGGAAAAATTGATCCATTGATTAATTTATAAGAGTACAATTAATTTTATTAATATTTTAAGAGATTTTTCACTCTTATTTTTAGTAATATACAAATGGTTAAATAATATTATGGGGAAATGTTACACTCATGTGCCTAAAACATGGGGAAATTTGGAATATTGAAGATAATTTGATGAGGGAAAGGTTTTTGGAGTATATAGATGTGGATGATGAAGTGAATCCTCAATTAATGAGATGATTATGGTATTCCAAATGATATAATACTTTTAGATAAGGTAAATAAAAGATTCAATGATTAATGAAACTGAGTATGCTAAGTAAAATACATGATGAATAATATTTATCATGTAGGGATTCTATATAATATCACATTGCAAACAATACCTGATAAAAACTATTTTGTTGAATATTTTATTGATAATAAATGACATAATTTCCTCACATTATGCTAAATATGTCCATTTATGAAATAATTGGGATTAGATCATTTATTTGAAAATTAGATGAAAATTCTAGTTTTACCCTTTTAAAATGCACTATAGTATTTCTCACATAAATATTTTAATATGAATTATTTGAACATAAATTTTTTAACAGTGTTCCTCACTTAATTTTCTACAACTTTTTTTTAGGACATTGGAGCTTAATCTTTCATTTGGTTGGACGAAATGGACCATGAAGTCAAAGGTGGGATGGACATTTGGACCATAAATCCTTCATCCGAGCTTGGATTGGGCCCATATTTTGAGAGGATATCTCCAACAAAAATTTTCAAAAATCATTATTCTATTAGAACAACTGGTTCATGTGTTTTGAAGGTCAAATTAGCGGTGCAAGTTGGATTAAAATATTTGGATGAGATTCCTCATTCACACTTGAAACCTCTTTAAACATATCCTCCACTCCACTCTATAAATTAATGTTTTTATAATTTGGATGGGTTGGGACGTGAATTAGAAGATTTTTGGCAGATGAGAATTGGTTTCACCAAAATTGTCCAACCATTGTAAGAGGGGTAGCTCTTGAAGCAAAGATCCCCTCATCGAAGCCTTCTTCTCTTCTTCATGTTGTAATATTTTCATTTGTGTAATAAACTTCTTTATTATTATTTTATTAATTATCCTCTCTTATATTTTGTTCAAATTTATTCTTCTATTAATCTTCCTAATTAGGCTGGAATCAAGAGTAGAAACGTGATTGGGTTCTACCCTTTCTAAACCTCTGCACATGCAAAACGTTTCTATGATGACTACACCGCCCATAGAAGAGTAGTTCTTTTTAGTAATCGATCTACATATAACCTTCTTCATTAATTTATTTTGAATAAATGAGATACTATAATTCATTGAATATGATCTATTAATTGAGTTTTTAATTTAAATGAAACTGACCAAGCAATTGAACAATTGACACAAAAACACGCGAGGTCGTAAGTTGTGTAAATTATGAGAGTGTGATCTTAATCGGTAATAAAAGAACACATGGGATAAAATTTGTAGTGTTCAAATATAATAACTAAACTCAATTAATCCTCATTTTTAGAGTAGATATGTTCTCTAATTAACCACTGACCATAATCTCTCCTTAGAACATCAATCAAAGTAGGGTGCTGCGATTGCGTGTTTCGAAGCTAGCTTAGGGTTTAAGTAATTTCATCTTTGTGGTTAAGTTATTTCTCATAGGGTTCAAGGGTTAACAAATTAGGGGATTATAATAAAGTGGGTGTTAATTTAAATTATAATGATAAATAATTGAGTAAATAGGTAGAGTTAGATCTATTACTCCTTTCAAAATATTGTCTCAAAAACATCTTTTTACTATGTATTTTTAATCGAACTTCATTTCAAAAAAAAAAACAAAAAACAAAAAAAATGCAATATTCTTCTAGAAAAATTATTCTAGTTTTATAAACGATAAACAACCACTCATCCTTTCAAGTAGTTTTTTATTATCTCTTATTTTATTTTTATAATACCTTTATAAAGTTGTTTTAATTTTCTTCCTCCTTTGAGAGAAGACCATGGTATGCCACTCTGCTGAACCTAAGTAACCCCAAACCAAACATAATTTGAAAGTACCCACAACAGCACATTTAAAATTGGCACCATTTATAGGGAGGGAAGTAATTATTTCAACCAATTAGAGGTATTTATTTTATTTTACATTTTATTCTCTTCCTTGCTTTTTTTCTTCCTTCTTTACCTAAACTGATTTTTTTCTTCTTCTTTTATTTTATTCTACTTCATTTTGGACCATCAACTGAAACTTCTAATTTTTATTTTACTATGGTCCACTTTCCATATTTTTATTTTTATTTTATTTATGATATGAACTAATCCCGAATATCTCTTAGATCTTGACCCTAAGATTGAACGCAACCTTAGGGATCGAATCAGACATTCTTAGTCTACGAGAAGTTTCAACATTCAAACAGTTGGAGAATTTATCCACTCTAAGAACATTGAAATTGGAAACAATTATAATTACAACATAAAATAAGAACAAATGGATGAAATTAATTGAAATTAACTTAATATAACCATTAAAGAGTTGGATGCACCTGATATTAATTATCAACCAAATTGCATTGCATACCCAATTCTCAAATTGGACTTTGAACAGAGATCTGGATTAATTCACCTGCTTCCAAAATTTCATAGCCTCTATGGTGAGGATCGAAAATAACATTTAAAAGAATTTAATGTGGTTTGTTAAACCTTAAAACCAAAAAATGTTTCTGATGATCAAATCATACTAAGATCATTCCCATTCTCACATGATGGAGATACAAAAGATTGGATGTATTATTTACAACCTGAAGATGTAACTTGTTGGAATGATTTTAAATGTATTTTATTACAGAGATTTTTTCCATCATCAAGGACCATTTCCATTAAAAAGGAGATCTTGGGGAGCAAACAATACCAAGGGGAGTCAGTGTATGAGTACTGGGAGCAATTCAAGAGGTTGTGTGTAAGCTGTCCACATCACCAAATCAGTGAGAAACTCCTCATCCGGTACTTCTATGAAGGACTCACACCTATGAAGAGAATAATGGTGGATTCTACGACTGGAGGAGCATTGGTGGACAAGACACCAGTAGCTGCACATGTGTTGATTGACAAAATGGACCAAAACACCCAACACTTTGGAAATCGAGGTACACCACATGTCATGGGAGTACATCGGGTAAGTCCATATTCTCTTGAAATTTATTTGATTGATTGCAAGTTAGAAGAATTGAAAAATATGGTGAGATAGATTTATTTGGTTCAAAATACATCCCAACCCACTTCTTCAAGGTCTTGTGTCATTTTCACTGAGATAATCCACCCAACTGAATGTTTCCCCCAACAATAAGAAACAGAAGATTGTGAAACGGTGTTTCCTAAGAGACCATATCTGCAGAAACAACAACCATATCCCCAAAAGAAGTTTTATTCCTTCGCACCAACATACAACCAAGGGTGGAAAGATCAATCAGACATCAGGTATAGCTATGGACAACAACAAAGTCCCCCTTTTCAACAAAACTTCCAGCAGCCTCTACCTTACCAGTAGGGTTTCCCATAACCACAAAGGATATTTGAAGCCCAAGCATCAACAAGCTAGTAATAAGGGAATCTCCCACCCAAGGTAGATTCTAACACTAATGATCTTTTGAATTTTTTTTCTTAATCAATATAATGAGTTGAAAAGTCAAGGTTTGGAGCTTGGGGTGTTGAAGACACAAATGAGCCAGATTTCCACTACCCACCATGAACTGGTAAGTAAGAACTCTGAAAATATACCTTCCCAACCTACTCCAAATCGCAAGGGTAATGTCAGTGCCATCACATTGAGAAGTGGGAAGAAAACAATTGATACATCTATACCTATCATTCCACTAGGATTCACCTCAACTCTAGAAAATCCCCATTCCACACCAACTGATGAGAAATCTAAGGAGAAATACTAAGGTAAGAAAAAGATTGATGATGTTCCTCCTAAATCCCTTACATTTCCAAATAGAGTTGTACAAACAAAAAAGATGGTTGAAGAAGCAATGAAAAGGTAGGTTTTGGACACATTCAAGCATGTGAAGATCAACATTCCTCTACTAGAATCCATCAAGAAAATCTCAAGGAATGCCAAATTCTTAAAAGAACTTTGTACCAATCGAAGAGGGATCGAGGGAAATGAGAGGATTAATCTTGGAAGGAATGTGTCAGCACTCATTACACTAACTTTATAAATTCCAACAAAGTGCAAGGATATGGGGACATTCACCATCCCATGAACCATATGGGAGTTACACTTTTTTGATACTCTTTGTGATTTGGGAGCTTCCATAAATGTGATGCCTCACTCTGTATTCTATTCTTTATAGGTTGGTGAGTTGAAACCAACAAGAGTAGTGGTGTAGTTGGAAAATAGAGCTAAAGAATATCTAGTGGGAGTCCTTGAGGATGTACTTGTTCGATTAAGAGACATGATCTTTCCAGCATATTTCTACGTGCTTAACATGGAGGATGATCAGGTAATTTATCATGATCCCATTATCTTAGTTAGACCCTTACTCAAAACTACAAAAACTATCATAAATGTCAATGATGGTATACTTTACATGGAGTTTGGGGATAAAGTTGTGATATTTAATGTTATAAACTCCATGATGTACCCCTCAGAGGACCATTCTGCATTTGTTATCTCCCATTTTGAACCACCAAATAAAAACCCAATGGAATTTGATTTTCCTATGATTAGGGAGATTATGAGTATTGGTTCTAGTTTGATGTCTAAGATCACTTCCACACCCGCTTATAATGAACAAGAATATCTAAGATTTGATTTTGAAATGGATTCATATTCGGATCTTGATCATGTGAACTCTAATTATGACATGGATTTTGAGTATGCTGATGGATTTGATGAACTATTCTATGATTTTGATGATTTATATTCTGATACTGATGTTCTTTGTGCACATATTTCAGTTCCTTCACTATATCCATCCTTACAGCACCCCCAATATTGGAACTCAAGCCATTTCCACCTAATATCAAATACTCATACTTGTTGAATGGAAAAACATTACCTGTTATCATTGCTAACAATCTCCCTTTTGAACAGGAAGAAAAAGTTTTGAATCTTTTGAGGGAGAACATCATGGAAATCGAGTTAACCTTGGCTGACATATCAGATATTAGCCCCTCCATTTTCATGCATAGGATTATTTTGGAGGATGGGGCTAAACCAGTTAGGAAACCACAAAGGATAATTAATCCAAAAATTTTGGAGGTTGTTAAAAAAGAGGTTGAAGAATTGATCGAGGTAGGTATAATCTATCCCATTTCAGATTCCCAGTGGGTGAGACCTATTCAGGTTGTGCCTAAGAAACGTGGTGTTACTTTTTTTAAAAATGGGAAAGACGAGTTAGTTCTAATGAGGGTACAAAATAGTTGGTGTGTGTGTATTGATTATAGGAAACTAAATCAGTCCACCTACAAGGACCATTTCACCCCTCCCATTTATTAATCAAATGCTTGAGAGACTAGCTGGGAAGACACACTATTTTTTCTTGGATGGATTTTATGGATATTTTCAGGTTCCTATAGCACCAGAGGATCAAAATAAGACTACATTCACCTGTCCATTCAGCACATTTGCCTCCCGGAGGATGCCATTTGGAATTTGCAATTCCCCAGGTACCTTCCAGAGATGCATGGTGAGTATTTTTTCTAATTTTATTGAGACCTTCATGGAGGTATTTATGGATTATTTTATAGTGTATGGTTATTCATTTGATGATTGTATCTCTAGTTTGGGAAAGGTGTTGAATCGTTTAATTAAGAAGAATCTGGTCTTGAACTTTGAAAAGTGCCATTTTATAGTAGAGCATGGAATTGTCTTAGGGTATATAGTGTCAAAACATGAGATAGAGGTTGATAGATCTAAGATATACATTATTTCATACTTACCATATCCTTCATGTGTGCATGATGTTAGATCTTTCCTAGGGCATGCAGGATTTTATCAGTGCTTCATCAAAGATTTTAGTAAGATTTATCTTCTTATGTTGTGATTACTTCAAAAGGATTCTAATTTTGAGTTTGACGATTCTTGCAGGACTTCATTTGATGAGCTAAATAAGTGTCTAACCACTCCAAAAATCATACAGCCCCCATGGTGGGGGATTCCTTTTGAGCTTATGTGTGATGCATCCAACTTCTTAGTTTGAGCTATCTTATCTCAGAGGGTGGAGGGACGTTCACATGTGATTGACTATGCATCAATGAAATTAGATTCAGCCCAATAAAACTACACAACCATGGAAAAGGTGTTTCTTTCCATCATATTTGTGTTAGATTATTTAAGTTCATATTTATTAGGATCTAAAGTAGTTGTTTTTTTTGACCATGCAGCTCTGAGGTACATATTGAATAAGCTAGATGCAAAGCCCAATCTGATCCGATGGATGCTCCTTCTTTAGGAATTTAACATTGAGATAAAGGAAAATAAGGGGTCAGAAAACCTAGTGGCAGACCACATGAGTAGGATTACTCACACACAAGAGGATGACACCTTGGACTAGGTACCACTTCAGGACACTTTCCCTAATGAGCATCTTTATTCCATCTCAGGTACGCATCCTTGGTATGACTATTTAGTTAATTACCTTGTTTCCTCTCAAATCCCTGCAAATTTAATGAAATATCAAGTCCAAAAATTAAAAAGTGAGTGTCGGTATTATGTGTGGGGTGATCCCTACATTTGGCTCATGTGTAGTGATCAAGTCATTAGGAGGTGTGTTCTTGACCATGAGTTTGAGTCTATTCTACATTTTTTCCATAAAATTTCATGTATAGGACACTTTGGACCCCAATAAAATTTAGGAAAGTTTTATACTCTATATTATATTGTCCTAGATTATTCCATGATGCTAATGTGTATTGTATGTTGTGCTCACATTTCCAACACACGAGAAAATTTCTAGGAGACATGATATGCCTCAATAACCCATATTATTCTGTGAGATTTTTGATGCGTGGGGAATCAATTTTATGGGTCCTTTTCCTAGTTCCTTTGTTTTTTTGTATATTTTAGTTACTATTGGTTATGTGAGAAAATGGGTGGAGGCTAAGGCCACCAAGACTGGTGATTCTCATATTGTAGTGGACTTTGTCAAAGCACATATCTTTTTTAGGTTTGGAGTACCAAAGGCCATCATCAGTGACCAAGGGACACACTTCTACAATCATAATTTGGCTTCCCTCCTTTGAAAGTACGGGGTGACACAAAAAACACCAACACCAAACCACCCCCAAACAAATGTTCAGGCTAAGGTTTCAAATTGTGTGTTGAAATAGATTTTGGAGAAAACTGTGCAACCAAATAGGAAGGATTGGAGAAAGAGATTGTATGATGCACTATGGGTATATAGGACATCATAAAAAACTCCCATCAGTATGTCCCCATTTCATATTGTTTTTGGGAAAGTGTGCCATCACCCTGTGGAAGTTGAGCATCAGGCTTATTGGGCTATAAAGAAATGCAACATGGATTTGGCCAAAGCTGTAATCAAAAGGAAGCTGCAAATTAAAGAGCTTGAGGAGATTCGATTGTCTTCATATGAGAAATCATGGCTCTACAAGGAAATATCAAAAGAATCTCATGACAAAATGATCCAGAAAAGAGAATTTCAAGTTGGAGAGAAAGTCTTTCTCTATAGTTCACAATTAAAGTTGATGATTGGTAAGTTGCATTTCATAATGTTAGGTCCTTATGTTGTGACTAATGTTTGTCCTTATGGTGTAGTGAAGATCACACAAGAGGACCAAGAAAGGAGATTTATATTCAATGGGCAATTTTTGAATAAATACATTGAGGGACTTCCTACTGATGCAGTAGATTTCATCACACTACATGACCCCATCATCACTTGAGCATAATAGGCTATTCCTAACCCTTTCACTTTTATATTATTTGTACTATTTAAAATTAGGCATTTCATTTGCATATATCATCTCATGGGTTCACATTGAAGACAATTCCATATTTTAAGTGTGGCTGAGGGAACCTTTTAATTTAGCAATTTCAATTATTTTCCTATATTTTTTTTAAAAAAATTGTGTGTTTTTCAAATTGTGTTTGTTTATTTTTCAAATTTTTGTGTGTTTTTGAAACTTTTGAGCAGAAATGATTCTCATCACCATTTTAAAATTCATATCAATAAGTGAAACAATTTATCCCATGAAACCAAGCTTAAATGAATGCTAAAAATGACTTTGTTTCAAGTTCAAATATTCAGTAATTTCATGAAAAGTACACTAAATTTTGAATCCCATGACACATCTCACTGCCTTTATATTTTAAATCACTTTCATGTGAGGATTCTGAACCATTATTTTTATATTCTTTACATTTACCTCACTTCTTGAGAGAACCAAACCATGATTGATTTAACCAGAATTTGATTTATTCCTATCAAAACTTGAGGGTTTGAGGTACTTAAGTTTAAATGATTGAGGCATTTGTTTGGTATTAAAGCCTATATTTCAAAGAATTATTTTTATAATGGCCTAACTTGAACATTTAATCCTTGTAGACCATATAAGTCATAAAAAACCTATTAGTTTAGCCACATTACAAGATAATTTTCCTTATCCAACCAACTCTTGAAGTGAAATTGCATAATGTAGTTGAACTTAAGTGTGGGGGAATCCATCTTGTGTTGTGCTACCACATTTTGTGATAATTTGGGTGGAAAATTAAATTCTAATGAGATGTGTTTTATACTAAAAAAAATCATTCCGTTGAAAGTTGTGCCTTTTCTGGTGTTTTCATGACAAGTGGAGCTATGCCTTTCTGGAGATTCTAAAAAAAGAAAGTTGTGCCTATCTGGAGCTTTCACAAAAAACTATTTTGGAGAATATTGACATTTTTTTGTTTAAATGATGAATGGTGTAAACTTTCCATGAATTTTCGTGATGATGGAGATGAATTTATGATAATGGGATTGAGGAGGAGACCACATTTAAGTGAAAATTAGATTAATGAAATTTTTCTTCAAAAAGAGTCAAGCCCCCCTCATTCAGACTCAGATTTTTTCACATCATAATTTTAACAACCGAAAGGCACCGAACAACCCTGAAAATCCCTCATGATAAATATATGTCATTGAATCACATCTGGTGGTGATGTAGGAATTCTTCAAGCCTATGGTGACCCTTGTATGAATTTGAATGAGAAAGACATTGCTAAAAATTGACATTTGCGTGATAAGAGAAAATTCAAGTGAGGTAAGTGTTTTGTGCATGGGAGAATAAATGAAGTGGAAAAATATTGAATGATATAAATGGAGAAATTGAAATAATGGTTATTTATGAGACATGATATCTTTTGTTTCTTGGTGTGGAATTTTTGGATCTCAAGGATATGTGTTTTTGAATTTGTTTTGATTTGGTATTGATGTTTACTTGATATGAGGTTTTACCCAGGAGTGCAAAAGGGTAAGTGTGGGGGAGTTGATAAAACACTATTTTTTTGAATATTTTATTTATAATAAAGGACATAATTTCCTCACATTGTGCTAAATATGTTTATTTATGAAATATTTGGGATTAGATCATTCATTTGACAATTTAATGAAAATTCCAGTTTTACCCTTTTAAAATGAACTATAGTATTTCACAAATAAATATTTTAATATGAATTATTAGAACTTAAATTTTTTAACAGTGTTCCTCACATAAGTTTATACAAATTTTGTTCAGGAAATTAGAGCTAAATATTTCATTTGGTTGGACTAAATGGACCATGAAGGCAAAGGTGGGATGGACCCACCAGAATGGACATGGGTTCTGTATTTGGGCCATAACTCCTTCATATGTGCTTGGATTGGGCCCATATTTTGAGAGGATCTCTCCAACCCAATTTTTCACAAATCATTATTCTAGAAGAATAGCTAGTTCATACGTTTTGTAGGTAAAATTGGCAGTGGAAGTTGGATTAAAATATTTGGCCGAGATTCCTCATTCACACTTGAAACCTCTTTAAACCTAGCCTTCCTTCCACTCTATAAATTAGTGTTTTTCTCATTTGGAGGGGTTGGGACATGCATTAGGATATTTTAGGCAATGGAAAATTGGTTTCACCAAAATTATCCAACTATTGTAATAAGGGTATCTCTTGAAGCAAGGATCCCCTCATCAAAGCCTTCTTCTCTTCATCATGTTGTAATATTTTTATTTGTATAATAAGCTTCTTTGTTCTTCTTTTATTTCTTCTCTTCTCTTATATTTTGTTCAAATTTTTTCTTCTCTTAATCTTCCTATTAGGCTGGAATCAAAAGTAGAAACATGAGTGGGTTCTACCCTTTCTAAACCTTTGCACATGAAAAACGTTTCTATGATGAATACACCGCCCATGGAAGAGTAGTTATTTTTAGTAATCGATATACCTCTAAGCTTCTTCATTAATTTATTTTGAATAAATGAGCTATTATAATTCACTTAATACAATCTATTAATTGAGTTATTAATTTAAATCAAACTAATCAAGCAATTGAACAATTTACAAAAAAACACGCGAGGTCCTAAGTTGCTTAAATTGTGAGAGTGCGATCTTAATCGGTAATAAATGACCACAAGAGATAAAATTTGCAGAGTTCAAATATAATCCCTAAACTCAATTAATACTAATTTTTATAGTGGATATTTGCTATAATTAACCACTAACCATAAGCTATCCTTATAACATCAATTAAAGCAGGGTGCTGAGATTGCGTGTTCCAAAGCAAGCCTAGGGTTTAAATAATTTAATCTTTATGGTTAAGTTAACTCCTGTAGGGTTTTTGGGTTAAAAAATTAGAGGATAATAATAAATTTGGTGTTAATTTAAATGATAATGATAAATAATTGAGTGAAGAGGTAGATTTATATCGATTAGTCCTTTTAAAATATTTTCTAAAAAACATCTTCTTATTGTGTCTTTTTAATCGAACTTCATTTCAAAAATAAAAACAAAAAAAATGCAATATTCTTCCAGTAAACTTATTCTAGTTTTATAAATGATAAAGAACCCCCTCATACTTTCAAGTAGTGTTTTTATTCTCTTTTATTTTGTTTTTATAATACCTTTAAGAAGTTTTTTTAATTTTCTTCCTCTTTTGAGAGACGAACATGGTTAGCCACTCTGTTGCACCTAAGTTACCTGAAACCAAACATAATTTTAAAGTGCCCATGACAACACCTTTCAATACCAACATCATTAAACATGATGAATGAAATGATGAATGAGTCTTCAATAAATATGTTGAATTATCCTACATGGAAAACTAGTTGACAACTAATAATTATTTTTTATATTAAAGAAACACTCATAATAATAGATAAATAAAATCCATTAAGAATTATGTTCACACATTCATGAATGAAAATGATTAGTTTCAAAATTCCTAAAATCATCAATAAAATATGTGAATAATGGTTTTCAAAATTACAAGATAGAACTCTTAGATATACCAAATAGTATCATGAATGATATTTGTTTAATAATAGTAGTAATTCGGAGGTTTTGGAGACAAATCATATGTTTTATAATATCATATATTTCTCACATGGAATTAGTAAATCCATAACAATGGGGGACATATATAGTGAAGATATACATAAATCCAGTGAAAAATAATACATTTCATGGATGTTCAGCTATGGTAGCGATAAAAATTATTTTTTATTTTCTTAAAGATATATATGGAATATATGACCATCACAGTAATTCTTCATAAGATTTTATGACCATGTATATAGCTCAAAATTAATAAGATTATGGGGGAATAAATACATAGGAATTAAATAAGGATAATAAGTCACTCATTGATGATGTAGCTCTTAATGATATAAAAATAACAAATCACTTGATTATGGATATTTGGTACTCATAAAACCTTATTGAAGACATAAGATATTGAAAAAAATTGAATAACATTATAGTTATTCTATGATATATGTTGATGAAATCTCCAGAAATATAAAGGGAATTAAAAAATCTAAGATAGAATCACAGAAACTATAATAAAAAAAGAAGCCATATTTTTTTAATCGCTTTAAACATGACATATTATTTGTGATTCACCTATGTGATGTTGAAAATGTGGTTATCTATAGAATAAAATACATTTTAAAGAGAATAAAATACCTTTGAAAGAGAATAAAATATGGAAAATTTTTCACTATAGGTAAATTAACAAATTATAACCATTTTCAATTTGTTGATTAAATTAGTTCATATTATTTGAGTTCAAATGAATAAAAAAATAGTCTCAATGAAGATTGATTCACCATTTCTAAAAGATTTTGAGTATGATTTCCAATAGAGATGTATTGATATACTTTACTTATCTCAAGATAAAAAATGTTGAATTTTTATAAAATGGGAAAATACCACATTGTAGTCTTAAAATTGTGAAAATATAGTCACTATACTACTTGATCTAAAAAAATTTATTTGTATACTCAATGAGACATAGGTCCACTATGAATGTTCATTATTTAATTACATTTATTGATGATTTTAATAGAATAAATATGTGAAATTCATAAAATACAAAACATAAGGGGTAAAAATTTCCAAATTTTTAGATAATGTGTTGGGAATAAATTACAGATGTGTATCCCAATGTTTAGATAAGAAAATAATAATGATTTTATAAGGATTTAATTTGATTTATATAATTATAATAATTTTATTAAACATTAGAATAATCCTCTATACACAACTGAAAAAGGTTATGTATAAAGTAAAAAAATAATCAATTATACTAGATATGGGGTGAACCATGATAATTGAATATAATGTCTCAATGTTTTACTAGAAAGAGTCTATTGAAAATATTTTTATATTGAAAATAGCAACCTTCTGAGGCAAAACGATAACATAACCTACTATGATATGTGGTATAATAATTGTCCCAATGTGGAGTATATCAATGAGTTTGGTAGTCCATTCATTATTGTTGAAACTCCCATATTACATACTAATGAAAATATCTATGGAAAAATACATCAATTTGTAGAGGAGAAAGGAGATTAAATGAACTCACCCAAGTCAATCTATTCCAACCCAACCTGAGATCTATGAGACTCATGTAGGACCTACTTGTGAAACCCATCATGACCATCCAATACCTATTCGAGGGTATGTGTGAGACACCTACACAATGGACTTGAAAAAATGGTGTACTTAGACCAGGGATCTGGGTTTTTCTTATAAATACAAACCTTGGGGGATCTCATTTGGGATAAATAGAAGATGAAATAGCTTCTTGAAATTCTACTCTCCCAAACCTCTCATCCAATACCTTTAAATCCTCAGGTAGTTCCTTAACTATAAAAAATGGAAAATAGAAATAGCCAACGAATTGATGTCCCTCAAGAGCAAGAGTACAAAGAAACTTGAAATAAAACACCCCTATAAAAAATACTTAGTTGAAGGAATCATATATAGCTCAAAACCTAGGTTCCATTCATTGAAAGGGAAATGAGGAGACCCTTGGAGTATAGACAAAGGCCTCACCTATGTTTTGTTACTTAGGTTTCCCATTTCCTAAAGGGAATATCTAGTATGCTCAATTAAACCCTATGTAAATCACCTCTACATCACTAAAGTTTTCACTATGTGAGATTCTATTCCTATCACCTAAGCCTAACATGGGTGAGAACCATTTTTATCCCTATTTCATACCACTAATATTAGGGAACCTATATTCATGTATCCCTCATCTGAGCGGGGCCATCCCAACACCTCCCCCAGATCCCCCGGACATGTATGATTAGAGTGAAGGTCGCATCAGTATGTCCCCAAAATAATATATTTTCATGGTAACGGAAGTCTCAAATTTATCCAAACATAATGGGTAGGATCATCAAAGTGTTCTCAATTATACATTATCTTGGTAATTAGGTTCCCAACCTTTGGGGTGATAATGCTTCCCTAGGTATAGAAAAAAAGCATAGAGATGGAAACACCTAGACTTGTCTAAATTCCTGACTCCCCTACCAGGACTTCATCATCATCTACTAGTAGAAAAGGAGATAATGTCTCTTTAGGGAATTCCTCATAGATCAGGCACTTATTTTTTCTTGAGGGGCATTCCCCTAACTTCCATATCATTTTCCTCATCCAATAGTGAACAAAATTGATTGTGTATATTTCCAGATCTTCCACTTACACTTTTTTCTCTCACCAATAATTGCTCAAGTGGGCTAAGAGGTTATAGACAATCACGCCATAAGCATAATAAAATACCACCCATTGGGCCTCCAATATTCTATAAGCCCCAACCAAACTCACCAGTGGTCCTCCTATAAGGTGTAATCCAAAAAATCGTGATACCTTCCCCTCAATGCATCATATTACCTATGATACAAACCTTAGAAGGTCCATATTCATGATGAATAAATCATTGGACTCCTCAATAGGTATAATCCCCAACCTATTGAAAAATGTGATATTTGATTCATGTTCAAACAAGATACTTCAAAATCCTCCCTAAGGTTCAAACCCAACACCCAAAACTAACTCTAATTTTCTTTGGGCCATATTCTTAGTAGGTTTATATAAATAATGGGAGGTTATATCACTTTCATTTCCATTGAACCATTTTATTTTAAGTGCCACACCATCTTTTTCCAACAATATTATTCCTAAACATCCTTTCCACACAACATTAAACTATTTTCTATAGAACTCTTCACATGGACTTAAAAAATGTATGATGTGTCTAATTAAGTGGTACCAAAATACTTGGGATCTAATTACATTCACAAGGATTCATAGGAACCCATTCTCATGTTCGTAGTTTGGACATCAAAACATCTTCATTATTCCTAGATGATAATAGATTCTAGATCACCCCACTACAAGGATTAAAAATAGTATCATGATAATGAATGACATAACAATCTCAAATCCGTGTATAAAAGGGTACCATTTATAGAGAATAATGGATATTTATATACGTCTCTGTAAAAAATAACCATGGATACATATAGATTTTTCTGAATCCAAGACATAATAACAATTGATTATTAATATAAGGGTGACCCAGTCTATATTTGGGATTTAATAAAGGATTCATGAATATGTCTTAATTCTATAAGAGAGTCTTATAGTAGGTAATAATTACCTTAAAATGTAAAATGATTCTGACATCTCCTCCCTTTAACAAATTTGAGTCCCTAAGTGTCATTAGAACTTTTTTTCCAATAACCACAGGCCTTTGGAATATTGTTTTATGATACATCACAAATAAGGGAACTATTTATTATTTCATGTCATGAAAATAAAAAACATTTGAAACTAACCTTTAATCGTAGATGAGTGAGATTAAATGGTTTACAATGAGGTTAATTCATGAAAACAGTAACACCTAACGGTTCCATTAATTGTGATTTCTCATAAACATAATTCTCAAAGGTATGTGGTCATTATAAAATGGTTACAATGACACTTAGGGACTCACATTTTACAAGATGATGGGAGGTCGAGCTCATCACTCCATTTTTTGGGTAATTGTTTCCTACTTAAGTATTATCTTATAGATTTATGAAATATTCATGATTCATTAATTAAATCAAAAAATAAAAATCAGATTTCACTTATATTTAAATTAAATTTTCATCATGTATTGGATTTAGAATAATTACTTTTTATTTGAAATTATACATCAATGGAGTCATCTATATGTACCTGAGGATCTCTATCAATGATATAATTTTTGGTATGGATTATAGATTCATATGTTGTTCAATATCATGATACTAATTTTAATCTATGTGGTAGGGCAATCTATAATTTATCGCGATCCTTGAAGACAAGAGTTGATTTGATGTCAAGAATGGGGCCATGATAAGCGATTCATACGTATCCCTAGTAAAGGAATAAGAACACATGTAGTTCATTTCGAATTAACAGGACACACCATACATTTCTTGTCCATGTTATAGGGATATGACTATGAAATTTAATATATTGATTCAAGGGTATATAGGAATAAGATTCCTATAAGTGGATGGTGTGGGAGTTACGTCGAAATAGAATTTGGGGCCTTGAATGGATGTAGCCTCCAATGATGGATATGAACCAACTAAGAATATAGATCAAAATAGATTAGGATGATTTTGGGGTGTTGGGATTGAACCTCAGGGAGGCTTCCTACTTATCCCATGTTAAAATGAATCAAATAACCTGTAGTTCAGTTGGTTGGGTATTTCACATATTGAGGAGGACCATGATTTCTTCATTGAGAAAATGGAACTTTTATGTTTCATATCACAAGGAGTATGGACCTTATAGAAGATAATAACATAGTTTTTCATCTTACACATAGTGGGAGGAACATTTGGCTATCTCATTGGGAATATGGACCTTCAATGTTGTGATAACACTGTTGGTTCTTATACTGAATATAAGTCCCAATGGTAGGTGTGGATGGGGATTATACCAAATAAGAGTCTCATTGTACCTTCATTAGTAATATTGAAATTTTAAGGTTTGTCTCATAAGGTATATGTCCCTTTGAGAAGATGGTAAAATGGTTTTAGGGACTAAACAAGTGAGTGTGGTGGGGGATTATAATATATAAGAGGCCCACTGGGTGGTATTCTATTATATTGATGAACAGATCTCTAAACACCTCTATAACCACATGTGTTATTCTTGGTGTGAGAAACAATAGGAAGAAAAATATCTAGAAACCCAAAAAATACCCTTTGTTTGCTGGTGTATGAGGGAGAGGATAAGGAAGGTGGGGAAATTCCCCCAACAGAAAAGAAAGGGTCCTACTCTATGATAGAATACATAATGATACATTCTCTCCTAATTCATTGGTACATGAAAATGAAATCCTTGAGAGGGATTCAGGAAGAGAGACAAGGTTTAGGTGTACTCTTCTCCCCTCTTATTTTCAAACCTCAATGGACCTTCATCATCCCTAAGTTTGGGAGCCTAGTTACCAGGAGAATGTATGACTGAGAACACTATAAGTATCTCACCCATTAGGTAGGATATATAATTTACTTCCATTACCATGGGAATTTATAACTCGGAGGACATTCTTGTGTACCATGTGATCTGATTATGCATGTTTGGTGGATTTGGGGGGTTTTTGGCTAGGTCACGCTTGGATAAGAGGTCTAAGGGATGATGTTTCATACCATTAATGGTATGAAAGTGGGATCAAAGGGTGTATATCCTAGGTGAGTCTTGGGTGAGCTAAAGAGGATCTCACACAATTTGGACCTGGGTGTGCTATAGGGTTTAGTTAAGGGTGATCCTAGGTGCTCAAGAGGGTCCATGTAGAGTAGACCAATGAAATCTATAGGTTCTCTTTATTAGGAGGACCTATATACACTAGATATTCACTTTAGTTATTGGATATCCTAGGTAATATAACTTGTGTGAGGACCTTATAAAAGATCTAAGGATCTCATAATGTGTCATTGGATGACTTAATCTCATGTTTTGAGCTATATAATGGTCATTATTCATAGTAATTTTGAATAGGGGCGTTTCTGATAATGTTTCATCATATTATAGTCCTTTTGGGAAGTCAATACATTGATGGTTTCTAATTTCAATACATTTTTTGTATTAATGAACTGCCTAAGGGTTTGGAGGACTTGTCCAAGAGAATTGTGAAAGAAGTGCATCAAGATGTCTCTTCATATTCCACTAATCGAAAATGAGGATCCTAAGGGTCCTATTTATAGTCAAAATCTAGGACCCTATGAAAAGGATACCATTTTGCATGTCTATCACGCATTTATCCCATACAGGACCCTTATATATGTAGTGGATACTCATATTAAGCCATATAGGTGGAGCTTTTGTGATCATCTTGGGATATAGTTGGAGTCAGCATAGTATGACATGGGTGAGTTCCTTAACATCCATTTATATTCTAATACTTGAGGTATTCTCCCCCAAATATTTTCATTCCCATGTAAAAAAGGGAGTGTCAACAAATGTCCCCCTTCTCAATATTGGTGACAATTAAAGAAGAGGATTTGATCCTGAGTTAGATAGGAATATGGATTAGGATGAATCATTCACTAACTATTTTTCATGTTTTTGTATACCCTTTATTTCTATTCAAGATAAACTATTTATTACATGAAATAGAGAGATAGTAGATCAAATACAAATGTCTACTACATAGGTCAGTCTTGTAGGTATGGTAGGGTAAGTCACATAGGTTAGCAACATAGGTCAGCTATATAGGTGACCATGTCTCTATAAATAAGGCCACATTGTAACGCCCCGACCCCAGCTACCCAGAGCCGGTGCATTACTTCGTAACATTGGCATGATCAAAAAAGATCAAGTCTCGAAAGACCGATTAGTTTAGTAGCCTTGGAAACACTAGATACATTCATAAACGTTACATTACATCATAAAGTGAAAAACTACAATAACAAAGTCTCCATAGTCCACACTCATATCCTCTTCTGACTATCCCTGCAGGTCATTCATAAAATACTTCTTCACATCCTGGAAAATATTAAAACATTGAAAGGGGTGAGCTCAGATGCTCAGTAAGGATAACAATATTGCGGAAGCTTTCATAAATAAACATAAAAATTTAAGGCAATGTATAACTAAAACAAAAGCCTTTTAAACTTGAACATCAACATAATATGGCAAAAGTAAAATGAGATAGTTCCATTCACTTCTTCACATGGATATTCTACTGGTCGAATAATCACATGCAATATCAATAACCACTTTCATAATGATGGAATGCATAATGCCAGACTATCATAACCACGTAGCCAAGGCCTCGTGCCAAGACCACAAATAAGATTTTGTCAAGGCCTCGTGCCAAGACACTAGTTTGTCTCATGAGACCTGCCGATGCATCGAGGAGCTATAGCGGGCTCCACCCGTCACTTATTAAGTCCAATGCATTCCTCATATGAATAGGTTTAAACATTTCATAAACCATAACATAATCGTATCACATAAAACATGCATAAAGGAAACATAAAATTTCCACATTTCAATCACAAGATAACAATACAACACATTCATAAAAACACTTTCAAAACCATTTTCAATACCAAAATAAAAGAAAGTTAAAACTTTGTATTTATTTTTCATTAAAAAAAGTGATGGCTTGTAGAGGAAGCCGAAACTCAAATAATGGTCACGGCGGCGGAGAATTAGTTTTCGCCGCATAAGTACGGAAAGAAAAAACATTCCCTTTTGTCGTTTAGCAAAACGCTTCATATAAAAAAGATTCCTTTTGAAAAAGTCAAAGGGGTTTATACACCGTATAAAAGAAAGTTGTGTATAAAACCAAATATGCCTCAATGAAAGGGGATTGAGACGAAGTCCTTAAAAAGATCATTTTTTTAAATAAAGTAAATCTATAATGTGTATTCACTATAAGTACACATAAATAATGTACAAATACAATATAGGACATAATAATATCATGACATAATTTGAAAGTAGGAGATTAACCCAAAGAATGGAAGTTGGGTTAAGAAATTCCCTTACCTTGCGTCTTGTCCTGACTCGACCGTTCTTTAACCTCCTGAATAATAAACTAGAGTTAATTTATATTTACTTAAGAACCTTTTTCATGTTCATTATTCCATTTATATCACTTATTACAATGTTATGAACATTATGTAATTATTTAAGTTAATAACGGTCGTTTTGTCGATCTTTGGTAACTTGAGTCAACAATAAACTTCTTATAATTACAAGTTGTTCATGTGGTAGAATATCCATTATATCCAGAATTATATTCATGATTTATATGTCATATATATATTATATATCCATTATATACATTCATTTATAATATTACGTAACGTTTAGAGGTAAGAAATGAAATGCACCGTTCATGGAGACGGTAAGCCGTACATACGCATGAACGCTACTTTCATTTCAATTTCATATTTAATGGAACTAAATCATAATGATATAAATGTATAATATAATTCCAGTATAATATAGTGTATAATACCATTTTCTTCATCCTTTATACATCCCACATATGGCATTAACGATTCAAATCACTTTGAGGGGGCGGTAGTCCACACTTCCTAAAATGAAATTATCGCGTTTTACCCATAATGGAAATCATAAAGTATGCCATAAATGAGAAATACAGAAGCATAAGTAAAACATAAACATATTATATATCATATATAAAAATAGTGACATCTTAATTTCCACCTTTGAAGGTGTTATATGAGTGTTGAACAATCATCGTTTTGTGAGGCAGAAATTCGCCATCCACAGAAACCGTATGTTCTTTAACCATTAGATGTAGGTGTGTGTAAGTGTAGCTCGAATACTTCTTATAACAACATCCTAGTATATTGAGGATACTGGTGTTGTTACAAAAGAAATGAATAAAAAGATTTTAGGGGGTTGGAGAAGAAAAATAAAACAAAACAACATTAGAAAATACATTACCTCAAAATCGGGTAACTCTTTTTGATTTGAGCCAAAGGCTTCCATGGGAAGAGTTATGCCCAAAGTAAGGATTCTAGGAGTAAGATGGGGAAGTTGGGAGAGTATTTGGGCAGAGGTTGGCCGAGCCAAATGGCTTTAAAGTGTAAATGAGGTGGGAGAGGTGGGGGCCTTTTATAAGTGGAGAGGAGGGGCACTTTTGGAAAGATTGAAATGTTACATTATTTCACAATGATTTTTCGGATTCTAAAGGTCCCACACTTATATAATTCGAGGATAAGGTGATAAGGTTTCGAAATCTCCTCATCTAATAGGATTTGGACAAGTGTAAGCCTTGGATTTTGCATTATCTTCTCATTTTATTTAAATCGTTAAATAATGAGGTCATCGCTGCATCATAATGATGTCATAAATAATTTAATTTATTTAATGTCTAAAAATTATAAAAAAAATACGATGATGTAGTAAATCTTTTTATATTTCTAATGAATATTTATAGTCAAAATTTGGACTTGTGTAACCCCACTTAAAAACTGTTTTAGTAAAATAACTCATGTTTGTGTCAATTTAATTTTAACATTAAATAAATATATATTAATGTCATTTTCCAACTAAAGTGGCTCCATGGGGTCCCCAAGTTGAACCATGGGTTGTCTTGGTCGGCCATGACTCATCCAATAGGAGTAGGACAAGTGTCATGCTCATCTCATATTATTAAAACATTATTTGTACCTTAAACTACACTAATTACCTCTAATCGCGATTAAGAACTTAAAAGTTACTATTCACCAAAAAATTATTTTAATCTCATTGAACCACATTTTACTTCTTAATGACAACCATGTATTTCGGATTTTTAAAAATCAAATCACAGAAGTGGTAATATTTCATTTAAACGAAAAATCAGTTATTTAACTACCACTTAGTGGTTTCACTATTCATCAAAAATTGAAGTTTTTCAGAACAAGGCCAAAATTTCACCCTAAGCTATAATTGATATTCCGAATTCAAAAAATGATGTCTATTTTACAAAATTCCAAACATATAAGTTTCATTAATTAATTTTATAATTAATTCCCGCTGTTACGACAAATAGCGTGTTTTTAAGAAACAATTTATATCAAAAGATTGGCAATTGTTTATGTCCAATTTCAATGTTAAATTAATTCTAATGACCACCATTGGATAAAATGGTAAAAATATATTCTAATTATACCTTAAAACTACTAAATAGTATAATTTATCACAATAAATTATTTTGATTAAAAAAGTTGTTTTAAAGTATTTTTCACTATTCATAAAAAATTAGATGTTCTCAGAAAAATACCAAAAATTCAACATAGGCTAATTTCGATATTCCGAATCCAAAAATGAAGTCCATTTTGAAATATAAAATTTCTATAATTTTAAAAAGTGGTTATTACTATTCATAACGGCTAGTTTGATTAGTCGCGGTGTTTTAGAACTCGAAGTTGCGTACAATGCAAGCTATTGCATTATTGAATGAGAAGCGTATCGTGGAAGCTCGGGGTGTTACATTCTCCCCTCCTTCAATAAATTGCGTCCTCGCAATTTGAAATTTTTCTTTGAAAATAAAAGGTTGAAAAGAGAAAATACCTTTGAAGAAAACCCTCATCGGAAATAAGGTTAATAAATATATAACATTAAAAGAAAGCAGGATAAGTACAAAGGTCACCCGATATAGCCCATTCTAGGATTATATGAAAATATGGATATGGAGGAGAAATAAACCATCAAGGTCTGATGGAGAGTTATAGAAAACAGGATTAGGAGAAAGTTTAACCACAAGAAAATCACAAACTTGTGATTGGTTAAACGGTCATTGAATCCCCAGTTGGAAAAGTTAACCGACAACATTTTTGTTTTAAGTTACCTTTTATAATGTTGAGGAATTTATTTAGGAGATTTACTAAGAACGTAAGGGAATATACATACTTGTTATGTATACTTTCATTCGTTAATAAATTTTTACCACAAACCCAACTTTTACTCCAAATGGTAACGGAACTCAAAAATATTCTATTTATCCTAATTGTATAAGGTTCAAAATGTTAACACATACCATTTAGATTAGTAAAACTATTTTTTAATAACCAGGGACTTCCTGTAGGCTAGTGGTAGGAAATAAAGTCTTGTCGCACTATGGTTGTGGGTTCGATTCCTGCAGCTTTGTCCGACGCGACGGGTTATTCCCCACCCTACAGGTTGTCCTTTTTCCTAAAACTATAGTATTATAATATTCCAAAAATAATCTTCAGAAATTCTTTAACCTTAAACAATACTATCCATGGTTCAACTTAATCTATTCCAACCTTAATAGTTATCCAAAATACCTCCGTCCAGACTTTCTCTAAAAGGTCTCTAAATTCCAAAATCAATTGTAACATCAGATTCCCCAAACAAAGAAAAGTTTCTCTTATTGTCACATACTAAAAATATGATTACCTTAATCATATTAAAACCTTACTGAAATCAACAAGTACTGCAGTACAATCCATATATACTCCATAATTATTATAACCAGTACATCATTGATCCAACACTCAAATTACAAAATTCTTTAATAACAACATAAGAACACTAATCATTCCTCCTCATCTGTGGTAGTATCATAACTTGATTATTATCCAATAACATCATTTGGGGCATACTCTGATGATTTGAACATTGGTTTGCGTAGTGTCCCCACTCCTTGCAGATGAAGCATTGTACATTTGAAACCTTTTTCTTAACCTTGCAGTCACGCACTTGGTGTCCTTTTTCTCCACACTTATAACAAACCCCCATTCCCTTCAGGAAAATTCCAAGGTGTTTCTTCCCACAGTTATCACATATTGGAAAATTCTTCATTCCCCTCATTCCTTTATCCATCATTCTCTCTTCCATCCCTTTCATCAGAGAATTCTTTACTTATCTTATTAACACATGATACTATTTCTTCATATGTTGATAACACATGGGAGACTATTTCCCTTCGAAATGTTGTCTTAATACCGTGAAAGATACGATACTTCTTACTCTTTGGATCATACGTATTGATGGAGTTCACATTCCTTCTACTGGGCGCCATTTCTATACAATGGCATAAACTATATTAGTTTATGAATCAAAATACATAATTCCATACTTATAAAATACTTAACATAAATTGAACTATTTATCGATATAATCCATAATCATAAAAAGGTTTTCTTTGAGGAAGTATATACTCATAACCCTTCATAGTGGTTTATAAAGAAAATGAGAATTATCCAAAGCATATCCCCCGGGAGTGTCGTAACCAAGAGTGCAGCAAGGCCCGTTGTCGTGCACCAGTTCCCATTCGAGTCTAGCTCAAAGCGCTGTTTTCGGGTTTTACCCCTAGGTACATCTGTGCCAGAGCCACCTCTACTTGCTCGTATCCAGACATGGACGTATTGCTTGGAAAACTCACAAAATCTCTATAATACCAAAATTATAGGAAGTTCTTCTATACTAATCCTTAAAGTCTATCTTTGGGCTATGTGATCTAATCAGAGTTTATCTAAATCTAGCTTCCAAGGTTAGTACTAAACTGCCTCTGATACCAACTGTAACGCCCCGACCCCAGCTACCCAGAGCCGGTGCATTACTTCGTAACACTGGCATGATCAAAAAAGATCAAGTCTCGAAAGACCGATTAGTTTAGTAGCCTTGGAAACACTAGACACATTCATAAACGTTACATTACATCATAAAGTGAAAAAATACAATAACAAAGTCTCCATAGTCCACACTCATATCCTCTTCTGACTATCCCTGCAGGTCATTCATAAAATACTTCTTCACATCCTGGAAAATATTAAAACATTGAAAGGGGTGAGCTCAGATGCTCAGAAAGGATAACAATATTGCGGAAGCTTTCATAAATAAACATAAAAATTTAAGGCAATGTATAACTAAAACAAAAGCCTTTTAAACTTGAACATTAACATAATATGGCAAAAGTAAAATGAGATAGTGCCATTCACTTCTTCACATGGATATTCTACTGGTCGAATAATCACATGCAATATCAATAACCACTTTCATAATGATGGAATGCATAATGCCAGACTATCATAACCACGTAGCCAAGGCCTCGTGCCAAGAACACAAATAAGATTTTGTCAAGGCCTCGTGCCAAGACACTAGTTTGTCTCATGAGACCTTCCGATGCATCGAGGAGCTATAGCGGGCTCCACCCGTCACTTATTAAGTCCAATGCATTCCTCATATGAATAGGTTTAAACATTTCATAAACCATAACATAATCGTATCACATAAAACATGCATAAAGGAAACATAAAATTTCCACATTTCAATCACAAGATAACAATACAACACATTCATAAAAACGCTTTCAAAACCATTTCAATACCAAAATAAAAGAAAGTTAAAACTTTGTATTTATTTTTCATTAAAAAAAGTGATGGCTTGTAGAGGAAGCCGAAACTCAAATAATGGTCACGGCGGCGGAGAATTAGTTGTCACCGCATAAGTATGGAAAGAAAAAACATTCCCTTTTGTTGTTTAGCAAAACGCTTCGTATAAAAAATATTCCTTTTGAAAAAGTCAAAGGGGTTTATACACCGTATAAAAGAAAGTTGTGTATAAAACCAAATATGCCTCAATGAAAGGGGATTGAGACGAAGTCCTTAAAAAGATCATTTTTTTAAATAAAGTACATCTATAATGTGTATTAACTATAAGTACACATAAATAATGTACAAATACAATATAGGACATAATAATATCATGACATAATTTGAAAGTAGGAGATTAACCCAAAGAATGGAAGTTGGGTTAAGAAATTCCCTTACCTTGCGTCTTGTCCTGACTCGACCGTTCTTTAACCTCCTGAATAATAAACTAGAGTTAATTTATATTTACTTAAGAACCTTTTTCATGTTCATTATTCCATTTATATCACTTATTACAATGTTATGAACATTATGTAATTATTTAAGTTAATAACTGTCGTTTTTTCGATCTTTGGTAACTTGAGTCAACAATAAACTTCTTATAATTACAAGTTGTTCATGTGGTAGAATATCCATTATATCCAGAATTATATTCATTATTTAGATGTCATATATATCTTATATATCCAGTATATACATTCATTTATAATATTACGTAACGTTTAGAGGTAAGAAATGAAATGCACCGTTCATGGAGACGGTAAGCCGTACGTACGCATGAACGCTACTTTCATTTCAATTTCATATTTAATGGAACTAAATCATAATGATATAAATGTATAATATAATTCCAGTATAATATAGTGTATAATACCATTTTCTTCATCCTTTATACATCCCACATATGGCATTAACGATTCAAATCACTTTGAGGGGGCGGTAGTCCGCACTTCCTAAAATGAAATTATCGCGTTTTACCCATAATGGAAATCATAAAGTATGACATAAATGAGAAATACAGAAGCATAAGTAAAACATAAACATATTATATATCATATATAAAAATAGTGACATCTTAATGGCCACCTTTGAAGGTGTTATATGAGTGTTGAACAATCATCGTTTCGTGAGGCAGAAATTCGCCATCCACAGAAACCGTATGTTCTTTAACCATTAGATGTAGGTGTGTGTAAGTGTAGCTCGAATACTTCTTATAACAACATCCTAGTATATTGAGGATACTGGTGTTGTTACAAAAGAAATGAATAAAAAGATTTTAGGGGGCTGGAGAAGAAAAATAAAACAAAACAACATTAGAAAAGACATTACCTCCAAATCGGGTAACTCTTTTTGATTTGAGCCAAAGGCTTCCTTGGGAAGAGTTCTGCCCAAAGTAAGGATTCTAGGAGTAAGATGGGGAAGTTGGGAGAGTATTTGGGCAGAGTTTGGCCGAGCCAAATGGCTTGAAAGTGTAAATGAGGTGGGAGAGGTGGGGGCCTTTTATAAGTGGAGAGGAGGGGCACTTTTGGAAAGATTGAAATGTTACATTATTTCACAATGCTTTTTCGGATTCTAAAGGTCCCACACTTATATAATTCGAGGCTAAGGTGATAAGGTTTCTAAATCGCCTCATCGAATAGGCTTTGGACAAGTGTAAGCCTTGGATTTTTCATTATCTTCTCATTTTATTTAAATCGTTAAATAATGAGGTCATCGCTGCATCATAATGATGTCATAAATAATTTAATTTATTTAATGTCTAAAAATTATAAAAAAAATACTATGATGTAGTAAATCTTCTTAGATTTCTAATGAATATTTATAGTCAAAATTTGGACTTGTGTAACCCCACTTAAAAACTGTTTTAGTAAAATAACTCATGTTTGTGTCAATTTAATTTTAACATTAAATAAATATATATTAATGTCATTTTCCAACTAAAGTGGCTCCATGGGGTCCCCAAGTTTACCCATGGGTTGTATTGGTCGGCCATGACTCATCCAATAGGATTAGGACAAGTGTCATGCTCATCTCATATTATTAAAACATTATTTGTACCTTAAACTACACTAATTACCTCTAATCGCGATTAAGAACTTAAAAGTCACTATTCACCAAAAAATTATTTTAATCTCATTGAACCACATTTTACTTCTTAATGACAACCATGTATGTCGGATTTTTGAAAATCAAATCACAGAAGTGGTAATATTTCATTTAAACGAAAAATCAGTTATTTAACTACCACTTAGTGGTTTCACTATTCATCAAAAATTGAAGTTTTTCAGAACAAGGCCAAAATTTCACCCTAAGCTATAATTGATATTCTGAATTCAAAAATGATTTCTATTTTACAAAATTCCAAACATATAAGTTTCATTAATTAATTTTATAATTAATTCCCGCTGTTACGACAAATAGCGTGTTTTTAAGAAACAATTTATATCAAAAGATTGGCAATTGTTTATGTCCAATTTCAATGTTAAATTAATTCTAATGACCACCATTGGATAAAATGGTAAAAATATATTCTAATTATACCTTAAAACCACTAAATAGTATAATTTATCACAATAAATTATTTTGATTAAAAAAGTTGTTTTAAAGTATTTTTCACTATTCATAAAAAATTAGAAGTTCTCAGAAAAATACCAAAAATTCAACATAGGCTAATTTCGATATTCCGAATCCAAAAATGAAGTCCATTTTGAAATATAAAATTTCTATAATTTTAAAAAGTGGTTATTACTATTCATAACGGCTACTTTGATTAGTTGCGGTGTTTTAGAACTCGAAGTTGCGTATAATGCAAGCTATTGCATTATTGAATGAGAAGCGTATCGTGGAAGCTCGGGGTGTTACACACATATTCAAAGAATTTATCTATTCCTTAACATTTATTTTCTTTTTATCACCATGAAAGTATTTTATGCATATTTACTCATGTTTCTGATTATCAGTTCTCCTATAGAATACATTCATTATTTATACCACACGATTGAGTATTTGACCTTCATGAGTTACTTGATCGAGTGATATGTGCGAGGAAACATGAGTGAGTGACCCATGCAAGTTCACTTGAGTGAGTGACCTGCATGAGGTCACTACTTTATTGACCATTCTCTTCTTTAAATAAAAACACCAAATATTAGAGTAGGTGTCACTAAATATATTGGTTTTTATTATAAAAATTTACAATGTAAACTCATTTTATTTCTAATTATCAAGTATCTATACATGTTATGGAAATACTCAATGTCATTGGCCCAAATTAATATGACATGTGTTACTCAACCCTTTCAAAAGTAAAAAAATAAAGATGTACCTATGTGAGTACCTAATAAGTGACCATATTACACTTTATGACCACATAATTTTGAAAGATCCATTAATCCTGCAACACCCCAATATTTTATGGTATATCTCTTTTAAAATTTAATCTTTTTGAAAGCTTATGTTGCATGAAACACCTTGATTAAATGAACAATGAAATATTATTATAACCTAGATATTAAATTAGAGGGAATTAGTTGTATTAATGACATTATGAAATTTATATAATTTATATTCAATATAATTTTTAACATTCATCTTGTGTTTTTTCTAGATACTATATAAAAATAAATCAACTTTTAAGAAAAAAAGTTATATTATTTTAAAGGAAGTTTTCCAACTTTTGATGGAGAACATGTTTTAAATATATATTTTTACACTTTTATAAATTATATTTTAAAAAATAAACTTTTTATTGAAATAGGAGTATCAAAATTTACTATGGTTTAGTTTCTAGTATTTTTCTACTACGTTTCATATTTGGATGAATAGTTAAAAATATATAATTTCAATTGAAAACATTTTTTTCATTTAAATAATTTATAGTGAAAAGTCATATTTTTGATTTATTTTAAGTATAATTATATAAATTTTATTTCACGAAATCCAATTTATTTAATTTTAATCAATTTAACATTGAATATGTATATAAAAAAATTTCATTCTTTTGAATGTTTTCACTTTAATAACACATTTTCTTGTTCTGTAAATAGAAATAATTTTAAATTAATTTCAGAAAATTATGTGTTTTTAATTTTTAAAAATGTATTTAATATTTTTAAACATAAGGTTAAAATTTTAAAATATGTCCCTATTATTTTTGGACAATATGAACAATAAATTTAGTAATTTATTATTACCACAGTTAAATGAAATTATGGTAATTAAGGTTATAAATAACATTATAAATATTATATAATTACCCTAAATCATGTCCTAAATTTTATTGATGAGTTATGTTCGACCAAAATATTTTATGGGATGATTTTCTGGTCTCTTGGATCGAATTGTATTACATTAATCCTTTTATAGTATTTTATTTTAAGGAATGTCAAATATATCATACTTATTTTTTAATAAGTATTAAAATTTTAATATATGATTTTTAAGAAGTTATCTTCAAATATGAACATTAATTTGAAATATAATTTCTTTTATTCTCATGGAACTTTATTTTTAATTTTTGGAAAACAAATAATTACATTAAAGGATTACACTATGATGATGTTGGAATTATTTAATTAATAGAAATTTCAAATAAATGTTATTAAGAGAATTTTAATAAATTTAATTATAGATAATTAATGTAATTTTCAAATTTTATATATTAGATAGAAATAGTAGTGATTTATTAAAGGTTTTGGTTTGAATTTATCTTATGCATCGATATTTTTTAATAAGTTCAGTAATGAATAATGTAAAAATTGACATTAATGATATTTTAAAATAAATAACATTTTATTAAATGATAAAAAATTAATAAAAATATAACATTCAGAAAAATTATTGATATAAGTTTTAAAATGCCATTCATAAATCATTTATTTTTCTTTTGGGATTTTATAGTAACTATATTAACCTTCAAAGAGTGGAAACACATGTTGTCACAGTAAGAGTTATAGAGTGTAAATAAGGGTTAAACCCAAAAGATAAAGGTAATAATGAGACATGAACTTGTATAAAAACTATTGTATTAGTTTATTTTGACCCATAATCATATTATATTAAATATAACTCACTATGGAGACATTTGGAATAGAAAATTAACTTATATTAAGTTTAATATTTTGAGAGTTTCTAAAAGTTTTCCTCACCTCAATTATAAAAGTGATCCTCCTATCTCACTTCTTCGCACCAAATTGTGCCTTCTATCTCAACAAAACCCTAAAAATATCTCTTCTTAACAACCTTATTCATGTTATTTAGTTTCTTATATTCAAAAGACAATCCCTAGATCACTTAATAACATATCTAAAGGAAGTCTACTAAATAAGAGGTAATCATTTTTACCAACTCAACCAAGTTCATTTCTTCTTAAACTTCCTCTTAATGTTTTGTTACAATGATAAAGTAATAAATACAATATCATATATATTCTAATATTTTATTATGATTATTTTATAACCCTATTACACCTTTTATTAATCCTATAAAAAATGAAAATACTACGTGTTTGTACGTACGACTTACCATATCAAGGTCATTGTGTAATCTATTTTTGATCACAAATTTACTTGGATGGGTATAATGATGGAAATTATGGATATATATAATAATTATGACAATATATGTATTCTTAAAATTTTAATATACCATTAAATGTATCACCCTTTCTCCATTAAGGGAATAATACTGTCGCTTGTGTGTATGTACGTTTTACCATCTCTTGAATGCGATGTGATTCATTTTCTATGTTAACCATTCAATAATTATTTTTAAAAAGTATATATTGAATAAATATTATATTTTTGAAGTTAATATACTTATATAGATTAAATATTTATATCCTACTCATAATAAACAATATTTACATGATAAAACATGCCTAAAAAAATGAAGCAGTTAACACCCAAAACAATGGTAATAACGAAATTTATCAACATAAGGGTGATAAAATAATATAAGATGATAATATGTGATATCATAAATATGAATAAGGTTATTATATAAGTTAATAATTTTCTTTAAACCATTATAATATAGGTTAAATCATGTCCGACTAAAGAAATATAAAGGTAACAAACTTCATCTCAATCTCCTTTCATTGAGGCATAGTTTGATGTTATACACCCACATTCATTTATGAGGTGTTTATACAGAACCTTTGACTTATCATGTAATTAATTAATTTAATATAATTTTATTTAATGTTTTTTAAATTTTATTCTTTCCTGAATATTATGATTTAAATGTTCAAAGTGCTATGTGTTAGGACTAATAGGGGCCTATATACCCTGAGAGGGGGGGTGAATCAGGGTATGGATATTCTTTTTCAAAGTTCTTTCTGCCCCACTGGATCTTGACCTCTTTGTTACAAGGGTCACTTTGTTTTCACTTGTGTGGTTACTGTGATCTGTGTGGTTACTGTGATCACTTGTCTCCTTTACCTGATGATGATGCTTTGAATGCAATGCAGGGGAGTAAGCAGGCAGACACAGAGATTTTTACTTGGTTCACCGCTAAGGGCTACGTCCAAGGAGCATACGCCGACAAGTTGCCGGTTCGTACCAAATTCCACTAGTCTTCACTAGCTGTGGATTACAATGTTCGGGCTAGATCACTTCTATGCCCAGGCTCACTGCCTATACAAGGTTTAGGGTCAGCTCACTGCTTTCCCAAGGGTCACTCCCTGTTTCTCTCTCTTTGGCTCACTGCCGGTGGAGAGGATCACCTTTTCCTCTTCCTAAGCTCACTGCTCCAGAAGGGATTCACTCACAGTTTATAGACCTGTAGGCCTCTTCATTTTCATGAAGGAATGCTTCTTCCTCTGTATGTAGATGCTCTGTTGAATTCCAACTTTCACCCGCAGATGAATCTCACTTTGCACCGGATGTACCGGGCAACCTCAATTTTTACGCGCAACCCTTACGGTGTCTTGCGCGCAATTTCTATTATTTGCGCGAAATTCCTTTTTCGCGCAACCTCCAAATATTACGCGCAGCCTGGAACCTGTCTTGCGCGCAATTCACTGCTTTTGCGCGATATCCACTTTTCGCGCAACCTTCCTTTTACGCGCCAACACCAACTTTCTGCGCAGCCTCAGCTTTTCGCGCAACAGCTGACTTTACGCGCAAACTTTAAGTTTACGCGCAACACCCTTTCTGACTTCAATTTCGCGCACCAGAGCTCGGGTATTTTCTATGTCTTGAACTCTATGAATGGAGGAGGGTCACTTCATATTTATAGTCAAAATCGACCCCGCGCGAAAAACCCTCCTTGAGCGCGTAATCCGCTTTGATCGCGAAATAAAAATCTTCCGCGCACAACCATTTTCCGCGAACTGCTCCATAATTTCGCGCACCTCATGCCTTTTCCATTTTCCGAGATTCGGACCTCGAAACATCTTTTGCACGAAATACTTCATCCGCTATTTCGCGCGCCACTTCAATTTTTCGCGCACGCCTCCAAAATTTCACGCGCCTCATGCCTTTACCGATTTTCAAGCTTTCGGCCTTGAAACATCTTTTGCGCGAAATACAATTTCGCGCAACCCGCTGTTTTGCGCGCCACACTTCAAGATTTCGCGCAACCCGCTAATTTTGCGTGCCACGCTGAATGTTTCCGCGCACCTCCTTCATTTCTCTCTCCTCAACCTTTTCCAACAACATATCACTCCATTTTCCATTGGCGATTTTCAGGCCCATAAATTTGGCAAACACTAGGAAACGGCGCCACCTTGTACTGCTCTTTTGTACCGCCTCCAGATCGTCCTTTCTTTTGTCATAGTTCTTTGTCAACATGGAATGTCAACAACTTCTCGGGAACTCGACAATTCTCTATGGAAACCTGCTTTGTCAACAAACACAATCAACCAAAAATACTGCAATGTTACCTTGAGGGATTTTTGCCCAACAATCTCCCCCTTTGGGTTTGTTGACAACTCTTCACAAATTTGATCAGGATGATTTTCTGCACTTTGATACCTCACTGAGTCTTCTTCCAGTCGCTATCAGCATTCGCCTCTTGCGATTATGATAGCGTTCATGGAATCACTTAACACGTACTCTAAGCCCACATGAGCAATGCTCGGCGTGAGAAACAAGAGTAGTATGAAAAGTTCATCAATGAATCACTTCATGTCAGACCCCAATTGTCGATTCCACCATGATACCAATTCTTAAAATAAGTCCAGTTGTTGAACCACACTGATACCAATTGGTGAATTCTTAAGTTGATACCAATTGCTGATAGCTGGACACCGTCTCACACCATTCCCACACCACTGTTCTGCTTTTATCACGATCCTCAGCTGTCGTGATTTCTATGATATGATCGATCACTTCTAGCATCGTCAGATTTAGTAATCTCCCCCTTTCTCATTACTCCCCCTTTCTGGCTGCTCCACCTGTCAGCTTCTCCCCGTATCAAAAATGATTTATCAAATCTTCGCACTGTCTCCCCCTTGAACAAACACTATTTTCTCCCCCATTATCAAACACTTTTCTCCCCCTTTGTCAACGAACCCAAAGGTCACGCCTTTGTAGTCTGTAACATAGTAGAGAACACATTAGCACAGTAGGGAAAACACATCATACCTCGGGGAGAGGGGGGGTCCCATATCCACACTATTTCAAGTGCGGGGAGTCGACTGAACTCCCAGAGCCAGTCGATGCCTCTCAAATGCTGCCTTGGGTAATGCCTTTGTCAGAATGTCTGCATCCTGCAGCTCTGTAGGCACATACTCCAACTTCACGATCACCTGCTCAACCTTCTCCCTGATAAAGTGATACTTAATCTCAATGTGCTTTGTCCTTGAATGATGGACGTGATTTTTGCTAAGATTTATAGAACTTGAGTTGTCGCATTGGATTCCGATCGGAGACTTCACTTCAACTCCCATATCTTCAAGCTGCTGATGTTGATTTTCTATCATCTGCTGAACCGGCCCAGTCTGCATCAGTATATCCCAATAACTCTGTCTGAGATTTGTCGTTGTATGTCAAGCCGAAGTCCACCGTGCCCTTGATATACCGAAGTATTCTTTTCACTGCAAGCATGTGACTTTCCTTGGGATTACTCTGATATCTCGCTGCTTGGCATGTGGCGAAAACAATATCAGGCCTTGTTGCGGTTAAGTACAACAGACTTCCAATGATTTTCCTGTATTCTGTGATATTAACTGCCTTTCCATCCTCATCATCCTTTGATTACTCTTTATCTGGGAGTCTCCTTTGCACATCAGTCGTGCTTTGTTCCGAATCATCATGCCATATTCATTCATCTTGTCTTAATAGACCCATTTTTTCTTGATGACATTTTTATCATCTAGCCTCAAAACAATCTCCCACGTCTGATTCTTCTCAAGTCTGATCTATCTCTTCATCCATGGTATGATCCCAGTTTTCATCTTCAGTTGCATTAGCAAAGCATTTCGGCTCAACCTGAGATATAAAAGATGTTTTCTGCAGTGATTTCATTCTCCTTGTCTAAGCTAGAGCTAACTAATCACCAATGATATTCTGCATGTCAATTTCAGCTCAACTCTTTGACTGTTGTGCAGATGAGGATTTTTACTTCCTTGTACTCACAAACTAGACACTTTCATGTTCATCATTGGTGTCTTCTTCTGAATCAGCATAAGCCACTTATGATCTCCCTATGTTGCTTTCTTCCTCAATACTTCCATCAGGAAGTTGTTCACTGACTGATTTTTCAGTGGCTTCATTTCTTTCAGCTAGGTTTCACAAATTTTTGTTGAGATGCCTTTGATTTTCTCTTGCAGCTTCTTGGTATCCTGAAAAGAGTCAGCTGATACCATATTGTTAGAGAAAATAGATAAGCATGAAATGCATTGTTATTGCTGCTTCTCCCTGTGTGTCTTTCTTCCCTCAATAGGAAACACCTGAGCCGAGTCATCCAATTATTGCATTGATGGATCTTGAATCTGATTTGGATATAGAATGCTCCCCCTGTGTTATGAAACTCTTCCAGTTGTTAGGCCCAACAGTTTATACCCATAACACGTCTTTTCCTCCTGCATCATTTTTTCTCATCTTCCACTCAAATTTGAGCCATTAACAAAATCTCTAAGCCTACTGAGTTGGAACTCGGTGTAGGAAACAAGAGATAAAGCTAATAACACAATCACTTTTAATTGTGCTCAGTTGCATCTTTTCTTCTTCATCCCTAGTTCCTGATTTGAATCAATTGAAATTCTAGAGCAAATCACTTCTCCACTTCGCATCCTTAGATGCCACTACCCCATGGATCATATCTCCCTAAAACCTGAAACACATAAATCATCAGTTAATAGCATTTAAATATATAGGGAGAGGGGTATCTTCTGGAATCCTCAAGATGAGGATTGTGGTTGATCCTGATGGGTCAACCCTTTGATTCTTTCTTGGAGAGCATCACACTCCTTTATTTCTTCCTCCAATTGCCTAGCCAACTTCAATTGTTCTGGCCATATGACTAGGCATTCATTGCCTACATTCTGAGCCTTTTTCTGATATGTAGATTTGGTAGGCTCAGCCTTTCTCACCGCTTGAGGTATAAGCCCACTGGTACACATTTCCTTCTTTGAGGTTCTACCAAAGTTCCACTTTCCTTGATTATTTCTCTGAGTAGAAACCTCTCTATTTGGCATCTTCCATTTCTTCTTCTCCCATCTTAGGGGTCTTCCTCTTTCCTTCACTTCTCGCTGAGAAACACGACATGTGGATTTTTCGATGAATTCTTTTCTTATCTGCCTTTTATCAGATTTATGGGTCACCACCCTATTTTTAATTGGTGGTGGGTCCTCCATTGAACGTCCATTCTTCTTTATCACCGCTGGAGTAGATCTCCCCTTAATCTTCCAGGTTTGCTCACATTCTCTCCTTGAGAGCTGTTGTGAGTATGACAGAGGAGGTGACTGATACACCTTTCGTTCAACTCCATGTGATTTCCCCGAGGCTCGAAGCCTATTATTCTCCTTACCACTTTGTCTCCCAATACATGCTTCTTTCTTGTACACTTCCTGTGGTGGAGGTCTCTTTTCTTGTTCCTTTCCCTTTCCGGCTTTCTTCTTACTGCAATGTCTTGCCATGTGCCCATAGTGAGAACATATAAAACATTTTCCCTCAAAGGCATACCTCATTTTATCATCTCTCTGCTGAGATGTTGATGCACCTTGAGTTCTTCCTCTGATATTGTTCTCCTGAGCTTCCTGACACATGCTCATGGTGTGTCCCATTCTTCCGCAGTAATAGCATCTAATGTATGCTTTCCTCTGAGAATCTCTTCTTTCTAATTTCTCATGATGCTTCTTCCTGTTCTCAGATTTATTAATGTTTCTCTTTTCACAGCCTGAAATGTACTCCAGAGCCTCTGTACAGAAGCTTGATGTGTGGCCATGGACTCCGCAGAAATAGCACATATCATCACTCCTTGAAACTATCCTCATAGGCCTATCTCCAGCACCTACAGGATTTTTCTTACCCTTGGAATTTTTCACTGCATTTTTCTTATCATCCATAGGAGTGGAATTATCATATCCAATTCCAGATTTTCCCAAAAAGGTTGACCTTTGGGAAGATACAATCCTTTCATGCTTCTCCTCCGATGCAGCATATTTGGACTTCATTTTATCATCACCTGCCGAAGGATGATCAAATAATAAGTGCAGTGCATCCTTCAAATTGGGCTTATCTTTGGATTTAGACTTCTCTATTTCCTTCTTGACTGATTGTAGCTCTTCTTCCAACTTTTGAATCTTCAAATCTCTTGATACAAGTTGACCATCAAGTTCTTTTCTGAGATTCTTTCCAAAACTCATCTCATCTTCCAGTTCATGCTTCAGCTTACTAACCACGTCATTTTGCTCTTTTACTTTCAATTTTTCTTGAGCAAGATAATCGGAGCAACATGCATTCTCTTGTTGTAGTCTTTGATTCTTCTGAACTAACTCAGACAGCTGTGTAGCTAGATCATCATTCTTGGCTTTCAGATTCCGAACTTCATCGGACTCTTGATTCTCTTCACACTTACCAACCTTTTGTTTCCCTTTTCCTTTAGCCAGCTTCTGTAGTTCCTCACCTTGAGAATCATTCTTCTTTGTTAGGTCAGTAACTATATCAATAAGCCTTTTATTTAAGCCTCTTAGCTTGTTGACCTCAGTTTCCAGAGCATGGATCTGTATTCCTTTAGATTTAATTTCTTCAGTGGATTTCTGATCCAATTCTTTAGTCCCATAGACAACTTCCACCTTTTTGTTTAGGCCATCGATCTCTCTTTTCTGTTCTTCAACCTTTAGCTTATACTTACTAACGGATTCTGAGTTCACTGATGTTGATAAGTTTAGTTTCTCAATTTCTTCCATCATCTCAGATTTCTCTTCTTCCTTCTGCTGCATATAGAGTTTTGCATCGCGAACAATTTTGTTAGCTTTCTTGGTTTTGGCCCTCCAAACATCTATCTCTTCAAGAGCATCCTCCAACTCAGCTCGCATATCAATTCTTCCTTCAATTTCTTCTTCTTCATCGTCAGCGGTTCCAACGTCACTTGGAAAGTCAGGTTCTTCACTCATTCCGTCAACATCTTTGAATGAGTAAGTATTTTTGTTGTATGATTTATCCAAATCATTTTTCTGTTCACTACATGATTCCTTTAGTAAGCTATTTGATTCTTTTAGTTGAATCACACTTTTTCCAAAAACACTTCCACACTGAGGGATACCACCTGACTTCTGATTCTTCTTTGAAGATTTTATTTTCCCCATGGTAGACCGAGATAAGTGAAAACAATATCTTCAACTACACAGAAAGACTACACCAAGTCCAAGCAAACAAATCTGATAAAAGCAACCTTCGCTCTAATACCAATTGTTAGGACTAATAGGGGCCTATATACCCTGAGAGGGGGGGTGAATCAGGGTATGGATATTCTTTTTCAAAGTTCTTTCTGCCCCACTGGATCTTGACCTCTTTGTTACAAGGGTCACTTTCATTTCACTTGTGTGGTTACTGTGATCTGTGTGGTTACTGTGATCACTTGTCTCCTTTACCTGATGATGATGCTTTGAATGCAATGCAGGGGAGTAAGCAGGCAGACACAGAGATTTTTACTTGGTTCACCGCTAAGGGCTACGTCCAAGGAGCATACGCCGACAAGTTGCCGGTTCGTACCAAATTCCACTAGTCTTCACTAGCTGTGGATTACAATGTTCGGGCTAGATCACTTCTATGCCCAGGCTCACTGCCTATACAAGGTTTAGGGTCAGCTCACTGCTTTCCCAAGGGTCACTCCCTGTTTCTCTCTCTCTGGCTCACTGCCGGTGGAGAGGATCACCTTTTCCTCTTCCTAAGCTCACTGCTCCAGAAGGGATTCACTCACAGTTTATAGACCTGTAGGTCTCTTCATTTTCATGAAGGAATGCATCTTCCTCTGTATGTAGATGCTCTGTTGAAGTCCAACTTTCACCCGCAGATGAATCTCACTTTGCACCGGATGTACCGGGCAACCTCAATTTTTACGCGCAACCCTTACGGTGTCTTGCGCGCAATTTCTATGATTTGCGCGAAATTCCTTTTTCGCGCAACCTCCAAATATTACGCGCAGCCTGGAACCTGCCTTGCGCGCAATTCACTGCTTTTGCGTGATATCCACTTTTCGCGCAACCTTCCTTTTACGCGCCAACACCAACTTTCTGCGCAGCCTCAGCTTTTCGCGCAACAGCTGACTTTACGCGCAAACTTTAAGTTTACGCGCAACACCCTTTCTGACTTCAATTTCGCGCACCAGAGCTCGGGTATTTTCTATGTCTTGAACTCTCTGAATGGAGGAGGGTCACTTCATATTTATAGTCAAAATCGAACCCGCGCGAAAAACCCTCCTTGAGCGCGTAATCCGCTTTGATCGCGAAATACAAATCTTCCGCGCATAACCATTTTCCGCGCACTGCTCCATAATTTCGCGCACCTCATGCCTTTGCCATTTTCCGAGATTCGGACCTCGAAACATCTTTTGCGCGAAATACTTCATCCGCTATTTCGCGCGCCACTTCAATTTTTCGCGCACGCCTCCAAAATTTCGCGCGCCTCATGCCTTTACCGATTTTCAAGCTTTCGGCCTTGAAACATCTTTTGCGCGAAATACAATTTCACGCAACCCGCTGTTTTGCGCGCCACACTTCAAGATTTCGCGCAACCCGCTAATTTTGCGCGCCACGCTGAATGTTTCCGCGCACCTCCTTCATTTCTCTCTCCTCAACCTTTTCCAACAACATATCACTCCATTTTCCATTGGCGATTTTCAGGCCCATAAATTTGGCAAACACTGGGAAACGGCGCCACCTTGTACTGCCCTTTTGTACCGCCTCCAGATCGTCCTTTCCTTTGTTATAGTTCTTTGTCAACATGGAATGTCAACAACTTCTCGGGAACTCGACAATTCTCCATGGAAACCTGCTTTGTTAACAAACACAATCAACCAAAAATACTGCAATGTTACCTTGAGGGATTTTTGCCCAACAATCTCCCCCTTTGGGTTTGTTGACAACTCTTCACAAATTTGATCAGGATGATTTTCTGCACTTTGATACCTCACTGAGTCTTCTTCCCGTCGCTATCAGCATTCGCCTCTTGCGATTATGATAGCGTTCATGGAATCACTTAACACGTACTCTAAGCCCACATGAGCAATGCTCGGCGTGAGAAACAAGAGTAGTATGAAAAGTTCATCAATGAATCACTTCATGTTAGACCCCAATTGTCGATTCCACCATGATACCAATTCTTAAAATAAGTCCAGTTGTTGAACCACACTGATACCAATTAGTGAATTCTTAAGTTGATACCAATTGTTGATAGCTGGACACCGTCTCACACCATTCCCACACCACTGTTCTGCTTTTATCACGATCCTCAGCTGTCGTGATTTCTATGATATGATCGATCACTTATAGCATCGTCAGATTTAGTAATCTCCCCCTTTCTCATTACTCCCCCTTTCTGGCTGCTCCACCTGTCAGCTTCTCCCCGTATCAAAAATGATTTATCAAATCTTCGCACTGTCTCCCCCTTGAACAACCACTATTTTCTCCCCCATTATCAAACAATTTTCTCCCCCTTTGTCAACGAACCCAAAGGTCACGCCTTTGTAGTCTGTAACATAGTAGAGAACACATTAGCACAGTAGGGAAAACACATCATATCTTGGGGAGAGGGGGGGTCCCATATCCACACTATTTCAAGTGCGGGGAGTCGACTGAACTCCCAGAGCCAGTCGATGCCTCTCAAATGCTGCCTTGGGTAAGGCCTTTGTCAGAATGTCTGCATCCTGTAGCTCTGTAGGCACATAATCCAACTTCACGATCACCTGCTCAACCTTCTCCTTGATAAAGTGATACTTAATCTCAATGTACTTTGTCCTTGAATGATGGACGTGATTTTTGCTAAGATTTATAGAACTTGAGTTGTCGCACTGGATTCCGATCGGAGACTTCACTTCAAGTCCCATATCTTCAAGCTGCTGATGTTGATTTTCTATCATCTGCTGAACCGGCCCAATCTGCATCAGTATATCCCAATAACTCTGTCTGAGATTTGTCGTTGTATGTCAAGCCGAAGTCCACCGTGCCCTTGATATATCGAAGTATTCTTTTCACTGCAAGCATGTGACTTTCCTTGGGATTACTCTGATATCTCCCTGCTTGGCATGTGGCGAAAACAATATCAGGCCTTGTTGCGGTTAAGTACAACAGACTTCCAATGATTTTCCTGTATTCTGTGATATTAACTGCCTTGCCATCCTCATCATCCTTTGATTAATCTTTATCTGGGAGTCTCCTTTGCACATCAGTCGTGCTTTGTTCCGAATCATCATGCCATATTCATTCATCTTGTCTTAATAGACCCATTTTTTCTTGATGACATTTTTATCATCTAGCCTCGAAACAATCTCCCACGTCTGATTCTTCTCAAGTCTGATCTATCTCTTCATCCATGGTATGATCCCAGTTTTCATCTTCAGTTGCATTAGCAAAGCATTTCGGCTCAACCTGAGATATAAAAGATGTTTTCTGCAGTGATTTCATTCTCCTTGTCTAAGCTAGAGCTAACTAATCACCAATGATATTCTGCATGTCAATTTCAGCTCAACTCTTTGACTGTTGTGCAGATGAGGATTTTTACTTCCTTGTACTCACAAACTAGATACTTTCATGTTCATCATTGGTGTCTTCTTCTGAATCAGCATAAGCCACTTATGATCTCCCTATGTTGCTTTCTTCCTCAATACTTCCATCAGGAAGTTGTTCACTGGCTCATTTTTCAGTGGCTTCATTTCTTTCAGCTAGGTTTCACAAATTTTTGTTGAGATGCCTTTGATTTTCTCTTGCAGCTTCTTGGTATCCTGAAAACAGTCAGCTGATACCATATTGTTAGAGAAAATAGATAAGCATGAAATGCATTGTTATTGCTGCTTCTCCCTGTGTGTCTTTCTTCCCTCAATAGGAAACACCTAAGCCGAGTCATCCAATTATTGCATTGATGGATCTTGAATCTGATTTGGATATAGAATGCTCCCCCTGTGTTATGCAACTCTTCCAGTTGATAGGCCCAACAGTTTAGACCCATAACACGTCTTTTCCTCCTGCATCATTTGTTCTCATCTTCCACTCAAATTTGAGCCATTAACAAAATCTCTAATCCTACTGAGTTGGAACTCGGTGTAGGAAACAAGAGATAAAGCTAATAACACAATCACTTTTAATTGTGCTCAGTTGCATCTTTTCTTCTTCATCCCTAGTTCCTGATTTGAATCAATTGAAATTCTAGAGCAAATCACTTCTCCACTTCGCATCCTTAGATGCCACTACCCCATGGATCATATCTCCCTAAAACCTGAAACACATGAATCATCAGTTAATAACATTTAAATATATAGGGAGAGGGGTATCTTCTGGACTCCTCAAGATGAGGATTGTGGTTGATCCTGATGGGTCAACCCTTTGATTCTTTCTTGGAGAGCATCACACTCCTTTCTTGCTTCCTCCAATTGCCTAGCCAACTTCAATTGTTCTGGCCATATGACTAGGCATTCATTGCCTACATTCTGAGCCTTTTTCTGATATGTAGATTTGGTAGGCTCAGCCTTTCTCACCGCTTGAGGTATAACCCCACTGGTACACATTTCCTTCTTTGAGGTTCTACCAAAGTTCCACTTTCCTTGATTATTTCTCTGAGTAGAAACCTCTCTATTTGGCATCTTCCATTTCTTCTTCTCCCATCTTAGGGGTCTTCCTCTTTCCTTCACTTCTCGCTGAGAAACACGACATGTGGATTTTTCGATGCATTCTTTTCTTATCTGCCTTTTATCAGATTTATGGGTCACCACCCTATTTTTAATTGGTGGTGGGTCCTCCATTGAACGTCCATTATTCTTTATCACCGCTGGAGTAGATCTCCCCTTAATCTTCCAGGTTTGCTCACATTCTCTCCTTGAGAGCTGTTGTGAGTATGACAGAGGAGGTGACTGATACACCTTTCGTTCAGCTCCATGTGATTTCCCCGAGGCTCGAAGCCTATTATTCTCCTTACCACTTTGTCTCCCAATACATGCTTCTTTCTTGTACACTTCCTGTGGTGGAGATCTCTTTTCTTGTTCCTTTCCCTTTCCGGCTTTCTTCTTACTGCAATGTCTTGCCATGTGCCCATAGTGAGAACATATAAAACATTTTCCCTCAAAGGCATACCTCATTTTATCATCTCTCTACTGAGATGTTGATGCACCTTGAGTTCTTCCTCTGATATTGTTCTCCTGAGCTTCCTGACACATGCTCATGGTGTGTCCCATTCTTCCGCAGTAATAGCATCTAATGTATGCTTTCCTCTGAGAAGCTCTTCTTTCTAATTTCTCATGATGCTTCTTCCTGTTCTCAGATTTATTAATGTTTCTCTTTTCACCGCCTGAAATGTACTCCAGAGCCTCTGTACAGAAGCATGATGTGTGGCCATGGACTCCGCAGAAATAGCACATATCATCACTCCTTGAAACTATCCTCATAGGCCTATCTCCAGCACCTACAGGATTTTTCTTACCCTTGGAATTTTTCACTGCATTTTTCTTATCATCCATAGGAGTGGAATTATCATATCCAATTCCAGATTTTCCCAAAAAGGTTGACCTTTGGGAAGATACAATCCTTTCATGCTTCTCCTCTGATGCAGCATATTTGGACTTCATTTTATCATCACCTGCCGAAGGATGATCAAATAATAAGTGCAGTGCATCCTTCAACTTGTTCTTATCTTTGGATTTAGACTTCTCTATTTCCTTCTTGACTGATTGTAGCTCTTCTTACAACTTTTGAATCTTCAAATCTCTTGATACAAGTTGACCATCAAGTTCTTTTCTGAGATTCTTTCCACAACTCATATCATCTTCCAGTTCATGCTTCAGCTTACTAACCACGTCATTTTGCTCTTTTACTTTCAATTTTTCTTGAGAAAGATAATCGGAGCAACATGCATTCTCTTGTTGTAGTCTTTGATTCTTCTGAACTAACTCAGACAGCTGTTTAGCTAGATCACCATTCTTGGCTTTCAGATTCCGAACTTCATCGGACTCTTGATTCTCTTCACACTTACCAACCTTTTGTTTTCCTTTTCCTTTAGCCAGCTTCTGTAGTTCCTCACCTTGAGAGTCATTCTTCTTTGTTAGGTCAGTAACTATATCAATAAGCCAGTTATTTAATCCTCTTAGCTTGTTGACCTCAGTTTCCAGAGCATGGATCTGTATGACTTTAGATTTAATTTCTTCAGTGGATTTCTGATCCAATTCTTTAGTCCCATAGACAACTTCCACCTTTTTGTTTAGGCCATCGATCTCTATTTTCTGTTCTTCAACCTTTAGCTTATACTTACTAACGGATTCTGAGTTCACTGATGTTGATAAGTTTAGTTTCTCAATTTCTTCCATCATCTCAGATTTCTCTTCTTCCTGCTGCTGCATATAGAGTTTTGCATCGCGAACAATTTTGTTAGCTTTCTTGGTTTTGGCCCTCCAAACATCTATCTCTTCAAGAGCAGCCTCCAACTCAGCTCGCATATCAATTCTTCCTTCAATTTCTTCTTCTTCATCGTCAGTGGTTCCAACGTCACTTGGAAAGTCAGGTTCTTCACTCATTCCGTCAACATCTTTGAATGAGTAAGTATTTTTGTTGTATGATTTATCCAAATCATTTTTCTGTTCACTACATGATTCCTTTAGTAAGATATTTGATTCTTTTAGTTGAATCACACTTTTTCCAAAAACACTTCCACACTGAGGGATACCACCTGACTTCTGATTCTTCTTTGAAGATTTTCTTTTCCCCATGGTAGACCGAGATAAGTGAAAACAATATCTTCAACTACACAGAAAGACTACACCAAGTCCAAGCAAACAAATCTGATAAAAGAAACCTTCACTCTGATACCAATTGTTAGGACTAATAGAGGCCTATATACCCTGAGAGGGGGGGTGAATCAGGGTATGGATATTCTTTTTCAAAGTTCTTTCTGCCCCACTGGATCTTGACCTCTTTGTTACAAGGGTCACTTTGTTTTCACTTGTGTGGTTACTGTGATCTGTGTGGTTACTGTGATCACTTGTCTCCTTTACCTGATGATGATGCTTTGAATGCAATGCAGGGGAGTAAGCAGGCAGACACAGAGATTTTTACTTGGTTCACCGCTAAGGGCTACGTCCAAGGAGCATACGCCGACAAGTTGCCGGTTCGTACCAAATTCCACTAGTCTTCACTAGCTGTGGATTACAATGTTCGGGCTAGATCACTTCTATGCCCAGGATCACTGCCTATACAAGGTTTAGGGTTAGCTCACTGCTTTCCCAAGGGTCACTCCCTATTTCTCTCTCTCTGGCTCACTGCCGGTGGAGAGGATCACCTTTTCCTCTTCCTAAGCTCACTGCTCCAGAAGGGATTCACTCACAGTTTATAGACCTGTAGGTCTCTTCATTTTCATGAAGGAATGCATCTTCCTCTGTATGTAGATGCTCTGTTGAAGTTCAACTTTCACCCGCAGATGAATCTCACTTTGCACCGGATGTACCAGGCAACCTCAATTTTTACGCGCAACCCTTACGGTGTCTTGCGCGCAATTTCTATGATTTGCGCGAAATTCCTTTTTCGCGCAACCTCCAAATATTACGCACAGCCTGGAACCTGCCTTGCGCGCAATTCACTGCTTTTGCGCGATATCCACTTTTCGCGCAACCTTCCTTTTACGTGCCAACACCAACTTTCTGCGCAGCCTCAGCTTTTCGCGCAACAGCTGACTTTACGCGCAAACATTAAGTTTACGCGCAACACCCTTTCTGACTTCAATTTCGCGCACCGGAGCTCGGGTATTTTCTATGTCTTGAACTCTCTGAATGGAGGAGGGTCACTTCATATTTATAGTCAAAATCGACCCCGCGCGAAAAACCCTCCTTGAGCGCGTAATCCGATTTGATTGCGAAATACAAATCTTCCGCGCACAACCATTTTCCGCGCACTGCTCCATAATTTCGCGCACCTCATGCCTTTTCCATTTTCCGAGATTCGGACCTCGAAACATCTTTTGCGCGAAATACTTCATCCGCTATTTCGCGCGCCACTTCAATTTTTCACGCACGCCTCCAAAATTTCGCGCGCCTCATGCCTTTACCGATTTTCAAGCTTTCAGCCTTGAAACATCTTTTGCGCGAAATACAATTTCGCGCAACCCGCTGTTTTGCGCGCCACACTTCAAGATTTCGTGCAACCCGCTAATTTTGCGCGCCACGCTGAATGTTTCCGTGCACCTCCTTCATTTATCTCTCCTCAACCTTTGCCAACAACATATCACTCCATTTTTCATTGGCGATTTTCAGGCCCATAAATTTGGCAAACACTGGGAAACAGCGCCACCTTGTACTGCTCTTTTGTACCGCCTCCAGATCGTCCTTTCCTTTGTCATAGTTCTTTGTCAACATGGAATGTCAACAACTTCTCGGGAACTCGACAATTCTCCATGGAAACCTGCTTTGTCAACAAACACAATCAACCAAAAATACTGCAATGTTACCTTGAGGGATTTTTGCCCAACACTATGAGACACCTTAAATTTTTAAAGATTTAATTATTACATATTTTCTTCCATGTCAATATACATGATATTATTTTTCATATTTACTTATATGGATATAAAATTATTATATATTAAATTTTATTTCTAGTTTTAATTTCATTTAATGGTTTTCAAATTTAATATTTTTACATGTTTTATATGTATTTTTTTGATAAACAACAAAATGAATGATCTATTCTTAACATACATGGTGACATCGACTTTCCCACCGCCATGAATACTATTTATTTTCTATATTACTTTAGAAGATAAAATATTTTCATAAATAAAATACCACATTCCCTTATTTTTGAGATATTTGGTATTTAAAATTGTTATTTTTTAAAAAATAATTTATTTTGTCCAAAATTATTCTTCATATGAGTTTAATAATAATTTTTCCTAAATTAATTTTCAAGTATTTTATTTTATTATTTTCATCTATGACAAATCCCTTTTTTGAATCCTATTTTTAATTGAGGTTGATCTTTTATGACAATATCTACAATATTTAATTGAATGGTATATAATCATTTTTACTATGGATGTTCTATTTTGATACCATTAATGATTTATGTTAAAAGTATTCACATTTCATATGCTAGTTTTTAATAAGAATGTTTATATTTTTTATGTTTCCCCCTTTCATATGATTCATTTTTACCTAGGATTCCTAGAAGTATATTATGAATTATATTCATGGTTATACAAATGGGGAATATTGGAAGACTAAATTAAATTATTTTTTTATTTTATTTTTTAAAATTTAATTTGGATTACAAGTATGTATCTAGTTTACCAAGACTACTAAACTATTTAGTCCTTTATGATGTGATTTATTGTCTCTTATGAAAATTTAATAAAGTCACTGACTCCAAGATATTGGGTTTAGGGTATTTACACATCCAGGACCTACAAATTTTTTTAATGAAGACTTGGTTCTAGAATATTACCAATTGTAACCTTACCAACATCTCTTCTAGAGTCATATTCATCAAAAAATGAACAATACCCTCTATAGGTGTCATGCATGAAAGTCTGTGTTCCCTAGGTATGAAGCCTCCAACCAAGGAGTAAAAACCTCACTACTACCATTCGATCAATCATGCTTCCAAGAAAGATCAATCAAAAGTATAGAATGAGTATTGGGACTTCCGTTCAAAGGATGAGTCCAACCTCAATAGATCTGTGTGTACTAGGTGTGCCAGAATTGTACAAAATTCAATACTGATATGAAATCAGATTGGATTTATCAATATATCTGGGTGGCCCATTCATATGTGTAAAATTATCATGGAATCATCCCTGATCTGTTGAGCTAGTGGAGCCCTCAGAAAAAAACCATCCATCTAACACAAATTGAAGTCAACATTATCTTCTGTAATGTCTAAATGATATTGAGAGAACCTATCCTCAAATATTTTTTTGATAAATTCATCCCACCAAAAAAGAATTTGGTATTGTTGAAAGGATATTGGATTCGGACTATGAGTTGTTATATTTTTCCGAAAGGTTCATAAAAATTACCCTAACCTATGGGGTGATATTAATTTTGAGACTTGGGATAATTCCTTCCTAGAGAAACAAGGATAGGGTCATAGCTTCCAGTTCCTAATAGGATTCCCATCATTGGAGAATCATAGAATTCATTTAAAATTATATCTAGCATTGAAGAAAAACCTCTATAACTGGCAGAGATATGCAGTCAAGTATTACATCCCAGTGTATAGTTATCTATTTAGATTTTGGTCAATGTAGTTGAGTACCAACCTATTGTCTCCCCATGAATATAATGGTGGTGTAAGGACATGGATGTTTTTAATAGAGGAAAAATTTTCATTATGGGTGAACATAAAGATAAATTCCCCAATTTTAAAAAACAAAATACCATTTATTAATGAACATAAACATAGGGAAGTCCCCATACCAAATTTTTGGTCCATTCCACATGCCGTGGATCTGGATTTCTTCACACTTTAGTTACTATGATGGGTTGAGTGGATTTGAAGTCCCTGAAGGCTTATTTTGTCAATTAATTCAAGTTATTTCTAGAATTAATCCCTTATCACTTTAATATGGAGATTAATTTAATAATATGATCATATTGGGTGTGTTTAACTAATTCTCATATGGTGATCTATCTATCAAAATGTTCGTTGAAAATGGACATGGTGATGACGACTTGAGGTTATATAAGATTGCATTTATACATTGTGTGCTAGAAAATCATATTGATAGTGAGTTCATATGTAAAGCATTTGATAACAATTTCTTTTCACATCTATTAAAATATATAAAATATTTGAATGTATCACCTCTATATTTTAGGTTTGATAAACACCTAATGGTGGGCCATAAATTCTAGATCCTCATATCCTTGGAGGTAAACCAAATGTCGACTAGGCTTTCGCCATCTGGTATATCTGTTGGGTTAAACTCTGGGTATGTTGATTCCTAGATTTATTTCTTCCCTCAAGGGATGTTAACAACCAGTTTACCTTGAGTTGATGTAATGATGACTACTAGGCTTGGTAAGCATAGTAGAAAGGATCAGCTTTGGGGTGATGAAACCAATGCTCCAAATACTTCTCAACGATCTCAAACACAAATCATGAAGCATGATAGAGTTTAAATGACCACATATTTTGATCCATGGAGGTCGATTCATCATCAATGATAGGAAACCCAATATTCAATCACCTATCCTACCTCTAGAGTATAGATCCCTCAAAGGAACTTAATGTCAAAAGATATTAGGTCATCCTTGAAACCAACACCATTAACATCAGAATATGTGCGACATATGGTGGTCTGAGTCCGGAAAGGGGTAACCTATGACATTAGTGATTTATGTGTATTTATCCAATCCATCATACATATATAGCAGCATTGGGATATCTATGTTCCCTCTGATGTTCACCCTGAAACCAATTTTTTTGAGGTTGGGAAGTATGTTTGAGAGATGGAGATACTTGTATATATGACTTATTATCGGGTCCTAACCACAAAACAGGTAACCAATTTTATATATTAAGGTTATAAATAGTAATTTGATGAAAAATCCCATTAATATTGGGATTAAATCATTAATGATATTGATATAAGATTATTTCCCACTTCATTCAATTCATAACCGTTTTTTTGGGTAAAGGAATTACCATTAAGGGGATACTTTTACTTGAAGAATGATGCGTCATAATAATAGACCTATCTAATATAAACATCAATGGGTACCCTAATAAATGTAAAGGGGGTTTCCCATGAGCATGGGGAGTTATCTCTAGAAAAATGATTAAAGGAAAAGGATATAGTGGTGGAAACCTTTCCACCTTCAATACATGTATTTAAGAAGACCAAAACAATACCCTCACCATATCATGTGACGAAACATAAGAGGGGAAAATTTTTCTTTCTAGGAATATGCACTGAAGGAAGTCATCACAATTTATTTTAGTCCTATAACTCACCTAAAATACCTATCTGACAATTAATTCCCAACACATGATCTACTTAGCTTTCTTCCCACAAGGGGTGTAGTTTTGGTCTCTCGGGAATTGATGAAGGTACTCCCGATGGGGCATGAACCCTTTCTAAAAAGTTACCAATATTGATGGGAGAAGTGTTTGGGGAAAAATTAATCAATTTTAATCACTATTTTATGATAATAATATCCTTATAATGTTGGTTATTCAAAACATGATGTTAAAAATAGTCAATTACACTCATTTTCACAATATTTGAGGCCCAAAAATGATTTGGAGTACCTTGCTATGACCACTGATGACCATGTTGTTATCTCATGAGAATATGACTGGGTTCTAAAGTCATCTTAGCATATTGTTCCAATGGTTCTTGATCCCAATGTCCCATGTGTCTACATGGGCGAGGCTTCCCTGGGGCTTGGGGAATTAATTTATCAAATGGGTACTTGTTATATGATAACTAAAGATATTCTTTCATATATTAATATCCTGACTCCTTAGAAGATTTTTAGGAATTAAATATGTATTTAGAGAGATGTGAGTCTTTAGGTTCACACCAAAAAACTTTACACATCATTTTTTTAATCATTACTACTTGTTTCATGTAGCTTTTTCTGTGGAAACCATTTTCATGGAGATGTGTGACCAGGGTGTTGTAATCCATACTACTCTCATTCATGAGGAAAAAATAGTTGAGTTTTCAATGTGGGGGGTTATAAAGAGCCTCCCATACTAGGTTATAATAATTATTAGGAGGATTTTCCTCATAATTAAAAAATTACTTAGACCATTTTGGTTTGGAATGACAGAGAAGAATAAATCACAGTGGCTGATTCATCTATGGGTGAGTGCCATCAACTGCTTTGATCACCTTTTCACATCTCTCATTAATATCTCCTAAAGTTGGGGACTAATTGATTTATCATTCAATGTTGATATCTCCAATGGTTGATCATGAAGGATGATCCTCAATCCTATCCCAATTGATGGTGCTACATGGGGGTGACACTACTCCATAGGGGACAACACAAGTTTCTTCTATAAGAAAGTTGATTCCAAGGTATGTATATTCCTCTGAAAGTGGCTCTAATATAAACTTAGAGGCCTCTTATGATTTCCCCATATCATGTTATTTCTTATAGAGAGACATCTTAATGTTATTTTCATATATTCCTCTTGAATCTTTTACCTAGAAACTTCACCATCTCCAAACCATATTTTTTACTTTTGAATTTGATGGATTTATTTATCAATAAATCCATCATGTCTTGAAAGAGATTTTTTGGACCCATGTGTAAGAAAAAAGGATATGACATATTGTTGTGAAACTTCTTGGACAATTTGACTACCTTAGAGTAGTCATATCCCATGTAGATCATAATCATTCCAAGGAAGAAGAGGAGTTCCAATTCTAAATCGAGGAGAAACCCCTTTAAATGATATGACTTATGGAAGAGTTAGACATTTTCAAGGGAGAGATTTTCCAACTCAACCAAAACTTAAAGAGGGTCATAATCTAGGAAAACAAATATTTTTATGTGAAAAAATAGAACCTTCATTACATTAAGGATTCCATCACCCCATAGTTGAATAGGATTTGAAAAATGATGGACAAGGCCTAAGTGATGCTTCAACAGGTCAAGGATTATGTTGAGTAACATATGTAACACCTGATAAAAAAATTCATCTTGTGTATTCTATTCCTAATTTTTATCAATAAAGTAAAAAAAATATTCTCAATAATCTCTTTTGATGTTTCTATACTCACTATAATTATAACATAACATTGAAATAGAATAATTTTATTGAATGATGTTGTGTCAATATGTTGTAACTACAACTATTGGAATGGGAGGGTTCTCTAATTTTTTCCAATTTATTTAGACCTAAAGAGAATATTTTTACTATTTATAGATTAACCTAATTAATTTTATGATATTTTGAGTCTTTTACATAACCTATATAATATTTTACTAAGTTTTATAATAAGAATACTTAGCAAGAAAGACTCATCTATTTCATAGTCCACCCTTTGTGGATTTTTAAAATATAATGTTTCATGCCTATTTTCATTGTTATTTTATATTCCTGAATGATATACTAATTAAACTAATGATTTAGGTTAAATATAATTATCTATGAGTTATGGGATAATGACCTGAGTAAGGATTGTAAGCAAAGAATGCTCCAACACTTCCCTAATATGAGGAGGGAAATTTGAATTCATGAACTTATGATATCCATATCTGATGAAATGATATGGGAAAATTTCACATGAAATGACCATGGAACATGTTTTAAAATAGGTTTCCAATATGATTTTTTTAAATTCATATAGATATAAAGGGTCATCTCTAAAGGAAAAATGTTCCTCTAGTTGACACACCCTATTGGGAATAACTTATGAAATTCCATACTGGGTCATGTTGTTCATAGATAAAAAAATTTGTCCTTAAGATTTGGATCTCTCTATCACTGATGGACAAGGGTGGTTTATGAGGATCCTATTTTATCAAGACAATGGTGTGTGGTTTGTTGAAGTAATTTTTCTGAGAATGAAGGAAGCATCTAGGTCGACACTAGCCATGAAAGAGAACTCCCCCCAAACAAATTTTATTTGTATGTAAAGAAGGGGAATTATATTATTACCATGATCAAGAAAATGATGGGTCCTTGATTAAAGGTAGAATATCATTTTGGGATTAGGGTTGGGTCCATAAATATAGGCTTACACAAATTTTGGCTACTAGAATAGCTGGGCCTAGATTTAATGATCCACATGTTTATAAATATCTCATTGAGATGATAACCAATTTACATGTGGTTCTTTAAAACCATTTATTCATATTGATCTAAATAAAATATGGAGATATAATTTTATTGATGTGTGTTTTGGCCTATGATGAGGGATATAAACTTCACTATGTATCTTCATGAGAATCGAGTTGTACATAGTTCTACAAGGTGATACAATGGATGGACGAAACTAGAAGGAAAGACTCTTCCCATATAAGAATTTATGAATCATATAGTTTAATATTCTGATACCTTTACATGGACCATGTAGTTTGAATTCTTATGGAATGTATGTTTATGTCCTCAATTTAAGATCATTTATCTTTTACTGAAAGATTACTGATTTTCAATTTCATGATGATCTGACCAAACACATTCCATCATTTCTCAAGAATGAAGTGGAAAATTAGTAAGTGGAAATTTGGGGGATTCCAGATCTTAATTTTGATATGGACTAAGAAAACATGGAATAAATGTGAAGAATTTTTTAATATATTTTTTATCACAATTTTGTCAGGTTGTACTGATTTAGAATAGATTTCTTCTTATGATGAAGGTTCCTCTGGTTGATAGGAATTTATATGGGTGACTTCTGAAAAAACATAGTATGCTATATTATATATATTTAAAATGAAGGTTTCCTATGATGTCAAAAAATTTATTACTGATGTTAGTGTAAATCTTATGGAGATCAAGATTTCCCAAGACATAGAGTTTCATTTTCGTAAGGAAGGTGCCTCAGTATAAAAGGGTAATTTTACAGTGAAATCAAACAAGAATGGGAAATTTTATCCTACATAGGTATGAATGATACACAATGAGGGGATACAATTTTTTTAAAAAATAATTATGGTCCAACACCGAGGATCTAGGCATCACCATGTATCTTTTCAATGTAAGAATCTATCCACAAATAGTTCTGGGATAAATTTTCCGCACTAATGGAATTATTATATGGGGAACTAGAATTTTATTATATTAAGGTTGGTCCATGATATATAATGTAGGTTTTACTATATTTCCCAATATGATGATAATATATCCACATGTAGTTATTAGAATGTACATTCCATGTATGTGTATGGCCTACATACATAGAGGGGAAATTTTTTTATATTATAGCAAGGCCAATGAAAAAGGATTTGTGCATCACTATATATCTCATATGGGTGATAATAAACTCATACATGGTTTTTGAATAGAGGTTTGGTGATAGAAAAACACCAAGGATAGTGGTCCTCTCAGTCAAGGTCTATATAAATGCATAGTTTTATATCATGAAGGAGTTGTAAACTCTGCAGTTTAATGACACTTAGTAATGATTATTTTGTTTATTTTATGGTCTTGAATATATTACCATGCTAACCCTGATGTGAAATTATGTGTCTCAATAATATGGTTAAGCTATTAGAAAACTTTCTAAGCCCATATTAAATATTTTTTATGTCATAAATAAAGATTATCAATGGTTTGTTTCCTAACCAAGAAAAGATATAAGAATTTTCATCATGTAGTGGATAGAAAAAGATATTTTATTCTTTCATCACTATATATCTCAGAGTGATGGTAATAAAGTCATATGTAGTTCTAGAAGAATCTTATCATTGAATGATATGGATGTTAACCATGAATTTTGATTTAATTTAGTAAAGATGAAGGTTACTTTATGTGAAAAAGAGGGAATAAAGTCCCGTAAACATTGTCTAGGAATTAGAGAGGTCATCTCTTGAGCAACATCCCATGTTTGTGGCATGATTCTTCCTGAGATAATTTACCAAGTTATAATATTCTTTGTATACAAGGTATGACTACATTTTAATGCCATTTGTTGAATAATGTTTCATATAGTTCAATATCTTGTAACTAGGATGATATGGGTCATGCCTATTAAGGTCATCTGACAAGGACCTCTCTGTAAAGTTTCAAGTCATGTAGTAAGTAAAAAATGGGGTTTTTCAATTTTAGGTCATATTAATAGGACCATAAATATGGAAATTCTATTTGAAATAGGACTTACCATGTACATGATATTCTAGTATGCTTCATACGTGAGGAAGGAAATTGGTAACCATGATCTTGGAGGTTTTCTAATTAGGAAAAGTGATATGAGACATGTATGTATTAGGTGAATGAAAGGGGATTCCATAATGATTCCATCAATGAATATGGAAAGAATTAGTCTCTCTTTTTTTTCTGAGGACAATGGTTCCTTTGGTTGATAGTCCCTTTGGTGGAATGTAGTATGAAATTCCAATTAGAGGTGTATTAAGAATAGTCAAAATAAAGGTGTCCTCAAGAGTGGGATTATCTTATTCCCATCAACCAATGGATTTGAGATGATCTATGTTTTCTAGTACAAGTCATATGATGTGAGGAAGGGATGTGTTCGAGCACAAAGGAAGCATTTGGACTAGAATTAGACATGGAGTGTGAAGTTACTTATATAGTTTTGGATCACATATAGGCAAGGGGACATTTCTGTTTCTTTGATGGGTTCCAAAATGAGGGAACCTAAATTAAGAACTCCTGCATGGACTGAGGTTGTATGTATGGGGAAAGGTACACATGATCCAATTTTTTAATATGTTTGGTCCTTGTTAAAGGTACCTAGGTGTCACTACATATCCTATGTAAATAGGAATCATGCCACACATAGATAAAAAATGGAGGTATGGTTGGAGACCAGCACCAAGGAGTTTTATATTCTCAAGAATGGACCAAAATATTATACAGTTTTACATTCTACAATTAGAACCTGAACCATGCATTTTTTGGTCATAAAAAAAGTATATAGTCATACAATTTAATGTCTTATAACTAGGATATTAAGATATGTTGTTTAAATTACTACATCTTAGAATATAGTGAATTGTAGTTTTAGGTTGTACAACTTGGGCCATAACTCATTCCTTTTAATGTCATGTGATGAAGACCATTATTAATGATTACATAGATAAGTTGTTTAAAAAATTTTCTCTTTTAGGGGCTATAAAATGCTCAACATCCATTGAGATCATGAAATAATCTCCATTAGAATGAACCTTGTGTACAACATATGGACCCTTCTACTTTGGGTCATGCTAGGGAGGTTTATTCCAAGGTATCATCGGTGTATTGAGGACTAATACTAGTTCTCCTTTTAGGAATGAGTGCAGGAGGAATTTATTCTTAAATGATTATGTTATCAAATTTTTTGGGAATTCCATGTGATTCAAGGTATGAATTATTTTCACATCACGTTGCTCCAATTCATCCAACTATTTTTCATATTTCACATCTAAAAAAAACTAAACATAGATATAAATGTTATGTGAGGAAAAATAGACCTCAATGGGAAGGATATATTATATCCCATATACCATTGAATATGTGGTCGCATGTGTGGTGGTGCTGGTTTTTTTTCAATAATCCAAGAAGGAATGAAATTTTTTTCAGGCTAATAATTTTTATCTTTATCCACAAAATTCTAAAGTATATTTGATAAGGTATTGTTGAAATCCATAATCTATCTATTATCCATTAAATTATAGGGATATGAATGGTTGGATTTAATATTCTACTACTATTACAGCCTTTCCAACCCAGTATTGTATAAATTGGTGTTGTTTTATATAAAAATATTATAAGATTCACCAAATATAGTAATGATAATAACTTTCAAAAAACATACAATTTTATTTTTATTTTATTCATTGATGGGTAAAACATGTGAAGGTACTGAGAACATAATGAAATCCATGAAACATGGGATTTTAAAAAAATCACTGATGATCAACATGAAAATGTTGGTGGTGGAGAAACACTACCTAATATGAGCCCGAGGATCCCACGTGAGGAATTTTAAGCACAAAAATAATAACCAAAAATACATTTTTTGATCTAAATATATTCTTTAAATTTTAAAATCATTGGTGATTTCTTCTAAAAAAATCTGAATTAGAATTCCCCTAGATCATCCACACATGCTTGGAAATATTGCAGGAACATCGATTGTCAAAATTCGGGTGCTACTATTGAGTTTTGATAACTCCTCCCAAATCTAGATGATCACCATTGCTCTTTTCCACTGATTCATGAAGAATAAATGTGATTGATCTCTTAAATCTAGAGTTTCTCTCTCTATGAATATGGAGAGAGAGAAGAGAGTGAATCTCTCATTATTGAGTAGTGAACAATTATTGGCATGAGAGTACTCTCCTCTATAAGTAGTGAATTGATAAATATCGAAAATAAAATCATGTTGACTGAATATTTATTTTTCACTAAATTAATGATATATTATTAATAATTTATTGAGTCATATATATCATTTATATTTTTATCAAATTCGTGTAATATAATAAATATATTATGTGATAAAACTCAATCCATTAACTTGACTCATCTTTCCTAGAAATATTAAATGAACCTTGAATATTTTAAACTAATATTAATTCAAATAATTTATTTCATATTAAAAAAATTAAATACCAATTATTCTTAACTTGATTAGTATGAATTTATTTATTCCATTGGTGTTTTTTCATCCTTGGACCAAACTAGGACCCCAATGGTGGGTCCCACCATTTCTGAAAATCATATTCACCATAATAGGGAAGAATTTCACACACACTATTGTGTGTGACCCTCTAGTCCCATATCTAGATAGAATTAAATAATAGTCATAGACCAAAAATTGTATTTTTCCATCTATTATGGCCCATAAAGAGATAAGGACAGTCATAGAAAAACCAACCAACCATAGACACACATTATGTAATATAATCTCTTTGTCTTTAATATCTCATAATGCTGGATACTGGCTGGTGTCATCACCATTTTGTTTCTTTATTATTTGTTGATCTAATTGGATATATTTACCTTTGACTACCATGGCTATAGATTTATGAAGGTACTACCATCCTATAAACTAGGCCTGAGATACATTACTTCCTTAACCTATAAGAAACACATCCTTTCTTGAACATTCAACCAATATCATGCCACCAATGACACACCCAATACATGATACATCTATAAGATTTATTTATCATGGTTTTTCTCATTTCATCAAAGTACATGATCAAATGGCACACATTGATAATGATCTCAAGTAAGGAGACCCTTATATATTTACATTGATAGGAACAACCAATGACACCCAATACATGTGGTTTTCCTATTATTGGGTCTCTAATCATGATAACACTACTATAGATCACCATGTTTTAACTTCATGATAAGAATTCTCAATGCTTATGAGGACCCAACACTGGATATTCAAACATCTATTGTGTTTATTCAGTAACATGTATATAGGCCACAAGATCTTTTTTTATGATTAATATCATAGTATCATAGGGTTATAATTATATATTGGGACCTACTATAACCTTTTTATACAATAATTAATATATGTAAACTACTATTAAATAGTTTATATAGAAATATATACACTATAATTGTAAGAATACATCATGTATATCTAACTGTATACCTGTTATTGTAATAAAAAGTACTCTACAAGTTGGGTATAGATAACCTACTTTTACAACACTCCCACATGCACTAGAACCAACTTGTGATCCATACATGTTAGATATCACATTATTAAGATAATTTTTGTGCTTAGTTATGAATTTAGTTGTTGGGACTTCCACGATTCTACTTCTTGGAATTTCTACTATATATGGCATCACCTCCTTGATTAGAACCTCTTAAGAGATGGATACCCCCAGTGTATTATCTTTTTTCCTCTTTCAAAACTTGACATCTTGGATATTATTGATATCATAATTTACATTATGATAATTATTTACTTACTAGATTTCAATCCTAGAACTAGAAAAAATCATTTCATTTAACTAGTTCTTAGATACTGTAGAATCTATAATGTAAATTGTATTTTTATGTATGAATTACACTAGATTTTATGAGCTTGTCTCACTCAAAACCTTATTCTAACTAAGATTTTAGATCATATAGATCTATGTAATACATGTTTATGTCCCTTAAAAACTAATATCCTTTATTCTTCACTTACCAAGTACATATCTTTTTTTCATTCCCAAGTACTATCAAATAGTTTTGATTGCTTCACTTGCAGTTCTGTAGGATATAAATGATATTTTCCTACTATAAAGAGTATCATGGAAATATTATTTCTTTCAAATATCTTGGACTGCATGATTGATCCATCACTAAATATTATATAATTCAACTCACCTCATTAATCTCCTCCAATTTCCCAAACATGTCAACCTGGAGAGATATATTCCATGTTACACTAAAAACAATTCTAACTCTAATTGTTATAAATATTGTTTTTCAATATCATGTCACTATATGTACAATTGACTAGGTCCAACAAACCATTAGATCTACCTGAGTAGACATTTTTTCCTAGAATATGATGATACATTAAGTAAATCAGTGGAGAATATATTCTTTCATTCTAGTATTAACTAACTTAAAGAACAATATCTATTTTTGATATGTTATTAAAATTATTTCAATTGAAAATCATTGGTTATCCCGCTAACCTAGGATAGACACATAGATAAATTTCATTATAAATGAATATTATCTGATTTATTTTCTTACTTAAATCCTAAATTGTATTTTATTAACTTGAAACCTATATTATTATTCTGTTAGGTGATCATCCCTTTCTGTTTTTTCCATATATACACCTTCCATGATTAGTAGTCATGAAATTCAATGATTACTATAATATAAATTAGCTATGAAAATTAAAATTATAAGGGTTTTAGGTAGAATTACTTGGTATAACCAATCGAGCATTATTGTTTCCACACTGGTACCATCCATATATAATCTCACATGAATACCCACCACATTATTCAAAATAATAACCCCCTTTTCATTTTGATACATGAAATCCACTATTGAATTTTTAATTAGACTTGTAAATATTAGATAATTCCCCTATACATCTCACTTGTGGAAATTATTATTCTCAATTAATAATGTATTGATGACCATTATGAATATAAAACCATCACTATGGTTTTAACCTTCATAGAGAGTAAGGGTCTCTGGAACATTAGTATTCAACATGAACTTGTGGAACTTGTTCCTATTCCAACTATTTGTGCATCTCATACATTGACTAAACCCAAGAGAATATGGATCACAATTTATTAATTAGAAATGTGAACCCTTATATATAAATATATTATATCACATTACTAGAAATTTTCTATCTTAGGGATTTATGAAATATCCTAAGAAACTGTTAGGATATTTACTTTAGATGCACACTGTGTTTTTACTTGATGCATGTTTTTTATGTCCTAACAAAATCTTTGCATCTAAACAAATGTATTATGATATAAAGGATTTAATTAATAATATAACTATTATGATATACATTATTCATTATAAGTGTCAAGGGGTTATGGGATATCACCATTATTTATGAATCACTTCTTTAAATATAATAAGAGTATCTGCAAGTTGCAACATTGATACTACTTGCATCATAACTCTGATGTATAAAATATGTGTTTAGGTATTGTTACATGCTAAATTTTATTGATAAATTTTAACATGTAAGAATTATCATTGATCCTCTATATTTACATCAATATCATGTTGTAGTTAAGGTATTGTGTATTAAGGAATTACTCCATGCTACATTATATTGATCGATAAATTCGTAGTCAAGATATTATTTGGCATGCCGAACCAAAGTAACTCATATATTCTAACCATGCATACTCTATACCTCACTTTACTATTCCTTTAAAACTTAATGGAATCTCATGAAGTGTTCTCACCACTATCTTACAGATGAAATAGTTCACACTCACTTGTTGAACTAATTCCAAATTCCTTGTATATTACCTTTATTTCTAAAGGTCCATTTGTCAAAAACTAAGTATTTACATCAATAATACCCAAGGTTTTTTATCCTGGATGAGTCTAAATACTGTACAGGGTATAACCTAGATATATAATTTTATTTTTCTTTATAGATATTTATTTTTCCACAACTGGATAAATAAGTCTTACATTTTATATTTATCATGTCTTTACTATCATTCATGTATCACTAAACTATTATTTGAGTATTAAATACCAAAAAAAACATACATGCCTGAACATGGAATACTATCTCCTTATGTCAAATAGAAATGTGAGATAAATATTTTTTTATAATCAATAATATATTTACAAGAATAATTCACTATGAAAATGAGATGGTGTATACTTCTCACTAATGACTTGGGAATCTCCCATTCTCATCCGCTTGAATAATACACCTTAATTCAAGTAATGTTTCTATACTAACTTGGTTATAGTATTTAAATACATATATATGAAAGGAATATTTTACTTTATACCCAATAAGTATGATCAAAACATTAATTTTATGTGAAGAATACAACTGAATAATAAGCATTAACTTTCCTTTGAAATTTATTTTATTGCGATTAATCTTCCATAAAACTATTTCATGATATGAAATGAAAATAAAATTTTATTTAAATTCAACATAATTTTATTAAAGGAAATTGTGAATGCGCTTATGGAATGAAAATTTACTTGGAATTTTTTACTTGTATTTCAATTTTTTCTACAAAATAATTAAATATTATTATTTCATAATATTCTTATTCTACTTGGAAGATTTTACCTTTATAGGTAATGAAGCATATACTCAATACTATTCATTTTGTATCCTAAAATGAGACTTGAGTAAATGGGTTAAAATTATATAAGAAATGAGTCCATTGAAATATTGTGATCCATATTTTAATTTACACATGTAATGTTTAATTATCACCTTATTCATATCTACCTTCTCTTTCTCCTTGAAAACATCTTGAAGATTAGACTACATGTTATATCACTCATATCCTGATGTGGTGACCAAAACTAATATCATACATTGATGATATCATAATGACATAACTTTCATATGATACATAGATGAATCTCATATAACCATTTTTACCCCCTCGATTCCTAAGGTAGGTTAACAAGTATTAGGGACACTAGTATCTTGAATTTCTCATACTATAGTTTTACATGCAAGCGCCTCTACTACACTTGGAAACTCATTATAGTGTATACATTTACTTTTTCCATTATTTATCATAGTATTTATTATATTATAACTTTCCATTTTATGTATAAATGAAATTATATTATATTTTTACTTTCTATATTGATAATCATTTTAGAAATTTTGATTAATTAATTAAATCACTAATGTCTCCCACTATTTTATTGAATTTATGGAACCCTCTATGATAGAATAAAAATAAACTGACAACTAGGTATTATAGTGGAAATGATCTTTGAAATTACCCTCATGATATACAAGCTATGGATACACCACTACTTGGAGATTTCAAGGTGGGAGTTTGAATGGACAACTACATTAACTCATGGTTCATTGATATGTTGAGTGAAGTCTCAAATTCTATATTCATTACATGTTTCACTCAACAATTACCTATAAAATGATATAAATTTATCGAAGGATAATAATTACTGCCAATTTTGATAATTCAACCCACCACTATCATAAGAACTTTTAGGTATAAAGAGGCACCCTCAAATATCACTGACCGACCACCCTGAACACCTGATTTTGTCCAAATTTGAATGATTGAAGGTGGTTATGAATTAATATTTCATTGAGGGATTTTGTATGTGTTTTTTGTGAATAAAGGATATAATTTTATATCTTATAATAATTTTCTACATGATATCACTCACAACTAACTATCAAATAAATAGAAAATATACATCATGTCACAGGTTCATTTTATTTGGGCATTATTTTTCATTATTCTATGCGACCACACGTAAACTACACATTCATAAAATAATAAACCATAAAAAATAAAATGATTACATGTTCATGATCTGATACTAATGGTTGATCAATTGATTGAATAATGGATTAACCATAACCCTAGGGGTAATACATGGAGGTGTGTTTCTTGCGATTCGATTTGTAGGACATGCCTATCCAATGCATCAAACTCTGATCTGGTGCATCGCCATAACTCAACGTGATGTATGTCTCTTATAATCTCTTAATTGTGAAAGAGTACTCACACACAAGTGAGGAGGTCTTAGGAGTATAAAATACAACTTGGAAATGGACATGAAATACCTTATACATATAAATATTCATAGACAACTCATAAATCATCTTTTATTAATTTATTATTACAAACTATTAAAATAAATTAATAAATAAATTAACATGCTCCAGAAATACATTGGTCGGTCTAAGGATCATGATTATTCTTATAAGAATTATACTCATATATTTAAATTAAATACACAACTAAAATCAATCTTGAATTATATTATTTTTGGAGGGAACTTTTATTCAATAAAAAAATAAATAGTTTTTTTAATTCAACAATTACATCGTTCGGCCCCATTAATTAATTTAATTTTAAAATAAAATAATAATTTAATTAATTAATTTAATTTTAACACAAAAAAATTAAATTAATTCTACATTAATAATTAAAATTAACTTTTTAAACCCCAAAAAATAATATTTAATTATTATAATTATAAACCAAATTTATTTTATTTTATTTAAAGAATTTTTGGTTAAATAAAAAACTCTGTATACCCTAAAAACTCCAAGAAGGGCCTCTTTGGGTCAGGATAAACCCGTGTAGGCCCAATTGGGGTCTTTTGAACCTTGTGTAGGGTTATCATAGGTCGGGCAAGCCTGCCCAGACTCGTATCGGGTCGGGACGGTATGTTTTGTTGCAAATCTAGTCTTTACAAGTGGGTTACCTCCCAATGTAGAGGCATAATAGATCATGGACATTTATCTTGTTCAGTGACTGTGGTGAGTGGAGGAGTGGGACAACAGTGAGACATGAGAATCTGGCTAGGATCACAGATGGTGGAAAGAGGAGTTCACACCGTGTGGTGTCTCAAGGGTGTCTGGTTGAAATGATCTAGTGGTGGCTAAGGCACTCACTACTTGCTCGATGAGGATGACCAGGCAGAGGTGGTCACAATGGCACTAGCACTCAAGGGTGGAGGGTGAGATATGACAGTCCCATCCTATTATACTTAGGGTTCATGGATCATCGCAATGCACTTTTAGTAGATATTAGGATTTTGAGTTGGTCTATAGAGTTCAAGGTGAAGGGGTTTGGTCTGATCTAGTCTGGTGAGATACGATAAAGGTGCACTTTTTCTATGTATGATCAGTAGGGGTGGTCAGAGGTAGCTGTCCAGGAGGGGATTCACCTGAGGAGGATCACATGGGTGAGACAAGGAAGAGGTCTAACTACCAGTGTCCACCTACTAGAGCAACTTGGTTTGACCGAGGAAAATGAAGAATAAGAAGGAGGTGGGCTAACCGATAGGGGGAAAAACCCCATATAAAAATATTTAAAGTGAAGATTTTTTTATTTTAATTTTTTGTTAAAAAATATTACCCATCAGGTCCTATTTTCATATTTTCCCGATAGACACAAATTTTCCTCATACTAAGTAGGGATATTAAAAATATAAAACATTCCATAGCCATGTCAATCAAATGTTTGGACGGAGAAAATTTTGTTTGGCTCAAATAATAGTTTCTGGAATCCCTCATCAAGGTAAGAAATAATTTAAGAGGAAAACCCTTATTCCAATTCTAGCAAGTAATAAATATATGTTCTTTTCATTAACACCCACAAAAAAATCACTCCAATTCGAATTTTAAACTTTGTATGCCCACAACATGACCATATGACATCAAATTTAACCACCTTCATCGATGTTGGAAATAGATCTAAAACCTCTATTAAATTTAATGAAAATATAATTCTTTCATTCTTCAAAATATTTATATGTCACTCTGATAGAAATTAAAGGTACCTAGATCACATTTTAAATCTCAAATCTTTTGATTTTAATATATTTTCACCAATTATTGACATGAAAACATTGGAAACAATGAAACACTACCCAATATGATCCCAAGGATCCCATAAGAGGAATTCTATGCATAAATATAATTTCCAAAATATCTATTCAAATATGAAGTTTTTCTCAACATCTTATCATCATTGGTGATCACAACTCATATTATCTGAATAAGAATTCCTTAAGATCATCCATATACTCTTTGAAATACTATGGGAATGTCGATCATCAGAATATAGGTGTTAGGGAAGAGTTTTGATGACTCCTTTGATGTCCTAATGATCACTACTTCTCTATTTCATCGATCCATGAAGACGAAGTGTGATTGATCTCTAAGAAAAAGATTTTATCTCTCTATGAAGTGGGTGAGAGATAATAGAGAGAAGCTATTACCATTAAGTAGTGAATAATTGATGGCATGAGAGCTCTCTCCTCTATATATATTGAATTAGTTAATATCCAAAATAAACTCCCATTACCAGGATATATATTTTTCACTAAATAAATTACATATTATGACTACTATACTGAATCATAAATATGATTTATATTTTTATCAGTTTCTTGTAATAGAATAAATACATTTCATGATAAAACCTATGTTATTAACTCAAGTATTCATTCCCATATATATTAAATGAACCTTTAATATTTTAAACTAATATTCATTAAAATAATATATTTTATAATAAATAAATTCAAAATAAATTATTTTTAACTTGAATAATATGAATTTATTTATTCCTTTGGTTATTGTACATCCTTGCACAAAACTCAGACCCCAGTGGTGAGGCCCACCATTTCTAAAACTCATATTCACCAGAATATGGATGAATTTAGAATATGCTATTGTGTGTGACCTTCTAGGCCCTTATCTCAATAGCATTAAATAAAATTCACAGACCAAGAGTGGGATCTAGTAACCCATCATGGCCCCTAAAGAGATAAGGATAGTCATAGTAATTACAATCAACCGAAGGACATGCATTGCGTAATATAATATATTTTCTTTAATATCTCATAAAGTAGGACAACCACTAGTGTCATCATCCTTTTATTTATTATTTGTTGATCTAAATAGACAGATTCACCTTTGACTACCATGGCCATGGATTTATAAAGGTACTACCATCCTGATCAACCAGACCCAAGATATATTACTTCCTTAAACAGAATGTGGAAAATCCTTTCTTGACCCTTCAACCAATACCATACCACCAATGATGCAACCAATACATGTAAACTCACCATGATTTCATTATCATGGTTTTTCCTTGAATAAAAGTAAATGATCAAATGACACCCATTATAATGATGTCATGTCAGGAGACCATTAAAAATTTACATATATAGAAATAAACAATTACAACCAAAAAATGTGGTGTTCCTATTAGAGGGTTTATCCTCATGATCTCAATAATAGAGATCACCAAATTCGAAATTAATGAGAAGAAGTATCAATGATTTTGATCCCCTAAAACCTGATAGTAAAACATATACCATGTTCAGTTATTAAGATGTATCTAAACCATTAGACCTTTTTAAATATTAATGTCATTGTATCTCAAGGTTCTGATTATTTCCTAGGATCTTTTATAACCATTTGATATTCCAATTAATCTAAAAAAGTTACCATTAAATAGTGGACATAGAAATATCTACACAATAATGGTAATAACTCATCATGTATATATAAATTTATACATGATATAGTAATAAAATGTATTGTAAAAATTGGGTCTAGGTAACCCACTATTACAATAGCTTTGTCCTCTTAGAGAAAACATCCGTGGTAGTGATATTGTACTTGAACTTTTTTTCTATAACAGGAGGACATGTCCCTACAACATCCATTCCCTATATCAAAAATTCCTAGGAGTATTTATTATTGTGTATTAACTATAGGGTTTAATGGATGAAGTTGGTGTCCACTTGGAAGGAATTACACTTTTTAGTGATTTTTCTAAAATGATGCATCATTTACGGAAAACAGTATCCTAGCGATAGAATTTTATGGGAAAGTTTGAACCCTCACTAGTAATAAACATAGGCCCATGTATGTACTTCTTTCATTATATAAGCAATATCTTATCCGTCAATTCATCTGAGAAGTATTGTATCGAACCTCTATTTATAGATGACTTTTTGGTGATTTTCGTTATCTTAATGAGTAAAGTTAATTGATCTTCAACATGGTTTTATCTTTTCATGATTTGTCCTACATGAATATTCTATTTTGAAGGTATTCCAAAATGGGAATCATACAATCAATTTCAAGACAATCTAGTTTAGGTATGGAATTAAACTCAGTGATTTCATTCATATTGACATGAATAAAAGGAAACACCATTCAGAAGTTCACCATACAGATGACTATTTCATCCTAGTATAGATCTTCCAAATCTATAGATGCATTTTCAAATGAATATTTCTAAGAATTCTATGATCATGGGATGTGAGCCAATTTCTACTTTGAGGGTAATTCTACCATTAAGCCTCAAAAATATTCACAAATTGGGATTAACTCATCCTTTTTATGGAATAATCAGGGTTGATATACTCGATCACTAATTATGAATCACCTGTTATCTTTAAGTGGTCCACAATCATTTGGATCGAATGTTCTAGAACTCTAATGAGAACCTAATAGTATTACTCATTATTTGTGAAACCATATGAAAATAGAAAAGAACAAGGAAATAATTCCTTTACAGGGGAGATGAGAATGGCTCCCAACACAAATTTATTATGCTTGGGGTCATCCACTCTCTTATAAGTTGGGCTTCTGTATACATTGTCAAAATACATCTCCCATATCTGGGGTCCCTATTTAATAGAGAATATATATTCATCAAGAAATTTAGTATTCAATGATTTTAGTTCTATATATGGGTGTTCTTCAAGGAATTATACTAATTTATTTCCATTACCACCTTCTAAGGTATGAACAAAATGTCAAACTGAATCTGGAAAATAGTCCATTATTTCAATCGTATGGTGAACATAGGATATATGGGGATGTAAATGAATGGTTTTTTATTATATATAAATTGGAATTAATTGTGGTGTAGGTAGTGTCTCAGTTTATAGAACAAAAATATTTTTACAAGTAAGATATTCTCTATATCTAAATAAAAAGGATTGTATTAAACATAGTTTGACTAAGATAATATATGATGTTATTATTCATGGTATCAATATTTGGTACAATAAAAAAACCCATTTGTTTTTATAAATATGTCATATTTAAAATGATAATATTTACCTCAATATATAACATCATCATTGGTGGAATCAAAATATATTTATTGTGATTATTGAATTTATCCTTGTAGTTATTAGTATGAGGATATGTGACCCCCTTTTTTATCAACCTTGTGAAGGGAAAACACCTTCCTTTAAGGTTTTCCATAAATCAATAAATATAATAAATATTTCATTGTTATTACTTTATATCTTTGAGTTTTTGAAGAGGTTATATATCAAGGATTTTTATTTTCTTAAAGATATTGACTTTGATGCCATGATGTAATACTAAGATTCCAATAAAATTTCATTAGGTAACCCTAAAAGCACATTTCAATGGGTTAATTTTCAAAATATTCTATCACAATTCATTAAATATTTTCTAAATTTTATAAATTTGGTTAACATTTTATTGAGACTTAACCACCTTATCATCACATAGAACTCAAAATACCTCACCAAAAAGGGTTTGAAGATGTGATTCATATCATGTTGGTATGTAGCACCGACATTATTTAACCAATACACCCATACTGGATATAAATTCACCCCTTGGTGTGATATGAAAGAAATGGATTCCTCATTTTCAATGTCCATCCAGAGTTGATTGTATTCCAAATATCTATATATGAATGAAAGGGTATTATATCTATCCATATCATTAATTAGTACTTATATGATTGGAATTATGAAATAAACTTTTGGACAATACTGGTTGAGATCTCTAGAATCAATGTAATCTTTAATTTGTACATTTTTTTATTCATTGGGACTATATTGGATAGATATTTTGGATTTAATACTTCCTGATTGAAATTGGATTTTATGAGCTTGCTAACATCAACATTGATTTTGGTGGCATTATTCAGATGTTTCTATCTGGATGCCTTTTTGAAACCCTATTGGTTTTCTAGAAATCCTAGGTGGTGGGTGGACACCTCAAGATCGAGGCTTGGAATTTTCAAGTAATTATAGTAAAAATATCCCAATATCTCTTTAAAAAGGATTTATTTAACTTTTTATATTCCTAAAAAATGGTCTTGCTAATCAATATGGGTCATGGGTCCTCCTTTGAACCTATGTTTATTTCCTCGAGTTCACCAATAGTGGAAGAGATATGTTCCTCAAATGTTGGAAGGGAATACTAAAGGTTATAATCTTCTTCCTAATCTACTTCATCTTTCTATACCACATCATCCTTTTCTTTTTATTCTTTTCTTCTCTAAGATTAATTACATAATGAATGAAATTTTTCAGAGTTGGGAGAGGATTTTTCATCTTTCCCATCTTGAATTCAAAGTTCATTCCTCAGACCCAATTGATGACATAGGGTTTATTTGAAGTTTTGTAGGGTAAATGAAGGATTTAGAATAAATATATCCACTCTTCCTTAGTTTCATGATTTATTTTTTGAATTATTTGATGATGCAGTGATCTACTGAATCTCAAGGGATGGAATGGGGGAATTTTCGGCTGATCTTTTACAACTGCTCAGAGGGTTGATGTCCTTTCAGTGTTGCAAATCTCATTCATTATTATTAATATATTGAGATTCATTGAATATATTCCTAAATCAGGACATATATTTTTTATCTGATTGATGGGAAACCTATATTATTTGATGATCTATTTCAAGGGGTTTCTCAGGGTTATTTCTATACAATTTAGGGTAGTTATCTAGGTTACATCATCAGTCATGGGTTGTTTCCCTTCCCTCTTATAGAGTCCCACACCAATATATTGTGATTAAAAAGATTCAACTGTGGCATTATGACCCCAACACAACCTAATTTGACCATTAATTAATTACTTGAGGCATTGGTGGTATGATGAGGGGGATGTCATATGTTGATGGAACCAATTTCTTCCTAGTAGAACATTTAATATTGTATCATTCTGAACAAAGTAAAATTATGATTCAAATATGAGGATATATATGATCGTCATTATTCCAAGGGTAATTTTCTTACTTTTTCATAACCTCATAACATTAGAGTGGAATGGGACATGTGGGCCTCACTATTTCCTAGTCTGAAAAATTTTTATATAGGAATGAGGTTGTCTCTTACTCCATTTACAATGGACGCTAGTCAAATATCAACATCAATTATCCAACCTGAAACATACAAGTGTTTTATGTGTCTATGTATAATGAAATCATTGAAATTATTTTTGAAATAGACAATTTAGTGGAATTATTTTGGATTGTTATATTTAAGAAATAATTTAATAGTTGGAGACTCATATTAAAACTCTTTAGGGATTAGTAAATCCTCTATGAGTGATTCCCAGAGGTCTCTAAATAATCTTAGAGAAACTAGGATTGGAAAACTATCTAGAATTGGGTCTAATTAGTTTAAAATTTCATCCTTATAGTCTAAAAGATTTTTCTTCCCTGCATGAGGATTCTCATTCATAGGATAATTATTATTTGACTAATTCAAGTAGGAATATCTACCCTTGGAATATTATTTTAAGGTGCTCCTTTCCTTGATGGGTTTGTCCAAATAGGTCTGCCTACATGTCTAGTTTGATCGGATAATTTCACCCCTATAATTGAACATCCATGATGATGGGTTCAGGGAGAACCATATAATATGTGAAAGGAATTTGATTCTAATGTTGGGCTAACTAGAGGGATCTCTCTTGAGATTCAGGGGCATAGATAGTCCATGTAGGGATGTGGCTAGAGTATTAAGTTTTTTCATGTCTACGTCATCCACTATATCCTCAGATCATGTGGCTATATGCTCTAGTTCTGAAATCCGGTTTATGGGACCTAGGTTCATATACATACTCATCATTGGAAATGGGATACATTAAATTAATTTTATTAATTAAAACGATGAATAATTCTCCATCTGATGAGAATTCCATTTGGTGGGTTAACTCTTGTAGTACAATTTTGTGGGATGTGGTACGTGTCCTCTATGATGGAGGCATAAAGACTAAAATATCTAGGGATGTTTTTTTAATCTATAAAATATCATTATCATGTACTAGAATTTTTCTTCTTTGATTGTTCCACTTCTTTTAGGAATGGTTATTAAAGGATTATAACATCAATGAGGTTGTTAATTCCATTAGATGAGAAATTGGGGACATTTTTGGTTGATTAAACTATACCTTGATTATAGAATGGGTTTGATGTATTTTCTTCCTGTTAATCCTATCATTGAACTTCTACGAACCATTTCTAGAAATGTCTTTCCAATAACCTTCATCTTATGGGGAAATATCAAAAACATATGTCACTTGCACTGGTGGTTCTCCCAAAATTCAATTTCCCATAGTAAAATATTTTTTTGTGGGATTCATTGAAAATTAATAATTCTTATATTGTTTTCTCTTATGTATGGTGAAAGGGGAAATAGTTATAGAGATAATCAAGACTGACCAAATCAGGCTACATGGGCTTCAAAAGTTGAGTAATTTTTTCTCCAAGGATACTATGAAGTATCTGGGGAGAATCTCATCTTAGAATGAATAAACATTCTTCTTCCATTACTTGAATGGAATTTTTATCTATCCCTTCTTCTCATCCTGATTAGGAGGGTGTTGTTTTTTATTCTCTGGAGGGGGTGTCACATTATATGGTGTGTCACTTGGATCTAAAGCTAGAATAGGGGGTAGATTATGCGTGATAATGGTAGCCACAATTTTCCATGTTATCTTACCCTAAGATAATAGAATTAGTCAAGACATGGACTTGGTTCATAATATGGATTCCTGTAATATCTAAGAAACTAAAAAAGGATACTAAAACCTTCCAGTGTATTTCATAGGTATAAGTTACATTAACTAATCATCATGACGCTTTTATAAACAAAGGGACAACAAATATTCTTGATGTAGTTGTAGGTTTAAAAAATAAGCCAAACCCTTCCACATAAGAATGAAATTTGAGACCCTCTAATTCAATCATTGTTGACAATTTGAGAGGTCAAGGATTGTTAAATTCTGAGTCATTATTTATAATTTAAATAGAAACTATCTAAAGAGATCTTACCATCTCATGATTGAACGATCTGGAAAACTGGTATACCATATGAAGGATGGACCCTGAAATGTTTGTAAAAATCACACAAGTTTCACCAATACTTATTATAGATGGGTTTCCCATCAAGGGATAAAAATAGGACAGAATATGTGTCAAATGATTCTCTAGGTCCCCTAAGCCATTGAATATTAGAAACATAGGGCTCACAATGTTTTTTGGGGGAAGGGCCTCATCTAATAATTTAGGGTAAGGCTTCCTTTACGACTGTACTAGTTCACCGGGTTCCCCAAAATCTTCTAATCATGTTGTTGATGTCTCAATAGTTTTGATAACCTCCTCACAAATGTTTTAATTAAAAGGATATTGAATATGGGAATAAATTGGGAGATCATGATGTTTCTTCAACTTCAATACATGTGGTTGGCACCATAAATTTGATAAACATTGATGTTTTTCCAGGTTCAGTTCTTGTTCTTTCAATAATAGAGGAAATTCATTATAAACTACTGTGATTAAGTTTTAATAAATAGTATTTTTGGTCCAAGGGTTTATCAGGTTATCTAGTTCCACTATCATTGATATTATTATCCCTTATTATTTATGTGTATCAACCTATAGGATGAAATAAGGCTTCTCTTGAAGGACATACCCAACGAGAACATTGCCTCTGAGTAGTTCTGAATTTATCTTCCTAAGATCCTACATTTACATCTCTAATTTTGTGAACCTCCATTAAATCATGAGTGACTAGAATATTTTTTATAATTGATAGGATGTAGTTATTCCTGTAAACTTCTCCTTGGATAAATATTTTTGAGGGGTAGTGGTGGAACATTCATAAAATCATCTATGTTTTTGTCAAACCTTTCATTCCTATAATGAAAACCTCTTCATTTATCTTAGTTTATACAATTTTATGGATGAAAAAATATTATTATCTAACTTATTAATTAGATTCATATTTTATAGCGTTCACTAGGGTAGTGCCAATAATATTCACCAATTCATAATGCATTGATGGTTTTTTATCGATGGTAGAATGATATGAGGTCTGATTGGCCTCAAGACATCTACTGAAGGCACTGTGATCTCCCGTGGTATTTGTAACCTTAATAAATATCTTTTGTTAGTAATTATTACCTATCAACTAACCTCTATATTAAGGTTCTATTAGATATTTTAAAAAAGGTTAATCAATGTTAACCACCAAAAAACTTAGTTTTATGAACTCCTGATGAGGGAACTGGATCATGAGACAAGAACAACTGGGAGGATTAATCTTATGGCGCTCATCTTAAATGGGAAAATATTAATTTCCATTGGATATTATTTTGAGTTAAAAATTCTCCTATAAATTTGGGATTTATTTTCTTCTATTCTATTATTTTCATGCCTCAGCCTTAATTTGCTGGTCATGAAGGGATAAATTTGGTTAATAATTCCCCCATCCCTGCATGCTGAGGCTTCTCCTATATCAAAATGACAGCTGCTTCCATGGATTCTCTCTTTATCTTAGTGTACTATATTCAAGAATTATCCATGTATAATATATTTTATACATTTTATCCACATTATAATAGGGTAATCTTTAGTATCCAATAATTGGCTTCTGTTAAAAGAGAAGCTTGCTTAATGTTATCAACCACCTGGTGCAAGAATATTTTGATAGCTTGTTATGGTCAGGACCAATGAAAATGGTACTTTTTAGGGCCAATTATTCTAGAGTGCACCATATTTCTAGATTTTGGATCACATCATAGAACTAACTTGAAATAATAAAATTACACGAGGTTGCTTATGGGGGATTTTTAGAATTAGAGTGTGAGGTTAAATTTAAATATCCATGTCTACCAAATCCTTGGATATAGACATTGAATGGGGAATTAATGATTATCCAACATAATTCATGTAATTAATTGAGGAATTAAAGATTAATATCTTTCTTTTTTTAACTATTTTTATAATCGTGCAACTCGAATGATCACTATGTTAATTTCATGATGACGTTCTTATATTACCTTAACAAGGTCTGTAAAGCCTTTATAAGGAAATATTTTTTTTTAAGTTGATGGAGTGTTATACATAGTTTCAAACATATGTCATGTAAGAATTATTATGATAGTACCTCTATAATTTATAACTAAGAAGAGGTTAAGGGGAAAAAATTATAGGTATATTATCCTTATCCAACTTCCTTATAATTAATAATGCATTCTCATCTTATTTTACTAGAGATTACTCTACTTGAGCTTCCCAAAGTGATATTTTATCATTGATTTTTTTGTAAACCATGGGTTTAATATGGATTATGATTAATTTTATGGAATAAAAATGATCCATAGTATATTCATTTGATAAAATGTTTCTTGGAATTTATTATTTTTGAGGATGGATGTGACTTGTCAATAACATTGAATCAGACATGACTAGCCTTATCATCCAAAGAAACTCAGAATATAAGGGATTTTTCATAATTGATTAATAAAGGGGAGTACCTTCTTTTCAAAATTAAATTTCAATTCTTAGAGGATCATTATAGAAAATTCCATCATGCGGAGGAATACCATCACAACTTCAAGTCTGACTACATGGATAATCATTATAGTGTATACCATAAAGAGGGTATTCAAGATAAATGATAATAATAGGAGTTCCTCCTTGATATTTTTCATATATCCATGATTATGGTTTTTTATATAATTTATCAAGAGTTTATCTCTCATGATAAATAACTTTGTGACCATAAATAAATCCTTTATGGTAAATATTTTGGAAAGGACCTCCAATGTTTCTAGTAGGGACATTGTGAGGAGGAAATTTTGAACTTTGAACACTAAAAAATTTATTTGGTAAGGGAACAATGGGACCTTGAAACACCATTGATAGGTGTTTTATGTACTCAATATAACTATCCTTTATCATAGTAAGGTTTTGAGCCTACTCCAAAATTTGTAATTTCCCTAGGTGGGATTTCTTCCTTGATTTTTTCCCTTAAGAAGCTGTAATCACCTATTTTGGATAAATAATTCTATATACAGAAGTGGGTTAGATCGACTCTCATGTTTTTATCGGATCATGCTAATAAGAATTTTTTGTTTCTACAGGGATATATTCCTGCTTTTGAATGGCCACCAAAATTGACCAATGACCTCCAGTTGGAATTGGGACATGTTTCCAATATAGTCATCCTTTTATCACAGAATATTGCATATGAATATCCTAGATGGGAGAAGCAATATGCATATAATCCTAAACCTTATCATTATTCTAATATTCAAATCCACTTGTAGAAGAGGGATCATATTCTAGACACATATTTACATCTTCCAAAATCATTATTTCCTATAAGGTTTATGTAATGTAAGTAGGGATAGACTCCCACCATTCTATCATTTCAATGATATAATGGGTGAATTATGTGGACATAACAGGGATTCATTCCCATATCATGGTTGGAGATGGTATTTTAACCTTCTAATTTCCTTAATTTCATAAAATTATATACTGAAAATTATCTTATGTGGGGGTAGAGATGGGGTGTTCCCTTTGTTCGCTTTCATGTTGTGCCGATAGATTTCATCAGTTTTTAGAAATTATATTGTAAAAATTGATATTCATAAATAGGTATATGGGCCTTCACGTAGGTTTCCTCTATTTCTTGTGGTGGGGATTTTTTAAATGAACATGAATTTGAGAAGGTTCAAGGTTTTTTAATTTCCACCCTTATTGGACTGTCTTGGATGATCAGGTCTAAGTGACCTGAGCTACAACCCATAAGAAAACATCCTTATCATTCTAAGGATTTGGTGTTGTGTGAAATTGGTTGTGGAATTTTCTACTAGGATCCCTTTTTGGATATTATTGTGTCATTAAGACTTAGACATTGATGTTCTCTTGGACTACTTACCTATGGTAAGGAAGGATCTTGTTTCTATGTTCCTATGAATGGATCCCAAGATGGTTTGAGATAGTAATGGAAACCATCCTCTTTTGGGAAACTAAACACCACTAATTGGATGGTTGGTAGGGCTCATGTGTTGGATGGATTTTCAAGCAAACTCTAAGGTTAGGATAGTTCGATTCAAGTGGAATTCCAAAACCAAGTAATTTGAAAACTAATGTTGAGGATGTTGGGATGATGATGGTGTCCATAGGTTAGAAGAGGAACCAACTTTTTTCATAGGGGATGTGTATGTATATTTCAACTAGAAATAAATCATTATATTGAAGGGATTTATTATTGACGTTTCCTAAATATACACAAAAAAACAAATAAGAATTAAATTTCAAAGAATCACCTCAATTAATTAACACATGCATAATAAATTGCTAAAAAATACATATATGGAATTGTTTTATTTTTTGGGACTGTAAATTAGGACGAAAATGTTGGTGACATAGTCATTTTGGTTAAGTATTCACTTTAGGTTCACTATTTTTCTTTTTCACCCATCTTTCATGTCAAATCAGTTTCTAATGGAGTTTATTCGAAGAACTTGAAACACCCAACGATTCCCTTATTCATTATTTATATTGAAACTACATTCAAAAGGCATATGGTCATTGGTAAATGGTTCCAATAAATCTTAGGGACTCACATTGGTCAAGATAATGTCAGTTCGAGCCCATAACACATTTTAGGGGGAATAATTAACTACTATGGGACTATTCTATAGATTTAATACATATTCATTAATCCTTTACTGAATCCCATATATAGAAATATTTTCCCTAATATAAATAAAAAATTGTTTTTTTGTATTTGATTTAGAATCATCTATATTCATCTGATGTTCTTCATTGATGGAGACATCTATTTTTATATGAGGTTCTCTATCATTGGTAATATTTTTGTATAGATTAGATATTCTTATGTTTTTAATTATTAAGATACTAGTTTTAATCCACACAGTGAGACACTATATAATTTATCCTCATCTAAAAACACATGAGTTTTTTATGTATTTATTAGGCACATGAGATGGAATTCCTACATATCATTGTGAAAGTAATCATACACCATGTAGTTTATTGATTCTTAATAGGACCCATCATACATTTTAAGAACATGTGAAAAGGGTAAGACTATACATTTTAACATCACAAGGAAATGAAATCTTGGTGAAATATTCTTAGAGAAGGATGGTTTGGGACTTATGTTGAAATGTATTTAGGGGCCAAGAATGGATCTAGCCTCATGGGTTGTATATGATCCTACTGGGTATATGGCCTAGACATGATTATGGTGAGAGTAGGGTGATGTGTTTGAACCTCATTGAGGCTTACTACATATCCCATTTGGATAAGAATCAAATCGCATGTAGTTATGTAGGTTGGGTCTTAGAGTTATGATGGAGGCCTAATATTTATTCATCATGAATATGGCCCATTGAAGGTTTGTATCATTGGGAATATGGCCATTTGTGAAAATTGTAACTTTGTTTTGGGGATTAGACCTAATGGGATGCCTATTGGGTTGCCTCATTAAGAATATGACCATTTTAGGTAGTGATAAAATGATTGGATCTCTATCTGAATAGGGGGACCATTGGTGACTGTGGTTGAAGATTATACAGGATATAATGTCCATTTTTTCCTTATTGGGAATATGTCCCTTAAAGGGTTTTCCTTATATATAAAATGTCCATTTGAGATGAAGGTAACATGGTTTTTGGTATTAAACCTAATAGAAGGACCGCTGTTTACGATTGTTTTGGATTATACATGATAAGAGGCCCATTGAGTGGAATTTGATTATTTTAGGACATGATATTAACTATACTATAATACAACGTATGTCAAGATATGTGTGAGAAACATGATGAATCAAAAGATCTATAAATCCACCCAGTCCCCTTTGTCTATTGGTCGAAAAAAGAGAGGATATTTATGGTATGTGAATTCCCTAAAAGAATAACTTGGGGATTTCTTAAGGAGGGATTACCTAAATAGAAATTATATCCTTTTCCTCTATTAGATGAGTATAACTTTATATCAGGGAATTAGTAAAGGATATAGGGATTATGTGTCTCCATCAAAAATCTTATTTTCAAACACCATGGACATGTCTTCAAAATTATGGTTGGGGCTATCATTACTATATGAATTTATCTTTCAGAACACTTTGAGGATCCCAAGAATTATGTAGGGAAAATGTGTGACTTCTATTACCACAAAAATGTAGAATTTTGAGTAAAAAATAGTGTGGATTGTTCTTAGATCATACATGATCGAAGGATTTTGGGGGGGGGGTCTTGAATTGTTCCCCCTTAAACTAGGGATCCAAGGAAAGAGGATCCATGCCAATTATGGTATTAAAGATGGCTCAAAGGGTGGATCTCCCGAGTAAGTCATGTGAGAGGTGAATATGATATCATATACAGTAGACCTGGGTAGGCTAGAGGGTATCTTGTAGGGTGGACCTAGGCAAGGTACAGGGTATCGTCTATGGTGGACCTAGGAGTGCTTGAGGTACTTCATGTAAGGTGGATTGGGAGAAACTAGATATTTCATTTGGGTGATGGAAATCCAGTGTAAAAACACTTGTTAGAGGCCATTCTCTAGGATCCAAGGGTCTCCCTAGGTTTCTTTGGACGATCGTAGTTCATGTTTTGAGCTATAGAAGTGCCCTTTATCTTGGTATCTATTACTAGGGGTGTTTCCTTTCAATGTTCATGGTATTCAAGAGTTTTAGGTTCCACAATCCATTAACCATTCTTCATTTCCCATTATTTTTTAGGATTAAGGCACAACTTCAGGGTTTTTATGATTTGGGCAAGAGACATGGGTAAGGAAAACTTCAAGATATCTATTCATCTTCAAATCATCCCAAATGAAGATCCCAATTTCCCTATTTGTAGGAAAAACCTGAGACCTTGGGGGAAGGAGACATGTATCACATAGAACCCTCACACAGGTATTGGTTTCTCATACAAGTATGTACAGGTGGGGACTATCAAGGCCTCTTGGTGCACAAGTGGGTTCTTCATAATTTTACATGTGTGAGTTCTTTGACTCCCCTTTATCCTATACTACTTGAGGTATTTTCCTCGAAATCATTTTATTCCCATGTAACAAAGGGAGTTTAAAAAAATTCCCCCTCCTTTGTATTGAGTCTTATCATAAGAAGAGGATCTAATCCTGAGGTAGAGAGGAATATGGATAGTGAAGAATCCTTGACTCACTAATTTAAATGTTCTTTCAAACCATTAGCTTCTCATCAATAATTGATTCTTATTAAATGAAAGAGAGAGATTTAAGATAAAGTATAGATTTCAACTGCATAAGTCAGTAGCATTGATGAATCACACAGGTCATCCACACAGTTCATCCATGCAAGTGAATGATAATATATTAATACGGTTTTTTATTCAAAAAATTCCTTATTTCCTTAACACATATTTTTCTCTCTCACTTTTTATATATTTTTCACAGCATTACTCATGTATCTCATTCAAGATTCTCCTCTTACTTACCTTTAGTATGTTTTCTAAACAATTTGTTGACTAATCTTCATGATGTTATTTGTGCGAGTGACATATGTGAGGTCTCTTGAGAGAGTGACCAGCATCAGGTCACTTAAGTGAGTGACCTTCACAAGGTCTCTCTTTCATTGAATTTTATCTTTTTTCAAGAAAAAATTCAAATCTACACCTTCATGATAAGGAAAACATTGGTGTTTCTTATTTAGATTTCCAATGGAAACTCAAATTATTTATGATGACCAGAATATCACACATTTTAACGAAATGCTTGATGTCATTGGGGTGGATTACAATGACATGTCTGAGTTGAACCTTCTTGATGTAGAAAAATACTTGAAGAACTACCAGGTCAAGAACCTACTAAGTAACCATCAACAAATTTATGTACATGGACTTATAAAATATGAATTATTACCAAATAAAAAAAATCTATTTATTTAAGTCTTCATTCCTAGAGTACACTAACTATCCCACCACAAAAATATACTCCACAGGAATATTCATTAATAAATGAATAATACCATATGCTTGGGTCATGGATCATAGTCTATGAACCACAGATCTAAATCATCACACCCATGAATAAAAACCCTACTACTACCAATCAGTTTTATGTGCTTCCAAGACAGATCATTCAAAATGGTGGAATGAGGATTTGGACTTTCATTCTGGAAGTGGATTCAAACCCGTATAGAAGTGGACGTACTGGGTGTGACAAACTTGTAGTGAATTAAAAAATGAGATGAAATTATTTGTTATTAATTAAGTGTTCTAGGTGGACCATACAAATGTGTACTAGAATATAGACATCATCCCTGAGTTACTGAGCTGGTGGATCCCTCAGATAAACACTTTTCTTATGTCACACATTGAAGTGGTCATTAAATTTTTGGATGTATATAAGATATTTGGAGTGAATATTCTTATAGAAACATAGTATGAATTCATCCCACCAAAAGAAACATAGGATGATGTTGAAAATATCTAGCTTAGTGGGTACTCATAGGGACATTAGTCTTGATTGTATATCCCCATCGGTCATACTGGCCTTGCTCTAATATAGGATATAATTTTAAATGAATCCTAAATTTCTCCAATGAATGGAATCCTATTTTAAACTAGAATCTAGGACCCTATCCATATTTCTCTAGTAATACTTCATCCAAGCCTTAGAATGAATATTTCCCCTTGGGTGAGGGTCCTTTTTCTTGACATTATAGGATTACATTAATAGATCATAGGCAAAAACTAGTGTCCTTTCAACATCATCCAATGCTATTTTCTTCGATATTAATTCATCCTAAATTTATGCTATAATATGTTCTATCGAGATATTGTAGAAAACCAATAAAATAATTCTATCTTTTTTGTTTTTGCAGATTGAAATGTTTTGTATTGGGGCTCCACCAGCTTAGCATTTTAGGTATGATGTATAAATTCTTGTATACATATGTATGGTGCTCCTATAAACTTTCATTAATCCCAAATAATATTATCTCTTTTTTTAATTCTGCACAAGTTTGGAATACTCAGAATGCCCACAACCATTCAGGTTTGACTCACCCTCCATAACAAAAGACCAAATCCTCTTTATAGGCTTTTTGTTGGTCTTTATTATAAGAACATAAGAATTACCAGTAGAAGTTAGGTTTTTATTTATATGTGTGAGTATTCAAATCTAAGTCTCACACACTGTGATGTATTATGCATGCATAGGTTATTATTCCTTCATTAATGAATACTTCTCTAGATGAGATATTGAGGGTGGTATAATTGATGTACTCAATGAACCATGAATTTGATAAATAGATTTTTTTGAAGTAAATGAATATTTTACATTTCGGCGGTCATAATGTGGTAGATGATCACTTAGTGGGTAATAAAAATGGTACTTCATCAAGTATATTCTATGTTTGGAAGGGTTTAGTCACACATGCCATTTTAATTTGGACCAAAGGAATTGATAATTTTCTTAACATGTTTGATGGATTGATAATTATAGATCCTTTGAGTTTCCATTGGAAATATTTAAAATAAACGCCAATATTTTCCTTAGAATTAATACATAGATTATGATTTTTTTCATTAAAAAATAGAAATTTAAAGGATTGAGTGGCATAACATAGGCCACTTAATCAATTTACCTCATGAAAGTCACTTTCTCAAGTGACCTTGTGCAGGTCACATGCATAAGTGTTTAGATTACATACCAATGGTAGATGAGAGGATAATAAAAAATGATCAACACAAGTAAATTTACATTAAACAATATCATGCAGATAAAAAACAAGAAATTTTAAGGTGATGAGTAATTTTTCAGGTAATGAATAATTTTTCATCTAAGAGACCCTATTTAATGATGGTTGGTCACCTATACAGATAACCAACATGGCTGATCTATATGATGGACATGCACAACTGACTTGTGTGATGGACATTTTATTTTATCATTTGTATAGACCTTCTATGAATGAAGAAGTGATTCTTGAAGTGAGTGTGAGCATATTCAAGGACATGTAAATAAATGAGTGATTGATTCATCCTCATCTATATTCATATCTACCTCAAGATTAAATATTATTCTTTTAATCATACCAAATACTTCATGAAGAATTTATTGAAACTCCCTTTTTATATGGGAATGAAATGATTTAGGGGAAAATATCTAAAGTTGAATAAAATAAAGGGGAGTCTTTTAACTTAATTAATTCAATATATATGCACTCCACCTGTACTCCACCTGCACTCCAGGAGGATTGTGCTGACCCCACTTCTATATCCCAACACGAGCAGATGATACCTGCATGAGGGTCCTACATGAAACACTTTCACGATGGATATATGTGGATGGTCAGTCTTCTTCACATTGGGTCATAGGTATTTCCTGTAAATAGTACCATTTGGATCCTTATTTTCGATATCTAGAATGAGAAGAGACCACTCAAAGCTTTGATCACCCATGTATCTCTCCCAAGTCCTCCAAACCCTCAGGTAGTGCCTTAAGACTACAAAAGAAGGGGAAATTTTAAATGTTCAATGGATTGAAGTCCCTCAAGGTATAAAATACCCAGAACCATGAGAGGAAACACCCCCATAAGATAGTAAATACTACTATGGAAAATGACCTTCCACAGCTCAAAACATGAGTTCAAATCATGAATAAACACCTAAGGTGACCCTTGGATCCTAGAGAAAGGCCTTATCCAAGAGTTTTTACCCAGGTTTTCCATCACCCAATGGGAATATATCGTATGCCCAGGTCAACCCTACGTGAATTAGTAGGCCCTCTAGATCACCTAGGTCCACCATACATGATACCCTCTAGCTCACCTAGGTCCACCCTAAATGATATCCTCATCAGCTCACCCATACCTCACTTGGGCGATCCACCCATTGAGTACTCTTTCATACCACTAATGTTAGGGAACCACTTTCCATAAATCCCTTGTTTATGGGGACCAAGTTGAGACCTCCCCCAAAGACTTAATATATTTATTATCATAGAACAAGGAACAATAGTGTGTCCTCATAGTTATAAATTCTCTTGATAAATTATGTCCCACAATTTTCCATTCTAATGGGTGGGATCCTAAGAGTTTTATAAATTTTAAATTCCCATGGTAATGAGGGTCCCAACTTTATGTGTGATGACAGGCCCCTAGAGTTTGAAAACATAAGAGGATATGGGCACACCTAAGCACCTCTCTCTTCATGAATCCCCTTATAGTACTTTATCCTCATCTACTGGTAGACATGGAGAAAATTTCTCTTTATGGACTCCCTCACAAAGTAATCACCTAGACTTTATTAAAGGGAATTCTCCCACCTTCCAAATCCTCTCCCTTGGACACTAGTGAAGAAAATCAATTAGGTAGATTACCAGATCTTCTTCATCTTATTTTTTCTCGTACTGATCATGAATCATATGGGATTAGAGGTTAGGGATGATCATGTCATTAACATAATGAAATACCACCTAATTCCCCAACTATATGGTATAACCCCCAGAAATACTCACCAGTGGGTCTCCTACTTGGTTTCCACCCCAAAATCTTATTATCATCCTCTAAAAGGGCCATATTAAGTATGTGAAAAACCTTCAAATGACTATATTCCCAATTATACAACATGGTCCTTCTATCCATTATATTCCTTGACCACACTCACTATTTGAAATGTTATTTGGTATAAGCCTGAACCATGTTATCAAAAACTTAATGGTCTATATTCTCAATTTGAAAACCCAATTGGAATACTACTATATCTATACCCCACAAACATGTTACCATCCTCTCAAAGGTCTATTTTACATATGAGACAATCCTTTAATGGGACATATTCTTGATGAATAAATCTTGGGCCTCCCCTATAGGTGTAACCCCCAACCCACTAAAATATACGGGCTTTGATTATTTTCTAAATGGGATACATAAGAAGCCTCCCTGAGGTTAAAACCCAACACCCCAAACTCACCCAAATCATCTCTGGTTTATATTCCTAGTAGGTTCATATCTACCCTGGTAGGATACATACCTTCCACGAAAACTGAACATTTTGGTGTAAGTTTAACACCATCCTTTATTATGAATCTTGTACCTATATTTCCATTCCATACTATGTTAAACTATACGATCTAGTCCAAATAACATCACCTTAAATGATATGATGTGTCCCCTTACATGGAAATGAACTATGTGGGTTTTCATTACTTTCACAAGGATATATATAAAGTCCTCAAGGGCCTAATCTCTACATCAAAGAAACTCTCTTTTTACTAGATGATGATAATTTATAGAGTGCCCCGCTACATGGCTTAAAACTAGTATTATGAAAATGAATGATATTTTAATGTCTAATAATTACAAAAAATCCTACCATTGATGGAGAACCTCAGATACATACACATGTCTCTATCAATGAAGAACCTATAAAAAATTTATATGATTCTAAATCCAACACATTGTTGTAATATATTTTTAATATTAGGGAGACCCAGTTCATATTTTGGATTTAACAAAGGATTCACAAATATGTATTAAATCTAAAATAATTCCATGATTATGAAATAATCCCCCCCAAAAGGAGTGATGATCCAAAAAGAACACCCACTCAACCAATGTGATTACCTAAGTTTCATTGGAACCATTTATAAATGACCACATTCCTTTTAAATGTTGGTCTGTGATAAATTGAAAATAAAGGAACAATTGGGTGTTTCTTGTTCGATGAATAAACCGTGTTACAAACCAACCCCTCATGAAATATGGGTATGAAACAATTATAATTATTAAAAAAAGTTTTATAATTTTGATGTGAAGTAATTGGATGTTATCTTGTAGGGATATATATCCAATAGAATGGGACAAACATATTTTCATATAATACTACACAAATTGTTTGACTTCAACACGGTGAAAACTTTCTAAAATAAACAAAAAATAAGCGGTCTAAATGAAGATAATTCTGTGAAATATATTGAAGACAATGAGTAGAACACAAATACATTTATTGAATAATGAATTTTGATTCATCCACATTTAGGATATGATTAAAATGATAATTTTAGAGATAATGTAGAGGATTTTAAAATTTTAAAACAATCATATCATAAGATGAGAAAGAATATAGAAGGGGAAATCATTATTTGAAGTTAGAGTGTAAAAATTCAAAATATAAGACGACTGATTCTTGATAAAACAACAACACTTAATTCATATATTGGACCACATTCTATGGATGAACTTATCAAAAAAAAAGAGTGGATTCAAGCTAAGAAATAGAAGAATGAATAAATAGAGAAGAATTCCACATTGGATATTGTATCTAGGCCTAATGAAAAAAAGTTAATTAGACCATGTGGGAATTCAAGAGTACTATAATTGAGAAGGTAAATGTTATAAGGTGTATTTAGGGTCATTATTGTAAGGGTTATTCATATGTTTAAGGTTCTTATTTGGTATATACCCTTTATACTCCTATAATACTATAATTCATATGGATGTTCCTAAGAATTTCTTCTCATAGACAAATTTAATATATATCAAATGACAGTCAAATCTTCCTTCATAGATTATTAGCTAAAAAAATTCTAAATTAAAGATAAGGAGGGTTTTATACTTGAAAATGATGGATCTATAGTGTAAAAGTCAAAAAATGATTTATATTGAAAAAATGAGGATTCCAAGGCCTGATATATAAAGATGTAAAAAATTCTAAAATACATGAATTTTATTAAGGGAAAAGTGGAGATAAACCTTTACATTATAAAGTAAAATTTAAGAACTATTATTGTGATCATATTTATTGTTTTTATTATAATTATAAGAGATCCTAAATATGGTTTTAAGGAATTATCTAAAAAATGATAAAATATTTTGAGATGTCCATGCATGTAGATATGAGATATATTCTATGTTTAAATTTGATGAAATATGATGAAAAATTATTTTATCGGAAATCTATGTAATATAATTTAATGTGAATATTGGAATAAATGACTCTATAAATTTTCTATCATCTACACATGTTTTATTTAAAAATTATAGATATTATAAAGGTAAAATTACTATTGAAATAGAGTTTGAAATATTTATGGGATTACTACATTACTTTTTTATATCCAGGACTGATATAGTCTAGTTTGTGAGACTCTATGAAAGGTAAGAATATAATACTATGTTTTCACATTTTATTTCTAAAAATAGAGTTATTTAAGATATCAATTGAACCATAAGTCATGTGATAGTGTAAAATAGAATAAATCATATGAAATTTTCTATATTTACTAATGAAAACTGAGGAATATATTTTGATGAAAAAACATCAATTTCAAGTGGATTTTTTATATAGTAGAAACATGTTTAAGTTTAAACTATAAGAAGAAAATGTTTGATAATTTAATCCCTATAGAAGCTGGATATAATGATACTTCTAGGTCTCTCAAATATATTATCTGGTTGAAAGAATATATTTAATAACTTATGATTATGATTAAATGACCTCTCCAGATATCATTTTACAAACAATATGTTATTCATCATTTTATAAAACCAATGAACAACTCAAGATCAAATAAATTTTTATACTGTCTCATATCATCAATGAGAAGGTATCCATGGTGATATTAAACTAGGTTTTATTTCTACCAATTTCTAACATGATGGTATATTAATAAAGTTAATTCCCAATGACATATTTGAGAGCTTAAGAAAAAAGAAGAATGTTTTTCCATTAACTCTCTCTTGTGAGACATTTTATTTAACCCCACTATTCATTGGATGTATTTTAAAAGGGGATGGGGTAGTAGAATAAACATTGTATTATCTCTATTCAAAATCTACCACTAAATTTATAGTAATTAGTTGTTTAAATAGTTTATGTTATTATATTTATCAAGTAAAAGATAATATGAATCACTTAGAAATAAATTTTATATAAATGAGGGATCATAGTTATCTCAAAAACAATATTTTATCCGTAGGTATTGGATTATGATACTTATAATTTTAGTAAGGGTTTAGTTTTATGACTATTTTATGAGTTGTTATATTTTTTAAGTTGTTGATTATAGTTTATAATAAATATAATGGGGAATATTTATATTCCAAATGTAATTTTTGAAGGGTGATTGAACTAGTTGTAAAACATAACATAAAAATAGTGAAATATGATTGAGTATGTTTTTAATGGTTCTTAACTTTACTGTAATGATTTTAGGTTACTATGATCCAAGTTAAATAACTTATAAAATTTTGATGTGAAAGCCAAAAAAATTTGTAATGTAATTTTTTATTAGAGTCATCTAAAGTTCTATATAGCCATATACTACAGATGGTATTGATTATATGATGAGAAAATGAATTTATAATAATTCATCACATTATAAGATTCATTTTGGTCATTAAGAGAGTAATTTTTAACCTTGAAAGGGCCACCGGTGACTTCATAATAATCCTAAACCACTTCATAATTGTAAGTGGTTACTTTAGAAGAGTAATTGATAACTCCATAAGATTAATATATAACAATTTTATATAGTATTTTATATGATTTTTTTTCAACATTAGAAGAATTATTCTAGAGGACTTTAGAAGATTCATGTCATAGAGAAATTAGTGTATAATTCTAAATAAGGAATGTAATGAGATTTCAAGAATTAAAATTTGTAGGAAATAAAAACAATATGATTCTTAACTACACATCATGTTTTAAAATCACTAGATATTGGTCAAATATAAAATCCATGAAAATATTAATAGGCTTTTGAATAATTTTTGAAAATATATATTTCATGGTCTTATTTATGGTAATTTCAAATTTAAATACATAAAATTATTTTTCATGGTAAAAGATTGATTTTTTCATGAATATATTATTCAAAAAATATAATAAGTTCAAGTTTCAAGGATATTTTAAATATTTTAATTTTGGATGAAATAATAATATTATTTTTTGAATATAAAACATAAAAAATATAGAAAATGAAATATCTTTGAGAATTGATATGTTTATGTTATACAAAGAGTGATAATTTATGAATAAAAGAGTGAAGAAGTAATAGTTATTGAAAATACATACATTTTATCTTATCATCTATATTGAGGAATTTTAATTCTAATAAAACACAATAGGAATTATATTTAGAAGGAAGTAGAACACCATGTTCTCTAATCCTATCTTACACAAGTCTGTTATTTTGAAAACATGGGAAGGGGGACCAATTTTATATATATTTTATATTCATCCAATAGTTGAAAACTGAGAAAAAATAAAAAGATGTTACTAAAAGTTGTATATTCATCCTGAAATCCATTCCTTATTTTTTATATATAAGGAGATAAAGATCTTAGTGAGGTGTTTTTTAAAATTATAAAATCCTTCCATTTATTTTTGGATTTCTAAAAGGATTAAATGGTTTATTCTTCTCTTATTTTGTGATAGCATAGATATAATCAAAAGTTTCATGTATGAGTATTTACCCTCTCTTATAGTCACATGAACATTATTTTGAAAATCTGTATCTCAAAACTCAACATGATCTAAGCTTGGAGTAGCTAACAACATTGGGACTAAATTATGGTTAAAATTATTATGTTATTTTTATTTTAATTCATAAATTACATATGGGTGAAAAAGTGTTTATATAATAGAGGATCAAGCCCTTAAAATTACAAAATTTTTACTTATTAAAAAATGTAAAAAAACCACTAATTCATTCCACCCCCCTATAGTGGCACTTCTAATGGCCTTGGAACTTTGATATTTAAGCCTTTGGTATCCTATCATTTAATATTTCCCAGATATGTGTAGAACAACACTTACAATAAGTTATAGTTACCTAAATATTTAGGTTGGCATGTCCTCTATGACTTATATAAGATAATCCACGGGTACTAATCCGTTTATAATACCTATAATAAATTTCCTTGGTCTTGATATTTATTTTCTTATAAATGAATATGAAACTTATTATATTTATGGTCTTCTTATTGTCATCATTTTCATATGTCTTAAATTATTATCTTTTATAAATATTTCATCCCATGAAATATTTACATCTAATGTTATCTCTAAATATATTCACGGTCCAATAAAGTTTTCTTTTTAATATTATTATTATAAAAATGATCAAACCATGATAATGAATAATATCATATACAACTCCTAATTTGATAATTTCAACCAATAATAAGAGATAATTATACCGAAACATGTCAAAGGGATTCTTGTGTATATGGTTTAAGAAATAATATCTTATTGAAGAATAATCTTAATAATTAGACCATGTAAATCAATAATTATAATTTTGAAAAAAAATTAGAAGGAAATAAAGGAAAGTTTTATAAAAATTAAAGAAATGAATTTTTTAAAATATTTTCATAAGGATTTGAGATACACTATATCAATTAAAGGAATGAAAAATTATCTTTTAGGATAAATTATAGATAAATATGTGAATTATAAAATATAATTATATTTAATATTCAAATTAACTAATACATTTTTATGAAAATTAATATTGATATAAAAGCGAAATACTGAAAATAGTGTTCATAATTTTTCTATTTCTATTTTATATTTTTATATATATAATTAAAATAAACATATATTATGATAAAGTTATGTAAATAAAAAAAATATAACATTAATTGATCAAATATTATTATATACTCACCTATTTAAAATATTTTTAATGAAGGAGTATGATTTAATGAAAAGAGATAGTTTCTGAAAATAACTATTACATAGATTCCGTCTTGATCAAGCACACTCAAGCTCCAAAAATAATAAACATAATTATACTTGAAATATACATTAGAACTTCTTATATGTTTACACCACTTAATATTTTTCATGTTTATTTTATATAATAGATTTATTGATAATCCATACTCTATATTAATAATTGAGTATAAATTTATCCAATTGTTCCTTGCTCCCTTTGAGGTAACAGTCTTAGTCATAATTAATTAATTATTAATTATTATATTAGTAAAGGTACTAGAATAATTTTTCTATAATTATTTTGGATGTTTTCCAACACTCCATGATATGATTTTTTATAATTTGTTCAAAAAAAGTTATTCATTAAATTTTAATTATTTAATTAACAAAATGAAGTAATTTTAAGGGTAAAAAAATCTATAAATTAACATTTTATATTAATAAATGAAAATATAATTTATGATTAAAATAATATTTTAATAGTATTTATGTCTTAACAATAATTCATATTGAATATTTTATTGCATCATTCATATAGGTGGTTAAATCAAGCAAAACATGAACACACTTCAATTTAATTGATATATATATGTTTGTATGATATAATTTTATTAACATAATTTTTTTAATGAAATATAAATATATTATATAAAATATTTTAAGGAGGTAGATAATATCCATTATGAGAGATAATTACAAAATAAAATAAAAAAGGAAGCGGGGTACTATTACTAACAAGAAAGATCTCATGTTATCCTCTAGGAATTGTTTTTTTGTTTTGAGGACTTGTTCATTCTTTATGAAATGAAGTGATTCAAAACATGCTTAATACATAAATATTATTTAACTTGGTTAATGTATGGATAACTTAAAAAATAGTTTATAATTGGAATATAGTGTCCTTTTAAAATAAAATATAAGGGATATTTCATTAAAAAATGAGGTATATAGAGTATAAATTTTGAATGATATGAATATTTAGTGAGACAGGTGAGTTAGGTGTGTAAATTGTTTTATATTAGTTAAATTTATATAACCACCTAACAAAGGTATTCTAAAATCTATAATTTTTAATTCAATAAATAAACAATTATTTCATGTTATATATACCTTGTTTTACTATATTTAATTATTTATCAGTGTAATTGTTTTATTAAAAGAACTAAAATAAACACACTCCCATAGAATATAAACATATTAAATTATAATATTATATTCATTATATAATATTAAATCCCTAAATATAAAAATTTTTAGTCTTAAAATAAAAAAATATAAAATATGGGAAATAATTTTATAAAAAAAAATTATTTTTTGATGAGTTGTGATATTTTTATTTCTAATAATATTTAAATTATTAAATTAATGTTAGTTATGATTTTTTAAATATGAAATATATTATTTAAAATATATTAATCTTTATATATAATAGTTACATTCTTACTATTAAAGAATAAAATACTATTGTGTATTTTTATACCTTACAACTATATATATCGAACAAACATATATTTAGTCAACTACATAAAAATTACATTATATTTTTAAATAATATATATAAAACAAAATACTTATATAACTAATATCAAATTCCATAATTTTTTCATTAAAAATATATATTATATTTGTAATGGTTTTCATTCTTTAAATAATTTCACCTAGTGGAATGATCTCCATGGGAGACATAATGATCGAAAATATCAAGTATGTAGTACCTATACTTAATTTTGGGTATGTTACTATAATAGATTTCATAATTATTTCTTTAGATCCCATTTTTTTAAATTTATAAAATTTTCAATCTCGTTTATGTTTGTGATAAACCTATGTACAATAAAAAAGTACATGTTGTCCTTATGATAGGTAATCCTTCATAAAAATGTTAGAGTATCATTTAACCATATATAAATAATGATCTTATATGTGTTTGTAGGTAATGGACACAGTTTATACATAATCCTGTGAAATTTGAATAATCTTACTTCTTAGTATACTTTTATTTCCATTCTAATTTTCATTTTTTTACTCTATTTCCAAAAAGTAATTTATCTCATAATCATAAATAATATCATATTATTTTATTGATAAAAAGTTATATTCATTAATTACATGTTGAGGAATGGAACTATTTTTAAAATTTAATATATCAACCTTATCATATTAATATAGAAATACACCCCAAGATTAATATTTAATAGTATTTTCTGATCTATAAACCCCAGTAACATTCTTTTACTTCCTTTATGATTATCAAATGATATTTAGAATCATAATATGAATAAAATCTTGATCCATGTTAATCATGAATAAATTTTAATACCATCTATGTGTAGGAATCCTTATTTATATGAGATCAAATGTGTATCCCATATCTATGAATTTAATATAATTTATATCGAATCATGGCCCTATCTTCTGTATAGATAAATACTCTATGGATGGGGATTTATTATAGTAATTAAATTATCCATATATAGATCCGACTAATTTATAGTTACTCATACTCTTCATATTCTGTTTTTCATTATTCGTATCATTTTTGGAAGCCTTTAGTTTTTCCACATATTATATGGTTTATGATGTCCTCACTCCCCCTGACTGGGTGTTCATTCATTTTCATTACATTTTTAGTACTGATAGTTTTGAATCCCTTTTCCATTAATGATTAATATATTTGTCAACAAAATACTCCTATTTTATATAAATATCCATCACTCCATCCCTTTAAACAAATTAATTAGAGTCTATATAAATCAATCCATCAAGAAAAGGATGATCTTAATAGTCTATTTAATTATGTAAATGGATATCAATTACTTATGTAACTAAAAATTTAATAAATGCCAACATCTAGAAATCAAATTGAATTTTTGACTGATCATTATACATTGAACTACCTTTTATTTATCCGAAAAAGACTCCTCCCCATGACATTATGACTTGATGCATAAATCCAAAAAATAGCCATACTATATGATGTTAGGACTTAATAGTTGACTGTGAATCCAAGAGTAATGAAATTATAACATAGTAACTTTTTCATTCAATTGTTTTTTATCTTCTATATAAAAATGTCTACCTATGGATAAATAGAGAGATATACCATTATGTATTAATCAACCTATTGAATATCATGATAATATTTACCAATAAAGTTTCATATTAAGAAAAAACTAATATGATATCCAAAAACAATATATCACTTAAAATAATACTCTTTGTATATATAAATCCATATAACATTAGTAAGAGGATGTGAAAATCAAGAAAAACACTTATACTAGTATGATAGTAAAGTATGAAAGATTTAATTCAATAATATTAACACAAAAAATAGATAATAATAAATTTATAAGAGGGATAAAACAGAATGGTCGAGGAAGGGGAAATAAAAACTATGGTATAAAATACCAACCAAGGTCACAGAGGGGTACTAGTTATTTTAGAATCTAACTATGGAATCTCTCCTTTTTATTACATAAATTTTCATTTCATGGTATAAATATAGGATCTTTTAATGTTTAGTTTCATTGAAATAAGGTACTTAATATGTGAATACATAAAAAATTCTTCTAAATCAACTTGAAATACATATTCATGGGTTAACCTTGCATTACATTTACTATATCTTATATCTTGGGGATATACATAAAATGAATGGGGTAATCATGAATCCTAGTAAGGGAATAGGAAAGAGATACAAAATGAATGTGATCATGTGACATATCAATAAGAAAATGAGGAATAATAATATGGAATGATCAAGAGGCATATCATAATAATATGAACATGAGTGATAACATGTAAATGTGGTTATAATATTTAAATTATGAATCCTTAATAATTTCACCTAGGGTTATCACCCAGGTTTTATAAATGAAAATTATTGTGGTTATTCCCCAAGGTATAATAAAACATGTCATCTATATAGATTAAATTCTTTACCCAATGCATCATAGCACTATCTGGTCACAACCTTCACATTTATTAATTATTTTTAGCTACATATATCATAATAAATCATTTCATTAATAACAAATAGAGAATAAATAACGGGTTTCTTATCAAAAAATTTTCATATAAAATAAATTAAAGAGATGATCATTACATAATTTTTAACAAATGAAAAGAAATGTGAGATTCATATATGTAAATAAATGAATCATAATGTCATGTTCACATATAGTTTAATACCTATTGAAAGTAAAATTGGTTTGGTTATTCAAATAAAAATGAAAAAAGTGAATTTCAAATGTAAAAGATAGAAATTTGAGAAGTAAATTCATTAGCACGATGGGTATAAAACATTATTTTAGAAAAGGGTAAAATTAGATAGAACAATGCTATCCCACTAGTAAAAGTATTTTATTACATTTATTGGAAAATATAAAGTGGAAAAACAACTTATTTTTTAAATTATAAGGAATAATATATGAAAAGGGAACTTGAATGGAAAAGAGAAATTGATATTTCCATTACCTTAAAGTTTTGTTTGAAAACACAAGGATGGAACCTTGGTGGCATGAGGACACCTTAGGTGGTTTGCTTAGAGGGGGGGATCACTATAAATTTGTGTAGGATATATTGGAATTGAAGGGGAATGGTGTAATGTGTGGGTATTTATAGAAAAAATAGTGTAATTGTTTAATAATTTCCAAATATAGGTCTTTGAAAAATAGGTTGTGGAAAATGAGAAACCATTGTCTTAGCACTAGTTTTTACTCTTTTTTTGTACATTGGAGTCACAATATATGATATTTTAATCCACTATAACCTAAATTATTTTTTAAATACTTCTTTTGGAATGAAAAATTGAATATTCCAAAAATTAATTTTTTTAAAATCATAATTTCGTTTTCATACTTTAGAAAGTCACTTATAGTTTTATAAATTGAATAATATATATTAAAATAATTAATATTAATAAAATAAAATATTTTAGTACTTATATTGTGTTAATCAATTATTAAACCTTTATTACATAAATATGAAGTCATAAAATATACCTAAAACCCAAAATAGTATTATTACTATTCACAAAAACTAAGGTATTTTAGAAAATTCTCATAAATTAACCATAATGTAATTTTGACATGATGATTTCAAATATAATGTTTATTTTTAAATAATAATTCTACAATCATAAAAATTTTATATTTTAAATATATAAATCCTTATTTGTTTAAAAATTTATTTTTTATGGAATAATAAATTTATGACACATATAAAGAATTTACTAGGACATTATAAAATTATTTAATCCTTTATATATAAATATGATTGTTTTAAAATAATTTTTAATTTAGAAAAATATTATTTTTAATACAATGGTTTAATATAAATTTTTTTATCTTTTCTAGAAAAAAATTATGATTTATTTTTGTCTGGAAATCAATTTATCAAATTCATCTCTATTAAAGAAATATTTTATTAATAAATAACTATTCTTAAATGGGATTTATCAGAAAATATTTTTTTAATACAATGTACATTACACTTTATGTAAATAAGTCATGGGCACATTACCCTTTATTACACCTACATAATCCCTAAGGGTAAGGTGTGTGATAGTGGTAGTTTCATAGCGTGACTCGGCTAACATTAAACGAGTGGTAATATCCACTAAATTAAACTTCGTCAGTAGTTGATTTCATTATAGAATCAATTTTTGAAGCTTTTCCTAGGCTTGGTCAATGGAGAACTCCATATACACGGCATCCCTCTCATGTTTTTATAAATGGGATTCAAAAAGAACCATTATACTGGTTGATGCCATCAATTATCATTTTTTGTATCAATTATCATTGTCATTACAACTTTTAAACACTAATTATAATTGAAAAATTATCATCCAAGGGTATATTTTAAAATGGTCATATTTATCAATGGTAATATTTTAAAAATGGTCATATTTGACTAATGGTCATACTTCACCAATAGTCATATACAGTTGAATCCCAATAGTATCATTTCCCTTTATACCCTATAAATTCAACTTTATTCATTCTCTTAATATTTAATACAATTCATATTAAGTTTATGTTTTCATTTTCATACTATGTTGATTGGTTTAATAATATTTTGTTTTATTTCTTGAGCATTTTTTGTGGTGGTGTTGTTTCTAGAAGATTGGGGTAATCCATATTTTCCCATTTTAGTTTTCCTATTTTATATTTTTTTCTGTTATAATTTTTGGTATTATAATTTGTTTCATATATAACTAATGTAATTATCATTGTTAATGAGATGAAGTTTCATTGGTTTCTCTTTATTTTGTATGTGTATAATATTATAAAATTTGTAACACAAATTAATTAAGGAAGAAAATATAATTAAAAAATTATGGGTGGTCACATTCTTCAACCCTTAAGAAATTTCATCCTTGAAATTTCAAATCATTCTTTAATTTGATAAAATATAAGGGTACTTTTTCTCATTGTATCCTTCAGTTCTTACATTGCCTCTTCATATTTATGGTTCCTCCATAATAGTTAGATATAATGGGAAGTCTTGTTGCATATAACCTTGCCTCTTTGGTCCATGATCTTCACTGACTACTCCTTATAAGAGAGGTTATGTTCACGTTATACCACCTTTAGATTCATTACATATGAAGGATTGGGTATGTACTTCATTAAAAGAGATACATGGAATACATCATGAACTTGAGAATGATTTTGGGGAAGCACTATCTATTATACCACTTCTCCTATGTAATCAAGGATTTCATAGTGTCCGACGTACTTAGTTCTAAGCTTCCCTTTCTTCTCATAATACATAACCCTCTTCCATGGTGATATCATAAGTAAAAAATTGTCTCCAACATCAAAATATAAGTCTCTTCGATAGTTTTTAGTATTGATATTCTTTTAATAACGAGAAACCATTATATACTATTGGATGGCATGAATATTTTCTGTTATATGGTTCTCAATAACATGTAAAATTTTATTTCTCTCACCATCTTCATCCTAAAATGTTGAAGTTATACATTTCTTCCCATATAGATCTTCATATGGTTCCATTTGAATACTCAAGTGGGAGATATTTTTATATAAAAACTCAAATAATGGAAGGTGTTTATCCTATCCACTATTAAATTCCATTGATCTTGTAATCATCATATCCTCAAGTGTTTAAATAGTCCTTTTATATTAGTAATCAGTTTTGGGGTGATAAGATGTACTGAAATTAAATTCAATAATCATATCATGTTGGAAAAATATCCAGAATTTATATGTGAACCATGGATCACAATAAAAAATGATATAAAGTGGCACCACATGAAACCTCACCACTTCCTTTATGTATATCTTGTAAATTTTTTCAAGAGAGAAATATTAACAAATAGTGATGAAATGGGTTTTCATGGTATGTTGATCTGCTATAACCCATATCATATTATTTCCTTTGGATGTTCTTATGAGACCAGTAATGAATTCCGTAGTGATATTGTCCCACTTACATATTTGTATGGTTTTTGGTTATAATACCCCTTTCAGAATTTTTCACTCGACCTTCACTTTATAACATATAAAGAACCTTATAATGAAGTTGGAAATCCCTCTTTTTATATTATCCAACCAATAATGATCATGAAGGTCCCTATACATTTTAGTTCATCATGGTTGTATATATAATTTTGAGCAATGAGATTCTTCCATCATCCACTTATTTATCTCTAGGATCGATGGAACACATAGCCTTGTATGAAACTTTAATACACATTCTTGATCTATGTGGAACTCAAGAAACATATCATTATTCATAGACTCTATCTTCTTTTTTAATAAAGGATCTTCTCTTTGGGCATTATCGATATTCTCTACTCCACTCCAATGGCCCAAAGGCCTTCATTTTTTTTATTTATTTTGATAATCCACATTTCAAGGGGTGAGGTGGAACACTTACAAGGCTCATAGGCGTAAGTATTACATGGCCCATAGGCCTTAGAATAATTCATTTCCCGTAGGCTTCAAACATTACATACAACCCAAACTAACTACTAGAACTGCTCCTCCCCAGCATCTTCATCGTGAAATTTGCTCTCTACCTTCGCATGGCTGTTCGACTAGGCTTTCCTATGCATGCACAGGATTATCCTGATGGTAGGTTCTATAACCTATCATTCTTTCAATCTGTTTAGCTTCTGCTATGGTGAAAGTCCATTGCTCCTCCTCTTTCTAAATCTTGTTCCTTGTAGGTTGTCTGGTTTGCATCTGCACTTAAGGTGGTCCAAAGGCCTTGAGGTGGCACAAAGTCCTTGCTGACCTGAAGGTCTAGTTGGCCCGAAGGCCTTAAAGGACTCAGGGACCAAATCGGTGGTCTGAAGGCCCAAACGGGGGAATATTCCTAGCTACTATAGTGCCAAATAGTGCCTGCTATAGTTCCCGCTACAGTACCTGCTATAGTTTTGCACAGTTCTGATACAATTCTGCACAGTTCCTACTACAATACTACTATAGTAACTGCTACAGTACTTCTATAGTACCCTGGAAATTAGCCTCCACTTGGATTTGATCCCGGGTCTCTTGGATGCACTTAAGGAGTCCTCACCAACTAGGTTGAGGCTCATGTGCATTGATATTCTCTAGTAATGATGGATGATAAATCATTTGGCATAGAGTTGATTATGTCTATTCCCTCACAATTCCTATGTCCAATATTACTAGGTCTATAATAAATGTATCTCCTTAAATCCTCACTATTTTTAATATAATATGGTCTTTCCCACTTAATGCATCAGTGAATTTGATTTCTATTCTGGTGTGATAAATAATTTAACAATTGTAGACTTTAATAAGTTCCAAGCATCTCATTTGTCTCATGATAAATTCATTTCTTCATGAAAATATACTTAAACTTTGTTTATTTGTTTATAAATCACATTTATCCCCATAAAGATGGTGCCTCCATAATTTCTAAGTAAAAATAATAGCATCTAACTCCAGTTTATGCGTTGGATAATTCTGCACAATATGATTTGACTATCAAGATGAATAAGAAATATCCTCTTCATTTTGAATGATCACACACCTATTCCATTTTCTATATGTATCACTATAAATAATGGATCCTTCTCAAATAGATGATAGTGTTGTCCCAGGTGAAGTTACCAATCTTTTCTTCAGTTCTTGGAAACTTTCTTCACACTCCTTTGTCCAGATGAACTTATCCCCTTTTTGAGTTACCTTGGATAGTGGATTATAATATCATGATTTTTTTTTTCAAAAAAATCCTATAATATCATACTAAACCAAGGAAAAAATCAATCTTAGTTATAGTTATAGGATGATGGAACTCCTCTATAACCATTTTCTTTACAGAATCAACGGGTATTTCATCATTGGTTACAATGTGCACTAAGTATGAAACATATTATAACCATAATTTACAATTTCAGAATTTTTAATATTTCTTATCCTTATTTAGAGTTTCCAATATATCCCTTACATGATCCACATTCTCCTCATGAAATTTTAAAAATATCAGAATAACTTCAATAAAAATTACAATAGATTTGTCAATATAGTATTTAATGTATCTATTCATCATATATATGAATATAACAGGATCATTAGTCAAGATAAAGGGTATAAAAACAAATTAATAATTCCCATATATTTTTTAGAAGAAACACTTTGGAATATATTCTTTATCCACCCTCAATTGATGATACCCATATTTGAGTTCAATTATGGGGAAGTATTGTTCCCCATGAAGCTGATCAAAGAAATCATCAATCCTTGGGATAAGCTACTTCTTCTTCACTATGGTACCATTTAGTTCTATATAATCAATGTATAGACACATTGATGCAACATTATTCATTATGAAATAGAACAGGTGATCCCCAAGGAGACACACTTGGTCAGATAAATCCCATCTCTAAATGATCTTGAATTTGTTTCTTTAATTCCTTTACCTATATATTTTCCATTATGTATAGGGTATTTCATATCATCTTGGATCTATGTATGAGTTTAATTGAGAACTCTACCTCTATTTATAGGGTAGTTCTAAATAACTATTTATTTAATTCTTTAATGTATTCCAAAATTATGGGGGCATTCTCTATCTTTATACTTTTATTTCCTTCTCCCACTTCACCAATCATCTCAATAAAGAAGGATCTTGGTGGTTCTTCTAGGAAAATATTATTTTGGTATATGCATTCTTCAAAAATAATAATTGGTTGTCCATTCAAAAATAATAAAATTTCCTTTCCTTTAAAATTGATCTTAGAATTGTACTTTGAGATCTATCACCACGATGTAGATGTTGGGGAGGGGCAGTTTCTTGTAGTTATAGTCTGGTTGAATTCCTCAAGTCATTTGGGTCATGTAATGTCTCTTAAGCCTATGGGGCATGTAATTATTATGACTATGGTACTTATAAGGGTTCCCCCTCATCCCTTGAAAGGGGGGTTATCAAAAATCAATAAAAATGAAGGCTTTCGGGCCATTCAGGGGGTGTAGAATCAGAATCCAACAATGTACTAGCTAGATTTGAGGTGACAATGGTTGTACCTACCACCAAAACAATTGAAGCCCTTAATTTATATGTCATGATATAAAAAACTGAACTTTCTCCCTTATACAATGATAATTTTGATGGTGGTTCCCCTTTATTATCTCTTAATTTGGAAATTTCTTGGAAAATATCCCATGTTTTCCACACATGAAGCATTGAACATCTGGTTGGGCCTGAACCATATTTCCTTTGTTGTTAGTGTTTAGAAGTTGTAACTTCACCTCACCATGATAATTCAGTGATATATTCCCATATCTTCTACATTTTTAGCATATTCCTCTCCTAAGAAAGAATTTCTCCAAATTCTTCTTCCCACATTTATTTAATGCAGGATGTTGAACATTCATTCCTCCTCTTCCTTGATCAAAGTTCCTCTATGAGTTTGGAACTAATGATCACTTATTTTTATTCAAAATATGGGACCAATTTACCTCTCCAAACTCCAATTAAACCTTTATATAACTATTCATTATCTCTTCATATTTTTCATAGTTTTGATTTTCTAGATTCTTGTACAGATATGATCTCAGTCCGCTAAAGAATCTATCAAACTTTCTCATAGGATCAATAAAAAAGATATAGGTGTAATGATAAAGTATTATAATGTTTATATCATATATGATCACTTATTCATTTTCATTATGATTCATCTATAGGAATTCTATCTCCATTTTAATTTTCATTGAATATGGAAATATTTATTGAAAAACATTCCCCCTGAACTCTTTGCACTCCATTGCATTAATCTCTCTTCTTAGCTTTGTATTTTTAATCAGTTTCTACTACTAATAATCTTATGATTCTAAGAAATATACTAATAGTGTGACTTTATCTTTATCTGAACAACATAGTATGGAAAAGTTATTTTCTATTTATATTATCCATTATTCCGTAATCAATGGGTTGGTAGATCTACAAAAAAAGGTGGTCATTGATGAATAAAGGACTTAATGGAAAGTTGTTCCCTTCAATGTGAATCCATTGTCTCTACTTGTTTCATGTTATTTTTCATTACTCATTTTAGTTGATTTATCATCCTCATGATGTCTTCCATTCTATCTTCCACATTAATATCATTATTCCATCATCTATCGCACTCATCATATAAGTGGTTCCTCCTATTTCCATCTATTATTTCTAAAGGAATAAAATATTTTTAAGAAACATGTAACATTTATAAATATTATAATTTTAATGGGATTTTATGCCTTAAAACATCATTCTTAAATATGTTATTAATCTTCTCTAATAAAAATTACATTTTCTATGTGTCCTTTGTAATGGTTCTTAAAAACCTTTTGGTTAACTAAAAATATCTCCTGGGGGTGTCAATATTTGTGTACAACAAGTCATGTTGTATTGTACCAATTCCCAACCAAGAATAGCTCAAATGTGGTGTTTTGGGTGTTACCCCTAGGTACATATATGTCATAACCACATCCACTTGTAGTATCCAGACTAAGATTTATTTTTTTTAAAATCAATTAATTAATACCTACAAAAATACCATGATGTTTTACTATATTTAGGCTTGTCTAGATGGTTCTTCCTAACGTTTTCATGTACTAATTTTATATAAAGAACCAAACTATACTTTGATAGAAACTATGGAATCCAACGTATTTACTAAAAAACATTTCATTATATGGTGTAAACAGAAAATCTACTAATACTTAGCTTGGTGGAAAAATTTACATAATAAATTAAAACAAATAACATTATCCTAAATACACTATAAATACACCTTCGTTGGTTCACCCAAAGTTATTTTTACTACATCACATATCCTGTAGGAATGCATCAATAGAAAGGGGAGAGCATGAAGCCCAATAATGGAATAAACAAGAGAGAAAAAAAGAAAGTGATTGTGATATATATCAATAAAAACATGAGGAATAAAAATAAGGAATGAACAAGTAACATATAATAATAATAATACCATTAATAATAACATTTCAATATGGCTACAACATTTATATATGAAATTATTATTCATATCACTAAGGTGTCATAAATTAAAATTACTATGTCTATTCACCAAGGTATAATAAAACATGTCATATATAGAGATTAAATTCATTACCCAATGTATTGGAGTGATATCATGGAACACCCTTCATATTTATTAATTAATTTGAGCCTTATAGATCATAATAAACCATTTCATTAATAACCCATGTAGAATATATAATGGTTTTCTTATCAAAATCATGGAATGAAATTCAACTTGAAGACATGATCATTACGTCATTTTTAACCCAATAAAGGGAATGTGGGTTTTATATATGTAAATACATGAATAATAATTTTATTTTTACATATATTTGAATACCCATTGAGGATAAAAGCGTTTTGGGTATTCAAATAAAAAAGATAAAGTGAATTTATCATCTAAAAGAGAGAAATTTGTGAAGTAAATTCGGTATCATGATGGGTATAAAAAGGTTCTATAAAAGTGTAAAATTAGAGAGGAAAGGTTTTCCCATTGATAAAAGACTATTATAAGAGTAATGGTATAATATAAAGTGGAAAAAATTAGTTTAGAAATCAGAATACATACCACATCAAAATGGAACTTGAATGGAAAGGAGAAGGGGAGATTTCTTATACTTGATGATTTATTCCTAAAACATGAGGATGGAACCTAGAGGGATTGAGGACACCTTGGGGACTCCATGGGAGGCAAATTAACTATAACATCATGGAGGATGGATTTTGAATGAAATGTAATGGTGAAATTTATGGGTATTTAATAAACAAGTTGATTAATTCTTTAATAATTTCCAAATATATAGCTTAGATATATGGGTTCTGGAAAATGAAAAACTATTTCTTTAAAAATAGGTTTTATCATGGTTTTGAACATTTTAGTCACAATATATTATATTTTAATCTACTAAAACCAAAATTAATTTTTAAATAATTATTTCTTCATGAAAAAATGAAGATTACACAAAGTAATTTTTTTAAAAACAATTTTTTTAGACTTTGGAAAGTCACATATAGTTTTAAGGATTGTTTAAAATATATTAAAAAAATAATATTTTAAAAAATAAAATATTTTAGGTCATATATTATGATTAATTAATTATTACATAGTTATGATATAAATAAGAAGTTATAAAATATATCAAAAACCCAAAACAATATTTTTTTACTATTAATGAAAAAATAAAATATTTTATAAAATTCTCCTAAATTTACCATAACATAATTTTGAAATGATAATTTTAAATTAATTTTTTATTTTTCTATAAAAATTATATAAATATGATACTTTTATCTTTTAAATATATAAATCCTAATTTATTTCAAAAATAGTTGTTTTCAAGGAATAGTCAAATTTCTGACACATATAAAAAAATTTCTAATCCATTATAAAATTATTTTTTCATTTAAATTTAAACAAGAGTGTTTTAAAAGAGTATTTAATTTAAAAAATATTATTCATAATATGTTGGTTTAATACACAAATTTATATATTTTCTAAAAAACTATTATGTTATATTTGTTCCTAGAAATAAATTTAGCAAATTTATTTCAATTAAACACATATTTTATTAAGAAAAACTATTCTTAAATGCAATTGATGGAATAATTATTTTATTTATAAAAAGTTTCTTACACTTTATATAACGATGGTCTGGACATGTGACCCCTTATTACAGTTGTACATTCCTTAAGGGTAAGGTGTGCAGTGGTGGTATTCTCATGGGGTGGATCGAAAAACATATAACAATTGGTAATCTTCACTAACATGAACTTATACAGTAGGTGATTTAATTGAAGATTCACTTGTTGAATATTGTCTGGGGCTTGGTCAAGGGTGAACCCAGTGTCGCTACCTCCCTCATATGTTTAGACAAATGGGATTCAAGCAACATAAATCTATTGGTTGAGGCCATCAATTCTCTTTCAATATCAATTATACCTTGTCATTACAACTTATAGACCCTAATTATAATGTTAAAATGTTCAACCAATGGTATATTTACTAATGGTCATATTAACCAATGGTAATATTTGACCAACAATCCTATTTGACTAAAAGACAACTAAAATTCAAATACCAGTGGTTTTCCCATTATACCCTATAAATACCACTTAATTATTTCACATAATATTCACCAAAATTCCTTTTAAGGTAAATTTTTTATTTTATTAAGATGGTAATTTTTTTAATAATATTTTTTTATTTATATAACTTTTTCTATAGAGTAATTGATTCTCATGTATTGGGGTGATCCATATTTTCCCATTTTATCCTTTTTATTTTATATTTTCTATCCAGATGTAATGTTATGAATTTTAATTGGTTTCATAGATGAATAATTTAATGATAATTGTTAAAGAGATGAAATTTTGTTGGTTTCTATTTATTTTGTGTGAATATAATATTCTATAATATATAATACACATTTATCCAAGAAAACAATATCATTAAAAAAGTATCGTTCATTACACAAATTGTTTACATGAATGGGATATATCTAAAGGATATGAACAACCATGAATATCCTATCTAGGAATTTAATAATTCAGCATCCCAAGAGTGCAGAATTGGTATCTACATTGAGTCTAGAAGAACAACCACCACTCTATAAATGAACATAAAACATAAACTAATATGGATTCTAATGTCATGAAATGATGTATTGTGTTTTCCAATAATATGCCTCTAGTGTGAAATTAAAATATGTAGAATCCTATTTAAATACCAATGTATAGTTATTTATAATTTATATTCCTTTTTAATCCATAAATACCTTTGAACCCATGTGAATGGTCAACACAATTTCTAATTAATGTAATATAGGGAAATCATAGTTATAGAAATGACTAATTTTTACCCATTTCATAATAGAAAGGATAGTTTTGTGACCACCACCACAAACAAAATCATTCATATAAAACTAATGAGGTTTTATCAATACCATGAAGGAATAAAAGCACCATGATAATAAATATATATTTCTAACATATAAAAATAATGTTTTTTTATTCTTATATAGTTATATAAAAATTTAATGAATAAATTAATTATTCTTATTTGTTTGTTATTGCATACAAAAATGTTATTCAACACATTGAAATTATTAAATGTAAATTTATATAAAAATATGTGGTTTCCTAGAAAGAAAAATTAAACTGTTAGAACAGAATGCCCTCGAAACAATTATCTGACATATATACCCCCACATTCTTATATATATGAATAAGATGAATATAAAAATGGTATGTGTATAAAATATTCACATAAAAATTCATTGAATCCCATGTTCATCTATGTAGATAGTATATTTCAATAGATCTTGAAATTATTGAAAAGTTTTAAAGTTTGAACATTAAAGAGTGAATCCACTAGAACTAAATTTCACCCATATAACATTTCAGTCACAGACCCTCATATATATGATATATTTACCACATAATAAACTCTATAAAAATATTTATTTAGAACTCTCTAATATATAACATCCACCATTAATATCACCACATGTTCTTATGATAGATGTCTTGAGTCCCCTATCCTATTATAACATCATCACCAATATTTAAACCTTGCCATTATAAAAAATATCACTAATTCTAAATAATTATTCCCCCATATATCATTATCATCATTTGAAAAACAATTAACATATTGATAACATGATGGGTAAAATTATATACTATATGATATAATTGTGATTTTGAGTGACTCTTAATATTTTAGAAAGTAGTATTTCTATACTAATTAGTGGTATAAAAATCATTATAACTATAAAATAATATAATACAATACATAATTATAATGATCCATTTTAAGCATATTATTAAAATATTTAATCAATCTCATCTATAAAAAATCCAACCACAGTTATTATACAATAATTGGCTAAAAATGCAAATAATTTATATATAACACCAATCCTCCTATTTCACAAAAAAATAGTAATTATAATAAAATAACCAAATAAAATTGATTTATAATTTCCTATAAACAAATAATAATAATATTTATCATCTAAAAATTAATAAAAATCCACTATAATATAACATATATAAAAAAAATTTAGAATAAAATATCAAATTCTCTCATCATTGATTATTTTGAAATTAAATATAAATAAATATATATATATATATAATCTCACGAATAAAATATATTATAAAATATCAAATTTTATACCCATGTAAAATAAATAAATTAGATTTATTTTCAAAAAATATACCACAAAATGTTAATTTTTTTATGAAAACTCAGAGTCTAATATTAACTAACACACATACTATCTTATTGATCAGGAAGAAGTGGGATAAATAATGGGTGGAATGAAAATTGTAATAACTCTGGTACACCTCATTCAAATTCAAAACGAACCCACATTATATAAAATTAAACCCCATGTATGTTATTAGTAAATTTCTTGGACATTTTAGCAAGTAATAAAAGGTATATACCTCTTTCATATTACTATTTGATCATAATATAGTGAATCATCATCATTTTTCTATCATTTATGTGGCATGAAACATTTCTAAAATTTAAAAATAATGGATTTACAACATCATAGATTACAAGATAATATTTTAATCATATCCCTATGAGGATAAACAAGAAATTTGATAGTCAACAATAAACATTTTATAATTAAATTTATCAAAATAAAATAACCTCAATATTCCACATTGAAATATTAAAAATCGTTTCAATAATTTTCCTTTAACATAAATATATATAAAAAATATATAAATAAAACCATTTCTCAATATATATGATCAATATAAATTTAATATCATATTTTCATATGTATATATATACACATATATATTCATAATTTATTATCATCATATAAACATTACCAAATTCAATTAGAATTAAATTTTATTTATCTATATGTCATGAAATACTTATTTATCATGTATATCCTTTATTAAATTGTTTTGACTAGTAGATTATGAAATGAGTCCTCAGTTACCCTAATAGGGTGGATAAATATGTTTTATTATGAATTTATGCTTCATCTATCTAAACCATAACAAATCTTTGAATATTTATTCCTTATTAAAAGAATAATCTTACAGTCTATCACTCTATCCATTTCACTTTTATTAATTGTTATAAATATATATTGAAAAAATCACATAAGTTTAACAGCTCTTATCTTGGTTCAACCACAAGGGGATAGGTTTAAAGAGTATACAATTAGTGATTTGACAGAGTAAAAAATTATAATATCAATGTACTATTTTTTTGATACATTGTTTCTTCAAATGAAGCTCCTCATCAAGGCTCACTACTCATATATGACACAAAAGTCCACTTTTTCCCTATACCTTTCAAACAGTTTGGTAGGTGACATACCCATGATCCAGATTATCCCAGGCTATAAATTAGATATAGGATGTCAAAACTAATCATTAGGAAAGATTTCACCATCAAATAATGATTAATCGCACAATGGTTTCTACTTAGTAATATTGAATTAACCATCCATATGTTGAATGACCATGTACATAAAGAGAATACAAATAAATAAAAAAGAAAACATAGTAAATAGTGAAATAAATGAATCATCATATACACTAAATAAATTTATATACAATGTAACATCCTAGGATTTTATTATATGTGTTATCTTTAAAATAATACTAAGTTTGATATCCTTTTTTAAATACACTAAAAAAGTCTATGATATATTAGTAAATTAAATTAATCAACATTAAAATATCACTCTGATAATATATTATATATCTCTATATTATTTAAAATATTAAAATTATATAAATTAGAAAATATGAATGATGTAATATTAGAAAAAATTAATGTTTAATAAGGTTATTTTTTTTATTAAATCATTTTATCTATACATATATATATATATTATTTTTATTAAAAGTTAAATATATAATTTTTAAAAATGAAATGATATACAATAAAAAATATTTTTCATTTTAGAATATAAAAATTTACTTTTTATATTTTTTGTTTCATTTTCTAAAAATGTGAATTAGTAGTCCTATTTTTTTTAAGATTATAATTTTTTTGAATTTACAAATTAATAAGAATGACCTCGAAGGAAAAAATACTATTTAAGTGATAAAATATTAAATAAATGACTATAATAATCCATTTTTATAAATTATTTATCTTATAAAACTCATGGTTAACATTTTTATAAATTATATATAATGTTACATTAATAAAGAAAATTGGTTTGTGTATTTTCTTTCAATTAAATCATATTTTTTTATATTTAGGTAATGGATTGATTAAAATTTCACATTAAATTCAGTTCATTTAAAATAATTAAATTTAGGTTATAAAAATTATTTACATTAATATTTTCAATAGACACATAGATTTTAAGATAAATAACAAGATTGTCTCAAAAAATTATTTTTAACCACTAAGTGTGTATCTCTATAAATTAACTATTGTTTATCATATAAATTATAATTTATTATATTAATATAACATCTAATATTATGTTAATTATATTATGTTTGGATATCAACATTAATAAATAAGGGTTTAATTAATTTCTATGGCTGAAAAGAAAATTTACCTAAGTAAAAGTAAATTTGGGTAAATTGAAAAGTAAATAGAAAAGAAATTAAATCATACATGGTTGTCAAAAAATTGATTGTATGGGAGTAAATTCAGTCATATCATATACCAAACTCAATATTTTCTAAGTATGTATGTCCTTGATCCTGAATACTATAAATAAATAATTTAATAAGTTAAGTTAATTCTAGAACTATCCATTCATTCACTTATAAAAGGACACACTTAATTCCCTTTATTAAACATAGTTTACATAGATTATATAGTGAAAATATTACCATTTTTAATTTATTAACCTTTAACTAGAAATGTATATTTTTTTCACCCTTATTATTCCTAATACCCTCACTTATGAGGAAAATTACAAGGAAAAATAATGTTCCCGATATGAGTATTAGTCTCATCTTAGTAATTATTTTTATTTTTCCACATAATAATAATTCATAAAATTGTTAATATATTTAATTATTTATCATATATGCAAAAATTTATTTATATTAGTTTTACAAAAAAAATTCATTCATTCTATAGCATCCTCTATATAAAACAAACACATTGATAGTGTGTATGTCTAGACTAATGCCTCCACGAAATGATGTGGTTCATTTTTCATTATTTACTATTATTATTGTTATAAATGATGGGATTAATAAATGAAAACAATTTCTATGTCACTTATAAAAATTATAAATGACCATATTTTTTATTTACCTTAATTATGTCCATTCATTATGGAATTAGATTTTTATTCATGTGTATATATGGACTACCACATCAATGAAAACACAACTTTTTTATCTTAACCACCTAACATGAATGGAAAAAAAGTGTAATTAAAGAAAAAAATTTATTTTTATAACATTATTATAATTATAAAAAGATAAATTTTAATATTCTTTAACTTTATCTATTAATAGAGGAATTGTTCAATTAATTGTTTGTACGTGTGGACTATCACCTCCCTGAATAATGAATTTCATTTTTCCACACCACCATTCATTAATGGTTATGATAATGGATTTATTAGAGATATATGATATATATTACATTTATAATATTTTTTAAATGTTATATTTACACTAGTTAATAAGAATGTGTTACTCATTCAATCATCAAAACATGATTTTGTCTTGGTCGTTTCACCTCTTATTTTGGAGATTTTGAAATCATTATGTAGTTAATGATTAAGGAATGTTAAATTATGATAATAAAATAAAACAACAATTTATTATATATTTTATAAACCTTATTGATTTATAATATTAATATCAATTTTTTTATAATATATCTTCTTCAATCAAGATAAACTGTTTAAACAAGTTTGTCTCTAGCATCGACATCAAGTGTGATAAATTGAACTATCAAGGGATGAAAGTGGAAAATTATAAATAATAATGGGATATATATTATAGAACCAATGGTAATATTTTATTGATTAAGTCGGTATCAAATATCAAATATCATTGTTAACATTAAAAATCGTATTAAATACAATTAAAAGTTGTAAAATACGATATAAAAAAAGATATAATTAACCACTATATACATATTATATAGTTATAAATTAAGTATAAAAATGGTTATAAATATGAATAAGTCTAGTTAAAATATTATTAAGATATTTATATTTATTTTAAAAGAGGTTCTAGTGTTATCAACTTATTAGATAAATATAGTAAGGGATTTTTTCTCCAACTCCCTTTATTGAGACATGTTTCACATTATACACCAATTTACTTTTATATGGCATATATTCTTCCCATTATTATGATATCATTAAATAAATATTATTAATGACATTTTAGTTTAATTTTTAATATGTTTATCCTTTATTAATTTTTATTAAAATGTTACTCAGGTCACAATTCTTCTCTCGACTCATGACATTTTTCCTGAGATTTGGGAAATATATTATTGATTTTTATCTTCGAAATCACTTTTTTCTTTCCATAATCCTTTAAAATGGTAGATTTACATTTTATTAAGGGATATTACATATCTATTTAATATCCAATAAACTTAGGAAACAATTCCGTAAATAAAAAATTGATGTTAATTTGAATAACTTCAATACTTTTTAATGGATTATTTTCTTTCATGATCACTTTTAACCAATAAAATTTGTCATCCATAAAATATATATATTTGACCTAGAATAACCACAAATATTCACTTAAACTTTTTTCAATTGAAATATTTATCATACTTTTAATAATTGGGTTTTATAAAATTATTTATAAAGGACTTTTAATTTTCCCACATGAATTTTTTTAAAAAAGAGTTTCCTTTCATATAATATTGATAATGTTTTAAAAATCCTTCCATAAATATTATTTTAATTTTTTTTCACCTTATTTAACTTAATTTAAAAATTATTTAAAAGTAATTATTTCTAACATTTTCCACATGGGTCATTTTTATGAAAGGAATATATTTTACATGTTTCCATGTGAATATATCATTATGTAATATTTTTTATTTTATAATATAATTACTATTGATGCATTCATGTTTTCAAAAAAAAATTATTAATACCATGTTAATAAAATATTAATTTTAAAAAAAATTCATAGGAAAAGTGAGATTATTATATTCAATGATATTTTCTTAATACTTTTGATAGTTATCTTTATGTATAGAAATTTCTATATCAAGGGTCTTATTCAAATTATACCAACCACCTTCTTTATCTTAATTCAATATGAAATTTCCTTTTAAATGTGTGGTATAGTTTATCACTACTATTCTATTTCATAACCATACACTTGTTTAATCATGATTTACATGCAATTATTGTCCTATATGAATTACATATGTTACATTACTTTATTGAAGGGGTTTCACATAGATTCCCAATAAATCGATTGATTGGGAAAATTGTTGTTAAAACCATATATTTATTTCATATATTTTGTAAATATCGTTTGTGTAATCATCATTATTGAGTGTCATTTAACTAGAATGATACTTAAATTTAATGGACAGAAACGTTTTTACATGGGTTTATCATGATATATATATTTATTTAATTATTAATGCCTTTCTATGGAAACACATGAAAAAGATTTAAAAACGATTTTATTTGCTAATGTTTTTATGATATTTTCATTGAAACCATATGGTTAACATTTGTATTATTCTTATTATGTAACTGGTGGGCCTGGAATTATTTAGAAATCAAATTCACATGGTGATTTTTTATATCATAATATATCATTGTATGTGGGATGTGAGACTAGAAAGATATGGTGTGTGGTTTATTATGCGGGCCAATTATATTATGTTAACTGGACCCTTGGATTATTAGAATGATGTAATATTTTCGTCGTTAGCACAGTTTGTAGAATTGCATGCACCTATTTTGTGAAATTTATTATAACTTAGTTATTTATAGAATAAATCATTTTTATATCATTTATGTATTCATGATATTGAAAGTTATATTCATTAAAAAACATAAGTATTCTTCTAATAAAAAAGGAAATAGTTTTATCATACACTTTTTATAGGATTTTATATAAATTTAATGTCATAAAATTATCGAATTTAAATTTTCCAAAATTTATGTTAAATTTTGAATTCATAAATAAAAGTTTATCCTAAAATTAATATTTTATAATTTAATAGAAAGTTTTATTTTTCAATGAATAGTGAAATAAGATGATTTTTATTGAAAATTATATTTTCTTTTTAATAATTTATAAATTTGATTTATATTTTGGATCAATTTAAAATTTTAATGAGTTAATTTTGAAAAAATAATTCAATTATTGTTTTTTAAATGAATTTTGTACTTAAATTTAATATAAAACATTTTATACATAAAGAAGTCATTTTTTTCAAAAAGAGTGTCTTGTTTAGTTTTTTTATATTAATTTTAAATTAAATTATACAACATATATGTTTTCAATTTTGATGGAATTTATTCCATATTTTGAATATCATTGTATAATTTTTTTAAATAGGACCCTTTTATTTTTTATCAACATGAATAATAACCGTAGTAATTTTTTATTACCACAGTAATGGGTAATTGAGGTAATTAAGGGTTAAAAATAATATGATAAGGGATATAAAATAAATCTAACTCTTGACTTAATATTATTTTATTAGTATGTACTGTCTATAATCATCTATTAGTTGAATATTTGGCATTATTTTGTAATTTAGATGTGATTATGAACTTCGTAATATTTTATGTAAATAAAAGTAAAAATTGTCACACTCTTGTTTTCAGTGACTATAATAATTTCAACATGAAGAAAAATAGAGGATAAATTAAGTTATCAATATTTATTTTAAATATAAAAAATTATATTCATAATTTTAATTTAATAATAGTTTTTAGTGACCAAATAATTACATTTAATGCTTACACAACATTGATGCAGAAATTATTCAACTAATGAAAAAATAAAATAAATAATATTAAAAATATTATAAGTAGTGTAATTTTAAAATAATAAAGTTGAACCAAGAATTTTAAAAATTAATATTTTATTTTAGTAATGTATTAAAATATTTTATTTTAATTTTATTTTTTGTAATTATATTATTAATGTTAATGTAATGAATAGTTCTTAAATTGACATTAATGATATTTTATAATGTGAACTATTTTCTTAAATGATAAAAAAATTATAAAAAAATTATAATAAGTAAATTGATTTTTATATGGTTTATAATATCATTCATGGTCTATTTATGGGTCATTTTTAAATTTATATTTAATATCTTGGCCCTCAAAATGTAAAATACTTTATTGTTGTGATAAATGTGGAAATAGTTACGAAAGGGTTAAAACAAAAGTATAAGGGTAATAATCGGATCCAAAAAATTTAAAATTTTATTTTATGAAATTACTTAGACTCATGAGCATATTATCATAAAATAATATCAATTTTTACACTTTTTGACATAAAAATTAATTTATATTTATTTAACATTTTATTAAATTCCAAGAGTGCCCCTCCTCTCTTTTATAAAAGGACACCACTTCTTATCTTTTATTCACACTTAAAAACCATTTTTTCAGCCAATATCTACCAAAATACATTCCTAAAATCCATTTATATATTATATAGGCCTTATTTTGGAAAAAAAACAATCATAGAGGTCATGTGATGTCATTAAATTGACATTATATAATAAATATGTATAGTTTTTATCCGCATGTTTTAGTTCTATTTCTTCTTCCACCACCTTAAAATCATTATAAAATATGATAAAATAATAACCCATTTATATTATGTATACTAATATTTTATTATGATAATTTAATATCCTATATACATCTTCAACATCTAATTAATGGGAATGGAATCCATCGTTTGTGTGTAAGGAGGACTACCGCCTCGTGGACCGATGTAGTTCATTTTCTATATGCACCTCTCAGGGCTGGTTATAATGAGGTATTTAAGGTATATATATGATATTAATCATATAATTATCATTATTAAAAGATAAAAAGTCATTTAAATTTTTCCATTTTCATTTAATGAAAAACGAAAATGTTGTTCATGGGTACGTGTCAACTACCATGTCCATGATACAATGTGATTTTTTTCATCACCATATCACATGGATGGTATATATAATTATATTCAAAGAAATATTATAATATATATGATATGATTGTAATCATGGAAAGATAAAGTAATACTTACCTATTTTATATAATGAATATTTAATGATGTGAACATTACTCATGATTACTTACGGGTTACCCTCTCCATTATTGTAGCACAATTCATTTTTCATGAATGATTTTAAAGGTATATTTTATGTATAAAAATTATAATTAATTCATTATTATTATTTTTTATATAAATTAATAATTACCTATTTGACCATAGTCAGCCTATAGAAGTTATATTGGACTTATGTATCGAACATCATCAAAATGCCCGATGTGAAGTTAAATTATTAATTAACTATATTTAGCATGGTAATAAGTGATAAAAAAGGTAATAGTACACTTGAAAAACTTTCTTAATAAAGTAAATAATTAACTAAAGTTTATTATTCAAGAATAAAAATAATGTATGTTACGAGTAAGATATAATGTAAGGATATTTGTTTTGAAAATCCTCTTTTGTAGTTTCCCTTAAAAACACATTTTCTTCCAGATCCATATTTTTAGTGATATTTTTACTTGGACATAAAATATTATTAATAAAATTTTATGTGTATCTTGATTTTATTTCAATTTATTTAAAAATTATTTTTTTATGAAATTTTTAAATATCATTATAAAAGGACAAAATTGAATGTTTTATCTTACCATATACGGTGAAAATTAATTTTACCTCTATCATAACCATTAATTTTTATTTCTATTCCATTAAAATATTTAATGTTTTATTCAATGAAAAATAACCTTTTCTATTTATGGTATTTTTGGTATTAAAAAATTATTTTTAAATTAAGTGTAATTTTGATAACCTAAAGTGTTTTGTATATGGGTTTAAAAGAGTTTTTCAAATGTTTTATTCAGTATATGGTTCTTAAAAATTATTTATATGATATTTTGAGCCCCATTATAGGTCACTAGTGAGACTCATATATCTTATACAATGTTTATTCCCAAATAGTTCCCTAATTCATTGCGAACAGACTATATTCTCTAGAAACCTTTATTGGAAGTTAGCAATATACTTATTCCAATTTCCAAGGGATCATATTATGGTTTTGTAAGGGTTCAATGATAATTATTTCTAGAGACACCTTTTAAATTCTTGCTTATTTTTTTCATAGAAATCATTAATTTCAACAGGTTCTCCTAATATCATTTTTATTGTAATTGTTTTACTCTTTTCTGGTAAAATGGTATGTTTTTAAGAAAAATGTTTTAATGGGTTTTAATATTTTTCACTAAACTAATGAATTTATTTAATTTATGTCCCTTACTAAGTTTTTTGTTCTCAAGCAATTTTTCTTAAAAAATTTCACAGGGATTAAGTAAGGTTAATGGAAAATAAGAAATATATTTGAAATTCATCATGATTTTTTATGAAAAGAAAACATGTTTTATTTTTAAAGATTATATTCTAGAAAATATAGATACTGAGTATAAGTGTAGACCTTGTAATTTATGGGTTTTTAATATAATATATTTTGACTTAATTCTCCAAAATACTAAAATAAATTGATCTTTGGGAAAATAAAGTGATTTAAATTTTAAAATCACTAGAATATGTAATGATTAAGGTTAGATCCATACAATTGGTACCAAAGTATTGCTTACATAAATTTTGAGATAATGATAATTTTAGTAAAATAAACATAAGAAATTTGAAATTATGGTTATGTTAAAATGATATATAATTTTAAGATTATAATGTTCCTTCATCTATATTATTTTAATTAAGTATGGTTTTCCATAGAGGAAACATGGAATCTAGATTAAGAAGGAACTGAGGGGACAATATCCTTTTGAATCATCAATCTAGAATGATCTCAATTGGAACTAATAAATTTGATATAGTGGTTTATCATTTCTTGAGGTATATAAATAGTGGCAGTATCCATGATAGAGAGAAGCTATATCTTCCAAAAAGGAAGATGTTGATAATAGAAAATTTTGTGAGACAATGTCTTTAACAACTAGATATTTTAAAAGAAGAAAATTATATATGATAGCAAAAAGGACACCCAAAACTAATATTAGATGAGAATATAACACATTTATACTTTATGATATATATTATTTAAAATAAATTTAATCTCATTAATATATTTTAGTATACGCAACCCCAAAATTTTTAATGTTAGATATTTTATTCAACATGCAACACTAAGATTAAACAACCTTTGATATATATAAATTTCATAACCCTTCCATTAAATTTCTATGTATTAATCATATTAATTAATTTAAAATATATATATATGTCCCACTCAATATAAATTTTGATAAATTTTAAGTAAATAATCTATTGATTTTAGTAAAGTGATTGTATTTTTCACTAATTTTTTTAAACAATTTATTTAATTATTTTCATAAAAAATATTATAATAAATTTTTTAAATTTTATAATATTTATTTCATAAATTTTAATTTTTTTTTGAAATTTTAATATCAAAATTTAATTTGGATGAAATTTTGGGAATGTTCCGAAATTATAGATTTTTCTAAAAATAGTGAAAATACATATTTTTATAAAAAAACATTTATTTTCAATAAATTAAGTAAATAAAATTACCCATTATTTTTTAAAGTAGCCTAATTATTATTTAGTTATATTTAATCCAAGTAATTTCTCTTGAATAAAATTCATATTTTATTTTAGTATAAGATTATTTTTGGGTTTTGAAATGGTTCTTTATGAAAACTTTTTAAAAGTGAATAAGGTTTCTCCATTTTAATTAATAAGAATATTCCCTAATGAGGAGTGTTTAAAATTAAATATATATATTATATATAATTAAATTTTATGTTTTATTCATATAATTATTCTTAGAGACATACATAATATAAAATCCTCAAGAACTTCAAAAGTACGATTTTTAAAAACACACTTTATCAACATGTTTTTAGGTTTTGTGTTACATTTATTTTTCCCCACTTTTATAAAATTAATATGAAAAATATTTTTTTTTGGATTTCAAAATTTAATTTTTTTATTGTGATTTATTTATAATTTTGTAGAAAATTATTTTTTGATTAATAATGAAAAATAAATAATTTTAATTAAAAACTTCCACTTTGTTTAAATTATTTATAAAGATAAATTATTTTTTAATTTTTTTTAAAGTATTTTTTCAATTATATGTCAGCTAATTAAATTTATTTCATTTTATCCAATTTAAAATTGAAATTTAATAGAAAATATTTGTAAACTTTTGAACATTTTCTCTTTGAAAATTTGTTTTCTCACTACTTGTGTGGGATTAGTTTTAATCTAATTTTTTCCACTTTATTGAATTGAATTTTGGAAAGTTGAGTCCGTATTTTTAATCATATTAATTTACTTTATAGAATAATTTTAAATTAATTTATTACCTAAATTAATAGTGAAAATAATAAAAAACACAGTTACAACAGTTAAAGAAAAAATAGATTTATATGGGTGTTAAACTAAGAATATAAAGGTAAAAAGGACCTAAGAATATATAAAACATTCATTTTTTGACCTATTTAGTCCTTATATATTCTAGTTTGTAGAATGACCCGTTTTGGAAGCTTTTTACATGATAAAACAATGGGTATGATTGAATATATTTAAAAAATTACAAGGGTACCACTCACCAAACTTATAAAAGCCCCCCACCTCTCCTCTGTTCTTCACACCTTTAATACTCTTTGGATCATCCATTGATTTCCTAAATCACTTAAAAAATTCCCTAAACTCATTTTATAATCATTATTTGGGTCATCGATCCATCTTAGTAAGGCTTTTCATGCAAACCTATGGAGGATACCCGAAGAAGATGTAACTTCCTTCAACGAGTGTTTTTATTTAATTTATATCTTCACCTAAATTCAATTATTATTAAAAAATGTTGATATAAATTAATTAGTATTTTCCTTATAATGGTAATTTTTTATAATAATTTAATAAACTAAAACCATCTCCACTTCTATCAAATGTGTTCTGAAATCACCATTCATGTGTACGACGAATTACCGCCTCAGGAAACGATGTCATTCGTTTCCCCATGAAAACCTATCGTGGATGGGTATAATGATGTATATTTAGTATATACATGATAGTTAAATAATTATAAATATTTATTCATTTTATCATATATATATATATACATTTCTACATTCTATTCCATAGGGGATATGATAATGTCACTCGTGTGTATGGAAAACTACTGCTTTGCGAAGCTATGTGATTCATCTTTCAGTATTTCTTTACATGGAATGTAATAAGGATATAATTAATGAATATATGTGATGTAATTTATATAACTATGATATACATGACATAATTATCAGTATGAAAAGATAATACAACATTTTATTTTTTACACTAAAAAGATGATAACATCGTTCGTGTACATGTAGACTACCACCTTCCCAAAGCGATGTGACTCTATTTTCATCACCACATCACATGGATGATATATATAAGTATATTTAAATAATTAATATGGTATTTATTTTATTATGAACATTATTTAATGTTAAATTATTACTTACCTCCTTTCTATAATGATCATTGAAAATGGAAATGTGGCTTAGGTGTATGCACGACTTACCATCTACAAGATTGTAACATACTTCATTTCTCAAAACCATAAACCATGATTAATATTAAAATTATAATTTATTTATAAATAAGATAATTATTTCATTATTTTTATTCTGGAAATTATAGAACTATATAATATAAGTAAGAACTATAACTTTCATAATAAATTACAAATGAGAAAATAAGGAAAATAACACTAGAAACTATGATAATATTGAAGGATTGTTAACAAATGACTGATAAGATATAATAAAAGGATCATATGTGATATTAAAAATATTTATAAGGTTATTTTATATGTTAATAACTTGTTTTGAACCACTATATATGATTTTGAACCACATTAAACCAAAAAAGTGTGAGGTAAGGGATTTCTGTCTAACGTTTTACTTTTTCGATACAATGCCATATTCACCACCTATTTTTTATGTGGTTTATATAATTTCCATGAATATATTTTATGATCATTCTATTGAAAATTATTTATATTTAAATATCCATTTTTTCTCTCTTCTACAAGGCCTATGTTTAAAGCCCCGACCCGGCTCACCTCTAAGACGGTGGCTAGACTGGTGGGTCACATGACCAGAAGCACATCTTCATGAATGCCAGAGGCTGCTGACTAGCAATGATGGCATGGGGTGTGTCTGTGGAGAGACTATTCCCTCATAGATCAGAGTTACATAGTAGTATAAAAATGGTAAAAGTAAAAGACAATAGTGGAACCTGTAAATAAATAATTGAAAAAATAGTGGAAGACAATATTTAATAAATTTTATAGAAGTGGCCAAATCCAAATTATACAACAGATGAATGCATGTCATGGTGATGATACATAACTTAGTAAACAATACAACATGCTTAATGGCATGATGAAATAATAAATTAGGATAATAAATATCCACGGGTGATCTCCATGATTATCTCTATCTCTAACTCGGTCCCTTTCTCCTAACTCCCAGATATAAACAGTACAACATAAGCAATCAATCAGGGTTTGAAGTCTTGTGAATAGGAAAGGTCTACTTGGTAACCCCAATGCAATGGTGTCCTGAGTAGGGTGTAAGATATAAATCTCAGTAGGCCAACACCACCAGTGTCCATCCCAATCCGAAAAATGTATTATAAATTTAGAAGTGTTCCATATAAATTAAATAGTGACTGATAATAAATATATAATAACAACTTGGTATGGGTTCTTAAACGAACACCCTTCCCATACCTCCATCTTTGGCCTAATTTGAGAAACTAAAATGAGTACCTCTAAGAAGTAGGATGTATATATATATATATATAAAGATGAGAAAATAAAAGATAGACAAAAGAGCGCACTCCCATGTTTGTGATTTGACTTGGGGTTTAATTTATGTGTCAACAAGGGGTGCATCAAGCACCAGAAATGTATCACAATTCACAAATCAAACAAAGGATACAAAAATAAACACTTTCCATGCATCATTAATATTATTATGTTCAAGTTGTAGAGTTGGAGTCTAAGCTTGTGCCGAAGGTATCACTACGGTACATCCTTCAATTAATCCAATACCACTAAGCCCATATAAGGAAATATTTCGAATGACCAAGTATCGCTTGATGTATGGATTTATCATTAGTCTGTATCAGTATTTCATTGAAGGGGTCAAGTATCACCCGAGGTGTGGAATATCCACTTTTCCGATAGTTCTATCCTTGAATGTGCCTTTGGGAACCAATATCACTCGTGAGTATTTTAGAAACACAGGGAAACCCTCTTCTGGCAAAGCCTAAGAGATTGTCCCCTTGGCATAATGTATAACCAGTCATGAATGGGGAGTACTTGTGTAGTCCTTAATACAAAACTCATGTTTTCTCACCACCTTGAATTTAATTAGTTTTCAAGGAAGTAGACATCATCAGATATGCATTTATAAATTCTATAAAATAATAAGAGCAACTCAAAGCCACACACTAATTATCATTCTAGTCAAACAGTTATATCCAAGGAAATTTATCAGTGAATATAGAAAAAAATCATTTTAATTAATAAATAAATCATCACAAAAAACTATCAAAAACCCAACAATTCATCACTCATGATTATTTTAAACTGATTATTTAATTTAAACTCAATTAAAAAGGGATGTACAACACATGAAATTTAATAAATTAAATATTTAGTGCTAACATTATTTATACTAACCATGCCGGCACACCAAAAGGGGTGTATGACCATGATGAAACAATTTGAAAAATTAAAATTATGATAATAAGGATGTAATAATTAAGCAAAAAAATTAATTTAAAAATATTATGTGAAATTGAACAAAGTTTTTATGAACCGACAAGTGGAAAAACCATGAATTTTTATAAATCACAATGAAATGAAGGGAAAATGAGTAGACTCCGTACTTTATACTTATAGATGATCCTACGCTCTGTGGTAATCTTTGATTTGACCTATAATGGAAAAAATCAGATGATTGTTTAAAAAGCCCAATTTCAGGTAAAAACATTTTGCAGCAGATCGTGCAACAAATAGAGAATGATATCAAATGATTCTTAGTGCATGAGTTTATCCTTACTGAGAGATTTTCTACGCAACTAACAATGAAGAAAAAATATGAGAAATGGAGTCATAAAGGGCTTCCGAAGGAGGTAATAAGAGGATGAGGCACACCACCAATAGGGGTGCTACATGGGCAGTGCACATGGAGAGGGAGGAGAGGAGGAGAAAAAAAGGAAAAAAAGAAAGAAAAATAAATGAGAAAAAAAGGAAAATAAATAAATAAAACAAAATAAAATGGTGGAAGAAATGAAAAAATTAATTAAAATTGGTTTACCCCATTTTAATTATTTTTAATTTCTCTCCAACCGTTTCTATTTTATTATTTATTTTTATCACTCTTTAAATTCCATTAATTTTCTTTAAATTATTTTTATTCATTTTTAACCCAATTAAATTATTTTTATCTCAAACATAGCACTAGATCACAACATAAATTTTTTACATAAAGCCCGAATAATTATTTAATAAATTTTAATAGCTCTTCAGGACCCGCAATAAGGTGTGTAGGCTCGCGCACTGGGTTGGTTTAAATATTCGGACTAGAAAATTAAACAGTACACCCCTTGACTTAAGTCAAGACATTACATGAATTTATGTGGGTAATTAATAATGTTTTATCTAACTCAAAAATAAATAATCACCCATATATATATGCGTGTTATATCTATATACCTACATATGTATATTCATATATATACACCCACACATATATATAACTACAAATATATTTAATCCTCATATATATAGATATACCTCATATATATATATACACACACATCAATGTTTTTTCCCAATCTAATAAAAATAACTACAATTAAAATTATTATTATTTAATACAACCCATTAATGACACCATTAATATTTTAATGAAAACAACAATAAAAATAAGAAAAAGGGATAATGATTATTAAATTAATATTTATTGTTCATTCATATTGAACTGGAATAGTTAATATTATCATATTTATTACATTATTTAGTTATTATTTACACCGAAACATAATTTATTAATTGTGGAAGTACATTTTCATTTTTTTTCTTCAACAGAAATAATAATATTAATAATAAAATTATTATTATCATTTCTAAAGGCCAACAAAAATATTTATAGCCCATATAAATTATCATCATGTGAAATCTAACAATACGTCTGATCTCCACAAAAGTTATACCCTACCTAGGGTAAGCCCTACATCCTAGACCGAACGGTTGACTAATATTTTTGATACAACATACCATTTGAGATAAATTAATTATTTATTATTAAAAAAACTGGAATAATAAATTAATTAAAAATAAAGAGGGTATTATCACATGCGAGGTTTCCAAACACCCGACACACATCAAATTTATACCCTTCCTAGGGTAAAATCGAAATTCCAGATCTAATAGTGGTATTATTTTTCACATATGATGCACCTTTTGAGAGTTATTTCATTTTTTTGAAAACACACACATACACACACGTATAGATAAAATAAATTTAATATTTTTATACTATCAATGTAGAGGCTTTATGGTTCTCAAAATCTTGTACTGACTTATCATCTAACTCTGAAAATATTTCATATAATATTTCAATGTTTTAAATAAGGCTTTTACCCTTAATTTAATTTATTTCTATCTTAATCTTAATTTAATTAATTTAATTAAATTTATTTAAAAGAAACATTTCAGTTTCAAATATCAAAAAAAATGTTTCGACATTCGTTTTTAAAAACTGGCCTTCCCAGCTAATGAAAATATTTAATTTCCTTCGCTTTTTCATTTGGTTCAAAACACGGTACGTGAAAACCTTCCCACCTTAGAGCTTCTCGTCCCCAAGAATCCTTTGAAAAAACATAACTCTCACCTGATATATAGGGTCATGAAGTCTCACACAAAGGGTTGTGTTGTGTCTCCAAACACCAAACACAAGATCAAACATTGTTTAGGAAAGTGGAACATATGCCATTAAGATCTGAGGCCAACACTCATTTTACAACTGAAACACCGAGATGGTACTTATCCAAACTCGGTTAGCTATAGACACAACCATGTCATCATCTCATTAAACATATGTTCAAATGTATTTCCTACCTAGGGTTTTAACGTTAGAAAGGGGAAAATTCTGAGTCATGTCACCTTCCACCATCAGAATTGTTTACAAGACACACCCTTAAGCTTTCTAGTGATGCTTCTCGCGTGATTTCCATACCAGATAAAATAATCAAATCCCATTGAACTAAAAGCCCAATTCAATCCATATTTTTATGAAAATCCATGGTCAAATAAACCTCACTCGTCTCACCTGATGACGTTCCAAAAAAAGGTCCTTCACTAACCACTTCATTGAACAAGATATATAACTAGTCGATCCATTCTGACCGACCATTTCAGAAGACACCCAGTTTAGACGGTGGGTGTTTTACAAATTGAACTGTGATGACTTCACCAAAGGTATCTTTTATTTACCATGAACACATCCACTGAAGTTCATACCTAACATATGGTGATGTTTCTTTATTTAGGAATCATCGAGCTCGACAATAATTCTGAGGTAACCGCGGATCGACATGACATGAGTATAAGGAACTTACCTAAGGTATTACATACATCAGTTTTGTGAGTGAGATGTTTGTACAAGGACAAGATGTCCAAAATAGGCTATTGACTGAGCCCAGAGTGGTATCCACATGGTGGTCACGTCATAATAAATGGCTAGTGTACAAGAGTTCATCCAATGAATTCTTACATAGAAATCTGAGTGTCACTCAAGAGTAACCAATTCCTTAATAAGAATGATGCATCAGTGTACAACATTGAGAAAACCACCCTAAACAAGCCCAAAAAATTTTAATGCTTTATCATGGCATAAGATCGATGCTCTCTTAGTGAATCTAGGATGATGGAAAGATTGGGGACATTCTCGTCACTTAAGGAAGAGTACACTAAGTGGATTTGGAGATTATAAGAAGGAAAAGATTTAAAAAATTGGCATGAAATCCCAACCAAACTGACCGGTGTGTCAAAACACCCAAGTCTCTGGAAGTCATCTAGAGCATTGGAGAGAACTTGATTCCCTTAACATAAGAGTCATTGTACAACAGAGATGAACCGAAACATATTTAACAGTGAAAGACTTGATGATTACACTAAACTCAACCGGTTTTTGACAACGTTAAGCACTCGACGACATCACATATGTGAATTCATACTACCCCAAGGTGATATAGAAGCAAGAGGAATTTTAATTCAGAGGTTGGTATACCCAGTCATCCATCACTATGAAGAAGATATAGTAAAATGACTTACGAAGCATCTGATCATGCCTGAGGATTACCTAAACTGTTGAAAAGGAACATTACCTGATACTCAAGAAGAAACAAAATTCAAGGATACCATGACCACCTACACGAATAAAAGGGTCATTTAGAAAGAAAGGGTGCTAACTTGGGACAAAAACATGTGAATGGAACAAAAAGGAATAAAACTCATGACATTAGAAAGGATTTTAAATTCTAATGGTGATATCTACTATGGTCTATCCCCTTACAAAAGAAAAATCACCAACCCTATCTCTAGGTCACACCAACAGAGAAGTCACCAAGCTCTTGTTTAGTTGTACCCAATAAATTTTAGCAAAATAAACCAATTACATTTCAAATAATCTATTTTTCAATACAAGGATCTAATATAGATAAACATAATAAAATCCTAAAACCATGACATTTTAATCATAGAGACATGATAATAAGCACATAAGCATGATACAAGGAAAACATGCTAGGAAAAAGGAATCATGGAAACATGATAGCATGCTAAATATATCACTTAAACATGGTAACAAAATAAGTATTCTAAATAAATATAACACATGACATGAAATTCAAATCACTCAATCATATCAACAGGAAACCTATAAAATGAAGCTACATAGCATGACATATGCATGACATGTGAGTCCCAATGTGCCTATTATGATGCATGTAATGCTTCAACCTTGCCTTAATAGCCTAAGGGTAAAATACCATAAACTGTTTAAATCCATAAGCAGTAAAAATTACACTAATCACTCGAGGTGAAATAATATCAACTGTAATATTGAAAAGCATGAACAACAATCCCAGCCCTAACAACTTGGTCATTTACTATGATTAATTCTAAAAATGGCTATTAACCAAGAATTGACACATTCTTAGTCTCTTGTCTACCAACCCAAAATAGTAAGACAAAGGGAAAAAATAACCACCTCTGATACCATTTTGTAACATCCTAACCTGGATCACCTCTAAGAAGGTGGCTGGACCGGTGGGTCACATGCCCTCAAGTGCATCTCCTCGAATTCCAGAGGCTACCGAATAGCAGTGAGAGCCTACAGCGTGTCTTTGGGGAGATAATTCCCTCATAGGTCATAGTTTCACAATGGTATAAATAAGGTAAAAGTAAAAGAAAATAGCAGAAGTAGTAGATAAATAATTGACAAAACAACGAAAGGCAATATTTAAAATATTTTATAGAAGTGGCTAACACCAAATTATAAAACAGATGAATGCATGTCATGGTGATGATATATAACTTTGTAAACAATAAAACATGCTTGATGACACATTTAAATAATAAAGTAGGGCATCAAAGCCCCACAGGCGATCACTATGAGCATTCCGAGATCCAGCTTGGTCCCTTGATCCTAACTCCTTGATACAAATAGCACAGAATAATCAATCAATCATGGTTTGAAGTCCTTAGAACAAGAAAGTTATACTCAGCTACCCCAATGCAATGGCGGCCTAGGTAGGGTGCAAGACATAAATCACAGTAGGTCGACACCACCATTTTCTAAACCAATCCATATAATGCATTATAAATTTAGAATTATTCTTTATAAATTAAATGGTGATTTATAATAAATGTAAAATAAAAACTTGGTCTAGGTTCCTAAATAGACACCCTTCCCATCCTCCTTATTCAGCCTAATCCGAAAAACTGAAATGAGTCCCTGTAAGAATAAGGACGTATATATATATATATATAAAAATATGAGAAAACAGAATTTAGATAAAAGGAAACACACCAAAGGTTTTTCTTTGACTTGGTGTTTAATTTATGTTTCAACAAGGGGTGCTTCAAGTACCATAAAAGTATCACAATTCACTGAGGAAACAAAGGCTAAAAAAATAAACACTTTCCATGCATCATTATTATTCATTATGAAATAGAACAGGTGATCCCCAAGGAGACACACTTGGTCAGATAAATCCCATCTCTAAATGATCTTGAATTTGTTTCTTTAATTCCTTTACCTATATATTTTCCATTATGTATAGGGTATTTCATATCATCTTGGATCTATGTATGAGTTTAATTGAGAACTCTACCTCTATTTATAGGGTAGGTCTAAATAACTATTTATTTAATTCTTTAATGTATTCCAAAATTATGGGGGAATTCTCTATCTTTATACTTTTATTTCCTTCTCCCACTTCACCAATCATCTCAATAAAGAAGGATCTTGGTGGTTCTTCTAGGAAAATATTAGTTTGGTATATGCATTCTTCAAAAATAATAATTGGTTGTCCATTAAAAAATAATAAAATTTCCTTTCCTTTAAAATTGATCTTAGAATTGTACTTTGAGATCTATCACCACGATGTAGATGTTGGGGAGGGGTAGTTTCTTGTAGTTATAGTCTGGTTGAATTCCTCAAGTCATTTGGGTCATGTAATGTCTCTTAAGCCTATGGGGCATGTAATTATTATGACTATGGTACTTATAAGGGTTCCCCCTCATCCCTTGAAAGGGGGGTTATCAAAAATCAACAAAAATGAAGGCTTTCGGGCCATTCAGGGGGTGTAGAATCAGAATCCAACAATGTACTAGCTAGATTTGAGGTGACAATGGTTGTACCTACCACCAAAACAATTGGAGCCCTTAATTTATATGTCATGATATAAAAAACTGAACTTTCTCCCTTATCCAATGATAATTTTGATGGTGGTTCCCCTTTATTATCTCTTAATTTGGAAATTTCTTGGAAAATATCCCATGTTTTCCACACATGAAGCATTGAACATCTGGTTGGGCCTGAACCATATTTCCTTTGTTGTTAGTGTTTAGAAGTTGTAACTTCACCTCACCATGATAATTCAGTGATATATTCCCATATCTTCTACATTTTTAGCATATTCCTCTCCTAAGAAAGAATTTCTCCAAATTCTTCTTCCCACATTTATTTAATGCGGGATGTTGAACATTCATTCCTCCTATTCCTTGATCAAAGTTCCTCTATGAGTTTGGAACTAATGATCACTTATTTTTATTCAAAATATGGGACCAATTTACCTCTCCAAACTCCAATTAAACCTTTATATAACTATTCATTATCTCTTCATATTTTTCATAGTTTTGATTTTCTAGATTCCTGTACAGATATGATCTCAGTCCGCTAAAGAATCTATCAAACTTTCTCATAGGATCAATAAAAAAGATATAGGTGTAATGATAAAGTATTATAATGTTTATATCATATATTATCACTTATTCATTTTCATTATGATTCATCTATAGGAATTCTATCTCCATTTTAATTTTCATTGAATATGGAAATATTTATTGAAAAACATTCCCCCTGAACTCTTTGCACTCCATTGCATTAATCTCTCTTCTTAGCTTTGTATTTTTAATCAGTTTCTACTACTAATAATCTTATGATTCTAAGAAATATACTAATAGTGTGACTTTAGCTTTATCTGAACAACATAGTATGGAAAAGTTATTTTCTATTTATATTATCCATTATTCTGTAATCAATGGGTTGGTAGATCTACAAAAAAAAGGTGGTCATTGATGAATAAAGGACTTAATGGAAAGTTGTTCCCTTCAATGTGAATCCATTGTCTCTACTTATTTCATGTTATTTTTCATTACTCATTTTAGTTGATTTATTATCCTCATGATGTCTTCCATTCTATCTTCCACATTAATATCGTTATTCCATCATCTATCGCACTCATCATATAAGTGGTTCCTCCTATTTCCATCTATTATTTCTAAAGGAATAAAATATTTTTAAGAAACATGTAACATTTATAAATATTATAATTTTAATGGGATTTTATGCCTTAAAACATCATTCTTAAATATGTTATTAATCTTCTCTAATAAAAATTACATTTTCTATGTGTCCTTTGTAATGGTTCTTAAAAACCTTTTGGTTAACTAAAAATATCTCCTGGGGGTGTCAATATTTGTGTACAAAAAGTCATGTTGTATTGTACCAATTCCCAACCAAGAATAGCTCAAATGTGGTGTTTTGGGTGTTACCCCTAGGTACATATATGTCATAACCACATCCACTTGTAGTATCCAGACTAAGATTTTTTTTTTAAAATCAATTAATTAATACCTACAAAAATACCATGATGTTTTACTATATTTAGGCTTGTCTAGATGGTTCTTCCTAATGTTTTCATGTACTAATTTTCTATAAAGAACCAAACTATACTTTGATAGAAACTATGGAATCCAACGTATTTACTAAAAAACATTTCATTATATGGTGTAAACAGAAAATCTACTAATACTTAGCTTCGTGGAAAAATTTACATAATAAATTAAAACAAAAAACATTATCCTAAATACACTATAAATACACCTTCGTTGGTTCACCCAAAGTTATTTTTACTACATCTCATATCCTGTAGGAATGCATCAATAGAAAGGGGAGAGCATGAAGCCCAATAATGGAATAAACAAGAGAGAAAAAAAGAAAGTGATTGTGATATATATCAATAAAAACATGAGGAATAAAAATAAGGAATGAACAAGTAACATATAATAATAATAATTCCATTAATAATAACATTTCAATATGGCTACAACATTTATATATGAAATTATTATTCATATCACTAAGGTGTCATAAATTAAAATTACTATGTCTATTCACCAAGGTATAATAAAACATGTCATATATAGAGATTAAATTCATTACCCAATGTATTGGAGTGATATCATGGAACACCCTTCATATGTATTAATTAATTTGAGCCTCATAGATCATAATAAACCATTTCATTAATAACCCATGTAGAATATATAATGGTTTTCTTATCAAAATCATGGAATGAAATTCAACTTGAAGACATGATCATTACGTCATTTTTAACCCAATAAAGGGAATGTGGGTTTTATATATGTAAATACATGAATAATAATTTTATTTTTACATATATTTGAATACCCATTGAGGATAAAAGCGTTTTGGGTATTCAAATAAAAAAGATAAAGTGAATTTATCATCTAAAAGAGAGAAATTTGTGAAGTAAATTCGGTATCATGATGGGTATAAAAAGGTTCTATAAAAGTGTAAAATTAGAGAGGAAAGGGTTTCCCATTGATAAAAGACTATTATAAGAGTAATGGTATAATATAAAGTGGAAAAAATTAGTTTAGAAATCAGAATACATACCACATCAAAATGGAACTTGAATGGAAAGGAGAAGGGGAGATTTCTTATACTTGATGATTTATTCCTAAAACATGAGGATGGAACCTAGAGGGATTGAGGACACCTTGAGGACTCCATGGGAGGCAAATTAACTATAACATCACGGAGGATGGATTTTGAATGAAATGTAATGGTGAAATTTATGGGTATTTAATAAACAAGTTGATTAATTCTTTAATAATTTCCAAATATATAGCTTAGATATATGGGTTCTGGAAAATGAAAAACCATTTCTTTAAAAATAGGTTTTATCATGGTTTTGAACATTTTAGTCACAATATATTATATTTTAATCTACTAGAACCAAAATTAATTTTTAAATAATTATTTCTTCATGGAAAAATGAAGATTACACAAAGTAATTTTTTTAAAAACAATTTTTTTAGACTTTGGAAAGTCACATATAGTTTTAAGGATTGTTTAAAATATATTAAAAAAATAATATTTTAAAAAATAAAATATTTTAGGTCATATATTATGATTAATTAATTATTACATAGTTATGATATAAATAAGAAGTTATAAAATATATCAAAAACCCAAAACAATATTTTTTTACTATTAATGAAAAAATAAAATATTTTATAAAATTCTCCTAAATTTACCATAACATAATTTTGAAATGATAATTTTAAATTAATTTTTTATTTTTCTATAAAAATTATATAAATATGATACTTTTATCTTTTAAATATATAAATCCTAATTTATTTCAAAAATAGTTGTTTTCAAGGAATAGTCAAATTTCTGACACATATAAAAAAATTTCTAATCCATTATAAAATTATTTTTTCATTTAAATTTAAACAAGAGTGTTTTAAAAGAGTATTTAATTTAAAAAATATTATTCATAATATGTTGGTTTAATACACAAATTTATATATTTTCTAAAAAACTATTATGTTATATTTGTTCCTAGAAATAAATTTAGCAAATTTATTTCAATTAAACACATATTTTATTAAGAAAAACTATTCTTAAATGCAATTGATGGAATAATTATTTTATTTATAAAAAGTTTCTTACACTTTATATAACTATGGTCTGGACATGTGACCCCTTATTACAGTTGTACATTCCTTAAGGGTAAGGTGTGCGGTGGTGGTATTCTCATGGGGTGGATCGAAAAACATATAACAATTGGTAATCTTCACTAACATGAACTTCTACAGTAGGTGATTTAATTGAAGATTCACTTGTTGAATATTGTCTGGGGCTTGGTCAAGGGTGAACCCAGTGTCGCTACCTCCCTCATATGTTTAGACAAATGGGATTCAAGCAACATAAATCTATTGGTTGAGGCCATCAATTCTCTTTCAATATCAATTATACCTTGTCATTACAACTTATAGACCCTAATTATAATGTTAAAATGTTCAACCAATGGTATATTTACTAATGGTTATATTAACCAATGGTAATATTTGACCAACAATCCTATTTGACTAAAAGACAACTAAAATTCAAATACCAGTGGTTTTCCCATTATACCCTATAAATACCACTTAATTATTTCACATAATATTCACCAAAATTCCTTTTAAGGTAAATTTTTTATTTTATCAAGATGGTAATTTTTTTAATAATTTTTTTTTATTTATATAAATTTTTCTATAGAGTAATTGATTATCATGTATTGGGGTGATCCATATTTTCCCATTTTATCCTTTTTATTTTATATTTTCTATCCAGATGTAATGTTATGAATTTTAATTGGTTTCATAGATGAATAATTTAATGATAATTGTTAAAGAGATGAAATTTTGTTGGTTTCTATTTATTTTGTGTGAATATAATATTCTATAATATATAATACACATTTATCCAGGAAAACAATATCATTAAAAAAGTATGGTTCATTACACAAATTGTTTACATGAATGGGATATATCTAAAGGATATGAACAACCATGAATATCCTATCTAGGAATTTAATAATTCAGCATCCCAAGAGTGCAGAATTGGTATCTACATTGAGTCTAGAAGAACAACCACCACTCTATAAATGAACATAAAACATAAACTAATATGGATTCTAATGTCATGAAATGATGTATTGTGTTTTCCAATAATATGCCTCTAGTGTGAAATTAAAATATGTAGAATCCTATTTAAATACCAATGTATAGTTATTTATAATTTATATTCCTTTTGAATCCATAAATACCTTTGAACCCATGTGAATGGTCAACACAATTTCTAATTAATGTAATATAGAGAAATCATAGTTATAGAAATGACTAATTTTTACCCATTTCATAATAGAAAGGATAGTTTTGTGACCACCACCACAAACAAAATCATTCATATAAAACTAATGAGGTTTTATCAATACCATGAAGGAATAAAAGCACCATGATAATAAATATATATTTCTAACACATAAAAATAATGTTTTTTTATTCTTATATAGTTATATAAAAATTTAATGAATAAATTAATTATTCTTGTTTGTTTGTTATTGCATACAAAAATGTTATTCAACACATTGAAATTATTAAATGTAAATTTATATAAAAATATGTGGTTTCCTAGAAAGAAAAATTAAACTGTTAGAACAGAATGCCCCTGAAACAATTATCTGACATATATACCCCCACATTATTATATATATGAATAAGATGAATATAAAAATGGTATGTGTATAAAATATTCACATAAAAATTCATTGAATCCCATGTTCATCTATGTAGATAGTATATTTCAATAGATCTTGAAATTATTGAAAAGTTTTAAAGTTTGAACATTAAAGAGTGAATCCACTAGAACTAAATTTCACCCATATAAGATTTCAGTCACAGACCCTCATATATATGATATATTTACCACATAATAAACTCTATAAAAATATTTATTTAGAACTCTCTAATATATAACATCCAACATTAATATCACCACATGTTCTTATGATAGATGTCTTGAGTCCCCTATCCTATTATAACATCATCACCAATATTTAAACCTTGCCATTATAAAAAATATCACTAATTCTAAATAATTATTCCCCCATATATCATTATCATCATTTGAAAAACAATTAACATATTGATAACATGATGGGTAAAATTATATACTATATGATATAATTGTGATTTTGAGTGACTCTTAATATTTTAGAAAGTAGTATTTCTATACTAATTAGTGGTATAAAAATCATTATAACTATAAAATAATATTATACAATACATAATTATAATGATCCATTTTAAGCATATTATTAAAATATTTAATCAATCTCATCTATAAAAAATCCAACCACAGTTATTATACAATAATTGGCTAAAAATGCAAATAATTTATATATAACAGCAATCCTCCTATTTCACAAAAAAATAGTAATTATAATAAAATAACCAAATAAAATTGATTTATAATTTCCTATAAACAAATAATAATAATATTTATCATCTAAACATTAATAAAAATCCACTATAATATAACATATAAAAAACAAATTTAGAATAAAATATCAAATTCTCTCATCATTGATTATTTTGAAATTAAATATAAATAAATATATATATATATATAATCTCACGAATAAAATATATTATAAAATATCAAATTTTATACCCATGTAAAATAAATAAATTAGATTTATTTTCAAAAAATATACCACAAAATGTTAATTTTTTTATGAAAACTGAGAGTCTAATATTAACTAACACACATACTATCTTATTGATCAGGAAGAAGTGGGATAAATAATGGGTGGAATGAAAATTGTAATAACTCTGGTACACCTCATTCAAATTCAAAACGAACCCACATTATATAAAATTAAACCCCATGTATGTTATTAGTAAATTTCTTGGACATTTTAGCAAGTAATAAAAGGTATATACCTCTTTCATATTACTATTTGATCATAATATAGTGAATCATCATCATTTTTCTATCATTTATGTGGCATGAAACATTTCTAAAATTTAAAACTAATGGATTTACAACATCATAGATTACAAGATAATATTTTAATCATATCCCTATGAGGATAAACAAGAAATTTGATAGTCAACAATAAACATTTTATAATTAAATTTATCAAAATAAAATAACCTCAATATTCCACATTGAAATATTAAAAATCGTTTCAATAATTTTCCTTTAACATAAATATATATAAAAAATATATAAATAAAACCATTTCTCAATATATATGATCAATATAAATTTAATATCATATTTTCATATGTATATATATACACATATATATTCATAATTTATTATCATCATATAAACATTACCAAATTCAATTAGAATTAAATTTTATTTATCTATATGTCATGAAATACTTATTTATCATGTATATCCTTTATTAAATTGTTTTGACTAGTAGATTATGAAATGAGTCCTCAGTTACCCTAATAGGGTGGATAAATATGTTTTATTATGAATTTATGCTTCATCTATCTAAACCATAACAAATCTTTGAATATTTATTCCTTATTAAAAGAATAATCTTACAGTCTATCACTCTATCCATTTCAGTTTTATTAATTGTTATAAATATATATTGAAAAAATCACATAAGTTTAACAGCTCTTATCTTGGTTCAACCACAAGGGGATAGGTTTAAAGAGTATACAATTAGTGATTTGATAGAGTAAAAAATTATAATATCAATGTACTATTTTTTTGATACATTGTTTCTTCAAAAGAAGCTCATCATCAAGGCTCACTACTCATATATGACACAAAAGTCCACTTTTTCCCTATACCTTTCAAACAGTTTGGTAGGTGACATACCCATGATCCAGATTATCCCAGGCTATAAATTAGATATAGGATGTCAAAACTAATCATTAGGAAAGATTTCACCATCAAATAATGATTAATCGCACAATGGTTTCTACTTAGTAATATTGAATTAACCATCCATATGTTGAATGACCATGTACATAAAGAGAATACAAATAAATAAAAAAGCAAACATAGTAAATAGTGAAATAAATGAATCATCATATACACTAAATAAATTTATATACAATGTAACATCCTAGGATTTTATTATATGTGTTATCTTTAAAATAATACTATGTTTGATATCCTTTTTTAAATACACTAAAAAAGTCTATGATATATTAGTAAATTAAATTAATCAACATTAAAATATCACTCTGATAATTTATTATATATCTCTATATTATTTAAAATATTAAAATTATATAAATTAGAAAATATGAATGATGTAATATTAGAAAAAATTAATGTTTAATAAGGTTATTTTTTTATTAAATCATTTTATCTATACATATATATATATTATTTTTATTAAAAGTTAAATATATAATTTTTAAAAATGAAATGATATACAATAAAAAATATTTTTCATTTTAGAATATAAAAATTTACTTTTTATATTTTTTGTTTCATTTTCTAAAAATGTGAATTAGTAGTCCTATTTTTTTTAAGATTATAATTTTTTTGAATTTAAAAATTAATAAGAATGACCTCGAAGGAAAAAATACTATTTAAGTGATAAAATATTAAATAAATGACTATAATAATCCATTTTTATAAATTATTTATCTTATAAAACTCATGGTTAACATTTTTATAAATTATATATAATGTTACATTAATAAAGAAAATTGGTTTGTGTATTTTCTTTCAATTAAATCATATTTTTTTATATTTAGGTAATGGATTGATTAAAATTTCACATTAAATTCAGTTCATTTAAAATAATTAAATTTAGGTTATAAAAATTATTTACATTAATATTTTCAATAGACACATAGATTTTAAGATAAATAACAAGATTGTCTCAAAAAATTATTTTTAACCACTAAGTGTGTATCTCTATAAATTAACTATTGTTTATCATATAAATTATAATTTATTATATTAATATAACATCTAATATTATGTTAATTATATTATGTTTGGATATCAACATTAATAAATAAGGGTTTAATTAATTTCTATGGCTGAAAAGAAAATTTACCTAAGTAAAAGTAAATTTGGGTAAATTGAAAAGTAAATAGCAAAGAAATTAAATCATACATGGTTGTCAAAAAATTGATTGGATGGGAGTAAATTCAGTCATATCATATACCAAACTCAATATTTTCTAAGTATGTATGTCCTTGATCCTGAATACTATAAAGAAATAATTTAATAAGTTAAGTTAATTCTAGAACTATCCATTCATTCACTTATAAAAGGACACACTTAATTCCCTTTATTAAACATAGTTTACATAGATTATATAGTGAAAATATTACCATTTTTAATTTATTAACCTTTAACTAGAAATGTATATTTTTTTCACCCTTATTATTCCTAATACCCTCACTTATGAGGAAAATTACAAGGAAAAATAATGTTCCCGATATGAGTATTAGTCTCATCTTAGTAATTATTTTTATTTTTCCACATAATAATAATTCATAAAATTGTTAATATATTTAATTATTTATCATATATGCGAAAATTTATTTATATTAGTTTTACAAAAAAATTCATTCATTCTATAGCATCCTCTATATAAAACAAACACATTGATAGTGTGTTTGTCTAGACTAATGCCTCCACAAAATGATGTGGTTCATTTTTCATTATTTACTATTATTATTGTTATAAATGATGGGATTAATAAATGAAAACAATTTCTATGTCACTTATAAAAATTATAAATGACCATATTTTTTATTTACCTTAATTATGTCCATTCATTATGGAATTAGATTTTTAATCATGTGTATATATGGACTACCACATCAATGAAAACACAACTTTTTTATCTTAACCACCTAACATGAATGGAAAAAAAGTGTAATTAAAGAAAAAAATTTATTTTTATAACATTATTATAATTATAAAAAGATAAATTTTAATATTCTTTAACTTTATCTATTAATAGAGGAATTGTTCAATTAATTGTTTGTACGTGGGGACTATCACCTCCCTGAATAATGAATTTCATTTTTCCACACCACCATTCATTAATGGTTATGATAATGGATTTATTAGAGATATATGATATATATTACATTTATAATATTTTTTAAATGTTATATTTACACTAGTTAATAAGAATGTGTTACTCATTCAATCATCAAAACGTGATTTTGTCTTGGTCGTTTCACCTCTTATTTTAGAGATTTTAAAATCATTATGTAGTTAATGATTAAGGAATGTTAAATTATGATAATAAAATAAAACAACAATTTATTATATATTTTATAAACCTTATTGATTTATAATATTAATATCAATTTTTTTTATAATATATCTTCTTCAATCAAGATAAACTGTTTAAACAAGTTTGTCTCTAGCATCGACATCAAGTGTGATAAATTGAACTATCAAGGGATGAAAGTGGAAAATTATAAATAATCATGGGATATATATTATAGAACCAATGGTAATATTTTATTGATTAAGTCGGTATCAAATATCAAATATCATTGTTAACATTAAAAATCGTATTAAATACAATTAAAAGTTGTAAAATCCGATATAAAAAAAGATATAATTAACCACTATATACATATTATATAGTTATAAATTAAGTATAAAAATGGTTATAAATATGAATAAGTCTAGTTAAAATATTATTAAGATATTTATATTTATTTTAAAAGAGGTTCTAGTGTTATCAACTTATTAGATAAATATAGTAAGGGATTTTTTCTCCAACTCCCTTTATTGAGACATGTTTCACATTATACACCAATTTACTTTTATATGGCATATATTCTTCCCATTAGTATGATATCATTAAATAAATATTATTAATGACATTTTAGTTTAATTTTTAATATATTTATCCTTTATTAATTTTTATTAAAATGTTACTCAGGTCACAATTCTTCTCTCGACTCATGACATTTTTCCGGAGATTTGGGAAATATATTATTGATTTTTATCTTCGAAATCACTTTTTTCTTTCCATAATCCTTTAAAATGGTAGATTTACTTTTTATTAAGGGATATTACATATCTATTTAATATCCAATAAACTTAGGAAACAATTCCGTAAATAAAAAATTGATGTTAATTTGAATAACTTCAATACTTTTTAATGGATTATTTTCTTTCATGATCACTTTTAACCAATAAAATTTGTCATCCATAAAATATATATATTTCACCTAGAATAACCACAAATATTCACTTAAACTCTTTTCAATTGAAATATTTATCATACTTTTAATAATTGGGTTTTATAAAATTATTTATAAAGGACTTTTAATTTTCCCACATGAATTTTTTTAAAAAAGAGTTTCCTTTCATATAATATTGATAATGTTTTAAAAATCCTTCCATAAATATTATTTTAATTTTTTTTCACCTTATTTAACTTAATTTAAAAATTATTTAAAAGTAATTATTTCTAACATTTTCCACATGGGTCATTTTTATGAAAGGAATATATTTTACATGTTTCCATGTGAATATATCATTATGTCATATTTTTTATTTTATAATATAATTACTATTTATGCATTCATGTTTTCAAAAAAAAAATATTAATACCATGTTAATAAAATATTAATTTTTAAAAAAATTCATAGGAAAAGTGAGATTATTATATTCAATGATATTTTCTTAATACTTTTGATAGTTATCTTTATGTATAGAAATTTCTATATCAAGGGTCTTATTCAAATTATACCAACCACCTTCTTTATCTTAATTCAATATGAAATTTCCTTTTAAATGTGTGGTATAGTTTATCACTACTATTCTATTTCATAACCATACACTTGTTTAATCATGATTTACATGCAATTATTGTCCTATATGAATTTCATATGTTACATTACTTTATTGAAGGGGTTTCACATAGATTCCCAATAAATCGATTGATTGGGAAAATTGTTGTTAAAACCATATATTTATTTCATATATTTTGTAAATATCGTTTGTGTAATCATCATTATTGAGTGTCATTTAACTAGAATGATGCTTAAATTTAATGGATAGAAACGTTTTTACATGGGTTTATCATGATATATTTATTTATTTAATTATTAATGCCTTTCTATGGAAACACATGAAAAAGATTTAAAAACGATTTTATTTGCTTATGTTTTTATGATATTTTCATTGAAACCATATGGTTAACATTTGTATAATTCTTATTATGTAACTGGTGGGCCTGGAATTATTTAAAAATCAAATTCACATGGTGATTTTTTATATCATAATATATCATTGTATGTGGGATGTGAGACTAGCAAGATATGGTGTGTGGTTTATTATGCGGGCCAATTATATTATGTTAACTAGGTATGGACCCTTGGATTATTAGAATGATGTAATATTTTCGTCGTTAGCACAGTTTGTAGAATTGCATGCACCTATTTTGTGAAATTTATTATAACTTAGTTATTTATAGAATAAATCATTTTTATATCATTTATGTATTCATGATATTGAAAGTTATATTCATTAAAAAACATAAGTATTCTTCTAATAAAAAAGGAAATAGTTTTATCATACACTTTTTATAGGATTTTATATAAATTTAATGTCATAAAATTATCGAATTTAAATTTTCCAAAATTTATGTTAAAATTTGAATTCATAAATAAAAGTTTATCCTAAAATTAATATTTTATAATTTAATGGAAAGTTTTATTTTTCAATGAATAGTGAAATAAGATGATTTTTATTGAAAATTATATTTTCTTTTTAATAATTTATAAATTTGATTTATATTTTGGATCAATTTAAAATTTTAATGAGTTAATTTTGAAAAAATAATTCAATTATTGTTTTTTAAATGAATTTTGTACTTAAATTTAATATAAAACATTTTATACATAAAGAAGTCATTTTTTTAAAAAAGTGTGTCTTGTTTAGTTTTTTTATATTAATTTTAAATTAAATTATACAACATATATGTTTTCAATTTTGATGGAATTTATTCCATATTTTGAATATCATTGTATAATTTTTTTAAATAGGACCCTTTTATTTTTTATCAACATGAATAATAACCGTAGTAATTTTTTATTACCACAGTAATGGGTAATTGAGGTAATTAAGGGTTAAAAATAATATGATAAGGGATATAAAATAAATCTAACTCTTGACTTAATATTATTTTATTAGTATGTACTGTCTATAATCATCTATTAGTTGAATATTTGGCATTATTTTGTAATTTAGATGTGATTATGAACTTTGTAATATTTTATGTAAATAAAAGTAAAAATTGTCACACTCTTGTTTTCAGTGACTATAATAATTTCAACATGAAGAAAAATAGAGGATAAATTAAGTTATCAATATTTATTTTAAATATAAAAAAATTGTATTCATAATTTTAATTTAATAATAGTTTTTAGTGACCAAATAATTACATTTAATGCTTACACAACATTGATGCAGAAATTATTCAACTAATGAAAAAATAAAATAAATAATATTAAAAATATTATAAGTAGTGTAATTTTAAAATAATAAAGTTGAACCAAGAATTTTAAAAATTAATATTTTATTTTAGTAATATATTAAAATATTTTATTTTAATTTTATTTTTTGTAATTATATTATTAATGTTAATGTAATGAATAGTTCTTAAATTGACATTAATGATATTTTATAATGTGAACTATTTTCTTAAATGATAAAAAAATTATAAAAAAATTATAATAAGTAAATTGATTTTTATATGGTTTATAATATCATTCATGGTCTATTTATGGGTCATTTTTAAATTTATATTTAATATCTTGGCCCTCAAAATGTAAAATACTTTATTGTTGCGATAAATGTGGAAATAGTTACGAAAGGGTTAAAACAAAAGTATAAGGGTAATAATCGGATCCAAAAAATTTAAAATTTTATTTTATGAAATTATTTAGACTCATGAGCATATTATCATAAAATAATATCAATTTTTACACTTTTTGACATAAAAATTAATTTATATTTATTTAACATTTTATTAAATTCCAAGAGTGCCCCTCCTCTCTTTTATAAAAGGACGCCACTTCTTATCTTTTATTCACACTTAAAAACCATTTTTTCAGCCAATATCTACCAAAATACATTCCTAAAATCCATTTATATATTATATAGGCCTTATTTTGGGAAAAAAACAATCATAGAGGTCATGTGATGTCATTAAATTGACATTATATAATAAATATGTATAGTTTTTATCCGCATGTTTTAGTTCTATTTCTTCTTCCACCACCTTAAAATCATTATAAAATATGATAAAATAATAACCCATTTATATTATGTATACTAATATTTTATTATGATAATTTAATATCCTATATACATCTTCAACATCTAATTAATGGGAATGGAATCCATCGTTTGTGTGTAAGGAGGACTACCGCCTCGTGGACCGATGTAGTTCATTTTCTATATGCACCTCTCAGGGCTGGTTATAATGAGGTATTTAAGGTATATATATATATGATATTAATCATATAATTATCATTATTAAAAGATAAAAAGTCATTTAAATTTTTCCATTTTCATTTAATGAAAAACGATAATGTTGTTCATGGGTACGTGTCAACTACCATGTCCATGATACAATGTGATTTTTTTCATCACCATATCACATGGATGGTATATATAATTATATTCAGAGAAATATTATAATATATATGATATGATTGTAATCATGGAAAGATAAAGTAATACTTACCTATTTTATATAATGAATATTTAATGATGTGAACATTACTCATGATTACTTACGGGTTACCCTCTCCATTATTGTAGCACAATTCATTTTTCATGAATGATTTTAAAGGTATATTTTATGTATAAAAATTATAATTAATTCATTATTATTATTTTTTATATAAATTTATAATTACCTATTTGACCATAGTCAGCCTATAGAAGTTATATTGGACTTATGTATCGAACATCATCAAAATGCCCGATGTGAAGTTAAATTATTAATTAACTATATTTAGCATGGTAATAAGTGATAAAAAAGGTAATAGTACACTTGAAAAACTTTCTTAATAAAGTAAATAATTAACTAAAGTTTATTATTCAAGAATAAAAATAATGTATGTTACGAGTAAGATATAATGTAAGGATATTTGTTTTGAAAATCCTCTTTTGTAGTTTCCCTTAAAAACACATTTTCTTCCAGATCCATATTTTTAGTGATATTTTTACTTGGACATAAAATATTATTAATAAAATTTTATGTGTATCTTGATTTTATTTCAATTTATTTAAAAATTATTTTTTTATGAAATTTTGAAATATCATTATAAAAGGACAAAATTGAATGTTTTATCTTACCATATACGGTGAAAATTAATTTTACCTCTATCATAACCATTAATTTTTATTTCTATTCCATTAAAATATTTAATGTTTTATTCAATGAAAAATAACCTTTTCTATTTATGGTATTTTTGGTATTAAAAAATTATTTTTTAATAAAGTGGAATTTTGATAACCTAAAGTGTTTTGTATATGGGTTTAAAAGAGTTTTTCAAATGTTTTATTCAGTATATGGTTCTTAAAAATTATTTATATGATATTTTGAGCCCCATTATAGGTCACCAGTGAGACTCATATATCTTATACAATGTTTATTCCCAAATAGTTCCCTAATTCATTGCGAACAGACTATATTCTCTAGAAACCTTTATTGGAAGCTAGCAATATACTTATTCCAATTTCCAAGGGATCATATTATGGTTTTGTAAGGGTTCAATGATAATTATTTCTAGAGACACCTTTTAAATTCTTGCTTATTTTTTTCATAGAAATCATTAATTTCAACAGGTTCTCCTAATATCATTTTTATTGTAATTGTTTTACTCTTTTCTGGTAAAATGGTATGTTTTTAAGAAAAATGTTTTAATGGGTTTTAATATTTTTCACTAAACTAATGAATTTATTTAATTTATGTCCCTTACTAAGTTTTTTGTTCTCATGCAATTTTTCTTAAAAAATTTCACAGGGATTAAGTAAGGTTAATGGAAAATAAGAAATATATTTGAAATTCATCATGATTTTTTATGAAAATAAAACATGTTTTATTTTTAAAGATTATATTCTAGAAAATATAGATACTGAGTATAAGTGTAGACCTTGTAATTTATGGGTTTTTAATATAATATATTTTGACTTAATTCTCCAAAATACTAAAATAAATTGATCTTTGGGAAAATAAAGTGATTTAAATTTTAAAATCACTAGAATATGTAATGATTAAGGTTAGATCCATACAATTGGTACCAAAGTATTGCTTACATAAATTTTGAGATAATGATAATTTTAGTAAAATAAACATAAGAAATTTGAAATTATGGTTATGTTAAAATGATATATAATTTTAAGATTATAATGTTCCTTCATCTATATTATTTTAATTAAGTATGGTTTTCCATAGAGGAAACATGGAATCTAGATTAAGAAGGAACTGAGGGGACAATATCCTTTTGAATCATCAATCTAGAATGATCTCAATTGGAACTAATAAATTTGATATAGTGGTTTATCATTTCTTGAGGTATATAAATAGTGGCAGTATCCATGATAGAGAGAAGCTATATCTTGCAAAAAGGAACATGTTGATAATAGAAAATTTTGTGAGACAATGTCTTTAACAGCTAGATATTTTAAAAGAAGAAAATTATATATGATAGCAAAAAGGACACCCAAAACTAATATTAGATGAGAATATAACACATTTATACTTTATGATATATATTATTTAAAATAAATTTAATCTCATTAATATATTTTAGTATACGCAACCCCAACATTTTTAATGTTAGATATTTTATTCAACATGCAACACTAAGATTAAACAACCTTTGATATATATAAATTTCATAACCCTTCCATTAAATTTCTATGTATTAATCATATTAATTAATTTAAAAAATATATATATATGTCCCACTCAATATAAATTTTGATAAATTTTAAGTAAATAATCTATCGATTTTAGTAAAGTGATTGTATTTTTCACTAATTTTTTTAAACAATTTATTTAATTATTTTCATAAAAAATATTATAATTTTTTTTTTAAATTTTATAATATTTATTTCATAAATTTTAATTTTTTTTGAAATTTTAATATCAAAATTTAATTTGGATGAAATTTTGGGAATGTTCAGAAATTATAGATTTTTCTAAAAATAGTGAAAATACATATTTTTATAAAAAAACATTTATTTTCAATAAATTAAGTAAATAAAATTACCCATTATTTTTTAAAGTAGCCTAATTATTATTTAGTTATATTTAATCCAATTAATTTCTCTTGAATAAAATTCATATTTTATTTTAGTATAAGATTATTTTTGGGTTTTGAAATGGTTCTTTATGAAAACTTTTTAAAAGTGAACAAGGTTTCTCCATTTTAATTAATAAGAATATTCCCTAATGAGGAGTGTTTAAAATTAAATATATATATTATATATAATTAAATTTTATGTTTTATTCATATAATTATTCTTAGAGACATACATAATATAAAATCCTCAAGAACTTCAAAAGTACGATTTTTAAAAACACACTTTATCAACATGTTTTTAGGTTTTGTGTTACATTTATTTTTCCCCACTTTTATAAAATTAATATGAAAAATATTTTTTTTTGGATTTCAAAATTTAATTTTTTTATTGTGATTTATTTATAATTTTGTAGAAAATTATTTTTTGATTAATAATGAAAAATAAATAATTTTAATTAAAAACTTCCACTTTGTTTAAATTATTTATAAAGATAAATTATTTTTTAATTTTTTTTAAAGTATTTTTTCAATTATATGTCAGCTAATTAAATTTATTTCATTTTATCCAATTTAAAATTGAAATTTAATAGAAAATATTTGTAAACTTTTGAACATTTTCTCTTTGAAAATTTGTTTTCTCACTACTTGTGTGGGATTAGTTTTAATCTAATTTTTTCCACTTTACTGAATTGAATTTTGGAAAGTTGAGTCCGTATTTTTAATCATATTAATTTACTTTATAGAATAATTTTAAATTAATTTATTACCTAAATTAATAGTGAAAATAATAAAAAACACAGTTACAACAGTTAAAGAAAAAATAGATTTATATGGGTGTTAGACTAAGAATATAATGGTAAAAAGGACCTAAGAATATATAAAACATTCATTTTTTGACCTATTTAGTCCTTATATATTCTAGTTTGTAGAATGACCCATTTTGGAAGCTTTTTACATGATAAAACAATGGGTATGATTGAATATATTTAAAAAATTACAAGGGTGCCACTCACCAAACTTATAAAAGCCCCCCACCTCTCCTCTCTTCTTCACACCTTTAATACTCTTTGGATCATCCATTGATTTCCTAAATCACTTAAAAAATTCCCTAAACTCATTTTATAATCATTATTTGGGTCATCGATCCATCTTAGTAAGGCTTTTCATGCAAACCTATGGAGGATACCCGAAGAAGATGTAACTTCCTTCAACGAGTGTTTTTATTTAATTTATATCTTCACCTAAATTCAATTATTATTAAAAAATGTTGATATAAATTAATTAGTATTTTCCTTATAATTGTAATTTTTTATAATAATTTAATAAACTAAAACCATCTCCACTTCTATCAAATGTGTTCTGAAATCACCATTCATGTGTACGGCGAATTACCGCCTCAGGAAACGATGTCATTCGTTTCCCCATGAAAACCTATCGTGGATGGGTATAATGATGTATATTTAGTATATACATGATAGTTAAATAATTATAAATATTTATTCATTTTATCATATATATATATACATTTCTACATTCTATTCCATAGGGGATATGATAATGTCACCCGTGTGTATGGAAAACTACTGCTTTGCGAAGCTATGTGATTCATCTTTCAGTATTTCTTTACATGGAATGTAATAAGGATATAATTAATGAATATATGTGATGTAATTTATATAACTATGATATACATGACATAATTATCAGTATGAAAAGATAATACAACATTTTCTTTTTTACACTAAAAAGATGATAACATCGTTCGTGTACATGTGGACTACCACCTTCCCAAAGCGATGTGACTCTATTTTCATCACCACATCACATGGATGATATATATAAGTATATTTAAATAATTAATAAGGTATTTATTTTATTATGAACATTATTTAATGTTAAATTATTACTTACCTCCTTTCTATAATGATCATTGAAAATGGAAATGTGGCTCAGGTGTATGCATGACTTACCATCTACAAGATTGTAACATACTTCATTTCTCAAAACCATAAACCATGATTAATATTAAAATTATAATTTATTTATAAATAAGATAATTATTTCATTATTTTTATTCTGGAAATTATAGAACTATATAATATAAGTAAGAACTATAACTTTCATAATAAATTACAAATGAGAAAATAAGGAAAATAACACTAGAAACTATGATAATATTGAAGGATTGTTAACAAATGACTGATAAGATATAATAAAAGGATCATATGTGATATTAAAAATATTTATAAGGTTATTTTATAAGTTAATTACTTGTTTTGAACCACTATATATGATTTTGAACCACATTAAACCAAAAAAGTGTGAGGTAAGGGATTTCTGTCTAACGTTTTACTTTTTCGATACAATGCCATATTCACCACCTATTTTTTATGTGGTTTATATAATTTCCATGAATATATTTTATGATCATTCTATTTAAAATTATTTATATTTAAATATCCATTTTTTCTCTCTTCTACAAGGCCTATGTTTAAAGCCCCGACCCGGCTCACCTCTAAGACTGTGGCTAGACTGGTGGGTCACATGACCAGAAGCACATCTTCATGAATGCCAGAGGTTGCTGACTAGCAATGATGGCATGGGGTGTGTCTGTGGAGAGACTATTCCCTCATAGATCAGAGTTACATAGTAGTATAAAAATGGTAAAAGTAAAAGACAATAGTGGAACCTGTAAATAAATAATTGAAAAAATAGTGGAAGACAATATTTAATAAATTTTATAGAAGTGGCCAAATCCAAATTATACAACAGATGAATGCATGTCATGGTGATGATACATAACTTAGTAAACAATACAACATGCTTAATGGCATGATGAAATAATAAATTAGGATAATAAATATCCACGGGTGATCTCCATGATTATCTCTATCTCTAACTCGGTCCCTTTCTCCTAACTCCCAGATATAAACAGTACAACATAAGCAATCAATCAGGGTTTGAAGTCCTGTGAATAAGAAAGGTCTACTTGGTAACCCCAATGCAATGGTGTCCTGAGTAGGGTGTAAGATATAAATCTCAGTAGGCCAACACCACCAGTGTCCATCCCAATCCGAAAAATTTATTATAAATTTAGAAGTGTTCCATATAAATTAAATAGTGACTGATAATAAATATATAATAACAACTTGGTCTGGGTTCTTAAACGAACACCCTTCCCATACCTCCAGCTTTGGCCTAATTTGAGAAACTAAAATGAGTACCTCTAAGAAGTAGGATGTATATATATATATATATAAAGATGAGAAAATAAAAGATAGAAAAAAGAGCGCACTCCCATGTTTGTGATTTGACTTGGGGTTTAATTTATGTGTCAACAAGGGGTGCATCAAGCACCAGAAATGTATCACAATTCACAAATCAAACAAAGGATACAAAAATAAACACTTTCCATGCATCATTAATATTATTATGTTCAAGTTGTAGAGTTGGAGTCTAAGCTCGTGCCGAAGGTATCACTACGGTACATCCTTCAATTAATCCAATAACACTAAGCCCATATAAGGAAATCTTTCGAATGACCAAGTATCGCTTGATGTATGGATTTATCATTAGTCTGTATCAGTATTTCATTGAAGGGGTCAAGTATCACCCGAGGTGTGGAATATCCACTTTTCCGATAGTTCTATCCTTGAATGTGCCTTTGGGAACCAATATCACTCGTGAGTATTTTAGAAACCCAGGGAAACCCTCTTCTGGCAAAGCCTAAGAGATTGTCCCCTTGGCATAATGTGTAACCAGTCATGAATGGGGAGTCCTTGTGTAGTCCTTAATACAAAACTCATGTTTTCTCACCACCTTGAATTTAATTAGTTTTCAAGGAAGTAGACATCATCAGATATGCATTTATAATTTCTATAAAATAATTAGAGCAACTCAAAGCCACACACTAATTATCATTCTAGTCAAACAGTTATATACAAGGAAATTTATCAGTGAATATAGAAAAAAATCATTTTAATTAATAAATAAATCATCACAAAAAACTATCAAAAACCCAACAATTCATTACTCATGATTATTTTAAACTGATTATTTAATTTAAACTCAATTAAAAAGGGATGTACAACACATGAAATTTAATAAATTAAATATTTAGTGCTAACATTATTTATACTAACCATGTCGGCACACCAAAAGGGGTGTATGACCATGATGAAACAATTTGAAAAATTAAAATTATGATAATAAGGATGTAATAATTAAGCAAAAAAATTAATTTAAAAATATTATGTGAAATTGAACAAAGTTTGTATGAACCGACAAGTGGAACAACCATGAATTTTTATAAATCACAATGAAATGAAGGGAAAATGAGTAGACTCCGTACTTTATACTTATAGATGATCCTACGCTCTGTGGTAATCTTTGATTTGACCTATAATGGAAAAAATCAGATGATTGTTTAAAAAGCCCAATTTCAGGTAAAAACATTTTGCAGCAGATCGTGCAATAAATAGAGAATGATATCAAATGATTCTTAGTGCATGAGTTTATCCTTACTGAGAGATTTTCTACGCAACTAACAATGAAGAAAAAATATGAGAAATGGAGTCATAGAGGGCTTCCGAAGGAGGTAATAAGAGGAGGAGGCACACCACCAATAGGGGTGCTACATGGGCAGCGCACATGGAGAGGGAGGAGAGGAGGAGAAAAAAAAGGAAAAAAAGAAAGAAAAATAAATGAGAAAAAAAGGAAAATAAATAAATAATACAAAATAAAATGGTGGAAGAAATGAAAAAATTAATTAAAATTGGTTTACCCCATTTTAATTATTTTTAATTTCTCTCCAACCGTTTCTATTTTATTATTTATTTTTATCACTCTTTAAATTCCATTAATTTTCTTTAAATTATTTTTATTCATTTTTAACCCAATTAAATTATTTTTATCTCAAACATAGCACTAGATCACAACATAAATTTTTTACATAAAGCCCGAATAATTATTTAATAAATTTTAATAGCTCTTCAGGACCCGCAATAAGGTGTGTAGGCTCGCGCACTGGGTTGGTTTAAATATTCGGACTAAAAACTTAAACAGTACACCCCTTGACTTAAGTCAAGACCTTACATGAATTTATGTGGGTAATTAATAATGTTTTATCTAACTCAAAAATAAATAATCACCCATATATATATGCGTGTTATATCTATATACCTATATATGTATATTCATATATATACACCCACACATATATATAACTACAAATATATTTAATCCTCATATATATAGATATACCTCATATATATATATACACACACATCAATGTTTTTTCCCAATCTAATAAAAATAACTACAATTAAAATTATTATTATTTAATACAACCCATTAATGACACCATTAATATTTTAATGAAAACAACAATAAAAATAAGAAAAAGGGATAATGATTATTAAATTAATATTTATTGTTCATTCATATTGAACTGGAATAGTTAATATTATCATATTTATTACATTATTTAGTTATTATTTACACCGAAACATAATTTATTAATTGTGGAAGTACATTTTCATTTTTTTTCTTCAACAGAAATAATAATATTAATAATAAAATTATTATTATCATTTCTAAAGGCCAACAAAAATATTTATAGCCCATATAAATTATCATCATGTGAAATCTAACAATACGTCTGATCTCCACAAAAGTTATACCCTACCTAGGGTAAGCCCTACATCCTAGACCGAACGGTTGACTAATATTTTTGATACAACATACCATTTGAGATAAATTAATTATTTATTATTAAAAAAACTGGAATAATAAATTAATTAAAAATAAAGAGGGTATTATCACATGCGAGGTTTCCAAACACCCGACACACATCAAATTTATACCCTTCCTAGGGTAAAATCGAAATTCCAGATCTAATAGTGGTATTATTTTTCACATATGATGTACCTTTTGAGAGTTATTTCATTTTTTTGAAAACACACACACACACACACGTATAGATAAAATAAATTTAATATTTTTATACTATCAATGTAGAGGCTTTATGGTTCTCAAAATCTTGTACTGACTTATCATCTAACTCTGAAAATATTTCATATAATATTTCAATGTTTTAAATAAGGCTTTTACCCTTAATTTAATTTATTTCTATCTTAATCTTAATCTAATTAATTTAATTAAATTTATTTAAAAGAAACATTTCAGTTTCAAATATCAAAAAAAAATGTTTCGACATTCGTTTTTAAAAACTGGCCTTCCCAGCTAATGAAAATATTTAATTTCCTTCGCTTTTTCATTTGGTTCAAAACACGGTACGTGAAAACCTTCCCACCTTAGAGCTTCTCGTCCCCAAGAATCCTTTGAAAAAACATAACTCTCACCTGATATATAGGGTCATGCAGTCTCACACAAAGGGTTGTGTTGTGTCTCCAAACACCAAACACAAGATCAAACATTGTTTAGGAAAGTGGAACATATGCCATTAAGATCTGAGGCCAACACTCATTTTCCAACTGAAACACCGAGATGGTACTTATCCAAACTTGGTTAGCTATAGACACAACCATGTCATCATCTCATTAAACATATGTTCAAATGTATTTCCTACCTAGGGTTTTAACGTTAGAAAGGGGAAAATTATGAGTCATGTCACCTTCCACCATCAGAATTGTTTACAAGACACACCCTTAAGCTTTCTAGTGATGCTTCTCGCGTGATTTCCATACCAGATAAAATAATCAAATCACATTGAACTAAAAGCCCAATTCAATCCATATTTTTATGAAAATCCATGGTCAAATAAACCTCACTCGTCTCACCTGATGACGTTCCAAAAAAAGGTCCTTCACTAACCACTTCATTGAACAAGATATATAACTAGTCGATCCATTCTGACCGACCATTTCAGAAGACACCCAGTTTAGACGGTGGGTGTTTTACAAATTGAACTGTGATGACTTCACCAAAGGTATCTTTTATTTACCATGAACACATCCACTGAAGTTCATACCTAACATATGGTGATGTTTATTTATTTAGGAATCATCGAGCTCGACAATAATTCTGAGGTAACCGCGGATCGACATGACATGAGTATAAGGAACTTACCTAAGGTATTACATACATCAGTTTTGTGAGTGAGATGTTTGTACAAGGACAAGATGTCCAAAATAGGCTATTGACTGAGCCCAGAGTGGCATCCACATGGTGGTCACGTCATAATAAATGGCTAGTGTACAAGAGTTCATCCAATGAATTCTTACATAGAAATCTGAGTGTCACTCAAGAGTAACCAATTCCTTAATAAGAATGATGCATCAGTGTACAAAATTGAGAAAACCACCCTAAACAAGCCCAAAAAATTTTAATGCTTTATCATGGCATAAGATCGATGCTCTCTTAGTGAATCTAGGATGATGGAAAGATTGGGGACACGCTCGTCACTTAAGGAAGAGTACACTAAGTGGATTTGGAGATTATAAGAAGGAAAAAATTTAAAAAATTGGCATGAAATCCCAACCAAACTGACCGGTGTGTCAAAACACCCAAGTCTCTGGAAGTCATCTAGAGCATTGGAGAGAACTTGATTCCCTTAACATAAGAGTCATTGTACAACAGAGATGAACTGAAACATATTTAACAGTGAAAGAATTGATGATTACACTAAACTCAACCGGTTTTTGACAACATTATGCACTCGACGACATCACATATGTGAATTCATACTACCCCAAGGTGATATAGAAGCAAGATGAATTTTAATTCAGAGGTTGGTATACCCAGTCATCCATCACTATGAAGAAGATATGGTAAAATGACTTACGAAGAATCTGATCATGCCCGAGGATTACCTAAACTGTTGAAAAGGAACATTACCTGATACTCAAGAAGAAACAAAATTCAAGGATACCATGACCACCTGTACGAATAAAAGGGTCATTTAGAAAGAAAGGGTGCTAAATTGGGACAAAAACATGTGAATGGAACAAAAAGGAATAAAACTCCTGACATTAGAAAGGATTTTAAATTCTAATGGTGATATCTACTATGGTCTATCCCCTTACGAAAGAAAAATCACCAACCCAATCTCTAGGTCACACCAACAGAGAAGTCACCAAGCTCTTGTTTAGTTGTACCCAATAAATTTTAGCAAAATAAACCAATTACATTTCAAATAATCTATTTTTCAATACAAGGATCTAATATAGATAAACATAATAAAATCCTAAAACCATGACATTTTAATCATAGAGACATGATAATAAGCACATAAGCATGATACAAGGAAAACATGCTAGGAAACAGGAATCATGGAAACATGATAGCATGCTAAATATATCACTTAAACATGGTAACAAAATAAGTATTCTAAATAAATATAACACATGACATGAAATTCAAATCACTCAATCATATCAACAGGAAACCTATAAAATGAAGCTACATAGCATGACATATGCATGACATGTGAGTCCCAATGTGCCTATTATGATGCATGTAATGCTTCAACCTTGCCTTAATAGCCTAAGGGTAAAATACCATAAACTGTTTAAATCCATAAGCAGTAAAAATTACACTAATCACTCGAGGTGAAATAATATCAACTGTAATATTGAAAAGCATGAACAACAATCCCAGCCCTAACAACTTGGTCATTTACTATGATTAATTCTAAAAATGGCTATTAACCAAGAATTGAAACATTCTTAGTCTCTTGTATACCAACCCAAAATAGTAAGACAAAGGGAAAAAATAACCACCTCTGATACCATTTTGTAACATCCTAACCTGGCTCACCTCTAAGAAGGTGGCTGGACCGGTGGGTCACATGCCCTCAAGTGCATCTCCCCAAATTCCAGAGGCTACCGAATAGTAGTGAGAGCCTACAGCGTGTCTTTGGGGAGATAATTCCCTCATAGGTCATAGTTTCACAATGGTATAAATAGGGTAAAAGTAAAAGAAAATAGCAGAAGTAGTAGATAAATAATTGACAAAACAAAGAAAGGCAATATTTAAAATATTTTATAGAAGTGGCTAACACCAAATTATAAAACAGATGAATGCATGTCATGGTGATGATATATAACTTTGTAAACAATAAAACATGCTTGATGACACATTTAAATAATAAAGTAGGGCATCAAAGCCCCACAGGCGATCACTATGAGCATTCCGAGATCCATCTTGGTCCCTTGATCCTAACTCCTTGATACAAATAGCACAGAATAATCAATCAATCATGGTTTGAAGTCCTTAGAACAAGAAAGTTATACTCAGCTACCCCAATGCAATGGCGGCCTAGGTAGGGTGCAAGACATAAATCACAGTAGGTCGACACCACCATTTTCTAAACCAATCCATACAATGCATTATAAATTTAGAATTATTCTTTATAAATTAAATGGTGATTTATAATAAATGTAAAATAAAAACTTGGTCTAGGTTCCTAAATAGACACCCTTCCCATACCTCCTTATTCAGCCTAATCCGAAAAACTGAAATGAGTCCCTGTAAGAATAAGGACGTATATATATATATAAAAATATGAGAAAACAGAATTTAGATAAAAGGAAACACACCAAAGGTTTTTCTTTGACTTGGTGTTTAATTTATGTTTCAACAAGGGGTGCTTCAAGCACCATAAAAGTATCACAATTCACTGAGGAAACAAAGGCTACCAAAATAAACACTTTCCATGCATCATTATTATTATTATGTTCAAGTTAGAGAGTTGGATTCTAAGCCCGTTCCGAAGGTATCACTACAGTACATCCTTCAATTAATCCAATACCACCAAGATTTTCCAAGACAATCTTTCAAAAGACCAAGTATCGCTCGAGGCATGGCTTTATCATGAGTCTGTCCTGGTATTGCACAGAAGGGGCCAATTATCACCTGAGGCATAGCATATCCACTTTTCCGATGGGTCCATCCCTAAATTCCCCTTTGGTAACTAGTATCACTCATGAGTATTTTAGAAAAATAGAGAGAACCCTCATATGGAAAAGCCTAAGAAATCATCTCCCTAGTGTAATGTGTAACTAGTCAGGAACGGGGAGTCCTTGTGTAGTCCTTAATACAAAACTCATGTTGTCTCACCACCATGAATTTAATTAGTTTTGAATGAAGTATACATCACTAGATATGCATTTACAATTTCTATAAAATAATAAGAGCAACTCAAACCTGCACACTAATGATCATTTTTGTCAAACAGTTACAACCAAGGTAATTTATTAGAGAATATAAAAAAACATTTTAATTAATAAATAAATCATCATAAAATACTATTAAAAAACCAATAATTCATGGCTCATAATTATTCTAAAATGATTATTTAATTTAAACTCAATTAAAAAGGGATGCGCAACACATGCAATTTAATAAATTAAATATTCCGGGAGAGCAATATTTATAATGAACACATTTTCATACCCAAATGATTGTCTGACCATGATGAAACAATTTGAAAAATTCAATTTATGATAAATAAGGATGAAATGATTAAGGGAAACAATTAATTTAAAAAGATTGGGTGAAATTGAACAAATCCATTGGTCACCGATGAGCGGCACAATCGTACGTTTTAATAAATCACAATGAAACGGAGGGAAAGTTAGTGGACTCCCTACCTTATACGCATAGAATATCCTATGCTCCACAACTATATTTTATTTGACCTTACACAGAAGAAACTTGATGATTTTAGAAAAACCCCAATTTCAGGTAAAACAATTTCATGGAAGATCAGGAAATAGATAGAGAATGAGATCATACGATTCTTATTATGTAAGGGTATCCTTACCGAGATCTTTACTATGCAACTTACGGAAAAGAAAACAGATGAAAGATGGTGTCACAACAGGCATCCGAAGGAGGAGAGGAGAAGAGGAGGCACACCACCAATGGGGGTGCTACATGAGCGACACACATGGAGAGGGAGGAGAGGAGAAAAAAAAAGAAATGAAATAAATAAAATAAAGGATAAAAATGGAAATAATTAAATAAATCAATCAAAATAAAATAGTATAAGATATGAAACTAATAATTAAAATAGGTTTACCCCATTTTAATTATTTTTAATTTCTCTCCAACCATTTCTATTTTATTATTTATTTTTATCCCTATTTAAGTTTCATTAATTTTCTTTAAATTATTGTTATTCCTTTTTAACCCAATTAAATTATTTTTATCCCAAACGAAGCATTAGAGAACAATGTTAAAATTTTACATAAATCCCAAACAATTATTTAATAAATTTTAATAGCTCTCTAGGACCCACAACGGGGTGCGTAGGCACGCGCTCTGGGTCGCTTTAAATATTTGGACTAAAAACTTAAACAGTCTGCACCTTGACTTAAGTCAAGATATTACATGAATTTATGTGGGTAATTAATAATTTTTTATCTAACCCAAAAATAAATATCCATCCATATATATATATATACATTTTATATATATATACACATCTATATATTCATATATACACACTCTCACATATATATATAACTACATATATATTTAATCCCCATATATAAATATATACCTCACATATATATATATATGTATATATGTATGTATGTATGTATGTATACATCAATGTTTTTGTATCAATCTAATAATAACAACTATAATTAAAATTATTATTATTTAATAAAATCCACCAATAAAACCATCAATATTTTAATGACAATAAGCATAAAAATAAGAAAAAGGGATAATAGTTATTAAATTAATATATATTGTGCATTCGTATTGAATTGGAACAATTAATATTATCATATTTATTAAATTATACAGTTATTGCTTACACCGCAAAACAATTTATTAATTTTGGAAGTAAATTTTTATTTTTTGTCTTTAATGAAAATAATAATATTAATAATAAAATTATTATTATTATTTCTAACGGCCAACAAAAAAATTGATAACCTAAATAAATTATCTTCGGGTGCGATCTGGTAATACGTCTGATCCTCACAAAAGTTATACACTGCCTAGGGTAAAACCTATGTCCCAGACCAAATAGTGGGATCATATTTCTAATATGACATACCATTTGAGAGAAATTAATTATCTATTAATAAAAATCAGAATAATAAATTAATTAAAAATAAAGAGGGTATTATCACATACGAGGTTTCCAAAAACCTGACACTCATCAAAGTTATACCCTTACTAGAGTAAACCCAGCATTCCAGATCAAACAGTGGCCTCAAATTTCTCATACAATGTACCTTTTGAGAGTTATTTCATTGTTTTGAGAAAAAAAAACACATGCATATAAATAAAATAAATTTAATGTTTTTATTCTATCAACTTAGAGGGTCTACAGGTCTCGGAATCCCATGCTGATTCATCATCTAAATTTAAAAATATTTCATAGAATATTTAAATATTCTAAAGAAGGATTTTACCCTTCATTTAATTTATTTACATTTTAATATTAATATAATTAATTAAATTATATTTATTTAAAATACACATCGCAATTTCAACTATCAGAAATAAAATGTTCGGATGCTTGGTTTTAAAACCCAGCCTTCCCAGCTAATGGAAAAATTTAATTTCCTTCTCTTTTTCATTTGGTTCAAAACATGGGATGTTACACTATGATTCAATGTTAGCAAAGTGGTAAGATTATAATGTTACAATCTCATCATTTATCAATATTTTTTATGACTAAGTCTCCAATGTATAAATATTTGGATCTACCACTCAATAATTATCATGAATTTTATTCTCTTCTTGATATTCATGATATTTTCAACTAATAGTACCATTTTTACACTCCTTGGTATAAAAAATAATTGAGAAAATGTTTTTAATAAAAAATAATCTATATTTATCTCTTCAATCAAAAACCTTTTTTTATTCAAAAATCATTTTGTATAAAAAAATTTAAAACTTTTTTCACATCAAATGATTTATTAATGTCATTTTACCCAATTTTTTTAAAAACAAATTCAATGGAATATTTTTTTTTATTTTTTAAAAATTACCATTTTTCTTTTTCCAAAACTATGAAATAAATATTTTTTTATCATTTATGGAAATAATGAAAATTCCAACAGTTGTGACCAATAAAATTTATGAAATATTCATTTATAAGTGTTATAAATTATTTTCAAATAAATCTATTTTCTAAATGTTTTATTTTTAATTTTTTTTAAATGGAAAGGATACTTTTCTCAAAAAATGTTTGATTTTTTTTCAAATATTACAATATTTCTTTTCATGGTTTTTTTCAATGAAAATGATTTTCATACTATTTTTGTATATTTTTTATATTTAAAAAATTTACTCTAAAAAATAAAAGGTTTTTTTACTCAAGTTGCATTAAATTATATTTTAATGTTTTATCCACTCATCAAGGTCAAAACCCCTTGTTGTTAATTATGGTATTATGGGTATATTTTGTAATGTATTATTCTTTCACTAGATGAATTAATATTGTTTTAGAGAGATTGTTATAGAATAAGGTTTTTTCACAAGTTACTCATGTTTTAATGAGATTTTATAGAACATGTTTCTTCTCCATGGGTTAACCATGTTTCAAATATATTTTTATGGAGACCATTTATTTTAAACAAGTGAATCATATTTCAAAGAGACTGACACACAACCCATTTCTTTTCTAAGGGTTAATCATGTAATGAAATAAATAATGATTTTTTATGAGTTTTATGATGAAATAAAAGATCTTTCTACTTTATTAATGTTGTTTTTCTTAGAAATTACTTATACGATGGGGATCCATAGATAGAGTTGGGTCAACCCATTACAAATTATACTATGGGGAGTCCCATATATCACCCGGTGAGCCTATTATAGCTTAAATGTTAGTTTCACCCAGATATCACTCCAATTTATTAGGTAATGTATCTTTTCTTGAGAGAAAAGAAAGAGGGAGTTACCTAGGGGTTTCTTCTATGGATTTGGATAGGGGTTGGTTATTTATGACACAGGTTTATCATGTGTTATGAAGAAAAATGTTCCAAGATAACGAAACATTTTTTATGCCTTTTATAGGTTAATAATGTTTCCTATGATAAAAACTGACATCACATGGCTCATTATTATTTATTCTAATGACTATTGACTTTTCCATGTTTTTCATATTTGATTATACATGAATTTATGGGTATGAGTTCTTTTATTATGTTCTCATGCACTCTAATTATGTCATTATGAAATTATTCACTTCTTATTATCATCGATTCCACTCAATTTTCAATGTTTATGTTTACCCTTATTGAGAATTTGATCTCACCCTGCTGATGCTTCCTTTCCCCATATTATCAAGAAATTGTTTTGAATGAATTATTTCAATAAAGAATTTCATATAGGATATGTGTATTACTTAATGTGAAATAAGAAAATCTATATTAAGTGAGAGAAATTCTTATATAATGAAATGGATATTTTTTGTGTATGAGTTTTTCCAAATTCTCTAAACATCTAAGACTAAAATTTCCTTAATAATTTAATTGATCTTTATTTTTCATTTGATATTGTACAGTGTGTATAGAAAAAAATAACTCACCATTATTGATATTAAATCTTGAAATGTAAATTTTATGGTTTCAGTGTCACGACCCATCCCTCGGGGCTCGTGCTAGGACTACCCCAATACTGCCTCTATATTCCAGGGGCTGGTGACTAGAATCAAAGGCACAAAAAACTTGGGGAGGCCTTTTCCTTGGAACTTGTACACACACACGCAGTCAACTCAATGAAAAAATGGAGAGGAAAAGAAATCAAGGTACCACACTTCTATAAAAAGGGAACCAACATAAATAAATCGACCACTAAACAATACTAGTACAAGAAAAGTAAAGCTGAAAGGGAAAGGGTAAAAAATACACACCCAATTAGAAAAATGCGGAAACCTGGCAACATGTGAAAAAAAACAAAACAACTGGAAAAATCCCACTCCTGAATCTCAAGATACAACCACCGCACGTGATCCAAGAACCCCGTATCCCTGAGCTCTTATGATATCACGATCAACATGTTCGTCATCTGCAAGGGCACACCAAATGTGGGCAAATTCCAAGTAGGGGTGAGTATAATAATACTGAATAGGATGCCCCAAAGGCTTTATGGAAAAGCAAGATAATTACTAAAGAGGGGATCAGTAAGAGAGGACAAGGTACAACAAGAGTGAATGAAAAGAGTACAGATCCACCCAATAGTAGGTATAATCCCTCAAAGAAACCCAAACGAGAGAGTAAGGGGATCTCCATCTCATAGCTCACACTAGGTATATGCCCATAAATATACATAGGGAATCTAGATATACTAGTCTCAACCCAAAAAACATAAGGCTATGACCTTGAATCCATTACCAGTATTTCAAAAGAATGCTCAAAGCATAACTCAAAGATCAGGAGTACACGATCCATGAGCTGGCCATCCCTGATGGAACCCACCTAAGAGATGTACTCCATTAGATACAACTCAAACATTTCTAATAGTATGTCTGAAAGGACATGCTTTATCAGGAACTTTCTACTAGAACTTCCTCTAGTGCTTGGCACTAGAGGTCTTGTTGTCATGGTCTTGCGCCCGAGGCAAGACCAAGGGAACCCAAGTGAATACGCACACTCCATGACACTACATTCAGTTGGGAGAACACTTCTCCAGTCTAACCCACATTATCTCAGTCACTCTGAAGTTTCCTGCACCTTAGTTCGTTGAGAGATCACTAACTTCTACCTTGGTATGTAATATCACATGCAAGATCTAAATCATGAAGTACAAAGCGAAAAACTCAGCTCAAACTAGGTTTAAGTAAAGTATAGAAGTAAAAATGATTAGTTGTGAAGATATATCATCATATTCTATTAATCGGAACTACTGCTGACCATATGAAGTTTGACACACACATTATTGATAGGTACTAACCCCCGCTGACCCACGCAGGATATGACCCACACAGGATTGGTATGCGCTGACCCACACAGGATCTTACCCACACATGATTGGTATGTGATGAACCATGCTCGATCACTGAGCACTGGATGACATAGGATCTGACCCACACATGATCGGTATATGCTGACCCACATAGGATCACTCGGTACTAACCTCCGTATGATCTGTCTCCAACCTCCACCTCACTGTCAGCCACTGGATTCCCGTTCATAGCACGCTTGATTCTGGTAGAACCACTCCTCAAGTCATCGGCCATATTTGAAATATAATTAATTCCCACAAAGAAGTAACTCGATTATTTGTCACATTATAAGGGTCCCAATGCAACAGATGACACATCAACCAGATGCCCGGTCTGTAACATATTGGCATTTTAGTGCCGAGGGCCCTGTTGCATTCGGGCACGATCCAACCTGGCCAAACTCCAAATTTATCTGAAAGTCACATAGAGTATAAAAAAAGGACCGCCTCATCCTAAGGGTTCCAACATGACAGACGGTTCATCAATCAGATGACCGGTCGGTAAGTTATAGGCATTTTAGTACCGAGGGCCCGATTGGATTCGTGTTCAATCCAACCCGACCACACATCAAATGAAACCGGATAAACGAACAGGTAACAATATTGTGATCCACATGAAAAAACACATTACATGGACTACCAATTTTTCCAAAATGGATACCCAGTAAAAAAGTTGTATTTCACCGCAACACGCGCGAACTGGGCTTCGTGGGGCCTATGCCTTGACCTCGACTTAAATATCCAAAATTGGTCTTGAAATGTATGTCTTAATTTCATGACCAAAACACCAATTACGGTTTTACAATCTAATTTCATATGAATGAGTTATCACATAATCAATATTCCGCAATAATTATAATAACATAATTATTGGGCATTTCTTGAATCCGAGTCACAGACCAGAATTTAATATTCAACACTAGACTTAAATCGACCGTCTTAATGATGGGATCATGTCACCACTGATGGCAAGTCAATTGGAAACTGCATGTAGGAGTTATGATGGGTTTAATATTTAAAAATAATATTATATCTATTATTTCACGAGCCCTTCAGGTACCTGATCTGAAAACCTGAAAAAGACATCCAATATTGGACTCTGAATGTCCGTCTTAGAGTCAGGGTCGCACTACCACTAATGGTTCATGAAACCGAGATCACTCGAAGAAGTTATGATATAAAAAGTGTTTTATCAACAAAAGTTATAATAAAAATGTTTTTTTATTATTAATTACTAATTTATTTGTTTTTTCTTAACTCCAAATTCAATCCACGCTCCAAATGCACCTTGTTGCATGACAGACTCAATCACCAACACATAATTCTTCTTCTTATTTTGTTTCTTTTTATTTTATTTCACAAATATCTTTCTCTATCAAATATCCTACTTCTTTCAGGATTTCCCCTCCTACAACCCTAGCAACCATCCCTTCACGCGGCAGCCTCTTCTGCCGAATCTTCCACCTCTGGCCTACCTCCGTCCAGACCTCCCGCTCGCGCCGTAGCACCACCTGCAACAACCATGCTAGACCGCCCTACTCTGCCGCATTGTCCTGCTGACCGGACTGCCTCGCCTTGCCAACCTCGCTTCGCTGAATCACCCTACTTGCATCGGTCTGGTCTTCCACACTACCCCGAACTACCGGAGCCGCCTCGTATGCCACCAGAGTTTTCTCGCCCAGTTACTGCGGTTGCCTACTCACCTCACCAAATCGCCGCCTTGAACCGCCGAAACCCTCATTGGACCCATGCCACGGGATCCTTCAGTGTTCCATTTGAGCTTCAATTTAACTTGGAAAAAAAGAGACGAATGTGGATCCATGATCCTCGGGTTGAGATCTCCACATCTGTATGCCGCACTCAACAAAACATTGAGTTTTTAGCATGCTTAATTTTTTTGTGTGCCGAAGAATGCGCGGAGAAAGAAATAGAAAATGGCATGGTATAAGTGTGGACCGATGGTCGTGTTTGTTTGGCCATTGTTGTTGAGAATCAATAATAATAGGAATTAACAAATAGAAATTTATTATACTTCAAGATTTTCAATTTCAAAATAAATAAGGAGAAATTGATTCAATCCATTGTTTTTCGATCTATGAATTAATTTATTTAATTTGCGTTCATCATGAAAAATTAAACCGAGTTAAGGAATTCACAAAGATAAATCCTACCTAGATTAGATCTGTTCGGTGTTGACGAAGATCACACTTGCACAACGATGAGAAGAAGATATTGCGTTTGTCGTGCTTCAATCCGCCTGGATCTAAGGCTTTGTTGTCCTTCATCATTCGTTGTTCATCAATGGGAAAAGGAAGAGAGGAAAGGAAGGGAGGGGTTTCCGTCATTGGAGAAACTGAAATATGAGTCCAACCCCCTTTAAACAAGGAATTTATATCCTCTCTTTAGGTTAAAAGAGTTTTTAATCAAATAATTAAATAAAAAATCATTTAATTATTTAATTATTTTACCACGATGGCGCATAAGCCGAACACCCATCGCTGATAAAGGTTATACCCTGCCTAGGTTAAAGCATGCATTCAGAGGTCATCAGTGGTCTCAGATTTCTCATTTGAGCCCTATTCCATGAGTTATTCAGGTTTGATCTATTAAATGAATAAATGAATAATTTAATTTATTCATTTGACACACTGCCAATGAGAGAGGGGTCCGAACATCCCGCAATGACTTATTTTATGTCATTCCAAGGGTAAGAACCTTGTTTAGGACACAACCATTGTCCTAGATTTATGATCTGATCAATATTTTAAGAGATATCCTATTTTCACTAGTCAACCACATGTGCGTAATATACAAACATTGAATATTTTTATAAAATTAATTATGGGCACACTGAGTCTTGGAATAGCATGTCGTCTCAGCGCCCAGCTATGGAAATATTCTTAGAAATATTTCAAAGTTTTATTAGGCCAAAAACCGGGTCTCTACATTATTCCATCCTTCAATATTTTCTTGCTCAAAAAGAAAAACTAGGGAAACACTCGGTATTCCGAGCCTACACTTAGTTCTCCTTCTCCTAGGGAAACTTGTACATTTCTGTGATGCTAAATAATGTAGACCAAAATGGGTGGTCCACCATTATAAGGATTTATTCAGTTGATGACATGTGTAGGAACACATACGTATCTTCTCATTTGCGACACGTGTAAGGCATCATGTACCCACTCCAACTATTTGGGGTAAGGGAAGGAGGTATGCAACCTCATCATCTCCTTGAACAGTCTCGAATGACCTGATAGAACTTGGGGGATAGTTTGCCTCCCCAGACAATCCTCTATATCCCATGTCACAACTGGAATCACTGTTTGTCACTAGAAAAAGGTATCATGATTCCCCCTTCAGAATATCCATATTGTGAAACACCCAAGGATATCTGGTCATGCAGGATTTCACAGCTGGTGCATCACAACCGAGACTCCCTTACATGCTCATGAAACAAAGGATTCAACACTTTCAACTGAAGAAAAGGTATACCCTCTTATTCCACTAGGGTCAACTGTAGGGAAGTTAACTACTCTGAAACATACCACATTAGGTGAGTTTGGGGATTCCCACACTTACTGCCATGGGATTCAGCTATACCACCACACCTTAAGTGCACAAGTCAGAGGGATTCTTCCACCACACTTTCACTGTGCTGTCTAGGCTCCATATGACCATGTACCTAAGACCAACCATGAAAAGATCTCTTACGCCGAGATATCATCGTCTGGTATCTACTAGCTGTATCCTACATCTCTACTTTGTTATTCTCACTAGCATAACCAACTGTATGGCATGACAGGAAGCTCTCTACCACCAGTGCCTACTCTAGCACCTCATCATAGGTGGGGATTCCCAAGGGTACAATAATAGCACAAATCTCATTACAGAGTCCCTACTCAAACTTTCGTGCTCGGAAGTGACCGTTATAGACCATGTCCAAAGAGTCTTGCGCAAGGTCTAAAAAACCTAGTCGCATACACAGTCAATGTCATCCCTCCATGAAGTAGTTGGAGGAGCTCCTGAAGTCAAATTAAGCACAAGAAGGAGGGGTATAAATCCTCATGAAATAGTTGTTGGAGGTCATCCCACAATAGTGCCAACTGATCCTGTATCTGATTAACCAAGCTCCACCAACGTCCAACTGCTTTGGGGAAAACTTCTGCTACTGAAGCCTCCGTGTGATCTACTGATGTCCATACAAGATTGAACTGGTGGACCACAAACTCTAGACAAACCTCTACTATCTAAGGGTTCAACTCATTGTGGAACCTCATTGGTCTCTAGCACTAGAACTCACCAAGTGCACTCAGTCTACACACTTCCTCAACCTACTCTACTGGGGCTGTCTGCTGCTCAACAGGTAGGGGTGATGCTACCTATGCACCTGGAGAAAGGGTCTCGCATGATGGGTCCGAAAATGAGGTCTCGTTTCTCATAGAATCGTGATCACAAACTTGAAATAATATTCTGGCTGGATATCATCACAGAGACATCCTGAATGTTATAAAGGAGTACCGCGGTCTGATGAGCATATATATATATATATATATATATATATCATCCACGATGGGGAGCTGAAATGAAAAGGTCAGTCAAAGACTCAATCCTATATGAGGAATGTACCATTATTCCCTACAACTGGTGTCTAAGGGTTCTGAGTCGACAAGAAGGTAATTAGGGTCCTGGGGAATGGATACGTCATCCACTCAAGACATCACTGGACTCCCTAGCCTGAGAGCCTCTCTCGAGACACTTCAAAACTGTTTTCCTAAACCCAACCAAACCCATTTTTGGAAAACATCCAACCAACGCCCCAAGGGTCGAACCACCTCTAATAACACTTTCATAACCCATCCCTCGGGGCCCATGTTGTGAATACACCAATATCGCCTTCCTAGGCTAGGGGCTAGTGACTAGCACTGAAGGCATAAGAAACTTGGGGAGGAATTTTCCTAGAAACCTGTACACACTCATAGCCAACTCAATGCAAAAGTTCCGAGGAAAAAAAACAAGGTACCAAAGTTCTATAAAAAGGGAACTAATATAAATGCATCGACCACTAAACAGTACCAGTACAATAAAAGTAAATCTGAAAGGGAAAAGAGAAAAAATACACACCCAACTAGAAAAGTTCCACAACCTGACAATAGGTGAAAAAACCAAAATAGTTGGAAGATTCCCACTCCTGAATCCCAAGCTATGACCACCGCACACGGTCCAAGTACCCCGTATCCCTGAGATCCTTTGATATCACGATCAAACTATTCATTATCTACAAGGGAACCCCAAATGCATTAAAATATGAAGTAGGGGTGAGTATAATAATACTCAGTAGGATGCCTCAAAGGATCAAGGGAGCAGTAAGATAGGTACTGAATATGGGAGAAGTAAGAGAGAACAAGGTATAACAAGAGTGAATGGAAAGAGTACAACTCCACCTAATAGTAGATATGCTCACTCAAAGAAACATAAATGAGAGAGTAAGGGGATCTTCATCTCACATCTCACACCAGTTATATTCCCATACATATACCCAGGGCATCTAGATATACTAGTCTCAACCACAAATAAACATAAGGCTCCGACCTCAAATCAATTACCAGGATTTCCAAAGAAGGCTCAAAGAGTAACTCAAGGATCAGGAGTACATGATCCATGAGCTGGCAATCCCTGATGGAAAAAACCATAGAGATGTACTCCATTAGATACAAATCAGACATTCCTAATGGTATGTATTAAAGGATGTGCTCCATCAAGAACTTTCTGCTAGAACTGCCTCTAATTCCCAGCACTAGAGGTCTCGTAGTCACGGTCTTGCACCCAAGGCAAGACCAAGGGAACCCATGGAAAGAGGCCCACTCCTCAACATTGCATTCAGTTGTGGGAACACTGCTCCAGTATAACCCATGATATCTCAGTCACTCCAGTATGTTTTTTCCCACACCTTAGTCTATTAAGAGAGCACTAACTTATTCCTTGGTATGTAATATCACAAGCATGATCTAAATCATGAATCACAAAGAAAAAGACTCAGATAAAACCAGGTTTAAGTGAAGTATATAAGTACAGATGATTTTTCGCAAAGCTATATCATCATATTCTGTCAAGAGGCACCTCTTCTAACCATACAGAGTCTAATCCACACAGGATCGATAGGTAATAACCCCCACTGACCCACACAAGATCTTACCCACATAGGATCGGTATGCGCTAACCCACACGGGCTTGCTGAGCATTGACCCACACAGGATCGGTATGTGCTGACCCAAATGGAATTTCTGAGCACTAACCCACATAGGATCTAACCCACACAGGATCAGTATGTGCTGACCCATAGAGGATCACTCGGTACTAACCTCTATATTATTTGTGTCCAACCTCCACCTCACTGTCAGCCACTGGATTTCTGATCATAGCACACTTGATTATAGGAGAACCACTCCTCAAGCCATTAGTCCTATTTCAACTGGCACGACGTCCCATGAAGAAGTCACCCGATGATATTTCATTTCATAAGTGTCCCAACGTAACAGAAGACACGTCAACTAGATGCCGGTTTGTCATTTATTGGCATTTTAGTGCCGAGGTCCTAGTTGGATTCGGGTATGATCCAACCCATACAAACTCCAAATTTCTCCAAAAGTCATCTGGAGTATATCAAAATGACTGACTCATCCTAAGGGTTCCAACATAACAGATGGAGTGTCAATCAGACGACCGGTCTGTATGTTATAGGCATTTTAGTACGAAGGGCCCAGTCAAATTCATGTTCAATCCAACCTGACTGTACTTCAAACAACACTGAATAACCGAACGGGTCAAACTTCTGCGGTCCACATTAAAAAACACGTGATATGGACTACCCAGATGTCCAAAATGGATACCCGATGAAAAAGTTTCATTTCACGGCAACACGCGCGAACCAGGCCTCATGGGGCCTGTGCCTCAACCTCGAATTAAATTTCAAAAAAATTTCTTAAAATGTCCATCTTAATTTCAAGATCACAACACTACTTATAGTTCACCAATCTAATGTCGTATGAATGAGTTATGATATAAGAAAGATTCCTCAATAATAATAATAACATTATTATTGGGCATTTTGTGAACTCGAGTCACATAGAATAATTTAATATTCAACACTGGACTTAAATCAGTCGTCTTAATGATAGGATCACATCACCACTGTCAGAAAGTCAATCAGACATCGCACATAGGAGTTATGGCGAGTTGAAGATTTAATAATAATATTAAATTAGTTCTTTCACGAGCTCTTCGGGTACCTAATCCAAAAACCTGAAAAATACATCAAATATTGGACCTGGAATTTCCGTCTTGGAATTAGGGTCAAATTGCCACTGACGGTTCATGAAACCGAGACCGCACGAAGAAGTTACGACATAAAAAGTGTTTTATCAACAAAAGTAATAATAAATGTATTTTAATATTATTATTAATTACTCTTTTTTTATTAACTCCAAATTCAATCCACGCTCCAAATGCCCCTTTTTGTGCGCCAGACTCAATCACCAACACTTACTTCTTCTTCTTTTTTGTTTTTTTGTTTTATTTACCAAATCTATTTCTTTGTCCAATTTCCTACTTCTTTTATGATTTCTCCTCCAACAACCCTAGTGGCCATCCCTTCACATGGTAGCCTCTTATGGTGGATATACTGCCTCTGGCCTACCGCCTTCCCAGCCTCCCACACATGCTACCACACCACCTGCACCAGCCTCACCAGACCGCCTTGCTCTGCTGCATTGTCCTGCTGACCAGACAGCCTCACCTTGTCGACCTTGATTCGCCGAACAACCATACTTGCACCGAACTGGTCTTCCACCCCCCCTAAACTACTGGAGCTGCCTCTTATGCCATCGGAGTTGCCTCGCCCAGCTATCGTGGTCGCCTACTCACCTCACCAAACCTCCACCTTAAACCGTTGAAACCCTAATTAACCCACGCCATGGGAACCTTCCACGTGACATTCTAGCGTTGATTTAACTTGGAAAAAAAGATGAATGTAGATCTTTGATCTTAGGTTTGAGATCTCCATGTCTGTATTCCGCGCTCAATGAAACATAGATTTTTTAGTGCGCTTAATTATTTTTTGTATCAAAGAACGCATGGAGAAAAAAATAGAAAAGGGCATGGTATAATTGAGGATAGATGGTCGTGTTTTTTTGGTCATCGTTGTTGAGAATCAAGAACTAGATGAATTAACAAATAGATATTTATCATACTTCAAAATTTTCAATTTCAAGATAAATGAGAAGAAATTGTTTCAATCCATTGATTTTCGATCAACGAATTAATTTATTTAATTCATGTTCATCATGAAAAATTAAACTGGGGTAAGGAATCCAAAAATATAAATCCTACCTAGATTGGACCCATTTAGTGTTGATTAAGATCTCACTTGCACAATTATGAGAAGACGATGTAGTGTTTGTCATGCTTTGATCCACCTGGATCCAAGGCTTTTTTGTTCTTCATCATTCTTTGTTCTTTAACAGGAAGATGAATAGAGGAGAGGAAGGGAGGTTTTTCCATCATTGGAAAAACTGAATTATGAGGCCAACCCCATTTATACAAATAATTTAGAACCTATTATTAGGTTAAAAGAGTTTTTAATCAAATAATTAAATAAATAATCTTTTAATTATTTAATTATTTTCAACGATGGCGCATAAGTTGAACACCCATCACTGATAAAGGTTATACCCTGGATAGGGTAAAGTCGACGTTCTGAGTTCATCGGTGGTTTCAGATTTCTCATCCTAGCCCTCATCCTTGAGTTATTCAGGTTTGAGCTATTAAATAAATAAATTAATAATTTAATTTATTCATTTAACTCACCGCCAACGAGTGAGGGGTCCGAACATCCCGCACTAACTTATTTTATGTCGCACCTAGGGTAAAAACCATCTTTCGGACCCAACCTTGGTATCAAATTTCTGATCTGATCAACCATTTAAGAGATATACTATTTTCAATAGTCAACCGTGTGTGTGTAATATAAAAACACTTAGCATTTTTATAAAATTAATTCTAGGCAAACTGTGCCTCAGAATTGCATGTCGTCTCAACGCCCAGCTCTAGAAATATTCTTAGAAATATTTTAAAGTCTTATTAGGCCAAAAACCAAGTCTATACATTCAGTACCAAATCTAGGTGTGTGGGTTTTGGGTTATTATTACACCCCTATGTATTCAATGGATCTTCTGGCCCAAAATTTTTTGAGGTTGGATTTAAAACTCTTGAAAATGTATTTTATGTCATGAAAAGTTTGGATCATCCAAAGTTATGCATTTCTATTCACTGATTTAAAGGTGATTCAGTCTAGTTATGGTTAATGATTAATAATATCAATGTAGGATAGGATATTTATTCCTTATATAGAGGCTTAAATTTTTTGGGTTTTGAAATATGACAAGAAATTTGAATTTTTTCTTTTGGGTGTTTTTGAGTGGTAAATTCTTTAATTTTACCTATAATATGATCTTTGATAATTTTTTCGACCACTTTTTTGTTCCCAAAATAGGTTGTTTACCCTATTACTTGAGTTTGGTGGAATTCCGAGCAATTTTAGTTTTGGAATAATATTTAATATATAATTAAATAAATATTAAATTATTTTTGTGGGTTCGGGTGGTGATATATTTTGAATAGAGTGTCAAATTGAGATTCTGAATGAGTAGTTGAGTTCAGAACAATGGGTTTTTTCAAGATGATGAAGAAAACTACTTCAGTTTTTAAGACTCGGGATAATGGTTAAATGGGTAATTAATTAATTAAAAATTAATAAGACATCCCCCCTCATTTAGGGTTCAAAAACATAGAAGGAAGAGGGAGGGAACCTCCCATTCATGTGATGGTCAGACTAGGAGAGGAAGGATGAGGATATGCTTCTAAACTCCATATGTGGTGTAGAATCAGACCGGATTGAGGTGAAGTGGCTTTGGAGAGAAGATTTAGACCCAAATCTGTAGAGTATATGCCACTAGGTACACTGGATTTTTTCAGTTTTATTCTATATTCCCTGTATATTAATTATTTCTAAATTTTAGAGAACTTTGATGATTTCTAAAGATCCCTTGGGGTTTGATCTGTGTTTATTCAAGAAAAAACAGGGCTTTTGGGAGAATCACATGGGTTTTTGGTTTCGAAAACCCAACTACACAACATGTAGTTTTAAGAACACACAGTTTGGGTTATTACTATTTGGGGAAAAAAGATAACTACAGGGAATATATTTTGGGTGACACTCTATGTAGTGGAACTTGGGAATGTTGAGCATGTAAAGGTGTGTTCCATGGAGGATAAGTACACATAATGTCAAGGGACATGGTTGTGTGAACGGGTACATGGGTAGGTTCTCTTGTGGATGGACATGTCCTTATGGAAGTACAAAATCAGGCCCCATGTAGGTTTTGGTCATATAGTATTGCATGGACATACCCCGAGTGTTCTTGGTCATGTTAATGTACATGTCCATTCTAAAGGTTGTGGGGTATAAACCATGTATTGGGAGTACATATCATGCACTTTCCCACAGTTATCTTTGGATGATTTTTGGGTGGTTGTGTTCCCTGGAGTCGAAATAGGACATAATAGGAACTCATTTTGAGTCTTTTTTACATGTTGATCATGATGGTAGAACCCTTAGGGTGATTTGAGGAATTTTGAGATATGTTTTGGGGTTATAATTCTATGAAATATATTTTTTCCTTCAAGATGTAAGTTTAACAATCTTCTGAGGGTGATACATGGGATATAACTCAAGTTAGTGTCCTCAGAATGATTTGTGTATGTTAGATGTGATCATTGGGGACCTTGATTCATGATGGGATAAGATTTTCCTTATTTAGTGGGACTGATTTTAGACTCAATTTGGTGAATAGGTTGGGTTTACTGGACAACCTAGTGTGACATGGAAAAGAACTGGGCTTGAGGCCATCTCCTTTACAAGGTTTTATTTTATTTAGGCCTGTGGGGTCATGAGATGCTAGAGGTCGGGTGGCATGATTTGTTAACCTGAGATATGAGTTTTGTATTGAGATTTTGGTTGTTATAATGGATTAGAAAGGGGATTCCTCCTCTTGAGTTCTAGTTCTAAGTATCCAATGTGGGATACCTTTATTTATGTGTGGACCCAAAGGGCCAAGTGTGGGCCTAATTGATAGAATGATCTAGAGTGGGGGTGTTTACTTAAGTAGTATTGGTCATGGGTGTTTCCTTGGGGCCTGAGATGATGGATAATCTAATGTTACAAAGATATTAATGGATAATATAGAAATTTCAGAAGGCCTTATCATGTTTTTTTGTTGAGTTTGAGACTTTTATTACACTGACAAGGAAGTTTTTTATAGCTGGTTTTCTATGTCTGGGAACCCGATTTACTAGTTGGGGATATCATGGATGATAGTGCTAGAAAGACGATCTACAAGTATTATTGTAGAGATTCATAATTTATATTTTTGGATATTTTAGTCTATATCAGTACTGATTTTTTTATTAATATACAGAGATTTTGGGCATGTTGTTTTATATGGATGAGCATAGTGGATGTGAAGTCACATTTATGTGGTTAGATTCTAGATTGATGCTCCAAGAATGGATAGTATATTGTATGGATTATGTGTCAGAATGAGGCTCTATACATAGATAATATAAATTGTTTATTATGTTCCAGATTGATGAATAGGTAATGATTTTATAACAATAGAGATGGATGGTGGATTAAGGATTTATATCCATGTTTATATATTAGATTGAATCTTTAGGAATGATTATTTTAATATATGGTTTATGTGATGGACCAATGATACTGGCCTGATTGATTTTATATAAGGTGCAGGTGATAAAATGTTGCTCTGGGTACTATTGTTATTATACATGGGTTAGATGTCATATTGATGGTTTGGGTTTTGTAGTACTTTTGTGAGGTACTTGGGATATATATTTCTAGGTACCATGTATGATATAATGTTTGGGGTCATGAGGACATGGTATGGGTGGACATAAATTAGCTTCTAGGGTTATAAGACTATCATAGGATAGTTCCAATTAATCGTTAGGATTGGTTGAGGCTACCATGGATATAGATCCCATAATATATTTGGGGTGAATGGTTATGAAGATGTGTTCAGAGACACCCATGTATTGGATAAATCAAGTATTTTATATCAAGGTCTTGAACATAAGGGTTGAAAATTGTTTTCTTTTTATTTTTTTAGTTATGTTTTAACTAGGATGAGCATATTTCATGAGAATTCACTTATGGTAGCAGTTATAGGTTCACCATTCGGGGTGGATGGATAATATTTACATCTCACTCACTATATGTGCACCTTTGTATTCATGAAAAACTTATGTCTTGTTTCAATTTGAGAACATATTTTCGATGGATAGGTCAAAGCCCAAGATTACATGGTTGAGAAGGATGCTTGTAAGGAGTTTGATGACTAGGTTGGAGCATCTCAACAGGGTATTAGAGACTAAGTATGTGATATTTCCCAGAGTTGGCAGTAGGTCCATACATATTTATTTTTTAGTATTTTTTTTATATTTTATCATCAAATTTTGTGATCAATGTTGTATATATGACATGATTTTCAGGAATTTATTATATTTCATTTTATTTTATTATGTTTGGCTTTCAGATTATTGTTTTTTCAAAATTATTTCATGTGTATGATTTTTGTTTATTTACTACTAGTTTTATACTCTAATTTGGGGGGTATATTCTCATCATAGTTACACCTTATACCCCTATTGCTATTTGAAATAATTTATCATACAAGTAGGTGCACTTGAGGAATTTTGGTGAACTGGCTCAGGGCATCAGTTTAGTAGAATGCGGGCTAGAAGTTAAACTTTTTAATGGGATTAATTTAAGAATATTTTCCTTCAAATATATTTTCAAAAAGTATTTAATAATTTTTATTGGAAAAAATTTTGGAATTGAAAAAAAAAGAATGATGATGAATTGGTTATGTATGAAGAAACTTATACCATATTGGCAAGGCATGCACCACATTTTATCCAATATTTTGATTATAAAATTAATCTATTTACTCAACATTGAATCTAATATATAAAATTTAATTGTCTTCCCATGAATTAAAATGTTATTATTAACATGTGAAATGTGGTGAGAAGGTATAAATAGAGTTTTTTATGATAATTTATACTTAGAAATCCAATAAAAACTATGTTAATGTGGCAGCTAAAGGGGAAGAATGGATAAAATAAATATTATGGTAAAAAATTAATTTCCAATATAATGATAATTATTTTAAGAAGAAATATAGAGAATTCCTTACAAAATATTAAAACTCTTACCAATTTGTTTATTTTGGTTATGTGGCTCATGATTGCAAATGAAAAGTGTCCTAAATAATCATATAATGTGGTAATATATATCTATCCAATAATGAGTTATTTTAGTTACAATGAAATGTGTCATTATTCAAACATGTGTTTGAGATTAGTTACTCAAGATATAAATCATCAAGAATGAAATCATAAAGGTTCAAAAAATTATTTTTCTACTAGTACGATTGATACCAGTCCATCCAATGAAGTGGTATCAGGTATATTTAATATTTATTAATAATATGTTAATGTCTTGTTTGATTTAGGGTTAAAAAAATATTTTATTTTTGAGAAATTTTCTATTAAATTAAAAATTCCACCATAAGAAATGAATCCATAACATGTTATAAAAACACATGGGTAAATTATCATGGAAAAAATAAATTATAAGATTCTTCATGTAGTTGACTATGGAAATACTTGACCAGAAAACCTTATTGTCTTATCGCTAGGTGAGTTTGTTGTTATTTTCAGTATAAATTAGATTTATAATTACCATTTAAGATAAATTGTATAGATAGATATGGTTTTTTAGAAAGATATTCAGTTTGTATATAGTAATGAACCCATACCATTGAAAATAAATCAAGAAGCTATAAAACTATTAAAATATGGAAACCGAATTTATCTTTTACATATTTTTGAAAATAAGGGAACTATTCAGATTAATGATGTGTAAGTAGTAAAATAATACTTGGATATTTTCTTGAAGAGTTTTACAGTGTTATAAAAATTCAAGAAGTATGAAATACTATTGACTTAGCTCATTTTTCTAAGAGAATTTCAAAATCCAATATATAATAGATCAAGTATATCTTTTGGAATTGAAAAAGAAGTTGTATGAGTTTCATGATAGAAGTTTCATTTGTCCTATAACTTCACTATTGTTTTATCTAGTTTTATTTTTATAAATACAGATGTTCAATGATAATTTTCACTGATTATAAAGATTTTAACAACATCACTAATTTGGAAAAGTATAAAATACCTCATATTGATAATTTTTGTAACCATATCTTGGGATATTATTACTTCCCTAATGTTGATCTAAGGTATGGGTACCACTAAATTAAGTTGAAGGAGGATAAACTTCAAAAAATAGAATTCTGGACTAGATACGATCATTATGAGTTTGTGTTTATTCCATTTCAACTAAATAATTCCCTATCTATATTTATAGATCTTTTTAATATATTTTTCCATCAATATTTAAATTTTATTTAGATTTTATTGATTATATCATCATTTATTCAAAAATTTATATGAATCATGAGAAACATGTGAGGACTATTCTTCAAAACCTAAAAGAAAATAAATAATACATAAAATATAGAAACATTGAACATCGTTTACAATGGATTTCATAACTTGGGAACATTATGAATAAATATGGTATAACAGTTGATCTCTTTAAAACTAATGTGGTTGAGGAATAGATAAGACATAAAAATTTCATAGAGATTCATAGATTCCATATATTAGTAGTCTATTAACAATAGTTGGATGAAATATTTTCACGTTTTTCTATCCCAATGATAAATATAATTAAAAAATGAGTTAAATTCATTTGGATTAAAGAATTTGATGATTATTTTTAGAAACTAAAATAAAGATTTTTTAATTCTTAGGTTTGATCATAACCTTGAAAAATGATAATTTTATAATATACAGTTATAATTCTCTGAAGGGAATTGGTTATAACCTGATACAGAATGGTGAGGTAATTTATTATGCCTCATGACAAATAAATCCCCACGAGGTAAATTATACTACACATGAAATGAAATTAGTGCTGTGGGTTTTTCATAATAAATTTGGTGACTAAATTTATATGGATCCAAGTTTTAAATATATATTAATCATAAAATTTGGAAGTATATATTCACTCTGAAAGTGTTTAACATGAGATAGAGAAGATGGTTAAAACTTATCAACGACTATGATTACATGATTCATTACCATCAGGGAAAATAAAACAATATATCTGGAGCTTTGAGTTGAAAATACCATGAATCATTGACAATGTTACATTCATAACATGACCATGTGGTTAATAATTTTATGGACTTTGGATTATTATTTTTTCATGCATGAAATTCAACTATTTTGTTTTCAGTTTTAGAAAAATAATCTCAATTATAAATAATTTAAAAAACACAAAAGAAAGATCGTGAGTTATAAGAAAAAGAATTATTAGTTTTAAATTGTATTTTCACAGAATTTAAAATTGATAGATATTTTTTTTGGGTATTTAAAATGGTATTTTGTGTGTATTTTGATTCCCATTTTAATAGATAATTTTTTTGAAGCTCATTATTTACTATTTTTCATCTATCCCAGGGGTGATAAGATTTAAAGAGACCTTCTAATGTATTAATATTAATATGGAATAAAAATATATAAAGTTGAATTTACCAAGAAATGTTTGAAATTTCAATATGTTAAATAAGAATGAAAATTTTAAAAGGGGATGATTCATCATTATCCAATACCAGAGGAGAAATATGAACATTTATCGAAGAGAATAATGAGATGTGGTTATTGATTATATATTATCTAAATCTGCATATTTCCTTTAAATTATATATATATTTTCCTTAGATGATATTTCTCACATTCATGTGAGGTAGATAGTTAGGTAACATGGATTTTTCCTCTCCATTATGTCAGATCATGATCCAAGGTTCACTTATAATTTTTGTAAAGTAATTTGGAAGTCATTGGGTACTGTAACACCCCTAGTTTTTGGTACATGGAAATTTATTTATGTATTTTTATTATATATAATTTTTGGGTTAGGTTTATGTAAGTTCTGAGGGGTTTTGGAACTTTTGGGAGATTTTGTGCAGTTTCCCAGTTTAAGAATAGTTAGTAGAATCCATGAAACACTTTTAGGAAACTATGTAAGGGAAAATATAGGTCACTGGGTAAGTGCACTGATGACACATGGTTTGAAAAAACTGTATGGATGCCAAGGAGAAATCGTATGAGCATACAATCATTTGAGATAGTTACTAATTCATAGTCATTGAATGTTTTGTATGACTGTCTAAGCTAAATATGTGAGTTTTTCTTGAAGACGATAGCTCATACATAGTTAGCTCACAGTTCTCCTAACTGTGTGTCACAACCATGCATCATTAGAAATTAGATACAATAAAGTGTGGATCTAACTTATTTTACCCCCTTAATGAATCCTTTTCCCATAATATGGTCATAGAATGTCTTTCTAATCCTCCTAAGGCCTGAGAAGTGATTCATTTCAATCCTAGAGAATATCATAGGTGAATTATGTGTGTCGGATGGAAGAAATCCTCATTAAGTTCACGTTCATGGTAGTTCTTCTTAGATATATTCTTCTCATCTCTTATGAAACTAAATATCTAGTCTTTATAGGATATATCTATGATGTATCATGGGAATGATGATGATATATGTTTGTTTTGTGTGATTGGGACAAGATATATGGTTGGATCTAGGATTTTTAAGCCTGATTTTATAACTTTCTATGTTATTAATCATTTTCGCCAAAGATTGAGAGGTAGTTAAAATCTATCTTGATGAATGTTAATTTAAAAATTAACTAATGGTTTGAAATTTCATTAATTTATTGATATTTTTGTGAAACCCTTGTGTGAATTTATTGAAACCTCCTTTGTGATTATTTATTGAAAATTATGGAAATTATTCTGTTTTTCAGAAAGTGAATTGGGTTCATTGTTTTAAAATCATGATTTTAAATTTATGATTTTTTATTCAAAGAAAATGTTAAATTTTTTTTTAAATAAAATAAATATTCTATTGAAATTACTTTTATTTTGTTTTGTTATACATGGCTAATGTGAGTTCATTTTTATTTTTGTAGCCATGTATAAGGGTTGTTTTCCATTGGGGAACCTATTATTGTTGAGCTTTTGATGACATTCTAGATTAAAAGGAGACCGTTCTTGAGTATGCAACTTTCACCTGGCTAAGAATATTTGTATGTGTTGATTTGTTCAATGGGTATTCCAAAATAGGATATGAGAAATTGTTTTAAAGGCATTTTTTATTTTTTTCCATGAAATTTTTTTCATTGGAAATCTATTTTGGCCTTTTATATAAACTACTTTAATTTTTTTAAAACTAGTTATGATAAATATGATAAAATTTTCTCTCATAGTGGAATGAATTAGAAATTAATTAAGGAACTAATATAGATTATAATACTCACCCCCCTGCTTGGGCCCTTTGTGTAACGCCCCGACCCCAGCTACCCAGAGTCGGTGCGTTACTTCGTAACATTGGCATGATCACAAAAGATCATGTCTCGAAAGACAGATTAGTTTAGTAGCCTTGGAAACACTAGATACATTCGTAAACGTTACATTACATCATAAAGTGAAAAACTAAAATAACAAAGTATCCATAGTCCACACTCATATCCTCTTCTCACAATCCCCGCAGGTCATTCATAAAATACTTCTTCACATCCTGGAAAATATTAAAACATTGAAAGGGGTGAGCTCAGATGCTCAGTAAGGATAACAATATTGCGGAAGCCTTCATAAGTAAACATAAACATTTAAGGCAATGTATAACTAAAACAATAGCCTTTTAAACTTGCACATCAACATAATATGGCAAAAGTAAAATGAGATAATGCCATTTACTTCTTCACATGGATATTCTACTGGTCGAATAATCACATGAAATATCATTAACCACTTTCATAATGAGGGAATGTATAATGCTAGACATTCTGAAACATTTTGTCAAGGCCTCGGCCAAGACATCTAAAATGATTAAGGCCTCGGCCAAAACCATAAGTCAAATTGGGAAAGGGCCTCGGCCAATTCCACATCTAGTTGTCTCATGAGACCTACCGATGCATCGAGGAGCTATAGCGGGCTCCACCCGTCACTTATTAAGTCCAATACATTCCTCATATGAATAGGTTTAAACATATCATAAACCATAACATAATCGTATCACATAAAACATGCATAAAGGAAACATAAAATTTCCACATTTCAATCAAAAGATATCAATACAACACATTGATGTAATAAAAATGCTTTCAAAACCATTTTCAATACCAAAACAAAATAAAGTTAAAACTTTGTATTTATTTTTCATTAAAAAAAATGATGGCTTGTAGAGGAAGCCGAAACTCAAATAGTGGTCACGACGGCGGAGAAGTCGTTGTCGCCACATACGTACGATAAAAACATTCCCTTTTGTCTTTTAGTAAATGCTTCGTATAAAAAAAATTCCTTTTGAATATACGTAAAAGTCAAAGGGGTTTATACACCGTATAAAAGAAAGTTGTGTGTAAAACCAAATATGCCTCAATGAAAGGGGATTGAGACGAAGTCATTAAAAATATCATTTTTTTATAAAGTAGGTCTATTATGTTTATTCACTATACCTACACATAAATAATGTAAAAATACAAGACGGGATATAATAATATCATGACATAATTTGAAAGTAGGAGATTAACCCAAAGAATAGAAATTGGGTTAAGAAGTTCCCTTACCTCGTGTCTGACTTGACTCAACCGTTCTTTAACCTCATGAATAATAAACTAGAGTTAATATATAACTTATTAAGAACCATTTTCAATTTCATTATCCTTTTTATATCACTTATTACAATGATATGAACATTATGTAATTATTTAAGTTAATAACGGTCATTTTGTCGATCTTAGGTACTTGAGTCAGAAATAACATTCTTATAATTACAAGTTGTTCATGTGGTGAAATATCCATTATATCCAGAATTATATTCATGATGTAGATATCATATATATCTTATATATACAGTATATACATTCATTCATAATGTCACGTAACATTTAGAGGTAAGAAATGAAATGCACCGTTCATGGAGACGGTAAGCCGTACGTACGCATGAACGCTACTTTCATTTCTATTTCGTATTTAATGGAATGAAATCATAATGATATAAATTTATAATATAATTAAAGTATAATATATTATATAATACCATTTAATCCATCCTTTATACATCCCACATATGGCATTAACGATTCAAATCACTTTGAGGGGGCGGTAGTCCGCACTTCCTAAAATGAAATTATCGCGTTTTACCCATAATGGAAATCATAAAGTATGCCATAAATGAGAAATACAGAAGTATAAGTAAAACATAAACATATTTTATATCATATATAAATATAGTGACATCTTAATGTCCACCTTTTAAGGTGTTATATGAGTGTTGAACAATCATCATTTCGTGAGGCAGAAATTCGCCATCCACAGAAACCGTATGTTCTTTAACCATTAGATGTAGGTGTGTGTAAGTGTAGCTCGAATCCTTCTTATAAAAACATCCTAGTATATTGAGGATACTGTTGTTGTTACAAAAGAAATGAATAAAAAGAGTTTAGGGGGTTGGAGAAGAAAAATAAAACAAAACAACATTAGAGAAGACATTACCTCAAAATCGGGTAACTCTTTTTGATTTGAGACAAAGGCTTCCTTGGTAAGAGTTCTTCCCAAATTGAGGCTTCTAGGAGTAATAGGGGGAAGTTGGGAGAGTATTTGGGCAGAGATTGGCCGAGCAAAATGGCTTGAAGGTGTGAATAAGGTGGGAGAGGTGGGGGCCTTTTATAAGTGAAGAGGAGGGGCACTTTTGGAAAGTAATGAAATGTTATTCAATTATACAATGCTTTTCGGTTTATAAATGTCCCACACTTATATAATTCGTGGCTAAGGTGATAAGGGTTAGAAATATACCCATACAATAGTCTTTGGACAAGTATAAGCCTTGGATTTTGCATTATCTTTTCATTTTATTAAAATCGTTAAATAATGAGGTCATCGCTGCATCATAATGATGTCATAAATAATTTAATTTATTTAATGTCTAAAAATTATAAAAAAAATACTATGATGTAGGAAATATTTTTATATTTCTAATGAATATTTATAATCAAAATTTGGACTTGTGTAACCCCACTTAAAAACTGTTTTAGTGAAACAACTCATGTTTGTGTCAATTTAATTTTAACATTAAATAAATATATATTAATGTCATTTTCCAACCAAAGTGGCTCCATGGGGTCCCTAAGTTGACCCATGGGTTTTCTTGGTCGCCCATGACTCATCCAATAGGAGTATGACAAGTGTCAAGCTCATATCATATTATTAAAACATTATTTTTACCTTAAACTACACTAATTACCTCTAATCGCGATTAAGAACTTAAAAGTTACTATTCACCAAAAAATTATTTTAATCTCATTGAACCACATTTTAATTCTTAATGACAACCATTTATGTCGGATTTTTGAAAATCAAATCACAGAAGTGGTAATATTTCATTTAAATGAAAAATCAGTTATTTAACTACCACTTAGTGGTTTCACTATTTATCAAAAATTGAAGTTTTTCAGAACAAAGCCAAAATTTCACCCTAAGCTATAATTGATATTCCGAATTCAAAAATGATTTCTATTTTACAAAATTCCAAACATATAAGTTGCATTAATTAATTTTATAATTAATTCCCACTGTCACAACAAATAGCGTGTTTTAAGAAACAATTTATATCAAAAGATTGGCAATTGTTTATGTCCAATTTCAATGTTAAATTAATTCTAATGACCACCATTGGATAAAATGGTAAAAATATATTCTAATTATAATTTAAAACCACTGAATAGTATAATTTATCACAATAAATTATTTTGATTAAAAAAGTTGTTTTAAGTATTTTTCACTATTCATAAAAAAAATCGGAAGTTCTCAGAAAGTTACAAAAAATTCAACCTAGGATAATTTCGATATTACGAATACAAAAATGAAGTCCATTTTGAAATATTAAATTTCTATAATTTTAAAAAGTGGTTATTACTATTCATAATGGCTACATTGATTAGTCGCGGTGTTTTAGAACTCGAAGTTGCGTACAATGCAAGCTATTGCATTATTAAATGAGAAGCGTATCGTGGAAGCTCGGGGTGTTACACTTTGGTTCATTTTAAGATGTTATCTATTGAGACAATATAAGAATAAAAGTATCCATGTACTTTAGTTATTCATAGTGACACCATGGTAATAGATTTTTGAGTTAGATCATGGAGCAGGATGGTAGTTTCTGATTTTCTTTCTTAGTTATCTTTGATTTTTGTTGGTTTTGGTTCCACTTTTTTATTCTTATATAGTTTTTGGTTTTTTTGTTATACTTGAATTGTATTTCCTCATTATCATGCTTCATATAGTTATCTATTTTGTTTTTTATTGTGGTTTGGTTTCTTTATCTTTAGATGGAAAATCATCCACCAAATATTTATGAAGCCCTTGGAATTTATTTCCAACATTTGGTGCATTGGGAATGTCACCTAAGGCAACTAACACCATTTTTCTCTTACCAAGACAATGGGTGAGTGGTGGGATGTTACAAATGGTATCAGTTTCTTCGATCCTTGATTTGGTATTGGTGTCATTATATCTCTTGGGATAGTTAGAAAATAGTAGGATTATAGGAATGTTAAATGTAGAGTATAAAAGGTGTATCTAACCTATTTATGATGAACATAAAGTTACCATGGAGTTTGGTACATGAGTGTTTTGAGACAATTCTAGGAGTTTTAACCTCATAATCATGGGTTTAGTCGATGAGAATAACATGGAATGAATTAATAGAAATGGATTCCTACTATGAGGAAATTATTCATTTTGTTTAATTCTATATAATTTAGTGAACATTTGTTGATTTTTGAAATTATTTGAAAATGAATTGATTTTCAAAATGAATTTTTGAATTTCCAAAAAAGTTTTTAAATAAGTAATTGTTGAATTTTGCAAATCCTTGTATTAATATGTGTGATATGGTAAATTTAAAATTTGTTAGTCTTAAGTTGCTATAGATTAAGGATAAATGGAATTTTCTTTTGGTTATAGAAAATGGAACTTGATGGGAATAATAGAAACCAACCATAAGAGGTTATTTAAAATGTTGTTACACCTAATCCAAAGGTTAACCAATAGTTGTCTCTAAGTATTTTTCCTGATTTTAAAGCTATGGAAAGATGGAACAAAAATTATGAACCAAGGAAAATGGATCGTTTGGTTCAAATCCACCCATCATTTAGGGTGATTCTGGACAAGAAATAGAATAAATGTGGATGAATAGTGTGAATCCAATATTTTATTTTCTAAGAACACCATCTGAGTTGATGGTGAAGTTGGAAACATATATTTTGAAGGATATTTCACACCAATGGTGGGATATAGAATATCAGGATAAATTAGAAAATATCATTTCATGGTAGTATTTTGATGAATTGTTTAATAAAACATTCTATCCCCAAACCTTATAGACTTCATGAATAAGATTTTTAATTAGTTTGAATTATGATAATAACTTGATAATAGATTATGTGGCTGAATTTATGAATTTAGTTCTCCGTTCCCTGGAAGATGATTCAAGTGAATTCTTAAATGTATGCCTTTTCAAATCAATGTTTAAACCAAAAATTTTCTCAAATATTTATGTCCTTTGTACAAAAGATTATACAAAGATGGTAAATAATGTGATGGTGAAAAAAATAGACATCTTGGGAAACACGGTTGGAGGAAGCTTGTTTATTCCCATGGAAACTATTGGGAACTCCAATGCTAGAAGTAAGTGGAGGAGGGGCACCTATTATCAAGGGGGGTTATATCTCAAAATTAGACTATGATCAGTCAACTTACCTCTATGACCAAAGAGTAATACAGGATATTTTAAGTGTGGTTTTTTGAGAATATGAAGTGTGGATGTATGTCACCTCCTAAATAATTTCACAATTAAAACCATATGGTACATGCTAATTTTGAAAACTGGGTCCTGATGATAGAAAAAACACCCCGCCTTAACATGGTTGTTGGGTCCTGGCCCACCAGGTACCACCAGTTGCCCCATAGACACATGGTCCCCACCCAGGGGCCTACCCACATGCCTGAATGGGTCATCTGACTAATGATAGTCCCCACAGGACAACACTTGTCCTTTCAAGTGTGTTTTGTCCTCACGCACACACACCCTGAGAAACTTCCGAAAAAGTCACCCATCTTGATCACTACTCTAGGCCAAACATTCTTAATTGTGGAGTTCTAATTAGGTAGGCTTCTAAAAAGGAAGGTGCACCTTGTTGACATGAGTCATATCATTTATCCATTTAACCCTTTATCATTCGGGGGTGTTATAATCACCCCCCTTTATATCACAATGTCCTCATTGTGGGCCCTACATCTCAACCCAGGTAGTTCTCCACACTTAAGGCTGGGTACCACCTATGATACAAAATGTGACATCTGGGTCCCGATGACAGCACAAACACCACGCCTTAACATGGTTGTTGGGTAGGCTTCCGAAAATGAAGGTGCACCTTGTTAACATGAGTCATATCATTTATCCATTAAACCCTTTATCATTTAGGTGTGTTATAACCACCCCCTTTAGAGAACAATGTCTTCATTGTGGGCCCTATATCTAAACCCAGACAGTGCACCACACTTAAGGTTGGGTACCACCTCTGATACCAAATGTGACAACTGGGTCCCGATGACTGCACAGACACCATGCCTTAACATGATCGTCAGGTCCTAGCCTACCAAGTACCACAAGTTGCCTTGTAGACATGTGGTCCCCACCCAGGGGTCCACCTTGTGCAGTCCTGATGACAGCACAGACACCATGTCTTAACATGGCTATCGGGTAGGCTTCTGAAAATGAAGGTTTACCTTGTTGACATGAGTCATATCATTTATCCATTTAACCATTTATCATTTGGGGGTGTTATAATCCCCCCTAGAGCACAATGTCCTCATTGTGGGCCCTACGTCTCAACCCAGGAAGTGCACTACACTTAAGGATGGGTACCACCTCTGATACCAAATGTGACAACTGGGTTATGATGACAGCACAGACACCACGCCTTAACATGGCCGTTGGGTCCTGGCCTGCCAAGTACCACCAGTTGCCCCGTAGACATGTGTGCTACCCACCCAGGGGCCCACCCATATTCCTGAATGGGTCATATGACTAATAACAGTCCCCACATGCCAACACTTTTCCTTTCTATTGTTCTTTTTCCTCACTCACACAAACCCTGAGAAATTTCCCAAAAGGTCACCCATCCTGATCACTACTCCAGGCCAAGAACGCTTAACTGTAGAGTTCTAATCAGGTAGGCTCCCGAAAAGGAAGGTGCAACTTTTTTACATGAGTCATATCATTTATCCATTTAACCCTTTATCATTCGGGATGTGTTACATTCATTGTTAATGTCATAGTTCATCAAGGTTGGGAGATAGAGAAACTTCTCACACTTCTCAGGAATTATATTCTTCGACCGGATGAGTGCAACATAATAGCTCTCATTATCAGAAATGATTATTCCACATTAATTCTGGGAACACCATGACTCCACAACTAGGTCAATTTAAGTAGGGTAATAAATAGAAAAGTGTAGTCATTAAGAAGCTATATGGAGATTAATAAATGACCATGTATAATAAATCAAGACCTTTGACACTGAGATGTATGATTGTTTTTAATTCTTCCCTTATGAAATATTTTCTTGATATGGGTGCATACCATTTTTTTTATTTCACTTTACGTAATTAATCTTATGGGTTTTCATGTTAAGATGATGGATTATGTTTTGAAGCTTCAAAATCTTCTTGGATAAAGAAAATTTTGATCCTTTATGTGAAAATAAGGTTCAGTAATTATTAATGGGGTTGAATTGATTTAGGATTTCTTTTTAATTGATATGGATGACTACTACATAGACATGTGTATTGATTGGTTGACATTGTTCAAATCTTACATCGACTATTATGCTTGAAGGGTTAGTTTTATAACTGATGATGTTGTCGAGCATCTCCTTAAAAAATATTATAATAGAAGGGAAAGTCAAGAACTATTTTTAGAACAAATTGTTAGAACTATCACTATAGCATCCCATCTTCTTATAACATAAACTTTCATTACATTACACATAACTGAGGATCTTTAAGGTCTAGTGTCTTGGAAACTAGGAACAAAATACATGAAAACAACATAAAGCATTCTTCTTAAACACTTGAAAGGCTTCTCCTTATGTTCATCCTAGGTTCATTACTGCATCTCATAACCTGGGGACATACAACAAAAGAAAGGGTGAGCAGAAGGCCCAGTAAGGGAAACAAGAGGAACATTTTACATGTGAACTTGATATACTTCAATAAGGACATGAAAAGAACTTTAAGGCATGAGAAAGAAATCATGAGGCATTTCATAATAAAAATAACATTTTTCATAACTTGAAGATGTGTCTAAATCATTTAACATAGACAATCATGAACATATCACCAAGGTCCATCCCCAAGGTGTCATTTGAAAATTACCAAGGTTATTCACCAAGGTATTGTGAAAATTGTAATCTCTAGTGGTTACATCATTACCCAATGCATTGGAGCGCTATCAGGGCGCACCCTTAAATTTGCCTTTATTATCATGTGAGCCACATATATCATCATCAAACATTTCATAAATAACCCATATAGCATAAAATAAATGGGTTTCATTTCATAATCATAACGTTTTAAAAACTGCTTTAGAGACATGATCTTTACGTCACTTTAAACCCACGGAAAGGGAAAGCGGGTCTCATGTATGTAAATCCCAGAATTTAAAATAGAAAATTTTGATATATATGTGAATACCCTTGTAGAAATAAGAGCTTTCAGTGTTCACTTTATAACATAAAATAATTTTGAGAAAAGAGAGAGGCATTTTGAGACGAAAATTCTGCAGTATAACGGCTATGTTTCGGGGTTTTAGAAAACATTGAAAAGAGAGGGGACATGGGTCACCCACTCACAATTGATCCATAAAACAGTAGGGGGACATAATAAGAAGGATATATGGACATGGTAATGAAGTTTGAAGGACATACCATTTGAAATGAAAAACATGGAAGGAAGACAAAAATTAGATTTCTCTTATGAAAATTCGACAGCCTAACGACGTCACTTAAACTTCAATAAAAATGAATTGACAAGATCAAATAGGGTCTCTCATAATATGATCATAAGATATCAGTATGATATATATATATATCATACCCCAACATAATAAAAAGGAACTTGAAAGACTTGACATGAAAATCGAACTTGAAAATTGAGAAGGGTGAAAGAATCTCTTAAAAATTCGGCAGCCTAACGGCGTCTCTTAAACTTTCATAAAATGAAATGATGAGAGTAATAGGGGATCTCTCATCATATAAAAATGAAAAGGGCAGTAAGAGGAATAGAAAAGAACACCCTATCACATAATAACATGGAGCATAAAAGGAACGACATAAACGAGATTACATGAAAAGAAAGAGAGGGGTCGGATCCCTTACCTTAAAACATGACTCTTGAAACTCAATGTTTTGGACCTTGAGGGCTTGGGGCGCCTTGGGAGGACTCCTTGGAAGGTAAGAAGACCAGAACTTCATTGGGGGAGAGTTGGGAGTGAAAACTAAAGGAGGAAAGGGTGGGTATTTATAGGGGAAGTGAGGGGACAAGGCATTAATGGCCAAGGGACACCTCACTAGTGGTTTTGGAAAAACCATGGGCTTGCCCATGGTATTGGCCACTTGGGACACCTCATACCTTATCTTACTATTCATAATTCGAACATATTGAATATATACTTAATACATCATTTAATGATGTCATTAAACACCCGTAACTTAAAAACTATATTTTCACTATTCATCGAAAATTCAACTTTCTCAGAATAATCCCAAAATTTTACCTTAACCAATTATCAATGCTCTGATTTCAAAAAAGAAATCCATTTTATAAAAATATTTTTATAAATATTTTTAATTTAATTTTTAAATAAAAGCACTATTCATCAAAAATTCATTTTTTTCAGAAAAATCCATAAAAATTACCTTAACATAATATCGATTCTCTGAGTTCAAAAATAAAGTCCTTTTTATAAAAATAATTTTCTAATTATTTTTAATTAAATTTTTAATTAAAAACACTATCCATCCGAAAAAACTAATACTTGACTAATAATTTATGAAACTGTTATTTACCCATTTTATTGAATCACATTACTTAATCTAGGTGTCTAAATTATATTAAAACTTTCTTTGAGTGAAATTACTAATCCATTTGGTCACATTACTAATCCTAAGCGTAAAATCACTATTCATAATTTACTATTCATCAAAAATTAAGTTGATCTTATTAGACTCCAAATTCCTTACTGAACACTTTTTTAGAAGACCATTTTTTGAAAATCATTACACATCATTAGTTATTTAGGGTTTACATAAATATTTTAAAATATCATTTTTTCAAAATTCATCAATAAAATACATTCTAAAATTATCTGGACATTTGAAATTTCACAAACATCACTAAAGGAAGAAATCTCAATTCATTCACCCGAAAGGATTATACAAGGAAGCTAGGGTCTCGTCACATAGCCCCTTATAACACCGGTATAAGACCTAAGTGTAAGGTGTGCTATGGTGAGAGAATCTGAGGGAGGATCAGATAACATTGCCCTAGTAGTAATCTCTACTAACTTGAACTTCTCCCGTAGGTGTTTTCGTTCAAGCTTGACATGATGGAGTTCGGCTTGGGCTTGGTCCAAAGCGAAGCCCACAGATGGTACCTCCTTCCCAAGCTCTGATAAGTGGGCTTCATAAGGGTCGAGTCTACTGGATGAAGCCATCGACTCCTCTTTCTACATTAACAATTAACATCTTATTAAATCATTAAGAGTAAGTTAATATACTACTCAAAAAGATTGGGTCGTTACATTCTTCCCCCCTTAAGAAATTTCATCCCCGAAATTTATACTTGAGGCCTAGTCGAAAAGGTGAGGGTACTTTTTCTTCATCGTTTCCTCAGGCTCTCAAGTCGCTTCTTCATATTTATGATTCCTCCACAACACTTTCACAAGGTGGGTAGTCTTGTTTCGTAGGACCTTGTCTCTACAGTCCAAGATCTCCATTGGCTTCTCCTCATAAGAGAGGTCATGTTCCAGTTGTACCACCTCTGGGTTCATTACATGCGAAGGGTCGGGTATGTACTTCCTTAAGAGAGATACATGGAAGACATCATGAACTTGATCTAGGTTCGGTGGAAGTGCTAGACGATAGGCCACCGCTCCTATGCGATCAAGGATTTCATAGGGGCCAATGTACCTAGGGCTAAGCTTCTCTTTCTTCCCAAACCGCATGACTCTCTTCCATAGAGAAATTCGAAGGAAGACTTTGTCACCAACACCAAACTCCAAGTCCCTTCGACAATTGTCAGCATAGCTCTTCTGCCGACTCTGAGCAGCCTTTATGTGTTGTTGGATGGCATGAACCTGTTCCGTCATCTCTTGCATGAGATCAGGCCCAAAAAGCTTCCTCTCACCAGTTTCATCCCAACAAGTAGGATTTCTACACCGTTTTCCATACAGAGCTTCATAGGGTGTCATCTGAATACTCGCATGGAAGCTATTGTTATAGGAGAACTCCACTAATGGGAGGTGTTGATCCCATCCACCTTTAAATTCCATTGATCATAATCTCAACATGTCTTCAAGTGTCTGAATAGTCCTTTCAGATTGGCCATCAGTTTGAGGATGATAGGCCGTACTAAAATTCAATTCAGTATTCAGAGCATGTTGCGGAATTCTCCAGAATTTTGATGTGAATCTTGGATCACGATTAGATACGATGGATAGTTGTACCCCATGCAGTCTTACCACTTCCTTCACGTATATCTTGGCAAGCTGATCCCGAGAGAAATCTTCCCGAATAGAGATAAAATGGGTTGTCTTGGTGTGACGGTCCACAATAACCCATATCGCATTGTTTCCTTTGGATGTTTTTGGGAGACCAGTTACAAAGTCCATGGTGATATTATCCCACTTCCATACTGGTATGGGTAGCGGTTGTAATACCCCCTTAGGAAGTTGTCTTTCTGCCATTACTTGCTGACACACCAGGCACCTTGTAGTATAATCGGCAATCTCCCTCTTTATGTTATCCCACCAATAATGATCACGAAGGTCTCTATACATCTTAGTTCTTCCCGGATGTATAGAGAAAGTAGAGCTATGAGCTTCATCCATTAGTTCTTTATTTATCTCTGGAATAGATGGGACACATAGTCTTGTATGAAATTTCAATACACCTTCTTGATCAATATTGAAATCAGGGATCTTCCCATCTTTTACAGCCTCCAACTTCTCCTGCAGTAAATGATCTTCTTTTTGAGCCTTCTTGATCTTCTCTAGTAATAAAGGTTGAGAAATCATTTGGGATAGGGTTGATGATGTCCCTTTCAATATAATTCCCATGTCCAGTTTTACTAGATCTTTAATCAAGGGATCTCCTAGGATCCTCATTGTTTCCAGAACAACAGGATCTTTCCTTCTTAACGCATCCGCGACTTTGTTTGCTCTTCCAGGGTGATAATGAATTGAACAATCATAGTCTTAAATAAGATCCAACCATCTCCTTTGTCTCATGTTCAATTCTTTCTGTGTGAAAATATACTTTAGACTTTGGTGGTCAGTGTATATATCACATTTCTCCCCATAAAGATAGTGCCTCCATATCTTTAGAGCAAAAAAAACTGCCGCCAACTCTAGATCATGCGTAGGATAATTCTGCTCATGAATCTTCAATTGTCGAGATGCATAAGCAATTAACTTTTCATTTTGCACGAGGACGCACCCAAGCCCTTTCAGAGATGCATCGCTAAAAATAACGAATCCTTCTCTGATAGAGGGTAGTGTTAACACAGGTGCAGTAGCCAATCTCTTCTTCAGCTCTTGGAAACTTTCCTCGCATTCCTTTGTCCAGATGAACTTAATCCCTTTTCGAGTAAACTTGGTTAGTGGATTAGAAATCCGTGAAAAGTTTTTCAAAAACCTCCTATAATATCCCGCTAAACCAAGGAAACTAAGAATCTCAGTTACTGTTGTGGGTTGAGGCCACTCCTCCACAACCATTGTCTTTGCAGGGTCACCCGAGATTCCTTCATTGGTTACGATGTGCCCCAAGAAAGCCACCTATTGTAACCAAAACTCACACTTGCTGAACTTCCCAAAGAGCCTCTCCTTTTGCAGAGTTTTCAATATAACCATTAGATGATCTTCATGCTCCTCACGACTTTTTGAATATATCAAAATATCATCAATAAAAACTACCACAAAGTTATCAAGGTAGTCCTTAAAGACTCTATTCATCAAATCCATGAAAATAGTAGGAGCATTAGTCAATCCGAAGGTCATAACAGTAAACTCATAATGCCCATATCTTGATTGGAAGGCAGTCTTTGGAATATCTTCCTTCTTCACCCTCAGTTGATGATAACCAGATCGAAGGTCAATCTTAGAGAAGAATTGAGCCCCGCGAAGTTGGTCAAATAAATCATCAATTCTTGGAAGAGGATATCTGTTCTTCACTGTGATCCCGTTCAGTTCTCTATAATCAATGCATAGCCGCATTGATCCATCCTTCTTCTTCACAAAGAGAACTGGTGCTCCCCAAGGAGACACACTCGGTCGGATAAACCCCTTCTCCAACAAGTCTTGGAGTTGTTTCTTTAACTCTTCTAGCTCCACATTTTCCATTCTATACGGAGTCTTTGATATCGGTTGAGACCCAGGTATGAGTTCAATGGAGAAATCTACCTCTCTTTCTGGGGGAGGTCCAGGTAACTCCTCAGGAAATAAATCCATGTATTCCTGAACAATCGGAACATCTTCTATTTGTATTCTCCCTTTTCCTTCTTCATCATCACCGATTAACTCCATAAAGAAAGCTATAGTAGGTGCTTCTAGATAGGAATCAGTTCGGGATATCTCTCCTTGGAAGATAACTGTAGGTCGTTTATTCAAGACTATTGAGATTTCCTTACTTCTGCATTTGATCTTAGCATTATACTTTGAGAGCCAGTCGATCCCTAGTATAATGTCGAATTCCATCATGGGAATGACTACTAGATTTGCGATAAGATTGTGCTCACCAAAGTAAACCCTAGAGTCTCTAAATACTATTGATGAAAGGATAATCCAACTTGGAGTCTTGACTGACAACTCTACCTCTAGCAGTTCGGGGATTGATTCTATATTCCTTGCAAACTTGGAGGAAATAAAGGAATGCGTAGAACCAGAATCAAATAAAGTACTTGCTAGTTTTGAGAGGACGACAAGAGTACCTGCTACCACATCGTTTGGAACTTCAACTTCAGTTGTTGTGATAGTGAAAGCACGACCTTGCTCCCTTGGCCTCTGCTGAGGTTGATGGTGATTCCCTTCCACCACCCTCGGATTTGGATATTGATTAGAAAAGTGCCCATGCTGTCTACACTTGAAGCATGTGACTTCGGGTAGGGCCAGAACCATCTTTCCTCTGTCGTTAGTGTTGGGAAGTTGAGGCTTCACATCACTACGACAATTCCGAGAAATATGGACTTCTCTTCCACACTTGTAGCACTTACCACTTCCAATCAAGCAGTTCCCCGGATGCTTCTTCCCACATTTATTGCATGTGGAATGTTGCATATGATTTCCACCTATTTCCTGATCAAAACTTCTTCCCAGGCATGGTTCTAAAGTTCTCTTCTTTTCATTAGATTTGTGAGACCACTGTGTCTCCCCAAACTCTAGTTCAACTTTCATAGCACTTCGAACTATTTCTTCATAGCTATCGTAGTCCCTGTTGGCTAGATTCTTCCGTAGATGAGGTCGTAGTCCTCCAAAGAATCTATCAACCTTCCCATTAGGGTCCATGACAAAGCTTGAGGTATAATGGGAAATCCTTGTGAAGTTCATCTCATAGCTTCCGACAGATTTGTTCTCCTTCTGCTTCAGCTCGAGGAACTCTTTCTCCATTTTCATTCTCATGGAACGAGGGAAATACTTGTTAAAGAAAATTCCCCGAAATTCTTCCCACTCCATAGCTTCCATCTCTCCTCGTGGCTTCATGTTTTTGATCAGTGACCACCACTGATCAGCTTCTCCCTCTAGGCGGTAAACAGCAAGGGTGACTTTTTCTTGTTCCGAACAATAAAGTACAAAAAAGATCTTTTCAATGGAGCTTATCCATTATTCTGCAACCAATGGGTCAGTAGATCCACTGAATGTTGGTGGTAATTGACGCATAAAGGACTCAACAGAAAGTTTCTCCCTTCGTGGTGAGATCGGCCTCTCAGCTTGATTCATGTTATTACTCATAACTTGAGTCAGTTGGTTCATCATTCGCATGAATGTTTCCATTCCGGCTTCCATCGGAGGGTCGTCAGCACATGGTGCCTTGCGGTCACCATCAGCACAGTTCCTCCTATTTCCCGCCATCTTCTAAAAGAATAAAACCTTAGTGAGAAACTTATTTCATTTATGAATCTTTTAACTAAGACTTCATGCTTAGACAATTATACTTCTCTATAATTCCTTCATAATGATTCATAAAAAGCTTGTGATTAACCAAACATATCCCTCGGGAGTGTCGTAACCAAGAGTGAAGCAAGGCCCGTTATCGTGCACCAGTTCCCATTCGAGTATAGCTCAAAGCGGTGTTTTCGGGTTTTACCCCTATGTACATCTGTGCCCGAGCCACCTCTACCTGTTCGTATCCATACAGGGATGTATTTGTTTGATAAACCACTTACTCAATACTTACCAAAATACCAGGAATTTTTCCTATATTTAAACTTTTCTATAGGGTTCTTCCTAAAGTTTTTATATCCTAATTTCCACAAATAACTAAACCATCCTTTGATACCAACTATAGCATCCCGTCTTCTTATAACATAAACTTTCATTACATTACACATAACTGAGGATCTTTAAGGTCTAGTGTCTTGGAAACCAGGAACAAAATACATGAAAACAACATAAAGAATTCTTCTTAAACACTTGAAAGGCTTCTCCTTAAGTTCATCCTAGGTTCATTACTACATCTCATAACCTGGGGACATACATCAAAACAAAGGGTGAGCAGAAGGCCCAGTAAGGGAAACAAGAGGAACATTTTACATGTGAACTTGATATACTTCAATAAGGACATGAAAAGAACTTTAAGGCATGAGAAAGAAATCATGAGGAATTTCATAATAAAAACAACATTTTTCATAACTTGAAGATGTGGATACATCATTTAACATAGACAATCATGAACATATCACCAAGGTCCATCCTCAAGGTGTCATGTGAAAATTACCAAGGTTATTCACCAAGGTATCGTGAAAATTGTAATCTCTAGTGGTTACATCATTACCCAATGCATTGGAGCGCTATCAGGGCACAACCTTAAATTTGCCTTTATTATCATGTGATCCACATATATCATCATCAAAAATTTCATAAATAACCCATATAGCATAAAATAAATGGGTTTCATTTCATAATCATAACATTTTAAAAACTGCTCTAAAGACATGATCTTTACGTCACTTTAAACCCATGGAAAGGGAAAGCGGGTCTCATGTATGTAAATCCCAGAATTTAAAATAGAACATTTTGATATATATTTGAATACCCTTTTATAAATAAGAGCTTTGAGTGTTCACTTTATAACATAAAATAATTTTGAGAAAAGATAGAGGCATTTTGAGACGAAAATTCTGCAGCATAACGGCTATGTTTCGGGGTTTTAGAAAACATTGAAAAGAGAGGGGACATGGGTCACCCACTCACAATTGATCCATAAAACAGTATGGGGACAGAATAAGAAGGATATATGGACATGGTAATGAAGTTTGAAGGACATACCATTTGAAATGAAAAACATGGAAGGAAGAAAAAAATTAGATTTCTCTTATGAAAATTCGGCAGCCTAACGGCGTCCCTTAAACTTCAATAAAAATGAATTGACAAGATCAAATAGGGTCTCTAATCATATGATCATAAGATATAAGTATGATAGATATAGAAATAATACCCCAAAATAATAAAAAGGTACTTGAAAGACTTGACATGAAAATCGAACTTGAAAAATGAGAAGGGTGAAAGAATCCCTTAAAAATTCAGCAGCCTAACGGCGTCTCTTAAACTTTCATAAAATGAAATGATGAGAGTAATAGGGGATCTATCATCATATAAAAATGAAAAGTGAAGTAAGAGGAATAAAAAAGAACATCCTATCACATAATAACATGGAGCATAAAAGGAACGACATAGAAGAGATTACATGAAAAGAAAGAGAGGGGTCGGATCCCTTACCTTAAAACGTGACTCTTGAAACTCAAAGTTTTGGACCTTGAGGGCTTGGGGCACCTTGGGAGGATTCCTTGGAAGGTAAGAAGACCAGAACTTCGTTGGGGGAGAGTTGGGAGTGAAAACTAAAGGAGGAAAGGGTGGGTATTTATAGGGAAAGTGAGGGGACAAGGCATTAATGGCCAAGGGACACCTCACTAGTGGTTTTGGAAAAACCATGGGCTTTCCCATGGTATTTTCCCATGGTATTGGCCACTTGGGACACCTCATACCTTATCTTACTATTCATAATTCGACCATATTGAATATATACTTAATACATCATTTAATGATGTCATTAAACACCCGTAACTTAAAAACTATATTTTCACTATTCATCAAAAATCCAACTTTCTCAGAATAATCCCAAAATTTCACCTTAACCAATTATCAATGCTCTGATTTCAAAAAAGAAATCCATTTTATAAAAATAATTTTCTAAATTTTTTTAATTTAATTTTTAAATACAAACACTATTCCTCGAAAATTCATTTTTTTCAGAAAAATCCCCAAAAATTACCTTAACATAATATCGATGCTCTAAGTTCAAAAATAAATTCCTTTTTATAAAAATAATTTTCTAATTATTTTTAATTAAATTTTTAATTAAAAAACACTATTCATCTGAAAAAACTAATACTTGACTAATAATTTATGAAACCGTTATTTACCCATTTTATTGAATCACATTACTTAATCTAGGTGTCTAAATTATATTAAAACTTCCTTTGAGTGAAATTACTAATCCATTTGGTCACATTACTAATCCTAAGCGTAAAATTACTATTCATCAAAAGTTATGTTGATCTTATTAGACTCCAAATTCCTTACTGAACACTTTTGTAGAAGACCATTTATTGAAAATCATTACACATCATTAGTTATTTAGGGTTTACATAAATATTTTAAAATATCCTTTTTTCAAAATTCATCAATAAAATACATTCTAAAATTATCTGGACATTTAAAATTTCACAAACATCACTAAAGGAAGAAATCTCAATTCATTCACCCGAAAGGATTACACAAGGAAGCTAGGGTCTCGTCACATAGCCCCTTATAACACCGGCATAAGACCTAAGTGTAAGGTGTGATATGGTGAGAGAATCTGGGGGAGGCTCAGATAACATTTCCCTAGTAGTAATCTCTACTAACTTGAACTTCTCCCGTAGGCATTTCTGTTCAAACTTGACATGCTGGAGTTCGGCTTGGGCTTGGTCCAAAGCGAAGCCCACAGATGCTACCTCCTTCCCAAGCTCTGATAAGTGGTCTTCATAAGGGTCGAGTCTACTGGATGAAGCCATCGACTCCTCTTTCTGCATTAATAATTAACATCTTATTAAATCATTAAGAGTAAGTTAATATACTACTCAAAAATATTGGGTCGTTACAATCACAAACCAATTTATATATTTTACCTCTAAAATGTTGGATGATATCAGGAATAGTAGTTTTCTAACAATAATTGACTAGTTTCCTGATGTTTTTCCTAATAATTTCTCTGGGTTTCCTCACACAAGAGAAGTGAATTTTATGAATGATATCTTACTTGGTGATATTAATATATCGCTTACAAATTACCAAATGAAACCAATATAATTAAAGTAATTTTAATTCTAGTTGGAAGAGTTGGAAAGAAAAGGGTTCATTGGGCCTAGTATGTCTTTGTGGGAAGCTCCAGTTTTTTTTGTGAAAAAGGAAAAGGAAATATGAGGCTTTGTGTAGATTATTGTAATCTTAATCTTGTTAAAATAAATAATTAGTATCCTCTTATACACATTTATGGTCTATTTGATCTGCTACAGGGAGCTTAATGGACCTCAAAAATTGAATTGTGTTAGGGATATCACTAACTGTGGGTTCAAAAGGAAGATATTTCAAAGATTGGTTTAGGAGTAGATATTTGCATTAAGAGAATGTTGTTATGCCTTTTGTTATTACTAATATACCATATATCTTTATGTAATTGATGAATAATATATTTAAAAGGTATCTATATTCTATTATGGTGGTATTTTTAGATGAAAGAATAATATATTATAAGAAAATGGTTGATTATGTACAATAAATGGAAATAGTGTTGGTTACCTTCCTAGAAGACCTTCTGCATTATAAACATTCAAAGTGAGATTTTTGGTTATAAGAGTCACTTTTCTTTGGACATATTATCTCTGAAAAATGGTTTCTATGGATCTAAAAAAAGAGGTTGATATCTCTTATAAAATTCCAAAGAATTTCTTTGAGATACATATTTTCCATGGCCTAGATGGTTATTACCAATTTTCTATTCATGGATTTTATGACTAGATTAACCAATGAAAACTTTGAAATAGAAAAATGATCTATTCCAATGAAATAATTAATGTTCAAAGTATTTTCAAGAGATTAAAGTTCTCCATACATCAGCATCAATCTTGATATTTCTTGAATTAGGACAAGGTTATGTGGTGTATTTTGATGCTTCGGGATATGGTTTGGGTTTTTTTCCCAGGTAGGCAGACCATTTTTTTGATTTTAGATCATAAGAAGTTATGTTTTCATGAGAATAACCAAACATAACATGATTTGTAATTGGCTATTGTAGTGCATTTTTTGAAGACATGGGCACACTATATTTTTGGTGAGAAATTCACAGTGTTTAAAACTATAAGAATTAAAACACATCTTATCACAAATTAATGACTTTAAATTAATGTAAACACCAGGTAAATACAATTAGGAGCATATGAATTAAGAAATATTTCTTATAATCAGTTATCTAAAGATGCTTAAAATCAGATATTGTTAATATAAGTTATAATAGAAATGCACCTAGGTTTTATAGACCAGGGTGATAATGCAGTTTTATTCCCATTTTCATTTGTACCCTATTTGGTTCATCAAGTGAAAGAGGATAAGATATCTGATTCTAAATATGATACAATAAGGTTAAAACTCAAGGGCCGGGAGACCGTTAAGGGATAGAAGTTGGATCAGAGTTCAATTTTATGGTTTAGAGATCCGATCATGGTACATTTGATTTGTTAAGAGAAAATTATTAATGCTTATCACCATTCCAGATGGGTTGTTCATCCTGGAATTAATAAGATATTCAAATATTGGAAAGAAATATTTTTGTTTGTTTTCAGGAAAATGGTGGTAGAAGAGTTTGTTTTGAGATACATCACCAGTAAGAAAGTTAAGAAAGAGAACCAGTGGGTAGCAGGTATGTCACAATAATTATATATTTTAGTGTAGAAGTGGGAGTATATAGTTATTGATTTTATAATAGGTCTTCCAAGGATGTTTCTGAAATATAATTTCATATGGGTGATAGTGTATTACCTCAAAAGTTGGCCCATTTTATCCCTATTCATGAATCCAATATAGTAGAAGACCTATATAAAATCTATATCTAAGATGTGGTAAAAAGGAATTTCGTTCCAATTTTGATAGTATATGACTGAGATCCAAGGATTATGTATCATTTTTAAAAATCAATACAACAATCCCTTGAGACTTAGTAGATTATGAGCAGGGCATATCATCCTTAAATGGATGGATAATATGAAATGATGGTACAAACATTCGAATTCATGCTTAGAGATTGTGTAATGGTGTAAGAAATGGGCCCCGATGATAGCACATACACCCCACCTTAACATGGACATCGGGTCCTACCCCACCAGGTACCACCAGTTTCCCTGCAAACACATGATCCCCACCCTGGGGCCCACCCATGTGCCCGAACGGGTCATCTGAGTAATGAAATTCATCACATGCTAACACATATCCTTTCCAATGTTCTTTGTCCTCACTCACACACATCCTGGTAAATTTCCTAGAGGGTCACCCATCTGGATCACGACTCCAGGACAACCATGCTTAACTGTGGAGTTCTAATTAGGTAGGCTCCTGAAAAAGATGGTGCACCTTGTTGACATGAGTCTTATCATTAATTAATTTAACCCTTTATCATTCTGGGGTGTTACAATGACCCCCCTTTAGAGATAAACATCCTCGTTGTGAGCCAAAAATCTCAACTGAGGCAGTGCACCACACTTAAGGTTGAGTACCACCTATAATTTGGTATCCTTCGTGGGTCTGCCTCTTAACAGAGTAAGATGATTTTGTAGTTACATCTAATCATCTATACTACTGTACCTAAGTTATACCTGGTGTGAGTTGAGTCAGTACCTGTGTGGTAATTTCCTTCCTGGTAATACCTTGGTGGTATTCTTCTATGTGGCATACCTGTGTGGTACTTAACTTTGTGGTATTTATTTATTTTTGGAACAATTTATCTTTGGGATTTTGGGTTGGAGCCTATGTTTCCTCATGATTTAGATGGTTATATTTGATAACTTAGGTATATGTATGGGCATATACCTAAGTAGGGTTGTCTGTTGATTTCATGATTTTTGGTTTATCCATTGTGGATTTTGTGATACCATGAGGGTATCAGGGGCCCTATTGAGTATCATTATACTCACCCCTACACAGATTGTGCCCGTGCCTTGTTGTGTTTGGTGTAGACGACAGACAATGCTGATCGAGGTTGAGGGTACCAGGACTGGACGATGCCCAGAGGTGGACCATACAACATGTTGGTACGCAGATCAGACGGGCGGACTAGGAGTGCTAAGGAGGTGATCTTTACATACCCTTCAGGTAGGAACCTCATAGGATGACCCAATAGCTGTATTTCTATTTCTTTAGTTGTATTGTATTTTAGTTTTACTTGTACCTTTACTATTGGGATTGTATTCTAGTACCTCTTACTTTCAGTACTCTTTTTTCTATACATTTTACTTGTGTTCGTATCTTGTTGTGTGATTAGTTGGGTGTGTTTACAGGATATAAAGGCAATGCCTTCCTAGTTTTAGGGGATACGCCTTTCGGTGCTAGTTGCCAGCCCCTGGCCTATAGAAGGCGGGCTTGGGGGAGTAACGACACGGGCCCCGGGGGTCAGGTCCTAACAAATTGGTATCATAGGAGTCAGTTCTACCTTAGAACATGGGATTATGATCTTTTTAAAGGAAATAGTGTTAAGTGTAGTAAGTGTGGTTATCAGTTTAGGGAATCCAGTGTTGGTACGATAGCCGACGTATCCATACACCAGGACCCTGACTTCTTATTTCTGAATCAGTGCACAAAAACACTAATTGCGTTTGTGTTTTGAAAATTTTTCTTGTGTTTTCTTGAGTCAGCTCACCATGTATAACTTATTGACTATGGTGTGCCTATTTTTTTTTCAAGATGCCTCCATGAAGACATCCAGCTAGGGTTCCGGGAGTAGTACGCACTGATATCCTACTGAGCGATGAGGCCTTGGTGCATGTCCCTCTTCTAGTAGAGGCACCAGCGGAAGCACCAGTGCTACCATTACCCATTGGGCCACCGATGCCACCATCCCCATCAGTAGAGGGTGTACGCCGATTGAGTGCGTTGCACGAGTTCCAGTTCCAGAGGCCACCCAGGTTCAAGGGAGAGATGGACCCATATGTAGTTGGGGATTGGCTAGACGCCATAGTGAGATTGTTCAGACTAGTAGGGACACCATCTGATCTCATGGTGATCCTTGTCACCATACTTCTACAGGTAGCAGCAGGCAGATGGTGGAGCTTGATGCTCCAGGTTCACGATGAGGTGACTCTTCTCTGGAAAAACTTCGAGAGACTATTTCGGGCAGAGTTTGTCCCAGAGACTCTTCATGTAGTGCACATTCAAGAGTTTCTTCATCTGCAGCAGGGCAGCACGACTGTGGAACAGTACTCAGTGAGGTTCACCGACCTCTCACGCTACTCCACTAATATGGTGCGGGACCTATTCTTTAGGGCCTGGACCTTTGAGCAAGGGCTCAAGCGGGAGATCAGGGATTCAATGATTTCTCTCAGCATCCCGACGTAGGCAGCAGTGTTAGCGAGAGACCTCATAGTGAAGATTTTTCTTGTTGAGTAGTCACCAGTAGCGAGACCCACCACCGGATGTCACGTAGCTGATTCTTCTATAGTTGGCAGCAAACAGATGTCATAGAGGTCCAAGAGGACCAGTCATACAGGTGGATGACCGGATGATTCATGATCGATTGTGCGGGGTACTAGAGATAGAGCCAATCATGTGAGTAACATGCAGTGTTTCACATGCGGCGGGCAGGGTCACATGGCTCGTGACTGTCCGATCTTCCGTACGAATGATCAGCAAACGATCGAAGGACCACCCGAACTAAAACCCCCCATTTTGAATTTAAATGGTGGGGACCACCCTAACTAAAAAACTCCTCTTTAATGTGGAGAAGTCTCTTGATCTTCCTCTTAAATGAGGTGGGGGTGACCCTAGGTTTTTTATAAATTAATTATGCCAACTCCCCATTTAATTGTTGGATCCAACTTACATTTAATGAAATGTGTCAACATTTTATTTGTGCCAACATAATTAATCTTCTTAAGTTAAATTATATTGTCCCCTCATTCTTTTGGTGGGAAAAGAATAAGGGGAGAGATTTTGGGAGGATTACACTTCTCCAACGATGAACACCTCCCAATGAAGAAAGTTCTCCAATGAAGAACCACCTCCATCAAAGAGATATTATCTGACGAACGAGCCTGGGATCAGAAACATGTGGCGGGCACTATAACGACCCAAAGTTTTTCAATGGAAATTCCCTTATTATATTTATGTCATAAAATCACATGAAAACACAACATAATGAACTACTAAGTGATAAGTGACCTTTAAACACAGGTTTTTCACTTATGTGTTTGGAATTTCAAAAATCCGACATACATGGTTGTGTTCAAGATGTTTTTTGGAGTCTAATAAAACAAAAATAATTTTTGGTGAATAGTAACCTACCCTAATGAATAGAAACATACCCATATGAATAGTGATATAAACTAATGAATTTTAACCTCACCTGTAATAGTATAAAAATAATATTCAAGTTGGAAGTAGAAAATACCTATGTTTTAGAATGAGTTAATGAATGTTTTAAATCTGGTTTTTGATAATAAATTATGATTTTAATTAAATATTAAAATAATCATATTTAGAAAATTATTTTTGAAAAATTCACTTCATTTTTGGATTCTACACGTTGAAAAATGGTTAGGGTGAATTTTTGGGATTTTTCTGAAATACTTGAAATTTTGATGAATAGTAGAATCCAATAATTCACAATAAATACTAAATAATGGATTAATTGAGTCATCAATGATTTTATGCTGATTTAAGCCTACTTGGTTTGAATTCACATGACCCATTTACTATTCTTGGTCATGGAATAATTACTATTACTTGTCTTGGGAAGAAATAATAAATTAATGATTATAATATCATGAAATCCCTCCTCTCCTCCACTATAAAAAACCCCCTTCACTCCCTCTTCCCTCAACTCCTCTCAAGCTCCAATCCTTCTATAATTTCTACCCAAATCTCTCCCCAAGGTCCTCCCCCACGTCCAAAAGCTCTCATCCTCCTCAAAATACCAAAACCTATCCCCTTAAGAGGTTCTCAAAGGAGGAAGTCTCAAGTGGTAAATTCCTTTTCCCAAATTTCTTCTTTTCTTTTTAAGTTCTTTTCTTTTTTATTTTCATTCCTCACCTCCCTTCACCATAATAGTATGATAAATACAATAACATACATGTACTTAAATTTCTTCATTCTAGTGGTATATTTCATTATCTTCTCCCCTTTCCCCACCATTTTTTTGAAATAAATGAAAGCATCGTTTGAGATGTGCTAATTTAGAACATTCAAGGACAACAATTTATCAATTTCTATTATTATCTTTAATTCTGGTCATGAAACCATTTGTGTTATGGTTGAACCAGATTATTATATATGTAATATATCCTATTTTTTGGTTCTATAATCTTTTGGTACAAATGGAATTAAGTTTTAATGAAAAACACATTCTTTGTAATCAAATCCACGGATTAACAAAAATGGTTACCACTAAGGTTATATATATAATAATTCAGCATTACTATAATTAACCTAATTAAAATTAAAACCATGTAATCTCCTGGATATAAACTAAAGAATATAACTTTAATTCTGGACAATCACTTTCATCTTTCATATAATCCAAACTTGAATATAAGTGAACTGATCTTTTAAAGCCAAGTAAACAAACGAGCTGAACAATGAAATTGAACCTTATAACTAATCAAAAAAGATTTTAATGAACTAAAAAGGGTCATAATAAATAAATTACATATATAAGAGGTTATGGACTTATTAATTAATTAATCCTAATTTTTGTATTCAGGTCATTAATATCAAGTGGAGAACACCGACGAATTTAAGGTAAGGGATCCTCCCCTTTCACTCTTAATCAAGATTGTTCTCTATGATATGTTTTTTGTATAATACCAAGTTATGGGGAATATTTTTACACCTTACCCATACTTCCCTAATGATTTATAAGGGATGAGAATCCTCTTCTCTCTCTCATCAATCTCTCTTGGGTACACCGACACCATGCCGATAAAATCGTAATGAATTCTACCCAAACCTTCTCCGTTCTTTCAGGTTGCCTTATCTTTCTTTAAAAATGGTGTTATCATATATATTTATGTTAATCCTATGAATTATAGATAGTTGTAAAATATTATAATATCAAGACCCTTTTATCACTTTATTTCGGGGATATACATGTTTTTGAAAGATTCCCTCCTTAGAACTTTCCGATAAGCAAACCTGTTTTAAGGGGACTTCCCAATTTTTTTCCCAAATTTCAAGTGCACTCTATCCTATGTTTTAAAATACGATTCTATTTATAAAATAAGTATTTTTATTATGAAAACATTCTTGTTTCAATTCTGGTTTTATATAAAATAATGTCTTCTTTAATATTTTAAAATCTCTATAGTATTTTCCTTAAAACCGCACAAAAATGTTCTAATGCTAATGTCTCTCAAATACATTTCTTATGTTTTGTCACATCTATTTGTTAAAACCTACCATGTTTTATGCCTAAATTACCTTATGAACGTCTATGTATGTTCTAATCCCTTTCTTTCATGGACACTTTCATGATACACTCATTGGTTCTGCTTTATGTCATGAGTGTGGTACCCAATTCTATCCATGGGCAACCTTATGTTTATGAACAATTGATTATGTATGATTAATCATGTGGAAAGAAGATTTATGTGGTAAGAATATTTATGCGGAAATTATATTCATGAAAATGTTGAGATGGGTGAGCCCGGATAGCGCTCCAATTCATTGGGTAAGGTTAAGTCTCATGAGATGCGATATGAAACGGGATTGGTGGTTAGCCTTGACCCATACTGAAATGGGAAATGGGATTCACAGTTAGCCTTGACCTGTACTAAAGATATGATTTATGATTCTGCAACATTTATATGATTCCATTTTTATGTGATCCTATGCTTATATTAAATTATTTTATAAGTTTCATGCTTTAGATATCTTTATGTCATGCCTCCTAACTCATGTGCTTGAGATGTATCCTTATGTTCATTCCCTTACTGGAAATTTTTAGCTCATCCCTTTGTTCATGTGTTCCCCAGGTTACCCTATGCAGATGTAAGAGCTCAAAGAAAGTTAAAAGCTCTTTATGGAGATTAAATAATGAAGTTTTTTAACCCCATGTTTTTTATTATATGTACCTAGTCTTCCAAGACACTAGACTTAACGATCCTTGGCTTGTACTCTAATGATTAACTATTCTTGAAATAATGAAATGTTTTATGTAAAAGGCTCAGGTCTCTATAGTTGGTATCATAGGATGGTCTAGTTATTTTTGGAGATTAGGAATAGAGCACCTTATTGAGAACTTTAAGGATGAGACTAAGTATAAGAAAACAGTCCTAAATTTTGGTGAGTATAGAGTAAGTGGTTTATCAAGAAAATACATTCTTGTCTGGATACGAGCAGGTAGAGGCGACTCTGTCATAGATGTCTCTAGGGTCAAAACCCGAAAACACCACTTTGAGTTAGACTCGAATGGGAACTGGTGCACGATAATGGGCCTTGCTGCACTCTTTGTTACGACACTCCCAGGGGATATGCTTTGGTAGATTCATGAGCTTAGTTCAAACCATTATTAAGGGGGGGAAAGCCCATAAGAATATAAGTTAAGAGATATATCGAGGATAACCTAAATATGAACCTAATGAATCACAAGTTAAGATGTACTTATTCTTTATAAGTTTTCCTTTAATGTTCAAAGTTTACTTTTTATGCTCAATAGCTAAGTATTCAAGACATATAATTATATGTTATTTTTCTTAGTTAATGGCGGGAAATAGAAGAACATGTTCCAACAACCAATGTGATAGGAAATGTGATGATTTTCCTAATGACATACCTGATGTGATAGATGCGGGTGCTCAAAACTTCATGGCAGTACTTACTCAATTGGATCGAGTTATGAATAATAACTTGAATAAGGTGGAACTTCCCCCTCCTCCAAGGAAATAGAAAGTTGTTGTAGAATCCTTCATACGACAAAGGCCTCCCATGTTTAGAAGGTCTTCTGATCCCCTCCTCACAGAACAATGGATTAACTCCATTGAAAATATTTTCTCTGTCCTCCAGTGCTTCTAAGAAGAGAAAGTTGTACTGGCAGTCTATCATTTTGATGGGGAAGCTTATCAGTGGTGGAAACTGATCAAGAATATGAAGTCCCAAGAGGAAATTGATTCCATAGATTGGGATGAATTCAAGAGGATGTTTTTCAACAAATATTTTCCTCAAACCCTCCGTCTCAAGATGGAAAGAGAGTTCCTTGGGCTCAAGAAGAAGGAAGATGAGTCCATCGGGGCATATGAAGTGAACTTTACAAGGCTTTCAAGGTATGCCTCTGGCTTTGTCATGAACACCGAAAGCAAGGTGGATCGCTTCTTTAGCAGACTAAAGCTGAGTCTATGAAAAGTGTTGGCAATTCGAGACTTCGAAAGCTATGAGGAGATTGTCCGTTGTGCCCTCAAGGTTGAAATGGAGATGGGAGACTCTCAGTGTTCTCATGGGCCTAGTGATAAGAAGTGGAAAATGGAGAAAAACATGGGTGGTTCATCAAAAAAATCCCACGATGGAAAGAAGCATCACTTTCCCCTTTGCAAGAATTGTGGGAAGAAGCATCTTGGTGACTGTCTCAAGAGAACCAGGAATTGCTTCAAATGCAGAAATTTTAGTCATATGGACAAGATTTTCTGAAGGGATATGAAAAAACCCGCTAATGTTGAAGAATAATTGATGTTTCATATCAACAATCAGCCTTTAGTGCAGTGTTTTAACTACAAGGAGCTTGGGCATTATGCGGACAATTTCCCTAAGATGAGGGTTGTCGGAGGCAATCAGAAACAACCTCCGAGGCAACAAGGAAGGTATTATGCTATCACTACTGCTGAGGTTGATCCAGAAAATGATGTGGTGACAGGTACTCTTGTAATTCATTCAAGAATAGAGAATGTACTATTTGATTCTGGTTCTACGCATTATTTCATATCTTGCAAGTTTAGTATAATTGTTCAAACACCACCTCAAAATTTGGAGGAAAAGTTATTTTTGGGAACAGAGAATGGGGAAATTATTGCATCCATGGTTTATAACTCCTCCCCAGTTAATGTTTTTGTGCTGAACCTCCTAGAAAATCTTGTCATACTTCCTTTAGTGACGTTTGATGCTATCTTGGGCATGGATTGACTATCTTTGTATAAGGACAACATCAACTACCAGTAAAGTGAGATTACTCTTCACATACCGAAGAATCCTACGATCCTTTACAATTTCAAGGAGGAAGATGAGTCTCCTTTAGAATCTTCATCTCAAGTTTGGATATTGCTTCCTTATGAGCATGCATACCTAGCTCAAATGATTTAGACAAAAAATAGAATCATTCTTGAAGACATGCCCATCATGAGGGATTACACTGATGTATTCCCCGAAGATTTTCCTGGACTTCCCCCTGACCAAGAGGTTGATTTCTCAATTGAACTTATCCTTGGATCTCTTCCAATATCAAAGACACGTTACAGAATGGCCACCGTAGAGCTAGAATAGATGAAGAAGCAATTACAGGATAATGTGGAGAAGGGTTTTATATGCCCGAGTGCTTCACCGTGGGGTGCTATAGTCCTCTTCATCAAGAAGAAGGATGGATCAATGCGACTCTATGTTGATTATCTTGAGCTCAATAAAATCACTATAAAGAACAAGTATCCCCTTCCACAGATAGATGACTTGTTTGATCAGCTTTGTGGGGCCAGTTATTTCTCTAAGGTGGACCTTTGGTCGGGATATCACCAACTAAAGGTGAGGAAGAAAGATATTCCCAAGACTAACTTTCGAACGAGGTATGGACACTGTGAGTTCATAGTGATGCCCTTAAGACTCACTAATTCTCTAGAAATTTTCATGGATTTAATGAATAGAGTCTTTAGAGATTACCTTGAAAAATTTGTGGTGTTCTTTATTGATGATATTCTGATATACTCCAAGAGCAAGGAAGAACATGAGGAGCATTTGGAAACGGTGTTAAAGACTTTGTGAAGGGAGAATTTGTATGAAAATTATAGTAAATGTGAGTTCTGGATGGAGGAAGTATCATTTTTGGGGCATGTTATCACCAGGAAAGGGATATCTATGGACCCTTCCAAGATGAAGGCAATTGAAGAGTGGTGAAGGCCAACTTCTGTAACGAAGATTAGTAGCTTTTTAGGTCTAAGTGGGTATTATCGACGATTCGTGAAGAACTTTTCACGATTGTCAAACCCAATGACCAAGCTGACACGGAAGGGAGTAAAGTTTGTCTGGACATAGGAATGTGAAGACTGTTTCAAGGAGTTGAAAAAGAGGCTTATCACTATGCTGGTACTCACACTTCCTTCAAGTGGAGAACTCTTTGTGGTGTATAGTGATGCTTCTAAGAAAGGATTAGGCTATGTGCTAATGAAAAATGATAAAGTGATAGAAAATTCCTCAAGGAAACTAAAAATACATGAGCAAAACTATCCCACACATGATTTGGAGTTGGTGGCTGTGATATTTGTGTTGAAAATCTAGCGGCATTATCTCTATGGGAAAAAATGTGAGATATATACTGACCACAAGAGTCTCAAATATATATTCACACACAAAGAGCTTAATATGCGCCAACGATTATGGATAGAGATCATCAAGGATTATGAATTCTCAATCCACAACATCCCGGTAAGGCAACCAAGGTGGAAGATGCTCTAAGTAGAAAAGATCATGCATCTTTATCAATGATGAGAATTGGAAAGGATTTGATCTTCTTAGATTTTCAAAGGATGGACATGGGAGTCATTAAGGGAGGAACATAATTAATCCTTTATCAAATGATTTCTCAACCATCCCTCATGGAGAAAATAAAGGTTACTCAATGAAAGGATGTGGAAATTCAGAAAAAGGAGAAAGCTATTAAAAATGGGAAATACCCTGATTTCAAAATTGATGAGAAAGGAGTTGTAAGATTTGGGACACAATTATGTGTACCATATGATCCAAAGATAAAGAAGGAGCTATTGAACGATGCACATAGATTTACCTTCTCTATCTATCATGGGAGTACCAAAATTTACAGTGATCTCCAAGAACACTTCTAGTGGGATAACATGAAGAAGGAGATTGTGGAATATATATCAAGGTGTTTGGTATTCCATCAAGTTAAAGTTGAGTGAAAAAAAATCCAAAGGTATGATTTACCCATTGCCTATACCCATGTGGAAATGGGAAAATGTTACTATGGACTTTATCATGGGTCTCCCAAAGATGTCCAAGGGAAATAATGCTATATGGGTTGTGGTTGACCGACTCACCAAGAAATCCCATTTCATCGCTATTCGGGAAGATCTCTTGCTTGAACAACTTGCAAAGTTATATGTGAAGGAAGTGATAAGACTGCACGATGTTCAACTCTCAATTGTCTCTGACCGTGATCCAAGGTTCACATCTAAATTCTGGAGGATCCTTCAACATTCTTTGAGTACTAAATTAAATTTTAGCACAACCTATCACTCCCAAACTGATGGCCAGTCTAAAAGAACTATTCATAAGCTTGAAGATATTCTTAGAGCCTGCTCTCTATAATTCAAAGGTGGATGAGATCATAATCTACCATTGGTTGAGTTATCGTACAATAATATCTTCCATTCGAGTATTCAGATGGCTCCATATGAAGCTCTGTATAGAAAGCAATGTAGAAATCCCACCTGTTGGGATGAAGATGGAGAAAGAAAGCTACTTGGACCTGATCTTGTTCAAGAGATGACATAGAAGGTTCAAGTCATCCAGAAACACATCAAAGCTGCTCAAAGTCGGAAAAAGAGCTATGCTAACAACCGTCGAAGGGACTTGGAGTTTGACGTTGGAGATAAAGTCTTCCTTCGAATATCTCCATGGAAGAGAGTCATGCGATTCGGGAAGAAAGGGAAGCTAAGCCCAAGGTATATTGGACCCTTTGAGATCCTTGAACGCATAGGATCCGTGGCCCATCGGCTTTCACTTCTACCGAATATGGCTCGATTTCATGATGTTTTTCATGTATCACTCTTGAGGAAGTACATACCTGATCCCTCACATGTACTAAACTCAGAGGTTGTGCAGCTGAAAGATGATCTCTCTTATGAGGAGAAGCCAGTGAAGATTCTAGATCGGAGAGATAAGGTTCTACACAACAAGACAACCCATCTTGTCAAAGTGTTATGGAGGAACCATAAGTTTGAGGATGAAACATGGGAATTGGAGGGAGCAATTAAGGAAAAGTACCCGCACCTGTTTTTGGTTTAGTATGTAAAACGAAATTTTGAGGGAAAATTTTCATAAGGGGGGAAGAATGTAACGAACCAAAGTTTTTCAATGGAAATCCCCTTCTTATATATATGTCATAAAATCACATGAAAACAAAACATAATGAACTACTAAGTGATAAGTGACCTTTAAACATAAGTTTGTCACTTATGTGTTTGGAATTTTGAAAATCTGGCATACACAGTTGTGTTCAAGATGTTTTTTGGAGTCTAATAAAACAAAAATAATTTTTGGTGAATAGTAACCTACCCTAATGAATAGTAAAATACCCTTATGAATAGTGATATACCCTAATGAATATTAACCTCCCCTATAATAGTATAAAAATAATATTCAAGTTGTAAGTACAATATACCTATGTTTTAGAATGAGTTAATGCATGTTTTAAATCTGGTTTTTGATAATAAATTGTGATTTTAATTAAATATTAAAATAATCATATTCAGAAAATTATTTTTGAAAAATTGACTTCATTTTTGGATTCTACACATCAAAAAATAATTAGGGTGAATTTTTGGGATTTTTCTGAAATACTTGAAATTTTGATGAATAGTAGAATCCCATAATTCACAATAAATGCTAAATAATGGATTAATTGAGTCATCGATGATGTTCTGCTGATGTAAGCCCACTTGTTTCGAATTCATAGGACCCATTTACTATTCTTGGTCATGGAATACTTACTATTCCATATCTTGGGAAGAAATAATAAATTAATGATTATAATATCATGAAATCTCTCCTCTCCTCCACTATAAAAACCCTCCTTCACTCCCTCTTCTCTCCACTCCTCTCAAGCTCCAATACTTCCCTAATTTCTACCCAAATCTCTCCCCAAGGTCCCCCCCTCCCACGTCCAAAGGCTCTCAGACTCCTCAAAATACCAAAACCTTTCCCTTTAAGAGGTTCTCAAAGGAGGAAGTCTCAAGAGGTAAATTCCTCTTCCCAAATGTCTTCTTTTCTTTTAAGTTATTTTCTTTTTTATTTTCTTTGTTCACCTCCCTTCACCATAATAGTATGATAAATCTAGTAACATACATTTACTGGAATGTATTTATTCTAGTGGTATATTTCATTATCTTCTCCCATTTCCCCACCTTTGTTTTGAAAGAAATGAAAGCACCGTTTGAGATGTGCTAATTTAGCAAATTCAAGGAAAATGAGTTATCAATTTCTATTATTATATTTAATTATGTTCATAAAACCATTTGTGTTATGGTTGACCCAGATTATTATATATGTTATATATCCTAATTTTTTGTTCTGTAATCTTATGGTACAAATGGAATTAAGTTATAATGAAAAACAAATTCTTTGTAATCAAATCCACAGATTAACAAAAACGGTAACCACTAAGGTTATATATATAATAATTAGACATCACTCTAAGTAACCTAATTAAAATTAAAACATTTTAATCTCATGGATATGAACTAAATAATATAACTTTACTTCTGGAAAACCACTTTCATCTTTCATATAATCCAAACTTAAATATAAGTGAACCGATCTTTTAAAGCCAAGTAAACAAACGAGCTGAACAATGAAATTGAACCTTATAACTAATCAAAAAGGTTGTGAATGAACTAAAAGGGGTCATCATAAATAAATTATATATTGAATAGTTTCTGGACTTATTAATTAATAAATCCTAATTTTTTTATCCAGGTCGTTAATAAAAAGTGGAGAACACCAACAGATTTAAGGTAAGGGATCCTCCCCATTCACTCTTAATCAAGATTGTTCTCTATTCTACGTTTTTTTGTGTAATACCAAGTGATGGGGTATGTTTGTACACCTTCCTCAAACATCCCTAATTTTTTATAAGTGATTATAACCCCCTTCTTTCTCTCATCAATCCCTCTTGGGTACACCCGACACCATGCTGGTAAAATCGTAACGAATTCTACCCAAACCTTCTCCGTTTTTCGGGTTGCCTTATCTTTCTTTCAAAATGGTGTTATCATATCAATTTATGTGAATCCTATGAATTATAGATAGTTGTAAAATATTCTAATATCAATAACCTTTCATCACATTCTTTTAGGGATATATATGTTTTTGAAAGATTCCCTCCGTAGAACTTTCCGATAAGCAAAATTTTTTTAAGGGGACTTCCCTAATTTTTACCCAAATTTCAAGTGTAATATATCCTATGTTTTAAAATTTAATTGTATTTATAAAATCATTATTTTTATTTTGAAAAAATTCTTGGTTCAATTCTGGTTTTATATAAAAGATTGTCTTCTTTAAGATTTTAAAAGCTCTATAGTATTTTCCTTAAAACCGCACAAAAATGTTCTAATGCTAATGTCTGTCAAATACATTTCTTATGTTATGTCACTTCTATTTGTTTCCACCTACCATGTTTTATGCCAAAATTACCTTATGAACGTCTATGTATGTTCTAATCCCTTTCTTTCATGGACACTTTCATGATACACTCATTGGTTATGCTTTATGTCATGAGTGTGGTACCCAATTCTCTCCATGGGTAACCTTATGTTTATGAACAATTGATTATGTATGATTAATCATGTGGAAAGACGATTTATGTGGTAAGAATATTTATGTGGAAAGTATATTCATGAAAATTTTGATATGGGTGCGCCCAAATAGCGCTCCAATGCATTGGGTAAGGTTAAGTCTCATGAGATGCGATGTGAAACGGGATTGGTTGTTAACCTTGACCCGTACTGAAATGGGAAACGGGATTGGAGGTTAGCCTTGACCCATACTAAAGATATGATTTATGATTCTGATACATTTATATGATTCCATGTTTTTGTGATCCCATGCTTATATTAAATGATTTTATAAGTTTCATGTTTTTGATATCCTTATGTCATGCCTCCTAACTAATGTGCTTGAGATGTATCCTTGTATTCATTCCATTAATGGGCATTTTTAGCTCATCCCTTTGTTCATGTGTTCCCCAGGGTACCCTATGCAGATGTAAGAGCTCAAAGGAAGTTAGAAGATCTTTATGGAGATTAAATAAAGAAGTTTTTTAGACCCATGTTTTTTGTTATATATACCTAGTCTTCCAAGACACTAGACTTAACGATACTTGGCTTGTACTCTAATGATTAACTATGATTGAAATAATGAAATGTTCTATGTAAAATGCTCGGGTCACTATAGGCGTGAAGAACATTGACATCTTCGACTTCTTCCTCGTGCTAACACCAACAAACGAATGAGGCAGGGATTGTTGTTTTAATACCTCCCTTTCTCGTTCTTGAGGACTCATTGTAATTCAAGAAGGAATCATAGATGCTTCCTACCACTCTAACGCAGAGAGTGCGGGCCAAATGAACATGGCCCGAAATCTTCGAAATTATTATGATTATTTGTTGTGTTCTTCGCGATGAAGGTGATGGCGCGACCGCACCGCCCAATGGAAGACAAATGCAACTTGTGCTGTAGCGGAAAATGAAGGACGGCCGGCCAAGCCGGTCGCCGGTGAAGGCGCGGCACGCGAACACACCGTGTGGAGAGGACGGCTAGCCATCCGGACAGCCGTGGCGGTCTGCCACACCGCGACCGCCCCGCCCCGCCGCGGTACCTCGCCGCTCCACGGCCGCCTCGCGTTGCACCACGGCCCCGGCGCCGCCTGGCCAACCCAGCGCCGCACCACGGCCCCCGCGCTTCCCCGCGTTCCCTGCGCCACCCCGTGGCCATACCTATTTCTATCTAGGCCACCTAGCGCGGGCTGGGACAGCCCGACCGGGTCGGACCAGACCCAGACCAGCGTCGACCCTATACACTCTTTTGGCCATAACATTAGCACCCGACATCCATTTGAAAAGACTTCTGTGGTGCAAGAAACCTTGGAGTGAGATGATACTTTTGGTGTACCCCAATATAGGTTTGGATAATGTTGGGGTATGGTCAGGTTGGATCGAGCACGAATCCAATCGGACCCTCAGAATTAAAAGGCTAATATCTTACACACTAGGCGTTCGATTGACACATCATCTATTGCATTGAGACCCCTATTACTTGGTAGTCCTTTGGGATACTTCTTCGTGGGACTTCTTGGAAGTTGGATTATCAACTAGTGGCTTGAGGAGCGGACCCTTCCGGAGACAAGTGAGCTTTGTGTGAGAACCCTGTATCTAGCTGTGACGATGTACTAGGATCCTTTGTGAGTCTGACGATGTACCGATGATGTTCTAGGATCCTGTGTGGGTATGACGATGTACTCACAATGTACTAGGATCATGTTTGGTTTTAACGATGTACTTACGATGTACTAGGATCCTGTGTGGGTTTGGCGCTGTACTGATGATGTACTAGGATCCTGTGTGGTTCTGACGATGTACTGACGATGTACTAGGATCCTATGTGGGTCTGACGATGTACTGACGAGTACTAGGATCCTGTGTGGGTCTGAAGATGTACTGACGATGTACTAGGATCCTGTGTGGGTCTGACGATGTACTAATGAGTACTAGGATCATGTGTGGGTCTGATGATGTACTAACGTGTACTAGGATATTGTGTGGGTCTGATGATGTACTGACGATGTATTTGGATCCTATGTGGGTCTGACGACGTACTAAAGATGTACTAGGATCCTGTGTGGGTTTCACAATGTATTGACGATGTACTGGGATCTTGTGTGGGTCTGACGATGTACTAGGATCCTATGTGGGTCTGCAATTTGGGATCCTTCGTGGTTCTGCCTCTTAACATAGTAAGATGATTCAGTAGTTACATCTAATCATCTCTACTACTGTACCTAAGTTATACCTGGTGTGAGATGAGTTCGTACCTGTTTGGTACTTTCTTTTGTGGTAATACCTTGGTAGTATTCTTCTGTGTGGCATACCACTGTGGTACTTACCTTCACGGTATTCCTTCCTTTGTGGAACAATTGAGATTTAGGATTTTGAGTTAGACCCTATGTTTCTTCATGATTTAGATGGGTATATTTGATAAGTTAGTTATATGTATGGGAATATATCTAAGTAGGGTTGTCAGTTCATTTCATGCTTTGGGGTTTATCGTTTATGTATTTTGTGATACCTTGAGGGTCTCGAGGTCTCTACTGAGTATCGTTATACACACCCCTACACGGGCTATTCCCACACCTTGTTGTGTTTGGTGAAGACAACGGACAGTGCTGATCGAGGCTAAGGGTACCAGGACTGACTGAAAATTAAATTTTTATTTCAAAACCACTTTTGAGGATAATGTGGGAAACCAGAATGACATCAAAGACTTAAACACAACCATGCCTCCACGACCAAGATCATCAAGAAAAAACAATCCACTTCATTAGCAAGGAAAATCTTCACCCAACAACAACAATATGATTTTCATCCACCTTCCCATAACTGCTCAGCTAGATGTCCCATGCAAGAATGCATGGGCCCGATACCGATGGCAAGCTCCATACCCTCACAAAACATCCAATTCTGGAAGTGATGAAAATGAGAACACTCCCTACTCTAAACATCCTCTAGAATAGTTCCTTGAAAATAAGATGGATGCAATGATCCCATGGATCAAGGCCGTAGTTCCACAAGTAAACACACAAAATTCAAGAACACAAAACCTCATCAATTTAAAGAAACATATACCAAATCAGCCTTCATCAGGTCAAATGAAATCAGAAGCTGTATCCTCCACCCACACCTTGCATGTAGGACATCATTAGGTGAATCATACCACAAAATTAGAAGATTGAACCAACCACAGAATCATCCCAAACCACGATCCTAAAAAACCAATCAGAAATATCTCAGAACCATGGGCTTCAGTGATTATCCCTGCCTTCGTCGTAGCACCACCGCCAAACCAAAACACACTAGTGAAAAACATGGAAGCCGTCCCAAATCCAACCAAAAATGGAAACAGATGCAAAAAATGAAGAAAAACCAGAACCTTCACCAGTGCGAATGTGAAAAACCAGCAAGCTTCGGAACTCCATAACGCCAGAAGATTAGAACCCACCATCACGCAACACACCAAAAAGCCATGCGAGAAGTAAGAAACAAGACCAAACTCAAAAGATAAGGAGGAAATCTATAGATAACCTTTACTTAGGAACCTCATAGGATGAACCAGTAGCTATCTTTCTCTTTCTTCGGTTGTATTGTATTTCAGTTGTACTTGTACCTTTACTATTGGGTTTGTATTCCGACCCCTCTTACTTTCAGCACTATTTTTTCTATATAGTTTACTTGTGTTTTTATCTTACTATGTACTTGTTTGAGTGTGTTTATAGGATATAAAGGTAATGCATTCCTGGTTTTAGGGGATATGCCTTTCAGTGCTAGTCACCAACCCCTGCCTATGGAAGGCGGGCTTGGGGGAGTCACGACACGGGCCCTTGGGGTCGGGTCGTGACAAATGGATTCTTGTGGCTCATAAGAGGAGTACATTATCTTAGTTGAGTTCCCATACAACAACATTTATTAGGCCTCAATATATACATTTCATTTTGAATAATTTTATGGGAATCCTTATCATTATTTACTTTTTTTGGTAGAAACAAGTGTGACTCCACCGGTTGTACAAAGAGTTGTGCAAGAAACAACAGAGAAGAATCAATTGACCCGAAATAGAATGAAGATATTTTAGGGTCTTTATATATTGTATGATGATCATCGATGTTGATCATTTTAAATTTTTGAGTGGTCATATATTCTTGAGAATATATATAGGGATTTGGAGTCACTATTTTGGTATGAAGAGAAATTTATCTTCTCAATACATAAGACCTTTTTAGATATATGAATGGGTTGGTGTAGAGGAATTTGTTTGGATTTTTTAGTGAGGTTCAGTTCAATACATAATTATTTTTAGATATTTTAATTGAATAAGTATCAACTTGATCATAACCATGTTATTAAATGGGATCATATTGAACTACGTTCAGATGATATGTTGGTTTATCTACTGGTATGGATTGTGGATAAGAAGGATAATTTATTCCATTGAAAAAGAACCAGTTTAGTGTGGGTTATATGGAAACATAGTTGGATTTTGGAATAAATTAGGGATTATGAGAAGGAAATAGTGGAACAATGGATTCCTCTTATCAATTCATGGATAAAATTCAATATTAATGGTGTAAACTCTCATATTCCAAGACCCTAAGGTTGAAGAGGAATCTTTTTCAATCATCATGGCTTTTTAAGGGATGTTTTAATCATTGTATTTGAATCATCATAGCCTATAAATATGAATTGGGGTTAATGATACATTATATAAAACATTTTGTCCTGAATAATTGGAATTATTTGTTGAGGGAATTTAATTAAAAAATTGTAGTGATGACTTCAAAAGATAGAACAAGGGATGCTCTTTAGAGGATTATAACTTATTGGATTGAGTGAATCAATCATGATAGACATATTAACTTTATTATATCACATGTCAACAGAGAAGAAAATCAGGTGAAGGATGCCTTGTCAAATAGAGTGATCATGGGGATGAGACAGATGTATTCTTTTAGAGACCCAAGTTTTTATGAACTAATGGCGGAAACTAATATACAGGGAGTAATTCATTCCTGGATTATTAAAAACCCTGGTAAAATCTGATACTTCTTACATTTTATTTTATAAATTTTCAGGGGTCGAGTTGTCCAGATCCTGGACCATCTTCTTACATTCCCAGGATAGAAAGACAAGTGGTGGGGAGAATTTAAAACCCCTAATTTCAGGTACTTGATCCTTTATTTTTTTTATTTTAATTATATATATTGTATAGATTCTTTTTTGGTAATTTTTGTAGGGTTTTTGAAGTTTTTTAAGGATTTTATATAGGTTAAATGTTTAATAATGGTTATTATAAACTATGAACCACCTCTCAGAAACCTTACTAAGGAAAATATAGATCACTAGGTAGGTTCATAGTGGGTGCATGGTTTGAATAAATCATACAGATTCCAAAGAGAAACCATGAGAGCCTACTATCATTTGAGATATTAGATAATGAATTTTTGGCACATGGTTTGTATAGCTATGAAATATAACTATGGGATGTTCTTATATAGATAGTAGCTAATGAATGTTCAGTGAAGGGATTTCCAAACTGTGAGTCCTAATTGTTCACTATTAAAAATTAGATCTAAAATTTATGGATCAATCGATGTTTACCACCTTAATTACTAATTGTTTCTAAATCTGGTAATATAACATTTTTATATACCTCCCAAGACTGGAGAGATGATTACTTCCTATTTGAGAGTGATCCTTAGTTGAATTAAGTGTGTTGGATGCTCAGATTCCTTAGTTATTGTCCGTTATTGGTGGATTTTTATAGATCTATCCCTCTCCCCTCATCCATAACTATAAATATACTCTATAGAGTATATATCTATGATGTATCATGAAATTCATGATTAAATATATGTTTTTTTGGTTTAATTAAACATAATGTATGTTTATATCTATGATTTTTAATCCAGGTTTTGAATTTTTTGTTCCATTCATTATTTTCACCAATGTTTGAGAGGTAGATGGCTTCTCAATCAACTCCTCTTGATTAAAACATGAAGTATCAATTTCAATTTTTTTAAATTTCTTTAAATTTATGTCCAAACCTTATTTTATTTTATGAGAACCTCTTTTGGGATGTTTTCATGGAAATTGTGGAAATTTGTTTGTTTTTTCGAAAGATCATTGAGTTAATGATTATAAGATGATTATTTTAAAAATATGGTCTTGTTTGGATTTATGGAAAATTATTATATAATTTTTTTAATAAAGGAAATGATTTATTGAAAATAATTGGAATGTTTTTTGGCATATATGGTTGGAATGAGTTCATTTTCATTAACATGACCATGGGTAAGGGGTGTGTGCTATTAGGGAACCTTGTATTGGTTACCTAGTAATGACTTATTAGATAAATGAGAGAAAAATTATGAGCATGGAACCGTCACTTGGGAATGAATGTGTGGATATGTGGATGTGTTGAATTGGTATTCTGAATAGTATTTGATAAATGGTTTTAAAATATCGTTTGATTTATTTCTATAGAAATTATTTTTTTATAAAATAATATTGGGATATAATATAAAAAAATTTAAAAAAATTTCAAATATTTATGAAAAATTTTATAATATGTTCTATCCTAGTGGAATGAGTTAGTAAGTCATTAGGGAAATCCTACTTATTTATTACTCACCCCCTACTTGGGAACTTTTGTACATTTGAAGATGTTATCTATTGATACATAGGAAAAGGTAAAAAATCTCATTTCTTAATTAATGTATCTTGATACCATGGGAATAGATTGAAGAGTCAGATATTAGATCAGGTTGGGAGTTTGTGAGTTAGTGTATTGGTTGTCTTTAATTTTTTTGTTTCCTATTTTTACTTTGATATAGTTTATTCTTATTGTTTTGGTTATACTTATGTTATATGACCTCTCTATCATGCATCATATAGTAATATAGTTGGTTTTGTCTTTTGGTTTGGTTGTTTTATAATTATAGGATAAACCATACACAAAATTTTTATGAAACCCTTAGAATTTATTCCTAGACTTTGGTGCCTTGGGGATGTCACCTATGTCTGGTAACACCCTCCACCCATTCCTTATATAATGGGTGAGGCATGGAATGTTACATGTACTAAATTAAATTTTAGTACTAGTTTATCCTCAGTCTAATGGAACAACTTAGTGAATAATTCAGACCTTGGAAGATATTCTTCATTATTCTAAAATGAATTTCTAGGGAAGTAGGGATTAAAAAATTTATCCGGTTGAGATTTTATATAATTAAATTTTTTCTTACATCGTATAGATTTCACCTATTGATGAATTATAAGGAAAGAAGTATCAGTCTCCTTCATTTTTGAATGAGGTAGGAGAATGGAAATTTATGGGAATAGAGTTGGTAGAGGAAATGACTGAGAAAGTTATGATGATTTGGCAATACATAAGGAAGGCTCGAAACAGAAATAAAATATTTTCATATAATCAGAGTAAGGATCTATCATTTGAGTAAGGTGGTTATGTTTCTCTTAAAAAACTATATGGAAAGTGTTATTAATTTTGTTGAAAGGTGAATCTAAGTTCATGATTCGTCATACTAAATGAAATCATAGATAAAGTTTAAAAAATTTCTTACCAATTGTCCTTGCCTCCAATTTTATCCTGGGTGTACAATGTTTTTCATGTTTGTATGTTAATAAAATATACTCCAGATTCATCTCATTTTTTAATCCTAGAGATAGTTAAGTTTCAAGATATCACTTCTTATGAGGAACAACTAGCTTCAATTATTTTCCAAAGATAGAATGTGTTGTGAAATAAGGTAATTCACCATGTTAAGGTTTTGCAGAAAACTCGTATGTTCAATAAAGAAACATGGGAATTTGAAAATTTTATAAGGGAAATATATCTCTAATATTTTGATAAGTGGATAAAATAGTGTGGATGAAATTTAAAAAAGTTCAGAATAATTTAACAACTCATTTAATGGTGTATAAAAATGATTTTAATATTATTTTAATATTTATGATATTTATGGATATATTCATTAAAAACATTATTTTTTTTTAAAATATGAAAGGATATAGTTTTATGAAAATCATTTTTATAAGGTTTTATTTAAAATTTTAATATTCCAATTATAGAATTTCAATTTGAAAAAAAAATCATTTTTGAATTCATCATCTAAAAATTATACCATAATGAGTATTTGATAATTTTTGGGAATGTTCTGAAAATTTTTATGTTTTAATAATTAGTGAAAATACTAATTTATTAAAAAAATCATTTTATTTTCAAGTATTTATAAATTTAAATTATATTTTTTTATTAGTTTTGTTTTTTTAATTCAATTTTTAAAAACAATCCGATTTTTTTAAAATTTAGTAAAACAAACATTTTGTACTTAAATTTGGCATTTTTCTAAAAAACAAAATGTGTTTCATTGTGTTTTATAGGTTTAATTTTTTAAAAATTATAAAACATTAATGTATTTAATATTTTTTAAAAAATATTATGTATTTGGAATCATATAGTTCTAATTTGGTAAACAGTTCCATATTACTTTTGGTCAATATGAATAATAATCTTATTAATTTTTTATTACCATGGTCAAGGGTAAGTCGATAATTAAGGGTCAAAAATAATATGATAACAACTGTAAAATGACCCTAACGATTTATTTAATTTTATTTTATGAGTATATATTTTCCATAACCAATCAAATGTAAAATAAATGTCTTTATACTACATTTTTTATGTGATTATGAATTTTATAATATTTAATGTAATGAAAAGTCAAAAATGTCTCACTCTTGATTTTAATAACTATAATATTTTTTAACATGAGGGAAAAGGAGGATATATTCTGTTAAAAATAGTCATTTTGAAAACTAAATGATCTATCTTCATCATTTTAATTTAATTTTAATATTTAGTGATGAAATAATTTCCTTAAATTCTTATATAACATTGACGTAGTATTTATTCAGTTAATGAAAAAAATATATGATATCAAAAATATTATTTATAGTATAATTTAAAATAATTAATGTTCTTAATTAATTTTATATATGAATATAATATTTTTGGTATTTAGGATTTTTTTCTTCTATTTTTAGTTTTTTTATTGATATTATTAATGTAAATATAGTTAATAGATCTAAAATTGAGATTAATAATATTTTATAACAAATTAATTTTTATTAAATAATATAAAATTCATAAATTTTTTTCATTGTACAAGTGATTATAATATTATTTATAATATAAACCCTTGTCCATTTATGGGTCTTTTTTCATTTATATTAACTGTCCTCGCCATCAAATAGTAAATGTACTTATTGTCATGTTAAGTTTCAAAATAGTTAATGAAGGGTTAAGACAAAGTATAAGGGTTAAAATGTGATGAAAAGTTTTAAAAATTATATTATATTATATTATTTCTACTTTTTAACATATTATATTTTAATAATATCATTTTGGTTCCCCTTAGACAAAACAATTAATTTATATTAATTTAATATTTTAACAAATTCAAGGAGTTCCCCTCCCCTCTCTTATAAAAGGGAACCACTTATTCTAATTTATCCACACTTCAAAACCCATTTTATTAATCCAAGATCTACCCAAATCCTTCCCTAACAAATATACCCTTGTTTTATAGGACTTTATTTTGGATTAATACAAATCATATATTATATAAGGCGTTAAGAAAATGAGATTTCCCAAATAAGAGGTATAGTTTTTATCCACATGTTTTAGTTTTGTTTCTTTTTTAACCTATATAAAGTCTAATTAAAATAATAAAATTAGTGTACAAAATATAATGATATTTTATTATGTAAATTTCATAACCTATATACATCTCTATAATTCATCATATATGAATTTAATTCATCGTTCGTGTGTACGGTGGACTACAACCTCGTGAACCAATAAAATTATTTATCAATCATCGCCTCTCAAAACTACCTGTAATGATGTATTTAAGGAATATATATATGATATTAAAGAAATATTTATTATTCTTAAAAAATTATATATCATTTACCTTCTTACCTTTTCATTACCTGAAAAACAATAACAACATTCACGTGTACCTATATACTTCCACCTCCACGAAGTGACGTGATTCGTTTTTTATCACCACATCACATAGATTGTATCTATATGTATATTTAAATAAATAATATGATATATATGATATTATCATAATTATTTAAATAAAAAATAAAACTTAACTCTTTTAAATAATGGACTTTGTATGATAGAAACTGTACTCATATATACGTATGGTAAACTGTCTCCATGATTGTAATGTAGCTCATTTTCCATAACCATATTTAATGATTGGTTTTAAAAGAATAGTTTTTAAATAAAAATGATTATTATTTAATGTTTATTATTTTATATATGATGTAATAACTTCTCCTCTAACCATCTTTAACATATTTATGTAATTTGGTACTTCTGTACCGAATATCATCAAGACATTTGATGTGAACATTAATAATTAATTAATTGTATAAAACATGGTAATAAGTGATATAAAATGAATAATTAACTTAAAAAATATTATTACTAAATTAATAATTAACTTATTTTTATTATTTATGAATATAAATAATTTACATGATGATTATGTCTCAAGGTATGAGTCTTTATTTTAAAAATAATTTTTTAATGTTTCCCTTAAAACATTATTTTTCAATATCTATATTTTTATGGATGTTTTTACATATAAATAAAATAAATATGATGTAAATTTTATGTAACTTTTTATTTTACTTCAATTATTTTGAAAATGAATCATTTTACAGGAAGTTTGACTATCTTTACGAAGAAAAGGAATGTTTTATTTTAACTTATATGACAATAATGAATTTTCCATCCATCATAACTAATATTTGATGTTTTCATTATTTTATAATATTTTACATTTTATTCAAATAAAAACCATCTTTTCCTTTTATAGTTATTTTTTATACTGAAAATGGTATTGTATAGAAAATGTATTTTTGTATCCAAAAGTTTATTATATATGGGTTTAAAAGAGTTTCTCAAGAGTTGTATTCATGATATAGTCCATAGAAATTGTTTATACAGTTGTTTCTTCCCCAAATAAATCTCAATAGTGATCTAGATATATATTATATAATGGGTTCACCCAAATTTTACTCCAATTCAGTTGGTAAATATTATTTTCTCTGGGTAATTATATTAGAATTCGGCAATATTATTATTCCAATTTTTAAGGCTTCTTGTAAGGTTACAATAAGGGTTATTTCATAATTATGTTTCAAGTAACCTAAATGAGTTTTCTATGAATTATTAATAGTTTTTATGAAAATAATTTATTTTAAAATGTAAGAAAAATATCATTTATTTTAATGTAATGATTATTCCATTTTAGTGTAAAAATGGTTTTTTAATATAAGTTTTCAATGGGTTTCCATGTTTTTCACTAGAATAATTGTTTTTTTTATTTTTTATGACTATTAATGAGATTTTTTTACTCATACAATGTCATTAAAAAGATTATAGTGTTTAAGGATTTGTAATGGAAAAGATAAAGTGAAATTAAAATTAGTGAGTATTTTTTATGAAAAGAGAACTTGTTTTATGTTAAAAGATTTATATTTTCTTAAAAATTTATACTGAGTAGAAGTTACCACCTTGTAATTTATAGGTTTATTATTTTATATATTATTAAATAATTATTTAAAAATATAAACCTAAAATATATTTCATAGAATAAACTTATTTCTAATTTGAAATCACTATAGTATGTAATGTTTAAGTTCGAATACTTAAAATTGTTTAATCCATTTTATTATAACGACACATATTATTCCAAACTACAATTATTATGATTAATTATAATTATTATTTCATGTTTTTATTAACAAAAATCATGTTATCCATTACTATTATGTTCCCCCTTAATGAGATTTTAAGAGCACTGGTTATTATATTTCCCTTTCCCTAGGTTATAAAAACAAGTATTATGTATTATAAGACTAGAAGAATATATTATGTGAACAATTTGTTGGTGATATTTAAGAATAATTATAAATTTATTATCTTCTTATATATTAGATAAAAATGTCAATTTGATTAGAAAAAATATTTACTTGTTATTTATTTGTTCAAATTATCAAAACACAAAATTAAAAGTTTAATGAATTGTAAATAAGTAACTATATTATAATTATATATGTATATAAAATTAAATGTTGCATGTTATGTGTTTTCAACATTACATCTGGGAACATGGTTTTGGTGGCATGATAAATGGTAACAATGCTGTGTTTAGATAACTTTAGAGGTTATGATAATATTGGAAGTGGATGTTTTTAGATGTAGGAATTAAATAAAGGTGTGCTACATTATGGATGTTCTTAGTTCAAATTATATATATTATCCTTTAGGTAGGATGTGTTGAATATATTATGTTGTTTGGGTATTATGATAAGATAACATTAGTAAACAAACTGTGTTATAAAACTATATATATGATAAACTCTTTAAATTTTGGTAAGGTATATATTTTTTTCTTTTTCTAGAAATTATATCCCTATCTGGATACTAGAAAGTCAATGTGGTTTTGGAATAGATGCATCTTTGGGTAACAACTCTGAAAAAGAGTTAGTCAATTATATCTCAGTCATCTTTCTGGTGCATGGGTGATGGGCCAAAATTATGCACTATTCCATAAACTCATAGGGTAGAATATTGGGTTAGTTAACATTATCTTTATAAACTATTATTATGTATTTGAATAAATACTTTTATGGAATTTAATTATATTAAATATCCTACAAGTAAAATGACCATGGACCTATATTGAAGACAATCCCTCACATGTTAGGGTATTCACATCATATATAGACTATTTCTTCTAATCATATAGTTTCCCATTTTTGAATTTACTAAAAAATTTATTTTCAACCCTAAACATTATTTTAATTTAATAGCTAGAGAAAGAAGGAACCAAACAAATAATGGGAGAAATGGACATTTTATTAAATATCCTTCCATGAAATCAATTGGTACAAGAACACAGGTTAAAAATATTTTTATTATACCAAATCAACAATCAGAAATTATGATTAAGAAAGTGAATTTATTATAATTCCCTATCACACAAATGAATATATGGATGGAGTATAAATATTATTCTAGTGAAAAATATAATAAAGGATAAAAAGATAGAATTTCATTCATGTAAAATGTATGGTAAGAATCACACTATTAAATGTATCAAAAGAACTAGAAATTTTTTTATGTATATAAATGGTTGACATAATTAGTCTATTTACTAAAGAAAAATTTAGTATTTAGTAAACTTGATAGAGGAAGAATATTTGTCTTATAAATTTACATAAGATATTAATCTATTCATTTTTTTGAATTCTATCTTAAGTTATGTCTATCTTGATTTACATCCATAATTAATTGGTTTTTATAAAATATCAAGGAAATAATTTATTTAAGGGTGGATAATGTAACATCTAAATATTTTAATATATATATTTTCTATTTATAAAATAATGAGTTCTATATGTTTCTTAGCACACACTAAAAGGAAAGTCATGATATATTAGTGAATTAAATTAAATATATTTAAATAATTATTATAAAAAAATATAACATATCAATATATGATATAAAACATTAAAAATATTTAAATTATAAATTTTATATGAAATAATATTATAAACACTTAATGCATAATAAGGACATTTTTAAATAAAGGCTATTTATCTTTATAATTTTTATTTTCTAATAAACATTAAAAATACTTTTTTAGAAATAAAATTATATTAAATTAAATTTAGCTTCTAATTTAGAATAAATTTTTTTTACTTAGTATGGAATTTTTATTATTTTTTAAAAATATTGATTTTTAGTCTAAAATTTATTTTTTAAAAAACAATTTTCATGAACCTATCAATATATAAGAATGACCTTAAATGATACAAAAATATTTAAATGATAAAATTTTAAATTTTTGAATAATATTGCACACTTTAAAATAGTATTTTAAATCAAAAACCCCATGGGAAACATATTTATAACTAAAGTAAAGAAGTTTATTTAGTAAAGAAAATAATTTTATATATTTTCATTAACTTCTTTAATATTTTGTTAAAATTTGTTTAGATGTTGATTTTAATTTCAACATTATTTTTGTTTTAAAAAATAATTTATTTTATAAAAATTAGTGTCATTACAAATTTTAACTCATGCATAAATTTTAAGCTTAAGACCTGATTATCTCAAAAAAATTAAGAACCAGGAACCTATATTTTCATGTTAATTTTTATTAATCATAGTAATTTTTATTGGTAAAATTAATATCATATCTATTATTATAATTATAGAATTATATAGTGAGATATATATTAATATAAAACATTTTAATTCATTAACATTGGTGAAAATAAAATTTACCTAGGTAAAAATACACTCCAGTTAAGTGAAAAGTAAAGGTAAAATCACTTAAATAACTCATGGTTGACTCCAAATTTTGAATATAGAAGTTTTTTAATAATTAAAATCTCCCAATATTATTCTTTTATAAATATAAGAGTCCTCTAACTTGAATATTTTAAAGAAGAAATTTAATAAGTTAAGGTAATTCCAAAACTACCCTTTGATTCTCTTATAAAAGAAAAAAATACATCAATCCCATACACACTATTTCATTTGAATTAATTTTATAAACTCTAAAAATTGTTTCATCATATAACTCTAACCATTGATCCATAACCTTTTTTCCACCATTATGTATCCTAATCCCTTCATTTCCAATGGTAATTACAAGAAAAATAAAAGTTCCTGACATGAGTATTATTCTCCTCTTAGTCTTTATTTTTAATTTTCCTCTTTATAATATTCCTGAAAAATGATAATATATTTAATTTTCTATCTTATATATACTTATATTTTATGTTAATTATTTCTCAACTTTTTTTTATTCACTCCAAATAACCCTCTATGAAAAACAAAAGAATTGATCATGCGTATATGCAAACAACTACCTCTATGACACGATGTAGTTATTTTTTAATATCCACATCAAATAGATGATATTAAGGATGTATATGATGAATAATAATGTTTTATATATATCTTATAAAACTATTAAATGGATACTTTTCCATTTACCTTCATTCTAACCATTTGTTAAGGAATTATAACATTAATCATGCATATGCGATGACTACTACCTCCATGAATGACGTGCCTTATTTAACTTTACCTCCTAACAGGTATTGACCAAAAAAAGTGTAATTAATTAGATAATTTTATATTAATAACATTATTATAATTATTAAATGGTAAATTTTAATATTACATCACCTCATCAATTAATTTAGGAATGGGTTATCTAATTGTTCGTATGTACGGACTGTTGCATCCACAGATAATTAATTTCATTTTTTAACACGACCAATCATTAATATTTTAATGAAATAATTTAATAGTGATATATTATATATATTAAATTTAAAATATTATTTAAATTTTATATTAACACTATGTAATAGAACATTTTTATTCATTCGATCATCACAACACACTTTTGTTTTTGTTATTTGATCACCTACTTGAGCATTGTTGTAATGTTTATGCTGTGAATTAGTATGTAATGTTTTATTTTGTTAATATAATTTAATAATAAATTATTATAAAGTTTTTTAAAAATTAAGTTATAATATTAATATCTAAACATGTCAAAAATATATCATCATCATTTAGGAAAAATTATTTAATCAACTTTGTCACCTGGATCATCTCCTGGTGACGTAATTGAAACTCTATTGTGATGAAAGTGGAATATTTTAAATAATAATGTGATATATATTATAGTAAAATATTTAATATATGAATTATTAAATTGGTAGTATAAATTATGTATCAATTTAAACATTATAAAGCATGGGAATGAAAATTCAAAGTGTTAACACCTGATGTAAAAAAAGGCCATATTGAACCACTATATTCATATTAAATAATTATAAATGAATTATATTAATGTATTACAAGGATTAATAAGATTATAAAATATTTTATTTATATATTTATGGATGTTTTTTAGGATGTTATATAGTGTTTAAATAAGTTTGTAAATAATGTGAGGAATATTTATCTTAAACTCCCTTTGTTGAGACATAGTTTTCATTATAAACCAATTTAATTTTATATGGTGTATATGATACTAAATTGTTATGTAATAAAACAAATATCTTCTATTCATGGTATTTTAAGTTCATTTTAATTATATATTTCTTCAAATGGGTTTTATTAAATTGTTTCTCAAGTCATAATTGTTCTCTCAACTCATGTCATTTTTCTCAGGATTTGGGGAATATCTTCATGATTTTGATCTCCCATGACTCATATTAATACCATTAAATTTTAAAATAGTAGTTTTACATTTTCTATGGGGTTATTAATTATCTTCTTTAATATCCTCTAATTTTAATAAATTATTCATCCAATAATATAACACTGTTAATAATAATAACTACTTTACATTCCAATCACTACTGGAAAAATGACCTATAACCACGGTTCAAAACCGTGGGTATAGCCCCCAAAACCGTGGTTATAGCATATACCCACGGTTTTGGGAACCGTGGGCTGGAAACGTATCGGTATAGGTCCCCGACCTATACCCATGGTTTTCCAAAACCATGGGTATGGCTATTCTTCCACCGTGTCAATGAAACATACCCAATTTCCACGGCGTCAAAGTCTTTTACCCACGGTTTCAAAACTGTGGATATAAATCCTAAAATAATGCACGCGGCAGGTTTCGATCCCGCAACCTCTTCGCTGAAAACACCACGTCTAACCACTACCCTTACATCACCAATGGGTATATTTATATATATATATATATATATATTTAAATATAGTTATATAAACCGTGGGTATAAAGGGAAGAACAGTGGGTATAGGACTCCCACCAAAGAAAATTTCCTTCCCGCGGGGAAAACAATTTCACGCGCACACATAGGAAACCTATACCCATGGTTTTACATAACTGTGGGTATACATATTTTAGCCCAGACCTATCCCCATAGTTTTCCACAAAATTGTGGGGACAGGTACCCCTATACCCACAATTTTTGAAAACCGTGGGTATAGGTGACTTTTCAGGACCTATCCCCACAGTTTTGGAAAACTATGGGGATAAACCCCCTTATACCCACAGTTTTGGAAAAATGTGGGTATAGGTCCTAAAACGTTATATATACCCACGGTTTTCAAAAACCATGGGTATAGAGGTACCTATCCCTACAGTTTTTGGGAAACAGTGGAGATAGGTCCATTTTCCAGTAGTGAATGGATATTTTCCATCTATATTAATGTTTTATATATAAAATGTGTGATCTATGATCCTATTATGTTTCAAAATTGGTAACCTTAAATTTTCTCATCACCACATTTCAAATTAATGTTTAATTATCCTTTTTATGATGTGAGTTTCATAAGTTTTTTAAAAAAAACTTTTATGGTTTTCTAGATGGATAGTTTTCAAAATGGTTTTCCTTTAAAGTAATGTAATAAATGTTTTAAAAAGGATTTTTCAATATTATTTTAATGTTATTTCTAACTACATTGACTGTACACAATGAAAATTTATAATAAATTCTTTTTAAAATTTTTACATGGGTAATTTTCATTAAAATAAATCTATTTTACACATTTTCATGTGAATGTATCTTTCTGTCACCTTTTTTATTTTATAAGAGACTTCATCTACATGATTTCATGCTTCCAGAAAAAAAATAATTTCTTATATTTAAAAAAGTTAGTACTTTTATATGTTTTAAAAAGAGAATTTAAATTATTATTTTCAAAAAAATATTCCAAATTCATATAAAATTTTTCTTCATCTATTTCATGTTCTTGGTTATAGGTATTCCTCAAATAATACCATTCATTTTCATTATCTAGATGGATAATGAAATTATCTGTTAAATCTATGTTATAATTCATAACTACTTTTTTATTTTCTACTAATCAAATTTTATTGGAATGATTACTTCTAATTATTTTCCATTTTGAATTCTATGAGTTACATTTAATGATTAGAGGGTGTTTAACTAGACGATCAATGCATTGATTGTTTGAGAAAATTATTATATAATCTATATATAAGTTTCTTATATAGTGTAAATACAATATGTATAATCTATATTATTGAATGTTATTAAAAAAATTGTTACTAAATTCATTTCATGCCCATTTATTATTCATAGGTTTATTATGAAATGTTTATTGATTGAATTTGGAATGCTTCCTTAGGAGAACACTTGAAAATGATATAAAATCCATTTCATTTCCTTTTTTGTGATAAGCTGATTAAAATAATGTGCAATACATATGTATAATTTTCATTATGTGAATGGTATAAAATTAATTGTATATCCCTCCAATGCACAGGGATATATTTTCCCCTAAAGAGATATTATGGTACATGGGTAGTGAGTTTGGCCAAATATTGTGGTAATGATGTCATCCTAGCCAAATATATTATGTTAACAGGTGTGGTATCCTTCACATATTATTATGATGTTGTTTTTATATTGTCACTATATTTCCAATAAAACCAAACTCTTATGTTATACTCATCGGTCAATCCATGTTATTATGATATCCTATCTTTATTCCATGCTCTACTACTTTTGATTCATTCTCATTGTGATTTAATGTTATGCCCCATGTCTGTCATGTAATGAATTATTATTATGTTTACACTTAGTAAGAATTTTATCTCACCGATTTCTATGTTTCCCTTTCCGTAATTTATGAAGGAATGTATTAAGTTTGCTAATCATAAAATAGTATATTATGAGAAGAATATATGGATGACATTGAATAATCATAAATTATTTATTATCTTATTATATAGTTGGGGGAAAGTTTTTTTTGTAATACTTGAGATTTATTAGTTAGTAATTTTTAATAATTTTTCAAAACTCTAGAAAAAATAATATTGATTGTAATCATGTTAAAGATATAAAAATCCTAGATATGTATTAAATCCATTGTTATAAGTTAGGTTTTTTCACCACCATATTTAGGAGCATCGGTCTGGGGCACTACATATGTTATCATAAATGTGTTTAGATACGTCAAGTGGTTAGGATGATATTCAATAAGGTTGATTTTTTATTTATGAATGAAATTAATGGTTTATGAGTTTGGTATTATCTTAGTTTCAATGGTATAGATAATCCTTTTTGTTTAAAGTGTTGAATATCTTATGTTTTGGATATTATATATAAGATAAATTTATTAAAACACAAAAGTATAAATATAATTATAATAGAACCTCCTAAAATTTAGGAAAACTAAAGATTTTGTGGTTTTCCTACCAATTATATCCATATATAGAAACAAAAAAGTGGATTTAGTTTTAGAACAGATGCATCTAGTTGTAACAACCTTGAAACGAGTTGGTCAGTTATATCATGGTCATAATTCTGGTGCAAGGTGAATGGAACCTAATTGTATGTCTTTCCAAATACTTCCTAGGGTATTCTTTGTAGGTTTCGGGCGCAGCGGAAGCGCGTTGGTGGGTTTTCCCAACTTTAATTTTAACATTAAACAACGTTCAATCTGAGATCCGTCACGATATAAAACGCCGAATCTTTGGAATATAAAAAAGAACGAAAAGAAAAGAAGAGTCCTAGAACCGTTGAAGAGGATCATCATATGTTGATTATAATTAATTTTTATTAATGCATAAGAATTACCTCGTTGGAATTCTTTCTTCGTTGATGTGTCCGGTCACGATTCGGTGATCCGTCGTTGCATCGTAGAATCCAAGTGTAAGATTCCTCTAGTGGTGATCCACACGTGTGTCACATATCTCCGGACATCACCGAAGGGATCTCTGGGTGCTAGCATGGAAGAACCTTCGCTTGCGATGTCCGCCTTCGACCGCCTTGATCCCGTGGAGGATCTTACTCTCGTAACATGACGACGTTCTTGGTGGAAATGAAATTCTCTCTTGGCTTGAGAGTATTTCCAAATCCGTTGTCACAACAATGGATCTTTAAAATGTTGGGGTTGCGAGGATATTTATAATCGGGTTTGAGGTTAATAGAGTTATGAAAATAAATAAACGCGTTACATGTTTTATTTATTTTATTAACTCTTATTGAAAACCTCCATGTCGAATTATTAATTCCTTGACATGCACCCATGCTGATTATAATAAATATCATTTAATAAAACAATATTAAATCCTCAAAATCCCAACTGGAAAAACTAAACTTCATGTAATAATTAATACACGACGTGTACTTGTTTTCTATAAAACTACACGGCGTGTATATTTAATATACATGGCGTGTACTTTTATTTTCCATTTTTCTCCACCACATTTATTATACCTTGAGTAATGAATATTTATTTAATAAATAAATGTAACTGCATTACTCGCTAATAAATATATTATTTCATCCACAATATATTCTCTTGAATAACTAGTGTCAAAATAAATGCAATCAGACATCCTTAAATAATTATTAAACCACAGTCGAGAATAATATTTATTTAACTTGTTAAATTAATATTTAATTGAGATACATGGACACACTTACTGTGTGACCCTCTAGGCCTCTTTATCAGTGGCATTAGGCTGAGCCTGCCTAAAGTCCAAGGTTAGCATCTAGAAACATGCCAAGGCAACCATAGAGAAAGAAGTTAACGCCGCAATGATGTGTCACCTCCTACAAATGCTTACCGTGTAATATAATCCCTTTGTCTCGATATCTCCAATCAAGCGGGTTGCATGCTAGTTCCATCAACCCATGTGCTTGATTATTATTTCTTTAACTTCCCGGAATTGAACTTTACATACCTTACCATGGCCATGGATTTATTTAGGCTATATCAATTCTATCAAAGGGCCTGAGATATCTACTTCTGTTATGGAACGGAAGGGAGAAATCCTTTCTCGCATTATTTATTAATGCAGTATTACTCGTGACGCACCCAACGTATCCTACCTCACTACAAATAGTATGTCGTCACAATTTTCATCAATACATCTAAGTGCGCAAGTTGTAATACCCATTAATAATAGTCTTAAAGTCTAAGGACCAATACACACGTCCGCAGATAGGAACATCCAATGACACTATGAAATGTGGATTTCCTACTGGCAAGTCTTGTTCTCATAATATCCTCCTGGATAGTACCAAGGGCACACACCATGAGAAGGTGCCTCAAAGTTTTATGAGTCCTCACCCCTAATGACATGTATTATTTGTGTCCCTAAAATAATATCATCCGACCATAGAACATACATTCAAGAACAGTGTTATGGAACTTCCGGGTTCTCATCATAGCAGGGATCTGCTACGACCCTTTAATGAAATAGGAATCCTTAGGACATTATCACATGACATGTCACGCAGAAGAACAATCAAGATGTGATAAGGCTTTTATTGAATGAATAAATTATAAAGTAGTTGGTTCTACAACACCAACTCCAACATTCTTGGGTTGATTAAAAATCTATTTGCAAAAGATTATCAAGGATTTTATCATATGTATAAATGTAAGTTAACTAGATTAGATAACCTAATAGTTAAATAACAATTTATAGCCTATATTGAATATAGTGACTCATAAGTTATTGAAATCACATCATTTCTGAAATATATATTCTAATAAAATATTTTTCTGTTTATATATTTACTAAAATAAGTTTTCTAATCCTAGAACATACTTTCAATTTAATGGTTTGATCATGAACGAATCAAACAAATAACAGTTTCAATGGACAATGAGATAATTTTTCCAACCTTCAATATATTAGGATAAGAACTGGGGATAAAATATTATTATTATAAAAATTAGATATCACCAATTATGATTAAAAAGAAAACCTAGTGGAATTCCCTGTCACACCAAAGAATATATGGATGGAGTCTCATACAAATTTGGGTTATGAAGATGATGAAAGAAAAAAAATAAAATTTCATTCATGTCAATAATGTGGGATGAATCAAATAGGGTAATTTCTAAAAGTACCTATAAAATGTTTTATGTGTGGAAATGTATGCTATAAATCATATAGTAGCCAATTTCAAATAAAGCATTTGTGTAACTTGAAAGAGGGATAACATTAATCTTCTTGTTTTACTTAAGATATTAATGTAGAAATTACAGCTCAAATTTTATCATTAATAATGTACACCTTTTTTAAAATCTTAATAATTTTTTTTATAAAAAATATTGTGGAAGAAATTATTTTATGGGGAGAGAATTTAGCATCCTGATATTTTGGTATATATTTTCTTCCAAATAATACTGAGTTTGATATCTTTCTTGACACATACTAAAATTATGGTCATGATATATTATTAAAATAAATTATTCATATTTAAATTATCATTATGGTAATATATAATATATTTATATATGATATAAAAAAATATATTTCATTAAATTAGAAAATTTGTATGAAAAAATATTTGAAAAAATTAATGGTTATTAAATTCATTTTTAAAATAAATTAGATATGATTATATATTTTTTTATTATCTGTTAAAAGTATAAAAATTTTAAAATTTTAATTAGATAAATATTAAATTTATTTTTTAATTTAGAATAAAAAAATTTACTTAGTATGTATTTTTTATCCTCTTATGAAAATATCAATTTTTATGCATAAGTGTGGTTTTCATAAAAAGTTTAATTTTTATGACGTTTTAAATATATAAGAAAGACATGTAAGGTTAAAAAAAATATAAGTGATAAAATATGAAATTATTTAATAAAATTATACATTTTAAACTTTTATATAAACTTATAAAACTCATGGAAAACATTTTTTTGACTAAAGTAAAAGGATACAATAATAAAGAAAATTGTTTTCTATCTTTTCTTTCAATAAATTTATATTTTTCTGAAATTAAAATATCTATTGAATTTAATTTAACTTATCCAATTTTTTATTTATAATAAATAAATATTGGTCTTAAAAATTATTGAAATTTATAATTTCAACTCATTTATATTTTAATATTAAAACATTATTTTCTTAATAAAATGTTTTATAAACTAAGAATGTTTATTTTGAAATTTAGTTTTCATAACCATATTAATTATAATAAATACAATTATTTTGATAAAAAGAATTATAATAATCAAATTATGTTGTAATTTCAATATTAATAGTGCACATGATTATTAATTACATTGTGTAAAATGAAAATTTATCTAGGTAACAGTACACTTGGGTAAAGTGATAAATGAATGGAAAAGCCCCTAAATCACTCATGGTTGACTCCAAAATTGTTTTATGTGAGGATTTTGGACCATAAAATTTTCCAAAATCAATATATTATAAATATGGGAGTAATTGATCTTGAATAGTGTAAATAAGTAATTTAATAAGTTAATGTAATTCCAAAACAACCATTTCCATTACATATAAAGTACATAATTACACCACTTCTTTAAACATATTTTCATTCAAATTACATGGTTATAATATAACTATTTTTTCTTCCTATAACTCCATCCCTCTAAAAACATCCTTTTCTATCCATATTTATCCCAATTCATTTGTTTCTAAGTATATTTTCAATGAAAATCAAAGTTCCCAACATGAGTATCACTCTACTATTATTCATTATTTTTAATATTCCACTTTCTAATCATCCATAAAAGTGTTAATATAATGAATTAAGAATAATATATATACTAAAATTCAATTCTATTAAGTTCAAAAATAAAAATTCAATCATTCCATATAATCATTTGTGGAAAATAATGGCATTGATCTTGTATACATGCATACTACTACCTCAATGACATGATGCAATTTATTTTTAATCACCTCATATTATGGATGGTATAAAGGATAGGTTTTAAGAAAATTAATGATATATATGTCCCTTATAAAATGTTTAAATTATCATTTTTTTAATCTAACTTTATTTGATCTATTTGTTAAGGAATTAGATTGTTAATCATGCATATGTTCAGAATACATCCTCCATTAATTACCCATCTAATTTCTCTAAACCACCTAACACGAAAGTACCAAAAAGTGTAATAAATAAGATAATATATTTTTTATAATTGTATTCAAATTATCAGTTATAAAATTTTAGTATACCATCACTCTTTACTTTCATTGATGAATGGGTTCTTTAATTGTGCATCTGTGAAGAATACCTCCTCTAGGAATGACAAATTTCATTTGTCAACAACACCAATAATTAGTAATTATAAGAATGGATTTTATATATATTGATGATATATATTAAATTTATATTATTCTTTAAATGTTACCTGTAAATTACATAAAAAATCAAAGATTATGACTATTTATTAATGAAAGAAAAAGTATAGAAAAGAGATGGGGGAGGTTAAACAAAGGGATTTTCCCTCATCTGAAACAAAAAAGACAAACAGATTAAAGATCATAATAATCCACATCATCCCAATAATCTTAATCACAAGCATATTCAAATTCATATTGATATTTAACTTGATTAAAGATCTTTATAATATCTACATTGACTAGGATTTACACCTTAGAGGAATATTTGGTAGACATAGTCTGTGGTAGGTTAGAATAGTCATTTAGTGGCCATCTCTTCAATAAAGAATGAGTGAATCCCTCACTATCAACCACTTTTTCCTAACCGTATAAATATTTATCTTTAAAAGTGGCATGAGCACCGTTGCCCGATTCCTTAAGGGGTTCTTCTCATGCCCTCATTAGTAGATACATTTCTCCACTTCTCAGAAATCCTGGAAGAAACAAGTACTTTTTTAATTTCTTGGTCATAATAAACTTTCTATTGAGGTTCTATTTGATTGAAATTGTCATCCTTCATGGTTGGAGGATTATAATCCATCAAATTTAAGCATCCTTTCTCTAAATAGGACTAAGAAACGATATCTCGTGAAGTATCCATAGGTGACTAACCATCATCAGCCTTTGTAACCACTTGTACATGTTCCAACAAGACAAAACTGGAAAATCTCGCATTATTTTGAGTGCATGTGGAAATATAACTATCACCAACATTATCAACCTTTATCACTTTGAATTTATTCTTAAAAGATTCCTCATAATTCCCTTTTATAGAAAAAATGAGCAAATCATATTTTTATGGCATGCCTCTTTGACGTTCCCAATTGCTTGACATTCGACACAAAAATTTGGAAGTCAATCATAATAAATATTAATAGGAATATCATCATCCAATGTTGTAAGTACTATATGATTAATTAAGAACATGATTTAGTCAACTTTCACTAGTACCCTAGAAAAATTCCAAAACATAGCCACATCAATGGCTCTTTCAATCCTAATCAGAATACAAACAATATAAGAAATATGAAAATGGATATTGGGATGCCATAAAATCTAATTAAGACCAATGATTTTGATCCAGAATTGTAAATGAGTATTTTTTAAATTGAATTTATTAAACTAAAAATCCCATTCTTGAAATCGAATCATACCTAAATTTAAAATAACTGATCTGATCCCCCAAGCCCAACACTTTAATTCCTATGATGGAAAAATTATGTGGAAGAAGCCCCTACCCATGGGAATACATTTCCAATCCATATAGTTCCAAATAGAATCATTTTTTTGGAAAAATTCCCAAACTTTCTATAGTTTTCCATCTACAGGGAGCACCATCCTAAAAATAATGGGAAACATGAAAATGTTAAATCTATTAAGAATAGACTCTTTATTAGCAATGACACAGGCAGTATCTCCTCACTTCATAATCTGATCTAGGTCCTTGAAATGTGTGAAGTTACTTCTAATATAATCCCTATTAAATGACAATGAATACTTTAAATGTTATATTAACACAATGTAATATAATTTTCATACTCATTCAATCATCACAACAGTTTTTTATTTTGGTCAGTTTACCGAATAATTGAGAGATATTGTAATGTTTATATAGTCAGTCACTTAATAATATTATATGAAGTTAATAGAATTTAATGATAAGGTATTAAATATTTTTTTAAAAATTATGAGTAATAATATTAATATATAAATATTTTAATAATATATCATCATTGTTCCTGAAAAAACATCAAAACACATTTATAATTGAAATCATGATCAAGTATTGTAATTAAAACTCTCATGGGATGAAAGTGTAACATTATAAATAATATTGGGAAATATATTATAGAATATTATTCAATAAATTAATGATGATAATGGTATGAAATATCACTAATTACCATTAACATTACAAATCATGTGCCAGATAATTAAACATCTTTACACTCAATTATAAAAATAAGCTATAATGAACAACTATATTCATAATAGATAGTTATAAAATAATTATATAAAAATATTATATATTTTAAAAATTTATGAAATATATGATTAATAATGTTATGTATTTTTTACAATATGTTAGAGTTTAATCAACTAAGAAGGGAAATATGGTAAGCGGTGTTTTTATCAAACTTCCTTTTTTGAGACACTTTTTACATTATACACCAATTTAATTTTATTTCATGTATATTATTACCAACTATTATTTTATCCTAAAATATATTTTAGTCATAGTGACCTAGGTTTATTTTTATGTTCTTTCTCTTAAAAGTGTATTTATTAAGTTATTACTATAAGGCCTCGACCTTAAACCTTACTTAATATTGAATTAAATGAATAATTCACATTGAGGATCTTTTCAGGTTTAGAATTTTAGAGAATTAGATCATAAAACATGTATTACATTCCACATTTAAGAAAAGTGGTTACATAAAAGATAGTATTAATTTTTCCCATCAACAGAAACATATTTAAAATAAAACATGGATTCTTTCTTGACACTTCCTTGACACTATCATCATATCATGTACCTTTCCCTTGACCCGTGAAAAACATTTCAAAAACTTGGGATGAGCATAAAAAGCTCAGTAAGGGTTATAAAAATATGGAAATAAAACATGATTTCATATATACATAAGAATGAAATCATACTTTACCCATAAAACATATGCACTTTAACATACCTCATCAAATAATGAATAAATCATAGAAATCATAAGGTATAAAGGTAACTTGAGGCATTCAAACATTCTTACATAGGGAGTAACCCTCTTGGTTATGTTTGGAATACCCATCATAGTATATTTCCTAAATCTCTTTGGAGAAGCCTTAACGTTTCACTCCTTCGCGTTACCCAATGCATTGGAGAGATATATCAGGCTCACCTGCCCTTAGATTATCACGGAACCACCCGTCTTCATAATAATGCCCAAGAACCACAACATAATCGTATCACATAAAACATGAATAAAAGAAACATAACATTTACACTTTTCAATCACAAGATATCAATACATCACATTGATATAAAAACACTATGAAAACCATTTTCAATACCAAAATAAAAGAAAATTAAAACATGGTATTTATTTTTTATTAAAAAGTATGGCTTGTAGAGGAAGCCAAAACTCAAATAATGGTCACGGCGACAGAGAAGTCATTGTCACCACATACGTACGACAAAAAAACATTCCCTTTTGTCATTTAATAAACGCTTCATATAAAAAATATTCCTTTTGAATAAATGTAAAAGTCAAAGGGGTTTATACACCGTATAAAAGAAGGTTGTGTATAAAACAAAATATACCTCAATGAAAGGAGATTGAGACGAAGTCTCATACCTCGTATCCGACTTGACTTGATCGTTATTTAATCTCCTGAATAATAAACTTGAGTTAATTTCTACTTGATTAAGAACCTTTTTCAAGTTCATTATTCCCTTTATATCAATTATTACCGTGTCATGAACACTATGTAATTATTTTAGTTAATAACGGTCGTTTTAACGATCATTGGTACTTGAGTCAAAATATGCTCTTTATAATTACAAGTTGTTCATGTATACATTGTATCCAAAGTTATAATCATGATGTATATATCATATATATCATATATATCCAGTATATACATGCATTTATAATATTACACAACGTTTATAGGTAAGAAATGAAATGCACCGTTCATGGAGACGATAAGCCGTACGTACGTATGAACGCTACTTTCATTTCTATTTCATATTTTATGGAATTATAACATAATGATACATAATAGTATTTTAATTCCAGTATGGTATCATATATAATATCATTAAATATATCCTTTATATGTACCACATATGGTATTAACGAATCAAATCACTTTGAGGGGGCGGTAGTCCACACTTCCTAAAATGAAGATATCTCGTTTACTCATAATTGTAACCATAAAGATATGCCATAAATTACAAATACAGAAGCTTAAGTAAAACATAAACATATTATATATAATATATATATATATAGTGACATCTTAATGACCACCTTTTAAGGTGATATATGAGTGTTGAACAATCATCGTTTTGTGAGGTAGAAATTCGCCATCCACGGAAACAGTATGTTCTTTAACCATTAGATGTAGGTGTGTGTAAGTGTAGCTCGAATAATTTTTATAAAAACATCCTAGTATTTGGAATATACTGGTGTTGATACAAAATAAATGAATAAAAATATTTTAGGGGGTTGGAGAAGCAAAATAAAACATAAGAACACAAGAGAAGACACTATCTTTAAATCGGGTAACTCTTTTTGATTTGAGCTCAAAGGCTTCCTTGGGAAGACTTCTGCCCAAAGTGAGGATTCTAGGGGTTATAGAGGGATGTGGAGAGACAAAATGGGTAGTGTTTGGCCGAGAAAAAGGCTTTGTATGTGTGGGTAAGGAGGTAGAGGTGGGGGCCTTTTATAAGAGGAGAGGAGGGGCACTCTTGGAAAGTAAAGAAATGTTACTTTATTTTAAAATGCGTTTCGGATTTAAAAGGTCCCAAATTGATATAATTCTAGGATAAGGTGATAAGGGTTCTAAATCCACCCATCCAATAGGTTTTGGACAAGTGTAGGTCTTATATTTTACATTATATTTTCATTTTATTTAAATCATTAAATAATGAGGTAATCGTTGCATCATCATGGTGTCATAAATACTTTAATTTATTTAATGTATAAAAATTATAAAAAAAACTAATATAATATAGGAAATCTTTTTAGATTTCTAATTAATATTTATAGTCAAAAATATGACTTGTACAACCCCATTTAAAAATTGGTTTAGTAAAACAACTCATGTTTGTGTCATTTTTACTTTTACATTAAATAAAAGGCATTAATGTCTTTATCTTACCCAAGTGGATCTATGGGGTCCCAAAAATCGACCCATTGGTTGTCTTGGTCGGCCATGACACATCCAACAAGGGTAGGACATGTTTCTAGGTCATTTTAGTTTATTAAAACATTATTTATACCTTAAATTACACTAATTACCTCTAATCGCGATTAAAAACTTAAAAATTACTATTCACCAAAAAATTATTTTAATCCCATTGAACCACATTTTACTTATTAATGACAACCATTTATGTCGGATTTTTGAATTTCAAACCACAGAGGTGGTAAAATTTCATTTAAACGAAAAATCAGTTTTTATAACTACCACTTAGTGGTTTCACTATTCATCAAAAATTGAAGTTTTCCAGAAACAAACCAAAACTTCACCCTAAGCTATATTTGATATTCTGAATTCAAAAATGATGTCTATTTTAAAAAATTCCAAACATATAAGTTGCATTAATTAATTTAATAATCAATTTCTGTTGTCAGAGCAAATAGCGTGTTTTTATGAAACAATAAGTATCAAAAGATTGACACTAGTTTAAGTCCAATTTCAAAGTGAAATTAATTCCAATGACCACTATTGGATTAAATGGTAAAAATATATTCTAATTTAACTTTAAAACCAATTCAAAATATAATCTAATCATATAAATAAATTAGATTAAAAAGGGGTTTTGAATTAAAATACAACATTTTCACTATTCATTAAAAAAATGAACTTTATCAGAAAAATAACAACAATTAACACAAAGTAAATTTTGATGTCCCAATCATAAAGAATAAGTTTATTTTGAAAAATAGAGCTTATAAAATTGTCAAAAGATAGATTTAAAAGATGGTTTGCCATCAAAAGGGAGTAAAACAATCTTTTAAAAATATTAGTGTATTCCATGCTTAAGATTGGATTTATTCTCATTTTAAGCCTCTAAAACACTATATAATTCATTAATAGACATAGATAAAAATATCTATTATTCATTACTTACTTGGGATGTTACAATTACTCAAGTCGAAATTGTTTTCTCAACTCAAGTCCTTTCTTCTCTGGGTTATGAAATATCTTCTTGTTTTTGATCTTCTATGTCTCTTTTTTTTAACATTGTCATTTCAAATAGTATATATTATTTTTATATGGGGATAAATATTCTCTTATTTTATATCCTCCAAATTGATTAAATTATTTCTCAAATAAAATCACTATGTAAAATGGAGTAACTCTTATACTTTCTAATGAATATTTATCTTTCATGCAAGTGTTTTTACTATCAAATTTGTGATCTATAACACCAATATATTTCTCCTAAAGTGACCTTTAATTTTTCCTTATTATATTTCCAAATTAAATTTTTATTATCCTTTTTATAATTTTGGTTTAATAAAATGTACTTAAAGTACCTTTTAGGTTTTTTGCATAGATAGTTTTCAAAGTGGTATTCCATTAATATAATGTTATAAATGTTTTAAAAATTATTCCATAATGATTTTGTTAAAGTTATTTTAAAATAAATTTAATAAATTGAAATAAAATTTAAGTAAATTCTTTTCAACATTTTCCACATGGTTCTTTTTCAATAAATTTAACCTCTTGTTCATATTTCCTTATGATCATATAATTTCTACACCTTTTTCATTTTATTTTAGACTTTTCCTCAATACCTTCATGTTTTAAAAAAGGTAATTAATATTATAATGTTATAATAAATTCATTATTTTTTATGATTATAGTGAAAAACATACATTCTAAATTTCATGGAAATTTTCCTAATACTTATTATATTGTTCTTCATATATGTAATATTCTTGATCAAGGGTATTATTCAAATAATACCCTAAACCATGTTTATTTGGATGGCTTGTCAATTTATCTATTAAAACTATGGTAGGATTTTTCACTACTTTTTAATATCATAATCATCCACTTGTTTACTCATGAATCACATATAATTTTTTTTGAATGCCATATGTTCCATTACATGATTGAATATTGTTAACCATGACTCTAAAAGATTATATTAATTATAGAAATTTTTATAAAAAATGTATATCCTTTTCCTATGTGTTGTAAATACAATAAGAATAATAATATTTATTGATTTATATTTTCATATAATGATTCATAAATTCAATAAATACCTATTTATTTTTCAAGGTTTAATCATGATATTTGTATTGATGTAATTAAAAATTATTCCTTTTAGAACCGCTTAAAATGGATATAAAAACGATTTTATTTCATTTATTTTTTTGACATGTTTATGGAAACTATGTGGATGACATATATTTTCTTTTAATTATGTGATTGGTGGTCTAAGAATTATATATACCTCCAATGCATTGGGCAATGTTTTCATCTGATGATATATCATGGTGTGTGGGTAGTGAGACTGGCTAACTATAGTTTTTATATAGTTATCCTTGATCGTTGTTTTATACTAACAAGGTTGTGTACATTGACTTTATATTATGATGTCATGTTTATGTTTCAATAACATTTCTTATGATTTCATGCTCTTATATTATGCTCATTCTTCAATCCTTGTGATTATGATACCATATCTTTACTATATACTTAAATGTTTATGTTTTATTCTCATTATGATTTCATGATGTGACTCACATCTCCCATGTTATGATTTATTATTATATTTACACTTATTGAGTGTTTGATATCACCCCTTATTATGTTCAACTTTCCCTACGTTGTGAAAGAAATTATTATTATTTCTAAGCATATATGGGTATATTGTGTGTAGAATTTATTGGTAATGTTGTTGAATCATTATATATTTAATAGAATATTATATATTAGATAAAAAGTGTCTATTTTCTAACATGATGTGTAATTTAATATTAATTTTTTAATCCTAATTCTATAAAACTCTAAACTAAGAGGTATTTGGAGTTTAAATGTGTGTAAAATCTATTAATTATAGATGTGTACTAAATCTAGTGTTGTAGGTTGTGTATTATGATCACTAAATCTAGGATCATGGGTTTGGTGGCACTACAGATTGTATCATAGTATTTTTTAGATAAATTTATCATTTATGATGATATTGGTTGAGGATAATTTAATATTTATGAATGAAATCAATGGTTTATACATTAATAGAGATTTAATTTTTAACTGTATATACAATCATATTTGTTAGAAGTGATGAATATAAAATTTTGTTTGCATATTATGAAAAGATAAATTTAGTGAAAACTCAATTTATAATACTAAATATAGAATAAAATCATTATATTTTGATAATATAGAGATTTTATGGTTTCCCTTTTTATTATATATAGTTATGGATATTGTAAATGTGGTGTACTTTTTGTATAGATGTATTTATGGGTAATTACCTTGAAAAGAGGTGGTCAGTAATTTCTAAATCATCATTTTAGTCCATAGTGAATGGTCCCAAAATATTATCCTATAAAGATACTCAAATGTGATATTATTTGGTTATTTAAAATTCTATTTAAAATGTATTATGAAGAAATTGAAAATAATCTTTCATGGAAGTAAACTAGATTTGAGAACTTCATAGTAAAATCACTATGGATATCCTAGATTGAAGATAAACTACTACAATATTAGATATTTGAATAATTTATGAATTATTTCTTATAATAACATAGATTTACCATTTTAAATTTACTAATATAAGAACTCTCATTGCTAGAAATTCTTTTAAATTATCAAATAGATCAAGAAGAAACATTAGAAATAATGGATGTGATAGGAAATGTGGTGATTGTTCTAACCTAAAATCTTTTAGGAGATAACTGGGGTTAAATATGTTTTCATGATTCTAAATCAAATATCATAAATTATGATTAAAAAGTTAAATATAGTTGAATTACTTGTAAAATCAATGAAGAGAATGATAGAGCCTCCTAAAAATTCATGTGGTGGAGATAATGAAGGAAAAAAGAAACAATTTCCTACATGTAAAATTTTTTTTAATGAACACAATTAAAAACATCTAAAAGGAACTATAAAATGTCTTATGTTTCTAAAATGATGACATAAATAATCTATCTATCGAGGGAAAATGAAGAATTTAGTTAACTCGATAGAGGAAGAAGAATTTTCATCCTGTTTTACTTAAGATATTAGTGTAGAAATTTCATTTGAAATTTTATCATCATTTATGTCTATTATTTTAACAACAATGGTCAATGATTTTGAAAAATATTTAGGAAATAATTTAGTTTTGGGGGATTTAACATCCCTATATTTCAGTATATATATTTTACTTTAAATAATTATGACTTCTATATCGTTATTCAAACAAACACTAAAATAAATGTATTTTTATATTAGAAAATTAATTTAATCACCATTAAAATATTGTTTTGACAAAATATAATATATTTATATACAATACAATATATTAAAATATATTACATTATAATATTTTTAATAAATAATATTTGAAAAACGTAATGTTTAAGAAGAAATTTTTTAAATAAAATCGGTTCAAGTTTATATTTTATATTTTATATTAAATGTGAAATATATATGTTTTGGATATATAATTCGATAAAATTATTTTTGTTTTTGAATTTATAATATCCAAATTTAATTACTATGGATTTTTCATCTTTTCTATAAAATATTGTTGTTTATATAAAAATGAGGTTTTTATAAAAATTATAATTTTTATAAATTTATAAATATATTATAATTACATAGATTATCAAAAGATCATTCAGGTGATAAATTATGAAATTAAGTAAAAACATTATAAATCTTAAAATATTATTTTAACTATCAAATTACATGGCCAATATTTTTAAAACCAAAGTTAAAGGTTCCTTTGTTAAAGAAAACTATTTTATGTGTTTTCTTTCAAATAATTAATATTTTGGTAAAAAATGGTTAGGTATTGATTTTAATTTAGCATAAAATTATTTATTTAAAAAAATTATACCATAAAAATTATTTACATTAATAATTTTATCTCAAGAGAAATTTTTATGCTTAAAAAACTAAGTATCTCAAACTTTGTTTTTAAGTAATAAGCAAGATTATTTTGAAATTAACATTTCTGAATCATTTTAATTTTAATTTATAAAATTAATAACATATATATTATTATGATACTCAAATTTTTTTTATATAAATGTTAATAAATAAAATTTAAATTAATTTCCATTGTTGAAAATAATAATTACCTAGATAAAAGTACACCTGGGTAAAGTGAAAAGTAATAAGAAAAGAACCTATATCCAAAATGGTTGTCATTAAAATGAGTGTATTGGAATATTTTAGACCTTTACATGTCACAATCTCCACATTTTATAAATATGTTAGTCCTTCACCTGGAATAATGTGAATAAATTAAGTTAATTTCAAAACTATCATTTCATTCAATTATAAAGGAAAAAAACTCCCATTATTTATATACATGTTCCTTAGAATTATATAGTGAATATATACATAGTTTTTAATTCTATAAACCTATCCCTTAAACTATAGCCTATTTCTACCCTTATTTAGCCTAATATATTCATTTCTAAGAATAATTCCATGGAAAAAAAAGTTCCTGATGTGAGTATTACTCTATTCTTAGTAATTATTTTTAATTTTGTGCTTCCTAATATTACCTAACATTGTTAATATAATTAATAAAGTATCATATATATAGAGAAATTTATTTATATTAATTTCACAAACAAAATTCATTCATTCCATAACATTCACTAAGAAAATAAAATGCATTTATTATATATATATATATATATTTATATATGGACTACTACAACCATGACATGGTGCAGTTCATTTTTCATCACCACATTGTATAGATCGTATAAAGAGTGTTTTTTATGAATATTTTTATATGTCTCTTATATAATTCATAAATTACCAACTTTTCATTTCCCTTAATTCCTTCTAATCTTTAAGGAATGACATCGTTAATGATTTTCACTATTTCCTCCATGAATAATGCATCTTATTTATCTTAACCACCTAATATAGATGAACCAAAAAGTGTAAATTATGAACTAATATAATTTTTATAACATTATTATATATATTAGATGATAAATTTTAATATTATTTCACTCTGTCCATTCATTGAGGAATTATTTTTTTAATTGTGCATACATGCTGGTGACTGCCTCCTCATAAGAAGAATTTAATTATTCAACACCACCCATCACTAATGGTTTTAGTAATGGATTTGAAATATATATGATATATATTACCTATATAATATTATTTAAACATAAAATTAACAATAATCTTTGGAAATTTATTACTCATCTGATCATTATGACATGCTTCTATTTTGGTCGGTCGACTCCCGACCTGAGCGTTGTTGTAATGTTTATATGATGAATGATTAAAGAATGATATACAATATTAATGAAATGTAATAATAATTTATTAATGATATTATTAATGTTTAATGAGTTGTAATATTAAAATATAAACATGTTGATAATATACCATATCTGTTCAGTAAAAATTGTTGAATCAAATTTGTCTTTGACATTATCCTCAGTTGTCATAATTAAAAATAAAATGGGATTAAAGTGGAACAATATAAATAATAATGGGATATATAGTAATAAAACATAGTTAATATATTAATTATTATCTTGGTATCCAATATCTTGGATCATCACTAACATTACAAATCATGTGTGGGTAAATAAAAAGCGTTAACACACGATATTAAAAATATGCTATAATAAACCACTATATTCATAGTAAGAAATGATAAAATAAGAATATAAAATGTTTTTAGAGATGAATTAGAGTATAAAATATATTATTAAGATATTTATGCTTTTTTTAAATGATATTTATGTGTAATAAACATAGATTTTAAATAAGGTAAAGGATTTTTATATCAAACTCCCTTCAGAGAGATGCATTTTACATTATAGACCAATTTACTTCTATATAGTGTATATGCTTCCCATATTTCATGTCATAATAAAAAAATATTTTATTTATGGTATATAAGATTAATTTTAAATATATTTCCCTTAATTATTTTTATTAATATAATACAAAATTTGTAACTACTTTCTTGAATCTACAACAGTTTCCAATGAGTTGTGATATATCTTCGTCATTTTAATATTCTTAGACTGGTTTTCCTACCATTATTTTTTGAAATGGTATTTTTCCTTTTTATCTTCATATATGTATTATCATAATTAATATTATCTCCTTTAATAAAATTCTTCATAAAATAAAATCAAAATCTTGATAATAATAACTCATATACATTCCAATTGATTTTTTCATCCTTGTCTATGTTTTACCTAAAAAATTGTGATCTATAACCCAAATATATTTAACCTAAAATTAAAAAACAATTCCATTACTCTCTTTTAAAATTAATTTTTTATTATCCTTTTTACTATTTGAGTTTGATAACACTTTATATAGTAATTTTAATTTGTTAAACTTGGATAGTTTTCATAATGTTTTTTCATTCAAGTTATGTCCTAATTATTTTCAAAATAATTCCTTCCAGATTTTGTTTTAATTTTATTTTCAACTTATTTTAATTTATTTATTAATTAATTAAAAAAATTATTGTTGACTATTTTCACAGGGGCCATTTTTAATAAAATGGTTCTCTTTAACACATTAATATGAAAAAGTATTATCCCACCTCCTTTTTCAGTTTCAATGAGACTTCCTCTCTATGTTTTCATTTTTTTTAAAAACCAAATTATTATTCTTGTGATTTAATAAAATATTCCCTTTAAAATTTATACAAAGGATATAAGAAATTATTATTTTCAAAGAAATTTTTAATGCTTCTGAGAGTGTTCTTTATATATGTCATATTATTGATCAATGATATTCTTAAAATTATACCTTCCACTATTTTATAATGATGGATTATGAAATTTTCTTTTATATCTATGGTATGATCCATTGATAATTTTTTGTTTCCAAATCAACCACTTTTATAGGCATGATTTACTTCTAATTATTTTCTAGAAAGAATTAAAAATGTTTAGTTACATTATTAAAGGGTACTAAAATATATGCACAATACATTGATTGATTTGGGAAATTATTATATAAACCATATATATATTTCATATTAATTAGGAATACCACATGTGTAATCAGATTTATTAAGTGGTATTTACTTATAATTATTCATACAGTCATTAAATACCCATTTAATTTCCTTGTATTTCTCATGATATTTTTATTGATGAAATTATAAATGATTCATTTGGGATCCAATTTTAAATAATGTAAAACACAATTTATTTACCTAGGTTTTTGTTATTTATTTATTCAAACCATTTAGAACACATATATTTGATTCTACTCCCATAAATTGGGTAATGTTTTCATCTCATGATATATCAAAATGCATGGGAAGTGATCCTAGAAATCTATGTTTTTGTGTGTAGTAAACTTAGAAAATCAGGTTTTGTTTACCTGGTAAATAGCCTTAACTTATGCTTTTTTATGTTATGTTTATGTTTAATCCACATTTCATATGATTTCATTCTCTAATTTTATTCTCATTGTTAAATCCAATTTATTATGATATCATCTATTTATTACATACTATAATACATATTATTCATTATCATTATTATTTAATGTTATGACTCATGTCTCTCAAGTTTGGATTTACAGTTATTATTACATGTATTGAGCATTTTATCTTACCAATTTTTATGTTTCCATTTCATGAAGTTATGAAATAAAGTAAATCAGAATGTTATGTTAAGAAGAGTATATTTTCTAGATAATTTATGTGATATGTTTAAGACTCATTATTTATTTATTATCATATTTTACAGTGGAGAAAAAAGTGTCCATTTGATTCGAAAATTGGGATTTATTAGTTAGTGATTTTTCTTAATTCTATAAAACTGTAAAGTAAAATGTCCATGGATTGTATATTTTTTAAATATATTTAAATAATATATGTGTATTAAAAACAATGGTGTATGTCATGTGTTTTTATTAATGGATCCAGTAACGCGGGTTTGGGGCTGATACATACAACACCACAAACATAAACAAAAGATCTCTAGGTTGTCAAGGTAGATACAATGCATGCATAAAATAAAAAAACATCCTCCATCAAAAATCCATGAGACCCCTTTTTATCTATCCATAAACCAATAAAACTACCATTGGTGAACTGATATAATAAATACTTAAGAAATAAATACTAAAATTGATCAATAAAATTTTCATGAAGTGAGTGGTGTATGTGGAGTATGAGAAAAACTGAGTTCGGTAAGATCACACCAATGTGTTTTTCATATTAATTTCAAATAAAATTTCGTTTATTCTAGTTTAAAATACATGTAGATAATATTTTTTTCATAAATAATTATATAAAATCTGGCATTAAATACATTAATTTTTTTTCAATATTCATTTTCTTTTTCTTTATAAAACAATTTTCACTTTGAGAATGTTGTCTTTAGCCTAATAATACATTGTTAAAAAGAATATTATTAAATTCAAATTCAAAAAAAAATTAAATGAACATTAAATAAACAAAATAAATTTTTAAATGATAAAATGCACCAATAAGTAACTTAATCACTAAATTAATAATACATGATATCACAAATCATAGTGTTATTGATTCTAATTGAGTTAGGGAAAAAAATTAAATTCCCATGTGGATTCATACAGGATAATGGAGAACACCCAAAGTCCTAAGGTAATACCAATCCTATTCATAAAACAATACCTGATACTAAATATTGTAATATGATATATTCAAACTACACATGTCACCAGATAAGAAGTCACCAGGCCTAAACATTATGGGAAGTCCCTTTTATCCCTAGAATAAAAAAAATAGGGGGTTGTGGGTGACTCTCTAGTGTATCAAAAATTTTTCCCTCTTAATCAGTACATAGTGGTCCCATGAATATATTTAAGCAGGTGTAAAAAATAAAAAATAAATATATGATAATTGCATCATTGTAATATTGATCTCACACCATATCAAAATCCCTGGTAAAAAACATCCTATTTTCTCTTGATTAAAATCACAATAATTGTAAAATCCCCACCCCTAGGTTCACAATGCATATTGAGATAATTAATATAATGTTCCTTGATAGTTTTATACATGTACATATAGTTTATGAAGTCATTTAATTTTATAAATGGTTCTTATTGAAAATAGACTTGGGTATTTTACTCTATTATAACCATTAACATCCATTTAAAATCATTACATAAAAAATAACCAAGTTATTATATCATTTGTAGCCATTTAAAATACAAGTATCATGTCATTACGTAAACAAATTTAGGAAACCATGTGTATTATATTTAATAATTCATGTCCAAATCATAGTAAAAGTTCCTTCAAATACCAAACTCATTTAAAAATACCCATAAAACCATTTTTATAAACACATGGATTTCATAAATAGTTTAAAAATTAAAAACCCCATGAAAAAATATTTTATTCCCAGTGAAAAACCAATTTTAAACAATTATAAAACACATATGGCTATTTTATAAATTTATAATTTAATAAATAAATAAATTTGAACCCTCATGCATCAAAAACATTCCAATGAAAGGATACATGGAAAAGAACATACCTTGATTCAATGTGAATCAAGCCGGATGTCATCACCATAAATTTAGAAACAATTGACCTATAAAAAACTATAATTAATATCCCTAATAATAAGAAACTATAAAGAGTAAACTCATCCATGACTATTCATAGGGTTTTTTATATAAAGGGGAAACAATGGAATAATGGAGAATGGGAATGAAGAGGATGATATAAGGGGTTTATATTAATAAAACCACATGAAAAAAAGGAATGGAGGCTCAACATGGAGATGGAAGAGGTGGAGAGATCACTAAAACTAGGAAGACCACATTTTTTGGCTACATGGTTTAAAAAACTATATTGAGACCTTCTGAAATCACACTATTAAAACTACATAACCCCTCACATTTTCGTTTCTCAGTTTACCCTAAAATTAAAAAAAGTGTGCACCTAATAACCCCCTTGTAAGGTTATCTCTAAAAATTTCCTTAAATCCTTATGTGGTTAACCCAAAACCATTTTCAAAATATGGGAATCAACTATTCATATAGAAAATAATTAATAATACCACATGAATTAGGGTACCAAAAAGGTTTGAACTAAATCATGTGCACTAAACATTTCTCCTTCGAGGAATCATGCAATGGTCATAAAAAACCTTAGTAAAAAAATGGCGAGTGTTAGTAGAATCACCAAAAGAGAGAAAAATACAAATTTTGAAAATTTACCCAATAAACATAAAAAATTAAATCACTATAAGATAACATTAATTAAATAAAATAACAGTTACACAAGGTGTTATAACATCCCCACCATACTAAATTCATCACTAGAATTACATGAATATGTGTAAAATGAATCAGAAAATATCCATAGTCAAACCATACATCTTGAGGTAGGTGGGGAAGGTAGAAACTACAGAGAACCTAAGGATGAAAACTATTGAATATAGAATAACCACTCCAAATTTTTTAAATGAATCTAAAATATCAGTTATCATCCCCTAGTATAACACCATATGATCATAAATGAGAAACCATTAGGAAACCAAGACCAAGAATATGTAAATTTTATAATTAATCCACTAAAATAAAATGGAGGGACTTTATTCTAAACCAGAACCTAAAATATGGGAATTCATATCGATGAATAACCATTGAATCCCCAAAATAACTAATTCATACGTACACCTCAATAAGAAACATCATGGTCATTATAACCTGGTTCACACTACTCCAATGGATCAACTATAACCTTGAACTCAAAAAAAATTCCCATTATGAATCTGATATATAAAAAACTAGCACTATAATGTGATCAACTGCTTAAAGTAAATAATAATACTAATTCACTAAGCACTTAAACAATGTTCTCAAATACTCAATACATCCTGAACCAAACCAAAAAATGAATAAAATAGAAATAAATATATATATATATAATAGATCAATAACCTCAATATAAGGTTGAATAAATTGTAAGTAATAAATATAACCAAAATCTAACATCATCAATGAAATCTCAGTGAAGATAAATAATTCACACCATCTTAGGACTTCCAAAATAGATAAAATTATCCGAAAACATGATTACACAGTGGAATTCAAATTATAATAACTCAAATTTAAAAATATTTAAATATATAATAGGAGGTCACAATGATAAGTAGACCTTAGTTATTTTATGGAAAATAACTAAAATCTACATCTACTCAAAAATACAATCACAGAGTATTCCTTTTCATCTTCTCTTTTAGAATAGATTAACTATGATCAATCTATCCTTCTAGATTTTTCTAAAACAACCTATTGCTCCAAAAAAATGAAACATCCTCACTCACATAAACTGGAACACTCAAAGTAATCTCCATTAACAAGGCACTAACAAGTATTTCTTTACAATATAATAGAATGAGTTCAACCAATACACCTCTAAAATCCTAATGAAGGTCACCCTAATTTAGGAATCCTTATATGAGATCCATGATATTGGAACAATTTATATCCACCATTCGATCTTGAGTTTGGGAAATGTTGACAAGTAGATAAGACACACATATAAAATGGGGGGAGTCATCAAAAATATCATCTTAATAAAATAGACTTACCACTTTTCTTTAGAGACTTTCTTAGAGGAATGTTCTAATAATATGGTATATGATCTTGAATCTATTTTTGTTCCACAAATAAATTCATGCACACCATAATAAATAAATAATAAATCTAAATAAAACCCACTAAAGTAACATATAGAAAACTATCCTCCAAAATCATACGCCTAGTATGAGATATTTTTCTGAAACTCCTTTTTCCAAAACCCACAATCCTTTATTCAAAATACCATATCATATTGGAAATATAAATTATATTTTTCCAATAGACCTTATTATCAAAAAATATGTATCCTAAAACCCTATATTCTAAAAAGAATACAATTTTCTTCAACAACACTTCCTAGTTTTGTTTCAAATCTATTGACCTTTGAAACATTTCCTGGTAATAAAAACCTTTTGATAAAAAATAATTTCCAAATAACATTATAAAAACCTTTACCATTATGAAAGTGTAATAAATTGAAAAAATACCATAAAGGTAAAAAAACTCCCATAAAAAATTCAAATAATCTATTTTCCCTTCAAAAAACACTTTTTCTAGGATATGAAACAATAATCCCAATGAAAAGGGAAAAATAGAAAGATATAATCAATAATCAAATGAAGCTTGGTAACATCATTTATAAAATCAAAACTTCATTGTTTAATATCTCATTGATGGTAAGTACCATTGGGATTTTTTCACAAAGAAAGGGATGCATAATTTCTCTTCTAGAGGAGAAACAATTCACTATTTGTTTTTAGGATTTTTTAAACCGCATACCAAACATGTGATAGGATAGTAAAGGGCTATAGATCTAGTATATACTATATAAAAACATTTTTCTAGATCAAGTTTTATAAAATCTTCTTCCTTGGTTCTTACACCACTTCTTATTCTCAAACTCAAGGAAACCCACAAAAACACAAATACACACATTTTGAATCAAAATACAATCATAAATTATTACAATAAATAAATGATATAGGAAAATGAATTTGATGATAAGATTAAAATACCAAAAAACCATGGCATATCAATGTTCATCGTGATGAATAGATGTCGATGAATATCTGCACACACTCTATTTTAGTCATAAGAGTGATCCTAGACACTATTCTACCCAGACCCACCCCAAATAGCAATAACTCATGATCTGATACAATTTTTTCAAGAACCAAAAATTTTCACCATTGAAATAGAAACTCAATATGGATCATTATAAACCTGAGGCATGTTATCAGTCACTCTAGGATAGTAACTATTTCTAGTGCATCAGAACAAACATATAGGGGTTCTTTCACACACAAAAATAGATTACAATTGAGCAGCGGCTTCTCCCCCCCCTCTGCGTGAACTTAGGGTTTCTCCTTCATTCTGTTTCCTCTCCTCCTTTGGCTTGGCTCAACCTCGGTGGCGGCCTTCTCATATCGGATCATTGTAGATGGGAGGTGGATTCGTGTGGTCTGATTTCGTTCTTGGCTCGGTGGTGGCATCGTTGTGCCTATTAACTTCGAGATCTCATCTCACTTCTGGTGTGCTCAGCGTTGACACTAGTACGCTCAGTGATGGCTTTGTCACTCCTAGCTTCAGATCTGATCGGCCTAGGAATTCATTGCCTCCGAGTGGTCTGGATTCAGGTGGTGGCGATGATTCTTCCGACTCCTGGTTCTCTTTGTGGCTCCGAGAGTTTGATGTCGACTTCGGTGTGCTCAGTGTCAGCCTCATCAAGCCTGTGGCTTCAGGATCTTGTCATAGAGATGTTCTAATCATCTTTATCTCCCCTGTTCTAGCCACCGTATTCTCGGGATTCCATTGCGACTGTGGTGTGCTCAGCATGGACTACGATGTGCTCAATGATTGCCTTAACATGATTTCTGACTCCGCAATCTCAGCGCGGCATCATTCTAACTCGATGTCGGTTATGGTATGTGATGGGGTGATCAGGGTCAGCTCCAGTGTTCCGAAGGGGGGTGGTCCTTCATTTTGGAGATCCCGTAAGTTTTTTTATATGTGTTGAATTGGTTAAGGTGAGTTCTTGTTTGATTGGAAGTGAAATTGGCAGTATTATGGTGGTGTTATTGAAGTGGTTGGATGTGAATCTTCTGGTTACCTACAATTTAATTATTTTTGGAGGTGAAATGGATGTCGGTTGGGGAATCTAGACATTCTACATGTTTTTGCTTCAGATGAGGATAGAGCTGGTCGTCTCCATCATCTATGGATTTTCGGATTTGGATGATTGAGAGGGTATGGCTTAGCCATCGTTACTGGGACCATGCGTAATTGCATGGGAAAACTTGGTGATCAGACATACTTTGGTGGAGACATACCTTAATGTTATTGATGTTGGGTAGAGGCACTCTCTTGTGGTCTTGTCCTGGGTTGAAACCCTTTATTTTTTAATCTTGTTTATGTCCTTATGTCCCTGAAGTCTTGGTTTACCCCTTTACCCTTAAAAGTGGCTTATAAAAAATAAATAAAAATATCAGCCTTCAGGCCATTCTGTCAGTCAAATATAGATTACAATCATAAGGGCTTCCACCCAAAAAAATCCAACATGACTCATTCTAACATTGAACATCTATGCACATAAAGATCATATCAACAAAAACAAAATAACCAAATAGTGTATAGATAATTAAAAACTAATTTTGAACTTAAATTAAATAAATCGAGATACAACACTATATATATAAACAATGGAGTTTTTGGCTATCAAGGATAAAACAAGGCATCCAAAAAATAAAATCAATACCAAACCACTACTATCTTCAACATGACCCATTAGTAACTCTCAACATACTATTCCAACCATCACGAAAAATCCCAATAGAAGGAAGGTAAAAACAAAAAAATGAAAATAAACCATAATAACTGCTTACATTGAGGGATGTATATATATTGTGAGAGAAACATAGCTAATTTTGATTCTGTCAAGGAGTTTGTGTTATTATTTTTAAAGGAAAAATAATTTATTCATGTTTGAAATATATGTAAAAAATAGGTTCTTAAAAGATAAGTATATAAAATCCTATATCATAACATTTTCCAAATTATAAACATTCAATTTCTTATTAATTATATGAAATAAATTATATTTGAAAAATTTCTTCAGTTTAAGACTCATTTATTAAAATACCCATTTTTAAATATACTTTCAAAACACTTTTTAAATACCTGTTAAATTTAAAACCTTAATATATGAATGATTAAAACACTATGGAATGACATCACTAATGAAACAAAGTTGTGAAATATAAATAATTATGTCATAGATTCTAATCAAGCAATGAAACATGAAGTTAAATACCAATTATAGTCATATATAATCATACTCAACACACTAGGTCCTAAGGCTTGAATAATAATAGATCCTAAAAAATTCATGGGACAATATTTCGTCATATGTTGTGTCCAAACTACAAAATAAACTTTAATTTCTAGAAGCTAGCCTAAAATTAGGGGAACTCAACACTAACGCTAGAATATTACACAGCTAGAGATAAACTATTAGTGTGTGACTATCTAGTGTAGATTAAATCTAGAACTATCACCTAGTGCAATGTGATCCCATAAATGTATAGTAATATGAGGTGTGAATTCGAATAATTCATACTATTAGTATAGTAATTTAAAATAAATCTCACCTTGCCTCTAACACACTCAAAATAAATGACCACCTATCACTTAATTCATATCACAATAATAATTTAAATTCCACCTAGGGTCATAATTTTTGTTAAGATGAACAATTTTTTGGGGATAAATAGGTTCATACACACACATAAATATTAATATATAATTTAATGATAAAAAAATTTCTTATTGAAAAAAACACAAAATTGTTTGATCTTTATAATAAATTTTAGATCCATTTTAATTTACTTTTAAAAAAATGGTTTAAAAACTCATTTAAATACATTTTAAATACCAACCCATTTTCTATATAAAAATATTAAAGAATCAAAAAAATACATTTACTCAATAAATTAACCACTAATTTTAAAATACCCTTAAGGCACAAAATCATTTCAAATTTTCATAGGATCCTTTTTAAAAACAAATGGTATTCATAAATTATATTAGAAGTAAAATTCCCTTAATAAAATTGTTAGTAATATGTGGAGAAAAAATAAAAAAATATACAACCATTTGACTCTCATATATATTTATTTCATAGTAAATATATTATTTATAACCATCATAGATCAAACATTATTCTATATAATGGAGACACAAAAAACCACATACATCGGTTCAATGAAAATCATGTCAGAAGTCATCACCATTGATAGTGAACACTCAAATAAGAAATGAGAGACATCCCAAAATACATAAATACCAAATACCCAAATAATAAGAAATATAAAACCCAAAATCTATAAATCCTATATTCTAGGGTTAATTGGATAAAGGGAAACCCAATTCATAATAGATATGAGGAATGGAGAATAGTAGAGTGGGTGATTACCTCAAATAACCCACTTCAAACCAAGGCATGGATGATAAAAAATAGAAAATTAATTAGTAAAGATATCCCTTAGTTATAACCATAGGAAAATAGTATAATGAGGATAAGGAAGTGATATCTAAATCTTTTAAAATTTTAGGTGAAATAAAAGGAAATTCCTGTTATACTAAAACTAGGTATATCACATGGTTTATCCACACAACTTGGTGAACATTCTGCCAACCTTGAGAAATAGAACTGTTAAATATATAAAACATATTCAATGGTTTTTACATGGTATTCAATAACTATGACTATGTTTTACAAAAGTCAATCATTATATAAGGGTACCTCTCATAGTTTACCCTAAGCCTTTCTTGGTTTACCCCAAACCTGGTGTAAAATCTTCACATTAATGGCGATCATACAAAATGAACAAGGAAGTCCCCCGTGTATGGGAAAATTATTGATTTTCACTAAACTATTCACAAAATTATTCACCTCATGTTACTATTATAAGTTTTATCTACATATTTTACATTAACCATACAAAGACCAAATAGAAATTTTGAAACAAATAAAAAATAAAAAATATTTAAATATTTAAACCTGAAATATCTATAAATTCTATTCAATATAATATAAAATTTAATAAATAAAACAAAACTAACACTAGATGTTACATTATATAATATTAAGTGATAGTATAAAACATTTCACATTCGACTCCCAACACACTTATTCCATGAACATATCTAGATATAAAATCACTAGTTTATCAATATGATGGTTTCTTTAATCAAAATGTGAAAATTAATTTGTATGTAATCAAACAACTAGATAAATGAAGTGATTTTGAAATAAAAAATTATTCATTAATTCAAAAAATCCATTTATATACAGATCATTCAAATGATAGTTGAATCATTATACTCTATGTGATATCCATGTTAGTGAAACACTCCCACCAAATAATAAAAATTATAAGAAAGTGATTGCATTTGGTATGCTCCCTATTTATTTATAATAAACATGATATATTCAATGAAACTCTAGGAAAATTATAGATCCATGAATGATTTATATTTAACATACTTTATATAAATATATTACTATTACATCAATTTTATCAAAATTATCAAAAAAATCAAACGTTGAAATCTTGAGGACTTGTGTATTTTGAAGATTATGTAAAAAGTACATAATTTAGAAAATAAATTACATGAAAATTATTTCAATATGAATAATGTGATATTAAATCCCATTATACCTATGATATAACATTTTATAACATAGGGAAATATATAAAAGTAATGGGTGATCTAAAATTCCTAGTAAGGAGATGATAAAAAATAGAAAAATCAAGAAAATAAAAATATTGAGATAAATGGAACATCAAGGGGAAACACATGAAATTATAATAATAAAGAATAAAAGAATAATATATTGATGGAAAAGGTATTATTAATCCTAGAAATGTAGAAAAAATATAATTCACAATATCATAATCAAAATTCATGTCTCACTACAATGAAAACATTACACGATGTTCTATAATAATGTCTTTTGCAACATACATAGTATCACCTCTAAGGATATTATTTTGAATTTTTCAATTATTTTTTTATATGTGGGATCCTTACAAAATTCCACCAAAATAAGAAATTCCATGAAAATAAAAAAATAAAAAAATAAAAAATGATGTCTCTTCACATTAAAATGAAAAAATATATATATCATTGACCCAGATTGGGAGCCACATCAAGCCACACACCCTAGCACACAGGTCACATTTTTCATCACCCACTATTTTGATAATAATTAAATTAGTGGATAGACCATAAATCCAGTTTTAATATACTAGAATGAAAAATTCAAGACATATTTCATCAACAAGTTATTATCCTCCGTCATTTCAACTACTAGACAATAGAGGTGAACCAACAACCATTCTACCCACAAAAATTAACAATAGTAATAGGGAACACTATAGATACAAAAAAATAATTATATAATAGATAATGAAATATGAATAGAAACACAAACCTTTAATTTGAAATCCCTATAATGTAATTTTCAACCAACGTTAACAGGCCCTCAAAACCCAACCACAATGAAAAAAGTAAAGGGTAGTCTGAAATTTGACACATCATTAAACACTTATAAACTAGGAAAAATAGAACGAAATAATATAGGTATTTTAACACAAAATATATCTCAATAGAATCAATAATTATAGAAATATATTTTACTCATTGAACACTGGAAATAGGCCGACACCTCTTTAGCAAGAATGATCCCAACCCTGCCTAGTGAGGACCCTCGAGTATGGCCCCTATAAATACTCAATATGATAGTTTCCACAAAGTTCATTCCATAAAACTAGAAAGGAGGCCAAGGATAAAATCATTATATGATATAAGAAAACAATCATACTCAGTAATTAGTATATAATTAGTTACTAATTTAGGAATCAAGTTAAAGGGGATGGTTTAGGGGAACCCAAGAAAATCTCAAAAGCCTAATAGGGTGAACAGAGAAGCTGTTCTATTTGGAATGTTAAAAAATAATAATGATTACAAGTGTGTAATCTCTATTGAAATGGGTAGAAATAATAATGATAAATACACTAAATAGATAATAATAAACAAATCCCCTTAAAAATACAAACCAAGTATAAGTGTATTTAGAGAAATTTGAAAAAATAAAAAAGTTTTTCTAAAAAAACCCAATGTATTTCATTTCTAGTGGATATTGTTTCACAATTATATGATTTTGATAAACCTTATTAATTAATAAAAATATTCTATAATTTTTAAACACATGAAAATATTATATATATATATATATACCTCATTTATTACATTATTGATTACCTAGTAAAAAGAGGAAAAGAAGGTGTGAGATCAAACACTCAGTTAGGGTATACATAAAATGAAATGATCACCATCTAAAAGTGAGCATAAGATAAAAGTATGGGTATGCGAACATAAATAATGAATATAAAAATTGGAATTATTTCCCTATTAAACATGGATAATAAAATAAGAATCATTATATAAGGATTTTTCATAATGAAAAATGATATCAAAGGATCTTGGTATCATATGATTCTCACCAAGAAAAATAAAGGAAATCATTATAATAAGTTATGTTTTATCCACAAGATCATCATAACTAAATGAAAAAAAGTTCTATTATGGATTATATTTTTAACACCCCAAATTTTTAAAAATAAAATGAAATTCATAAAACTTTGTTTTAAGTGGATAGTTATAAACCAGCTGTCAAACATAATTTTTCTACTTCTGTTATTTAAATTTTAAAAAATGATCATTTATAGTTGTGATTAGTAAGTTATTTGGAGTCTGATAGAACCAACTTGTTTTTTGGGTGAATAGTAACATACCCTTATGAACAGTAATATGACCCTTATGAATATAAAATAATATTATTATTTTATTTTCTTAAGGTTATAACATAATGATATCTTGATTATTTTTTCAAGGTGATATAAAATCAATTATAGTTTTAAAATTGTTATTTTTGGAATAAAATGTGAATTTATTTAAAATTTAAATTAATATTATTTAGAAAATTATTCTAAAAAAATGGAGTTTATTTTTTAATTCTACACATTTAAAAATGTTTAGGGTGTGTTTTTGGTATTTTTTTTTGAAATATTTTAATTTTTTGTGAATAGTGAAATTTAATAAATACGAAATATGATAAATAAATGAATTTATGCATCATGATTGAGTCATGGATGATGTAAATGGACATTGTTTTGAACTAAAATTCAATTATTACTATTTTTGGTAACATGAATCAATATTATTCATAGTCTTGAGAAAAACAATTAAACTAATGATTAAAATAACGTAAAACTCCTCCTCTCCTCCACTATAAATACCACCCCCACCCCCTCTTCCTCTCACACAACTCAAGAATTGATCCTTGTCTAAGTTCATCCAAATACTCTTCCCAAGCCCTTACCCCATGTCCAAGACCTGATGGTATCACCAAAAGGCCAAAACCAATGTTCTTAATGATGATCTCAAGGAGAAGCAATCAAGAGGTAAAAATCCTCTTTTATTTTCTTTTTATTTATTTTCAATTGTTTTCTTTTGTTATAATATCTTTTTCTCACCTTATACAAGAGGCATGAAAGCTCCAAAATCTTATATATTCTTTATTTTATCATGTTTATGGAAAATTCATCACTTTAATTCTTCTACATCCCCCCTCTTATTCTAAAAATAAGAACACCATCTGTGATGTGCTGATTTACTAAAATTGTGGATGATGTGTATTCAATTTCCATTAATTACTTAAAATATATTTATAAAAACATTTTAATGGTTGAATTAGATTTTAAATTTTATTATATGGCCTCTATTATATTCTTTAATTAACTTATGAGAATAATTTTAATGGTATATGATGAAACAAGTTTGTGATTATCAAAGAAAAATCAAAATGATCTAAATGGATATCACTAAAGATTTATCTAATGATTCCTCCTCATACCATATAACCAAAATTATTTATGGAATAATTTAATATTATGGAAACATATAAATACCATTTCATTACACCTCTGTAATTTCATTTCCATGTGACAAGAAAATCAAATACAAACTGACCATGTAAATCATGTAAAGAACAAACCTGAATCAATAGAAGGAAAAAAATACTGATAATTAAGGGGTGAAATGATATTATTAAATGATCATAAAAGGTGTTATAAACATTAATATGTTTCTTTAAAATATTAATAACACTCTTTTAACCATTATATAGTAGCCTTAAAAACATTTTTAAGTAAGAATAACTCGAGTTAAGGGAATTCTTAACCTGATTCCCATTCTTTGGGTTAACCATATACTTCATTATTTATGTGGTATTAAAATTGTTTGTTTGATTAATTTTGTTTATATTATGTTTAATTATATTTATTTACAATTTATATACATATTCCACCAACTATATTAAGTTTCACTTAAATTATATGATATTTGTAAGGGCTATTCTTTTAAAATCCTCTTTTAAAAGTCTGTTTTACAAAATTAAAAATGAAATATTTTTATGAAATTATTCATGTTTTATAATTATGTTCTAGTTATTATGAATTGTTTATGATTAAGTGTGAGACCTATATATTCCTCCAATTAATTGGGTATGTGTAAGTTGGAGGTCAGTCATATGGTTACTACAAGTGTAACAACAATGGTTACACAATAAGGTAGCCATGAGGGTTACATTGTATGGTAGCCATGAGTGTTATGAATTATAAGGTAATTTTGGGGGTTACAATATTATGTAAGTAATAACCCAAGATAATTTTATGGTTCTATTTATGTTATTTATGTTTTGTGTAAATCTCGTGTAAATCTCATGTTTCAAAAAGAAAGTATATATGGGGTACAAGTATGTCTTTTTGAAAATGATTTCATCAATTTATAAGTATTTGTGGACTAATGTATGATTTCTTCATTTTTATATCCCTTACTGAGATTTTTCGTCTCATCCAAAGTTTTTAAATGATTTTCTTAGGTTATAAGGATGCATGAGATAAAGAAGTAATCCAAGTTAAATGTTATGAAGATTTGATAAAGAAAGCATGTTTTATTGGGAAAGTTTTATATTTTGGAATAAATTGATACTATTTTTGTATTATTCACTCTGCATAAATGTAGAATGTTATGTATGTATTAATACCAATTATATAAAACTCTAAACTTTAAATGATCCTCAATGTGACAGGAAGTGAGTTCTTGAATATAATTCAATATTATGTAATGTGTAAGGTCAGGTCCTTATAGTTGGTATGAAAGGTTGGTATAGATAACTTTAGGGTTATGATGATGCTAAAAAATACCATAAATGAATTTTCCTTTATGGTTAATTTGAAATGTCATAAAATTTAAATATTACCATGTTTCTTCGACTAAGATATGTTTGTTCATAATGGTTTTCCGCAGAATAAATAGGGAAGCTGAAGGTGAAAGGGAGTGACCAAATGATATCCTTCCAAACCTGCAACCTAGAATGGTAGGGATTGGAACTGAGTAGTTTGTGACAGTAATGGGTCTTTTGACATAGGCAATAAATTTCTGTGATATCCATGCAAGAGAATAACTAGTGGTACGACAAAGGAACATGGTGATAATAGAAAATTTTATGAGGCAACACCTCCTTATATTCAATGGATCTTTTGACCCAATAGTAGATGAAGAATAAATTATAGACCTTTAAAAGATATTAGATGTTATGGGGTGTTCAAATAACCAAAATTTATGTATTTATATTTATTATTTTGAAGGTGAAGAAGATCAGTGGTGGTCAGTGGTCCAGAATATCAGATATAGAGAGAATATTAATGCCTTGGAGTGGGATGAATTTAAAATTATTTTAATTCAAAAATATTTTCCTAAGGTGGTTTGAATGAGGATAGAGAAGAAATTCCTTGAATTTAAGAAAAATGAAGAATATTTAGTGGATGTGTATGAAGTGATCTTCACTCGACAGCTGAGGTATGCTCCAAATATTATTCTGGATCTTGATAGAAAAATTAACCATTTTTACTCAGGATTGAAGCTAAAATATCGAAGGGAATTGGCTTCATGTGAGGTCAATAGTTAAGAGAAACTTGTCCGATGCACTGATAGGGTAGAAATAGAGTTTTATGGTGACCAAGTTTACCTTGACAACAAATATAAGAAGATTTCAAAATGGAAAGCGATGGATAAGAATCAATTAATGAAATATAATGGTAAGAAGTCTTAGTTTTAATTTTGTGAAAGGTGTCATAAAAATCACCCTGGGGAATGCCTTACTAAAACTGGCAGCTGTTTTTTATATGGTAAGTCTGGACATATGGCCTGAGATTTTAATGAAAATTATCCCATGACTAATCATGATAACCAAACTATAAAGTGTTTTAATTTCTGTGAGAAGGGTCATTATGAAAATACCTTCCCAAAGAGAGATCTAAATGATGAAAAGAATCAAAATTATAAGAAGAAAGGTGCAGTGATATCCTTTAAGACTACTCCAGCAGACGTCGAGATATCCAATGAAGTTGTATCAGATATGTTGTTTTTTCACTCATATTTTTCTAAAGTTTTGTTTGATAAGGGGTCTACACATTCCTTTATTTCAGATAAATTTTATGGTAAATTGGAAATATAACTTCAACAAATGAGATTATAACTTATTTTTAAAACACCAGGGGGTATTATAGCAAAGATTAATTATAAGAATATTTCTATTTTGGTATGTAGAAATAAATTACCTACAAACCTTGTTGTTTTTCCTTTTTAAATTTTGATGCTATTTTGGATATGGATTGGCTTTCTGTTTGTCATGCTCAGATTAATTGTAGAGATAAAGAAGTTGTTTTTTAGAAAGAGTTTCAGTTTTTATGCAAGAATGAACCCATATTATTGATAACATATTAGGAGGTTGAGAAACTTTTAAAATATGTAAATTAATTTATCTTGATCATATTGTTGAAAACAAGGGAACTGTTCAAATTAATGATGTGCTAGTGGTAAATGAATGTCTTGATGTTTTTCCTGATAAGTTACTCGGTGTTATACCTGATCAAGAAGTTTAATTCACAAATGACTTAGTTCTTGATGTAAATCCAATTTCAAAATCCCCTTATCTAATGTATCAAAAGAAACTTATTGAATTGGAAAATCAGTTGTAGGAGTTTCTTGATAAAGGATTTATTCATCCTAGCACTTCTCCATGGGGTGATCCTGTTTTGTTTACTAAAAAGAAAGACGATTCCATGATACTTTTCATTGATTATAGAGACTTGAATAATATCACTATAAAAAAGTATTATTTTCCTCATATCGATGACTTGTTTGATCACCTATAGGGAGAAAAATATTTTCCAAAGGTTAGCCTAAGATCGAGGTACCATCAGTTGAAAGTAAAGGAATTAAACATCCTGAAGACTATATTCTATACAAGATATAGAGATTATGAATTTGTGGTTATGTAATTTGGGTTAAATAATGCACCTATTATATTCATGGATCTTATGAATAGAATATTTCATGAGTTCTTATATTAGTTTTTAGTTGTGTTTATTGATGATATTCTAATATTTTCTAAAAGTAAATAGGATCCTGAAAAACATATAAGGGTTGTTTTTAAAACCATAAAGGAAAAGAAACTATATGGAAAATTTAAAAAGTGTGATTTTTTGTCGAAATATATTTATTTCCTTCGGTACATTATAAATAGGTATGGAATAACAATTTATCCTTCCAAAACAAAAGTGTTTAATGAATGGCCAAGACCAATAAATGTTATATAAATTCATATTTTTCTTGGATTAGAAGGTTATTACCAACTGTTTGTTAAAAAAATTTCACAGTTATCTATCCCGCTAAATATGTTAACATGAAAATTGGTTAAATTTATTTGGACATAAGAATATGATGTTTTTTTAAGAAACAGAAGAAGAAAATGGTGAATTATCAAGTTTTGGCACTTCCATTTAGTAATGGTGATTATTTATTCTACAGGGATGCATCATTGAAGAAAAATGGTTGTGTTATAAGGCAGAATGATCAATTAATTGCTTATGCTTTAATACAACTAAAACCTCATGAGTTAAATTATCTCACAAATTATTTTTAATTAGAATTTGCGGTTTTTTTCTTTGAAAATTTGGAGGGATCATTTATACAGATCGAAATTCCAAATATATACTGAACATAAAATTCCGATGTATATATTCCCTCAGAAAGAATTAAACGTGAGACAGAGAAGTGGATTGAACTGATAAAGCATTATGACAGCATAACCAATTAACATCCTAGAAAATAAAACAGTGGCAGATTCCTTGAGTCAAAAACCTCATGCATTATTAAACATGTTACGTTTAGAACATGATCCCTTGATTAATGATTTGATGAATTTTGGATTAGAAGTTATTGGTGTAGTAAATGCCTCTATTTTGTTTCAGGATTCATTTCATTCATCTTTATCAGACAGAATTAAGAAATCACAGAAGGAAGACTATGAGCTACATAAAATGTTCTAATTGGTTAAAATGCTTATGTTTCCATAATTTAACTATGATAAAGATTGTTTTTTATGATTTTGAAAAATATTCTTGTGTTTCTTGTGTTTCTTAGTTGATGAAATAATAATGTGTGAAGCTTATAAATCACCATTTTCTATTCATCCTAGAAGCAAAAATATGTACAAAGACCATCAGGAGTATTATTGGTGAGATGGAATGAAAAGAGATATTACATAATTTACTGTGAAATGTTTGACATGTCAACAGGTGAAAGAATAGTAGTAGTTACCAAAGGGTATTCTTTATCCTTTAACAATTTCAGATTGGAAATGGGAAAATATATCTATGGACTTCATTGTGGTACTACCAAATACTTCGTGAGGTAACAATTCAATCTTGTTTATTGTTGATAGACTGACTAAATTTGAACATTTTCTTACATGGAGTGCCTATTTCCATTGTATCTAACCAAGATCCCAGGTTCACTTCTAATTTTTGGAAAGTCGTTCATAAGTTGTTGGGAATAGAATTAAATTTTAGTATTGGTTTTCATCCTCAATCATATTTGCAGTTAAAATGAATGATTCAGACTTTGGAGGATATGCTTCGGGCTTGTTCAATTGACTACCAAGTAATTTGGTATCATCATCTTTATTTAGTTGAGTTTTTTTATAATAATTTTTTTCATTCTAGTATATAGATGTCACCTTTTGAGGCATTTTATGGGAAGTGGTGTTAAACTCCATCTATTTTGGATAAATTTGGGGAAAGAAAGTTGATGGGAAAAGAATTAGTAAAGTAAGTGGCTGAGAAAGTGAAGATGATCTAGTAATTGATGATGATATATCAGAGATGGAAGAAAATTTATATAAACAATAGAAGGGAAGACTTTTTTTGAGTTAGGTGATCATTTTTTTCTTAGAACTCACCATGGAAAAGTGTTATTCATTTTAGTGATAAAGGAATGCAAAGTCCATAGTTCATTGGACATTATGAAATCCTAGATAAATTTAAACCAGTTTCCTACCAAGCAGCTTCACCTCTAAATTTATCCTAGGTACACAATGTTTTTCATGTTTCGATATTGAGAAAGTATGTGTCAGATTCATTTAATGTCTTAAGCTCACAGGTAGTTCAGCTTGAAGAAAACCATTTTTATAAAGAGAAATATATTTAGATTCTTGATTGTAGATAGAAAGTATTGAGGAATAATTTAATCCAATGAGTAAAGTTTTTTTGGAGAAACCTCATGGTTGAAGAAGAAAAATGGGAATCTGAAAATGTTATATGGGAAAGGTACCCTCACTTTAATAAGTAAATAAAAAAAATTGTGAGGATGAAATTTATAGAAGATGGCGAGAATGTAACATTCCAAGGTTTTAAAAACAAATCTAAATGAATAAAATGTTGTTTTAAGTGGATAGTTATAAACTGTTCATCATATGTAATTTTTCCTCTTATGTGAATTGAATTTCAAAAAACGGTCACCTATGGTTGTGATCAGTAAGTTATTTGTAGCCTGATAGAACCAACTTTATTTTTATTGAATAATAAAAAACCCTTATAAATAGAAATATGAATATAAATATGACCCTTATTAATAGTAAATTATTATATTATTTTTTTATGGTTATAAGATAATTATATCTTGATTAATTATTTAAGGTTATATAAAATCAATTATTATTTTAAAATTTTTATTTTTGGAATAAAATATGAATTTATTTAAAAATTAAATTAATAATATTTAAAAAATTACTTTCAAAAAATGGAGGTAGTTTTTTAATTATATACATTGAAAATTTGTTAGGGTTAATTTTTGATATTTTTATGAAATATTTGAATTTTGGTGAAAAGTAAAATTTGATAATTACGAAATATGATAAATTAATGAATTTCTACATCATTCTTGAGTCATGGATGATGGAAATGGTCATTAGTTAGAAATCACATGTAATAATTACTATTTTTCATTAAATGAATCAATATTATTAATAGTCTTCAGAAAAAATATTAAACTAATTATTAAAATAATGTAAAATCCATCCTCTTCTCTACAATAAATACCCCCCACCCCCTCTTCCAATCACACAACTCAAGCCTTGATACTTCTCTATGTTTAACCAAATAATCTTCCCAATCCCCTCTCACACATACAAACCTTATGGTCTCACAAAAAGTCTAAAACCATGGTCCTTCAGGAGGATCTCAAGGAGAAGAGATCCAGAGGTAAATATTCTCTTTTACTTTCATGTGATTTCTTTTCAATTATTTTCTTCTCTTATTCTATCTTATACTCCCATTATCTAAGAATAATGAAAGATATAGAATCATATATATTCTGTATTTTATCATGTTTATGGAAAATTTCACCGATTTACTTCTTTCCCTCCCCCCACTTATTCTATAAAAATAAGAACATCGTCCGTGATGTGTCAATTTACCAAAATCGTGGATTATGTGTTTTCAATTTCCTTTATTTCCTTAAAAGATGTTGGTAAAATCATTTTAATGGTTTAATAAGATTTTAAAATGTAAAATAATACCTCTATTATGTTTCTTAATTAACCTATATTCATAATATTAATGATATATGATTAAACAAGTTCTTGATTATCAATGAACTACAAAAATGATCTAAATAGATATCACTAAAAATTTATCTAAGGATTCATCATTATAACATATAACCAAAATGATTTATATAATCCATTAATATTCTGTAAATAAATTAATACCATTTTGTTCCACTTCTGTAATTTCATTTCCGTATGACAAGAAAATCAAATACAAACCGGCCATGGAAATCATGTAAAGAACACACCCAAAACAATGGAAGAAACAAAATACTAATAATTAAAGGGTGAAATGATGTTATTAAATGATCATATGAGGTGTTATAAACTTTAATATGTTTCTTTAATATATTAATAACACTCTTTTAACCATTATATAGTATTATTAAACACGTTTTAAAGTAATACAAACCTGAGGTAAGGGAATTCTTAAACTGATTTCCATTGTTTGTGTTAAAATTCTACTTCATTATTTATGTGGTAGTAAAATTGTTTGTGTGATAATTTTTTTTATATTATGTTTAATTATGTGTATTTAAAGTTTATATACATATTCCACCCACTCTATTAGGCCTCACTTCAATTATATGATATTTTAAAGGGGTTTTTCTTTTAAAATACTCATTTCAAATTTTGTTTTACAAAATTCAAAATCAATTTTTTATGAAATTATTAATGTTGTATGTTTATTTTATGATTGTTGTGAATTTTTTATGATGACTGGTGAGACCTATATATACATTCAATTTATTGGGTATGTGTATGTTATAGTTTTTTTGTATGGTTACTCCAAGTGTAACTGTGATGGTTACACAATATGGTAATCATGAGGGTTACATTATAAGGTAGCCATGAGGGTTAAATATTATAAGGTAGCTGAGAGGGTTACAAGATTATGTAAGTGATTACCATATATACCTTTATGGTTCTTTTTATGTTCATTATTTTTTTGTGAAAATATCATGGAAATCTCAATTTTCACAAAGCAAGTGTATATGGGTGACAAGTATGTCTTTTTGAAAATAATTTCATAAGTTTACAAGTATTCACGGAGTAATATTTTATTTCATTATTTTTATATCCATTACTGAGCTCTTTGTGTTAATCCAATGTTTTTAAATGATTTTCATGGGTTATAAGGATGTATAAGACAAAGGAGGAATCCAAGTTAAATGTTATAATGATTTGTCAAAGAAAACATGTTTTATTTGAATTTTTTTATATTTTGGAAGAAATGGATACTGTTTTTGTTGTATCCACTATATAAAAAGGTGGAATATTATGTATGTATTATAAAAAAATTCTCTAAGAATCTAAACTTGAAAATATTATCAAATTGAAAGGAAGTGAGTTCGTGACTAAAATTCAAGATTATGTTATGTATAAGGCTAAGTCATTATAATATTCACTTCCAAATCTCATATATATAATCTCAGTGGATATAAATATTTATTCAATGCATTATATATAATTTATTACTCATCTGTTATCACACAATTGATAGAATATTGTAGTGTATTAGGATCACTCTCTAATCCCAAAATATCTCTTGAGATTTAAATATTTAACCATTGAAATGGAGGGGTATATAATTTTGGGTGAACCAATTATCACATGATGATTAGAGTGCCATTGTGAATTAGGTTCAATACAAAATATCTTAGCATCTCATGAGATATAAAGCATTTCCCAATTAATTTTAGGGATGTATAATTTTGAACCCACTCATTAAATCATATTATGTACATGAGTAAGTGTGATATGTAATAGAATATACACTACTTCATGAAAGTATCATTAACCCACAAAATAAATTAGTTTGATTATTATTTCAATAAAAATGATAATAAAACATCTAGATATATATGGTATATTTTTCTAAGAGAACATATCACCAAATAACAAAATAATATTTCATTTTTTAAATACTAATTCTTCAATTGGTATGATAAAAAATGTTTTGGGAATTGTATTGTTTAATATCTTGAGTTCAATCCCCCAATAGATAAATATAAATACTAGATAAATATAAAAATTATTTATATTTCTAGTTTGGTGTAATTAAATTTTAGCCTGTAATATTCTTTTGTTGAACTATGATTGATTAGGATGAGTTATGAGAGATTTTAGTTGATTTTTGGAGTTTTTCAGATTCCTTTTTGAAGGTGTATAGTTTGAGTACAATTCTCACAAACCATGGTTGTCCTCTAGGAAATAATTCAGCTAATGAAAAAAGAATATAGGGTGTTTTATGGTTAGGGAACATGGTTTATAAGATCATATGGACTCTATATAGGTAAAAATAATGGTTGGTACAAATTTTGACACATAATGTGACCAAACCATGTGAATTTACAAGGATAATTTAAAATCCATTTACGGTCTATGCATGGTTTGATAAAACTATGCTCAAACCATGTGAATATGAATCATTGATATGAAAATAACCATCAATAGCCATTAATGGCGTATTTTGATCCATTATTCCTTTTACATGAATCACTATTAGTTCTTGAGACTCCTTTATCCATCCTCAACATTTTATTCTCCTTTGAAGATTAATTCATGTGAATCCAAGAGTGTTGTTCTTTAGGAATTGGGGTATGTAATAAAAAATAATTTTTGTGTTTTATCTATATTTACCATTTTTACATTAAAATGGATCACAGAATGATTATGAAATTTCTCAATATATTTATTTTCTTGGAATATAATAATTAATTATTGAATATTTTCTATAATAGACCAATTTTCAAGGTATCGATGGAATTCCCTTGGTCAGTGCTAGATCCCTCATGGGTTGTTAATGAATCTGGGTAACTTATCATATATCTATCATATTGAGACTCTTATCTTCTTGAATCATATATTTTTTTATCTATTTTGATTATAAATTTATGGTGGATTAATATCCTTTCAACATACCTAATATTATATTCTAGTCTTGTTATGTAATATATAATTATTACATTAATTGATAATGAAATAGGTGAATTTACATACTCTTCTTTGACATATCTCAAAAAACATCTCATAGATAGGATCCTTGAGGTATGTGTTTCTATAAATAACCTCTTTTTTTTAATCTCTTTAGTTTTCTTTTATAAATCACATAATAAATGAAATAGAACAGAATATAGGCATCCATGAAGTAGAAATTAGTTTTTCATAGGTTCAAAATGTGTTATGTTCATAGATCCATTCAAAATATTATATTACGTCATCAAAATTCTAGAGGTAGAAATTTCAATACCATTCGGTTCCATGTATAATTGTTTTACTTAATGTGATACTTATGTTGGAATATATTGTTTTACCATTCCTAATAGTGATCCCATGTGTGTTTGTGTGGCCCATGAGAACCATATTTCATTCTTTATTCCATTAATATTCCTATGTATCTTGCTATTAATATTTTTAAAACAACTTATTTTATGATTTCTACTGATTATCATGATTATATTCTATAGGATACCTTTATATTCACTATCATTTTATATGTAATTACAAATCCTTTTCAGGTATTTTTCTTTTCATTCGAAATGGGTAGTATTTTTTCATATGGTTATCCATTGGAGATGAATTATTATTCACATGCATTGATAATGAATATGGTCCTAAAAATATGGTTGTGGAATGATGTCCTTGAGTCCATACCAGTGGTAGTGACATTGGTGGTATAACAACCTTGTTTCCTAGAACAAGGTGTATATAGGATATAAATTCCTTTAGGAATGAAATTTAATGGAGGTGGGATGTGGAAATTGTGTACACTGATTCAACTTGATTCTTTAAATATACAGAAGACATGTTCACTTTCATCGTGTTCTACTCTTAATTTGTCTCTACATCCTTTCAACTATCCTTACATTATATAGCCAATATAGGTACATCAGGGAACAAGGTGGCTTGGTTGTCACGTGATATCTTATTATATGTTTTTAATACCTAATTGTGTATTTATTGTTATCATTTAATACAACTTTTATACCTTTACACACATGTTAAGGTCTCATTGGTGGTGTTATACTATGTTTATTATTCACACCATATATATCCATCTCAATTTAAGTGCATACCTCATGATTTAGGATGCATATAAGTGAAAGGGGAATTTAGTATAAATTTTAGCCATGAAACATGGAGATGGAAGTGAGACTAGAATAGACTCTAAGGGACTCTATTTGGTTAATTTACTTATCAACTTATTCATTCCATACAATAGTTTGGATTTCCACATTGGGAGATAGGAATATTTATTTTTATTAAATGGAAACCACATGTTATTACATTTTTTTTACCCAGTCTTCCACTTGATATTCTGATTTTTTATAATGTTTTTTGTGTATGGATTTGATTACTAGTGGTGTATTATCCCCACTAATTGTTATTATAACCACACTACTAGTTGAAAATATCTTTCATATGGGTAGGCCCACATGAGGATTTGTAGATCTCTGGTTCAGACCTAGTGGTTTGGGTTGGGAATTACAAAATTAGTTTAGAGCCTTAGTTTTCTATATTTTCTTTTTACTCACCGGTGAAATGGTACAAAGAGGATATGGTGTGTGTAACTCTATTTGTAGATTTAATACATGCCTAAAAATATTATGTGTCATATACCTATGATTTATTATTGGTTGGATTTTTTTCATATTTTTATGATATTTTGGTTATTCAGAAATATTGAGTAGTCATGTAGGATCACATTTAATATATTTACCCATTGTGTGATATATAGTAGTCAATTAAATTACAAGATTTGTTTTATCTATTTAGGATATACCTGTATTATCTATTAAACGATATATATGTGTTCTCTTCCATTGAATTATATCTATTTTGGAACTAATTAATTGAATTTGACCATTCTTATTTGGTTTTTTATATAAAGTTGTGATTAATGTGTAGGTATGTAGAACATTAGGTAGTGCTGGGAGGGGTACACCTAGTTTTATGGGTATTCTCTTAAGGGAGTCCTTTTGTGATCTCATATACCGATTAGGATTAGTCTTAATGGATTCATGTGTTTAATTTTTCATTCATAATTTCAATAAAAATGATACCTTAGAGAAACATGAATGTGACCACTAGGGATGATGAACCAATTCCACAATAGGCAATGTAGGAGGATTCACCTGATCATGTACCAAAACATGCACCAGTGATTGAGGAATTAGATCCACTCCATCATAAATAATTTAATAGTGTACATTATCATTGTAGAGTAGTATACAGGACCATGGTTGACTATTCTCACAACTTTCATCTCTAGTATCATTAATCCCCTCTAGGAATTGGGGGATATTTTGATGCTGAGGACTAATTGGACATCATCAAGTCCATATTCTACTTGTTCAAGACACTAAAGAACCTATAGGTTAATCTATAAGAATTTACACATTAAGGGATATCCAGTCAATGGTGGGGTGTCATTAATCAAACCGGAGAATGGGAGGGTATAAGGCCCCGACCTTAAACCTTAATTAATATTTAATTAAATGAATAATTCACATTGAGGATCTTTTCAGGTTTAGAGTTTTATAGAATTAGGACATAACTATTACATCTCAATAGATTACAAAGTAGACACTTATACTAAGTTTATATAGAATAAAAACTCTTAAAAATAAATATGACTAGTTCCATGATTTAGATAGCATGACTTTTCCTTGATCCCATCCTTGACCCTATTCCACATTAATTCCTATGAAAAACATTTCAAAAAAAACTTGGGGTGATCATAAAAATCTCAGTAATGGATACACAAAGAATGAAAACTGTTAGTTTTTCAAAACAACAAGTAAACCATGTATACTTTATCAAAGTAATACCTTTCACCTTTAAGAAGTAGTAAAAACTCTTCACTGAATAAAAGATCATTACTTACCCTTTTGTAACCAAAAGATTACCATAAAACCCATATAAATAACACATAACATATAAAGGTAACTTGGGACATAAACATACTTAAATGGAATAACCATTCGGTCGACTTCCACACATATCACTTAATGGAATAGACATACGGCCAACTTCCATACCCAATGCATTAGAGGTTATAACATAACCACCCGTCCTGGTATTCATGGCACCACCCGTCATATGGTTTATCACGTAACCACCCGTTAAATGTCCAAGTACCATTATAAAATCATAAGACATAAAACAAACATAATAGAAAGAAAACATTTCCACATTCCGATCACAATATATCACTTAAATTTATTGACATAAAAAATCCATTATAAAAACCATTGTAAATACCAAAATACATAAAAGATTATATGGTATTTATTTCATTTAACAAAAACATTACGTCTTGTTGAGGAAGCCAAAGACCAAATAATACTCGCGGTGGCGGAAAAGGTCATTGTCACCGCGTACGTTAAAAGAAACATTCATTTTGTCATTTTTTAAAACGCTTCATAGAAAAAGATTCCTTTTGTATAAAATTAAAATTCAAAGGGGTTTATACACCGTATAAAAGAATGCCTTGTTTTAGAACAAAATATGCCTCAATGAAAGGAGATTGAGACGAAGTCCCTTACCTCGGGTCCGACTTGACTCAATCGTTCTTTATTGTACTGAATAATAAACTTGAGTTAATTTATACTTGATTAAGAACATTTTTCAAGTTCATTATTCCTTTTATATCACTTATTACCATGTTATGAAAACTATGTAATTATTTAAGTTAATAATGGTCATTTTGTCGATCCTTAGTACTTGAGTCAAAAATAAACTCTTTATAATTACAAGTTGTTCATGTGGTAAAATATCCATTATATCAAGTATTATATTCATGATGTAGATATCATATATATCATATATATCCAGTATATAAATGCATTTATAATATTACAAAATCATTTAGAGGTAAGAAATGAAATGCACCGTTCATAGAGACGGTAAGCCGTGCATACGCATGAACACTACTTTCATTTCTATGTCATATTAATGGAATTAAAACTAAATGAGAGGTATGTATATTTTAATTCCATAATTATATTAATCACTCAGATGTAACATACATCATATATATCCATTATATATATGTACATATAATAGTACATTACATTTGGGGATAAGAAATGAAATGCACCGTTCATGGAGACGGTAAGCCGTACGTACGCATGAACGCTACTTTCATTTTTATCTCATACTTTAATGGAGTGAAATCATAATGATATAAAGGTATATTATAATTACAGTATAATATCATATATAATATCATTAAATCAATCCTTTATAAGTCCCACGTATGGCATTAACGAATCAAATCACTTTGACGGGGCGGTAGTCCGCACTTCCTAAAATGAAATTATCATGTTTACCCACAATGGAAACCATAAAGGTATGCCAAAAATGAAAAATAAAGAAGATTAAGTAACACATAAACATATTATATATCATATATAAATATAGTGACATCTTAATGGCCATCATGAAAGGTGTTAAAAGAAGATTGAACAATCATCATTTCGTGAGGCAGAAAATTGCCAACCACAGAAACATTATGTTCTTCAACCATTAGACGAAGGTGTGTGTAGATGTAGCTATAATAGTTATCATAACAACATCCTAGTATATTTAAGATACTGGTTTTGTTACAAAAGAAAGGAATAAAAAGAGTTTAGGGGGTTGGAGAAGCAAAATAAATCATAATAACACAAGATAAGACACTACCTTTAAATTGGGTAACACTTTTTAATTTGAGATCAAAGGATTCCTTGGAAAGAATTATGCCCAAAGTTAGGCTTCTAAGAGTAAGAGGGGGATGTGGAGAGAAAAAATGGGAAGGTTTTGGCCGATACAAAGGCTTGATAGGTGTGGTTAAGGTGGTATAGGTGGGGGCCTTTTATAAGAGGAGAGGAGGGGCACTCTTGGAAAGTTAAGAAAATATACTTTATTATAAAACGATTTTCGGATAAAAAGGGTCCCACAATTATATATTTAGAGGATAATGTGATACGGGTTCTAAATACACCCATCTAATAGGTTTTTGACATGTTTAGGTCTTAGATTTTACATTATCTTTTCATTTTCTTTAAATCGTCAAATAATGAGGTAATCGCTGCATCATCGTGGTGTCATAAATAATTTAATTTATTTAATGTCTAAAAATTATAAAAAAAAATATCATGAAGTAGGAAATCGTTTTATATTTCTAATAAATATTTATAGTCAAAATGATGACTTTTATAACCCCATTTTAAAATTGTTTTAGTAAAACAACACATGTTTGTGACATTTTTATTTAAACATTAAATAAAAAGTTATTAATGTCATTTTACTACCAAAGTGGCTCCATGGGGTCCCCAAGTTGACCCATGGATTTTCTTGGTCAGAATTGACACATCAAATAAGGGTAGTACATGTGTCAAGGTCATTTCATATTATTAAAACATTATTTTTACCTTAAATTACACTAATTACCTCTAATCCCGATTAAAAACTTAAAAGTTACTATTCACAAAAAAATTATTTTAATCCCATTAAACCAAATTTTACTTCCTAATGAAAACCATGAATTTTGGATTTTTAAAATTCAAAACACAGAGGTGGTAAAATTTCATTTAAACAAAAAATCAGTTTTTTTAAGTACCACTTAGTGGTTTCACTATTCATCAAAAATTGAAGTTTTTCAGAAAAATACCAAAACATTACCCTAAGATATATTTGCTATTCCGAATTAAAAAATGATGTCTATTTTAAAAAATTCAAAACATATAAGTTACATTAATTAATTTAATAATTAATTCCCGTTGTCAGAACAAATAGCGTGTTTTTATGAAACAATATATATCAAAAGATTGACACTAGTTTAAGTCCAATTTCAAAGTGAAATTAATTACAATGACCACTATTGGATTAAATGGTAAAAATATATTCGAATTTCACTTTAAAACCAATTCAAAATATAATATAATCATATAAATAAATTATATTAAAAAGAGGTTTTGAATTAAAGTACAACATTTTTCACTATTCATTAAAAAATGAACTTTATCAGAAAAATACCAAAACTTTACACAAAGTAAATTTTGATGTCCTGATTCTAAAGAAGAATTTTATTTGGTCCAATAGAATGTATAAGAGTGACCAAAACTATATTTAAAGAGGGTTCACCATCAAAAGGCGATAAGTGGACCTTTAGTGAAAATTAGAGTATATATGCCTAAAATTGAATTCTTTTCGTATTTTAATCCTTTATCCTTTATTGGATAAATGTAAAAACATTTAACAAACATATATAATCATATTTTTGTTATTTATATTCATTCCTGCCAATACAACGGCTACGTGTTAACTACCATTTAAAATAATATTATTTTATTACTAGTGTGCAACGTAAGATTTCAAAGAAACTCTTTGTTGCGTATCGGGTAAACTATCGAACATAGCAAGCCCTTTAAAGTAAAATTAATATTTAATTCATAAATATTAATAAATATGAAAATGTGTTATTCTTTATTTATCTGGGATGTTACATCCTTCCCCCCTTTTGGGAATTGCATCCTCGCAATTTTATTCATTTATCAAAATAAGTGGGGGTATTTATCCCTCATAGAATTTTTAGATTCCCACGTTGCCTCTTCAACCATATGATTTTTACACAAAACCTTTACCTGATGAATTACCTTATTCCACAACACTTGCTCTCTATGGTCAAGAATCTGGACTGGTTGTTCTTCATAAGAGAGATTCTCTTCCAACCGAACTACCTCCGGGCTCAAAACATGAGATGGATCTGGAATATACTTTTTCAACATCAAAACATGAAAAACATTGTGTACCTGAGATAAACTTAGAGGAAAATCCACTCGATAAGCAACTGATCCAACTTTCTCCAGAATTTCATATGGTCCAACGAACCTTGGACTCAGCTTTCCTTTCTTACCAAATCGCATCACACTTTTCCATGGTGAAACTTTGAGAAAAACATGATCACCTACCTCGAAAGATAGATCCTTCCTCTGGTTATCTGTATAAATTTCCTATCTGCTCTGAGCTATTTTCATGTGTTTCTGAATCAAATGAACGTTTTTCTGCCATCTCATCTACCAATTCTAGTCCCATCAACTTCCTTTCACCCACTTCATCCCAAAAAGCTGAAGTTCGACATTGCTTCCCATATAATGCCTCAAACGGAGCCATCTGTATACTGGAATGAAAACTATTATTATATGAAAATTCAACCAAAGAAAGATGTTGGTCCCAACTTCCCTGATAATCCATCGAACAAGCACGTAGCATATCCTCCAAAGTTTGAATTGTTTTCTCTGACTGCCCATCTGATTGAGGATGAAAAGTTGTACTAAAATTTAATTTAGTACCCAACGACTTCTGAAGGCCTTTCCAAAAGTTAGAAGTAAACCTGGGATCACGATCAGATACAATGGAGTGGGGAACTCCATGCAACCTGACTATCTCTTTATGATATAATCGAGAAAGTTGATTTAGAGAGAATGTATCTCGAATGGGAAAGAAATGAGCAGATTTAGTCAATCGATCAATAATAACCCAAATTGCATTATTACCTCGAGATGTCCTCGGTAATCCCACAACAAAGTCCATTGATACATTTTCCCATTTCCACTCTAGCACCGGTAAAGGTTGAAGCATCCCTTTCGGTAACTACCGCTCTACCTTAACCTACTGAAAAGTCAAACACTTTACAGTAAAATCAGCAATATCTCTTTTCATTCCATCCCACCAGTAATACTCCCGAAGATCTCTGTACATATTAGTACTTCCAGGATGAACAGAAAACGGGGAACTATGAGCCTCACATAAAAACTCACCCTTCAACTGTGAATCACCAGGCACACATTATCTCTTCTCAAACCTCAAAACACAATCATTATCAATATTAAATTCAGGCAACTTACCCTTCTGAACCATCTCTACCTTTTTCTGCAACCCACTGTCTTTCTTCCGTGCTTGCTTAATTTTGTCTGATATGGATGATATCACTGATACCTAAAACAAAACAGAAGAACATCCTGCACCAACAACTTCTATGCCAAAGTCCATCAAATCAAAAACTATGGGATCTCATTCCAAACATAGCATAGTTAATGAAGCATTACTTTTTTGACTCAAAGCATTAGCCACTTTATTTGTTTTTCCCGGATGGTAATGAATTGTACAATCATAATCCTTGATTAATTCTAGTTATCTCCTCTGTCTCATGTTCAATTCATTTTGAGTGAATGTATACTTTAAAATTTTGCTATCAGTATATATTTCACACTTTACTCCATACAAATGATTCCTCCAATTTTATAAAGCGAAAACAACAACAGCTAATTCAAAATCATGTGTGGGGTAATTTACCTCATGATTTTTTAACTGACGTGAAGCATAAGCAATTACCTGATCATTTTGCATAAGGACACAACCAGGTCCCTTCAACGAATCATAACTGTAGATAACAAACTCACCATTCCTGTAAGGAAGTTCCAAAACTGGATATTTCACCAATCTTCTTTTCAACTCCTGAAAACAATCATCAAATTATTTTGTCCAGATACAATTAACACCCTTCTGAGTTAGCTTAGTCATTGGACTAGATAACCATGAAAAATTTTCAACAAACCTTCTGTAGTAACCTACTAAACAAAGAAAACTACAGATCTCGGTTACATTTGTGGGTCTTGGCCATTCTTCAACAAATTTTGTTTTTGAAGGATCCACAGTTATTCCATCTTTAGAAACAATATGACCAGGGAAAGAAATTTGTTGCAACCAAAACTCACACTTGCTGAATTTCCCATACAATTTCTTTTCTTTTATAGTTTTCAAAATAACCCTTAAATGACTTTCATGCTCCTCTTTACTTTTAGAAAACACCAAAATATCATCAATAAACACAACCAACATTTATCACCTGATTCAACTGAGCCATCAGTGCAGTAAACTGCTCAATTATGATTCCGACCATCTCTGGTTGCTGATTCGAAAGGTCATTATACTCTGTATGCCTCCCTAGAAAAGCTTCTCTGTTTCCTCTATGGAAAACCATTCTTATCACAGAAATATATTAGGCGAAGAAACATGGTAATCTTTGAATGTTATATCATTTCAATCATACCGAAAATTAATTTATAGTTTAACAATTTTCAAACTCCTGAAGTTGTCTAAACTGACCTCTGATACCAACTATAAGGCCCTGGTCTTAAACCTTACTTAATATTGAATTAAATGAATAATTAACATTGAGTATCCTTTCAAGTTTAGATTTTTAGAGAATTAGGACATAACTATTACATCACAAAATATTACAAAGTAGACACTTCTATTAAGTTTCCATAGAATAAAAAATCTTAAAAAGAAACATGTCTAGTTCCAGGATTTAGATAGCATGACTTTTCCTTGATCCCATCCTTGACCCTATTCCACATTAAGTCCTATGAAAAACATTTAAAAAAAAACTTGGTGTGAGCATAAAAATATTAGTAAGGGATACAGAAAGAATGAAAATTGTTAGTTTTTCAAAACAACAAGTAAACCATGTATACTTTATCAAAGTAATACTTTTCACCTTTATGAAGTAGTAAAAACTCTTCACTGAATAAAAGATCATTACACACCCTTTTGTAACCAAAATATTACCATAAAACCCATATAAAGAACACATAACATATAAAGGTAACTTGGGACATAAACATACTTAAGTGGAATAACCATCCGGTCCACTTCCACACATATCACTTAATGGAATAGCCATACGGCCGACTTCCATACCCAATGCATTGGGGGTTATAACGTAACCACCCGTCCTGGAATTCACGGCACCACCCGTCATATGGTTTATCATGTAACCACCCGTCAAATGTCCAAGTACCATTATAAAATCATAAGACATAAAACAAACATAATGGAAAGAAAACATTTCCACATTCCGATCACAATATATCACTTAAATATATTGACATAAAAAATCCATTATAAAAACCATTTTAAATACCAGAATATATAAAAGAGTATATGTTATCTATTTCATTTTAAAAATAAACATTACGGCTTGTTGAGGAAGCCAAAGACCAAATAATACTCGCGGTGGCGGAAAAGGTCGTTGTCACCGCGTATGTTAAAAGAAACATTCCTTTTTGACGTTTTGTAAAAAGGTTCATAGAAAAAGATTCCTTTTATATAAAATTAAAATTCAAAGGGGTTTATACACCGTATAAAATAATTCCTTGTATTAGAACAAAATATGCCTCAATGAAAGGAGATTGAGATGAAGTCCCTTACCTCGGGTCCGACTTGACTCAATCGTTCTTTAATGGCCTGAATAATAAACTTGAGTTAATTTATACTTGCTTAAGAACCTTTTTAAAGTACATTATTCCTTTTATATCACTTATTACCATGTTATGAACACTATGTAATTATTTAAGTTAATAATGGTCGTTCTGTCGATCCTTGGTACTTGAGTCAAAAATAAACTCTTTATAATTACAAGTTGTTCATGTGGTAAAATATCCATTATTTCAAGAATTATATTCATGATGTAGATATCATATATAACATATATATCCAGTATATACATGTATTTATAATATTACATAATCATTTAGATGTAATAAATGAAATGCACCGTTCATGGAGACGGTAAGCCGTACGTACGCATGAACGCTACTTTCATTTCTATGTCATATTAATGGAATTAAAACTAAATGAGAGGAATGTATATTTTAATTCCAGAGATATATTCATCACTTAGATGTATTATACATCATATATATCCATTATATATATGTACTTATAATAGTATATTACATTTGGGGATAAGAAATGAAATGCACCGTTCATGGAGACGGTAAGTCGTACGTACGCATGAACACTACTTTCATTTCTATCTCATACTTTAATGGAGTGAAATCATAATGATATAAAGTTATATTATAATTACAGTATAATATCATATATAATATCATTAAATCCATCCTTTATACATCCCACGTATGGCATTAACGAATCAAATCACTTTGAGGGGGCGATAGTCCGCACTTCCTAAAATGAAATTATCGTGTTTACCCACAATGGAAACCATACAGGTATGCCACAAATGAAAAATACAGAAGGTTAAGTAAAACATAAAAATATTATATATCATATATAAATATAGTGACATCTTAATGGCCACTATGAAAGGTGTTAAATGAATATTTAACAATCATCGTTTCGTGTGGCAGAAAATCGCCAACCACAGAAACAGTATGTTCTTTAACCATTAGATGAAGGTGTGTGTAGATTTAGCTCTAATACCTCTCATAACAACATCCTAGTATATTGAAGATACTGGTTTTGTTACAAAAGAAAGTAATAAAAAGAGTTTAGGGTGTTGGAGAAGCAAAATAAAACATTAGAACACAAGAGAAGACACTACCTTTAAATCGGGTAACTCTTTTTAATTTGAGCTCAAAGGCTTCATTGGAAATAATTATTCCCAAAGTGAGGCTTCTAGGAGTAATATAGGGATTTGGAGAGACCAAATGGGAAGGTTTTGGACGATAAAAAGGCTTTAGAGGTGTAGTTAAGGTGGTAGAGGTGGGGGCCTTTTATAAGAGGAGAGGAGGGGCACTCTTAGAAAGTTAAGAAAAGATACTTTATTATAAAATGATTTTCGGATATAAAGGGTCCCACAATTATATATTTATAGGATAATGTGATAAGGGTTCTAAATAAACCCATACTATAAGTTTTTGACAAGTTTAGGTCTTATATTTTACATTATCTTTTCATTTTATTTAAATTGTTAAATAAAGAGGTAATCGCTGCATCATCGTGGTGTCATAAATAATTTAATTTATTTAATGTCTAAAATTTATAAAAAAACTATCATGATTTAGTAAATCTATTTATCTTTATAATGAATATTTATAGTCAAAATTATGACTTTTATAACCTCATTTAAAAATTGTTTTAGTAAAACAACACATGTTTGTGACATTTTTATTTTAACATTAAATAAAAAGTTATTAATGTCATTTTCCTACCAAAGTGGCTCCATGGGGTCCCCAAGTTGACCCATGGATTTTCATGGTCGGCCATGGCACATTCAATAAGGGTAGGACATGTTTCAAGGTCATTTCATATTATTAAAACATTATTTTTACCTTAAATTACACTAATTACCTCTAATCGCTATAAAAAACTTAAAAGTTACTATTTACCAAAAAATTATTTTAATCCCATTGAACCAAATTTTACTTCCTAATGACAACCATGAATGTTGGATTTTTTAAATTCAAAACACAGAGGTGGTAAAATTTCATTTAAACAAATAATCAGTTTTTTTAAGTACCACTTAGTGGTTTCACTATTCATCAAAAATTGAAGTTTTTCAGAAAAATACCAAAACTTCACCCTAAGCTATATTTGATATTCCAAATTCAAAAATGATGTCTATTTTAAAAAATTCAAAACATATAATTTACATTACTTAATTTAATAATTAATTCCCGCTGTCAGAACAAATAGCATGTTTTTATGAAACAATATATATCAAAAGATTGACACTAGTTTAAGTCCAATTTCAAAGTAAAATTAATTCCAGTGACCACTATTGGATTAAATGGTAAAAATATATTATAATTTCAATTTAAAACCAATTCAAAAGATAATATAATCATATAAATAAATTATATTAAAATGAGGTTTTGAATTAAAATACAACATTTTTACTATTCATTAAAAAAATGAACTTTATCGGAAAAATACCAAAAATTTACACAAAGTAAATTTTGATGTTCTGATTCTAAAGAAGAATTTTATTTGGTCCAATAGAATGTATAAGAGTGAACAAAACAATATTTATAGAGGGTTCTCCATCAAAAGGCGATAATTGGACCTTTAGTGAAAATTAGAGTATATATGCCTAAAATTGATTTATTTTCGTATTTTAAGCCTTTATCCTTTATTGGATAAATGTAAAAACATTTAACAAACATATGTAATTATATTTTAGTTATTTCTATTCAATCTCACCAATACAACGACTACGTATTAACTACCATTTAAAATAATATTATTTTATAAATAGTGTGCAACGTAAGATTTCAAAGAAACTCTTTGTTGTGTATCGGGTAAGCTATCGAACATAGAAACCCCTTTAAAGTAAAATTAATATTTAATTTTTAAATATTAATAAATATAAAAATGTATTATTCTTTATTTACCTGGAATGTTACATCCTTCCCCCCTTTTGGGAATTGCATCCTCGCAATTTTATTCACTTATCAAAATAAGTGGGGGTATTTATCCCTCATAGCATTTTTAGATTCCCACGTTGCCTCTTCAACCATATGATTTTTCCACAAAACCTTTACCTGATGAATTAACTTATTCCGAAACACTTGCTCTATATGGTCAAGAATCTGGACTGGTTGTTCTTCATAAGAGAGATTCTCTTCCAACCGAACTACCTCCGGGCTCAAAACATGAGATGGATCTGGCATATACTTTCTCAACATCAAAACATGAAAAACATTGTGTACCTAAGATAAACTCGGAGGTAAATCCACTCGATAAGAAACTGATCCAACATTCTCCAGAATTTCATATGGTCCAATGAACCTTGGACTCAACATTCCTTTCTTACCAAATCGCATCACACTTTTCCATGGTGAAACTTTGAGAAAAACATGATCACCTACCTCGAAAGATAGATCCTTCCTCCGGTTATCTGCATAACTTTTCTATCTACTCTGAGCTGTTTTCATGTGTTTCTGAATCAACTGAACATTTTTTTCCATCTCTTCTACCAATTCTGGTCCCATCAACATTATTTCACCCAATTCATCCCAAAAAGCTGGAGTTCAACACCGCTTCCCATATAATGCCTCAAACGGATCCATCTGTATACTGGAATGAAAACTATTATTATATGAAAATTCAACCATAGAAAGATGTTGGTCCCAACTTCCCTGATAATCCATCGAACAAGCACCTAGAATATCCTCCAAAGTCTGAATTATTTGTTCTGACTGCCCATCTGATTGAGGATGAAAAGCTGTACTAAAATTTAATTTAGTACCCAATGACTTCTGAAGAACTTTCCCAAAGTTAGAAGTAAACTTGGGATCATGACCAGATACAATGGAGAGGGGAACTCCATGCAACTTGACTGTCTCTTTAAGATACAATTGAGAAAGATGATCTAGAGAGAATGTATCTCAAATAGGAAGGAAATGAGCAGATTTAGTCAATCGATCAATAATAACCCAGATTGCATTATTACCTCGAGATGTCCTCGGTAATCCCACAACAAAGTCCATGGATACATTTTCCCATGTCCACTCTAGAACCGGTAAAGGCTGAAGCATCCCTTTCGGTAACTTCCGCTCTGTCTTAACCTGCTGACAAGTCAAACACTTTACAGTAAAATCAGCAATATCTCTTTTCATTCCATCCCACCAGTAATACTCTCGCAGATCTCTGTACATCTTAGTACTTCCAGGATGAACAGAAAACGGGGAACTATGAGCCTCACATAACAACTCACCCTTCAACTGTGAATCACCAGGCACACATAATCTCTTCTCAAACCTGAAAACACAATCATTATCAATATTAAATTTAGGCAACTTACCCTTCTGAACCAGCTCTACCTTTTTCTGCAACCCACTATCTTTCTTCTGCGCTTGCTTAATTCTATCTGATAGGGATGATCTCAGTGATACCTGAAACAAAATAGAATAACTTTTTGCACCAAAAAATTTTATGCCAAAGTTCATCAAATCAGAAACTAAGGGATCTCGTTCCAAACTTAGCATGGTTAATGAAGCATTATTTTTTGACTCAAAGCATCTGCCACTTTATTTGATTTTCCCAGATGGTAATGAATTGTACAATCATAATCCTTGATTAATTCTAGCTATCTCCTCTCTCTCATGTTCAATTATTTCTGATTGAATGTATACTTTAAACTTTTGTGATAACTATATATTTTACACTTTACTCCATACAAATGATGCCTCCAAATTTTTAAAGCGAAAACAACAACAGCTAATTCCAAATCTTGTCTAGTGTAATTTACCTCATGAGTTTCCAACTAATGTGAAGAATAAGCAATTAACAGATCATTCTGCATAAGGACACAACCAAGTCCCTTCAACGAAGCATCACTGTAGATAACAAACTCACCATTCCTGGAAGGAAGTGCCCAAACTGGAGAATTCACCAGTCTTCTTTTCAACTCCTGAAAACAATCATCACATTATTTTTTCCAGATAACCTTAACACCCTTCCAAGTTAGCTTAGACATTGGACTAGATAACCGTGAAACATTTTCAACAAACCTTCTATAGTAACCTTCCAGACCAAGAAAACTACGGATCTTGGTTACATTTGTGGGTCTTGTTTATTCTTCAACAACTTTTGTTTTTGCAGGATCAACAGTTATTCCATCTTTAGAAACAATATGACCAAGGAAAGAAATTTGTTGCAACCAAAACTCACACTTGCTGAATTTCACATACAATTTCTTTTCTTTTAAGGTTTTAAAAATAACCCTTAAATGACTTTCATGCTCCTCTTTACTTTTATAAAACACCAAAATATCATCAATAAACAGAACCACCATTTATCACCTGATTCAACTGAGCCATCAGTGCAGCAAACTGCTCAATTATGATTCCGACCATCTCTGGTTGCTGATTCGAAAGGTCATTATACTCTGTATGCCTTCCTAGAAAAGATGATTTGTTTCCTACATGGAAAACCATTCTTATCACAGAAATATATGAGGCTAAGTAACATGGTAATCTTTAAATGCTATATCATTTCAATCATACCATAAATTAATTTATAATTTAACAATTTTCTAACTCCTAAAGTTGTTTAAACCGACCTTTGATACCAACTATAAGGCCCCGTCCTTAAACATTACTTATTATTGAATTAAATGACTAATTCACATTGAGGATATTTTCAGGTTTAGAGTTTTAGAGAATTTGGACATAACTATTACATCTCAAAAGATTACAAAGTAAACACTTCTACTAAGCTTCCATAGAATAAAAACTCTTAAAAAGAAACATGTCTAGTTCCATGATTTAGAGAGCATGACTTTTCCTTGATCCCATCCTTGACCCTATTCCACATTAAGTCCTATGAAAAACATTTCAAAAAAAAACTTGGGGTGAGCATAAAAAGCTCATTAAGGGATACACAAAGAATGAAAACTATTAGTTTTTTAAAACAACAAGTAAACCATGTATACTTTATCAAAGTAATACTTTTCACCTTTATGAAGTAGTAAAAACTCTTCACTGAATAAAAGATCATTACTTACCCTTTTGAAACCAAAAGATTACCATAAAACCCATATAAAGAACACATAACATATAAAGGTAACTTGGGACATAAACATACTTAAGTGGAATAACCATCTGGTCGACTTCCACACATATCACTTAATGGAATAGCCATACGGCTGACTTCCATACCCAATGAATTAGAGGTTATAACGTAACCACCCATCCTGGTATTCACAGCACCACCCGTCATATGGTTTATCACGTAACCACCCATCAAATGTCCAAGTACCATTATAAAATCATAAGACATAAAACAAACATAATGGAAAGAAAACATTTCCACATTCCGATCACAATATATCACTTAAATATATTGACATAAAAAATCCATTATAAAAACCATTTTCAATACAAAAATACATTAAAGAGTATATGGTATTTATTTCATTTTAAAAAAACATTACGGCTTGTTGAAGAATCAAAAGACCAACTAATACTCGTGGCGATGGAAAAGGTCGTTGTCACTGCGTACGTTAAAAGAAACATTCCTTTTTTTCGTTTTGTAAAAAGATTCGTAGAAAATGATTCCTTTTGTATAAAATTAAAATTAAAAGGGTTTTATACACCGTATAAAATAATGCCTTGTATTAGAACAAAATATGGCTCAATGAAAGGAGATTGAGAGGAATTCCCTTACCTCGGGTCCGACTTGACTCGATCGTTCTTTAATGTCCTAAATAATAAACTTGAGTTAATTTATACTTGCTTAAGAACCTTTTTCAAGTTCATTTTTCCTTTTATATCACTTATTACCATGTTATGAACACTATGTAATTATTTATGCTAATAATGGTCGTTTTGTCGATCCTTGGTACTTGAGTAAAAAATAAACACTTTATAATTACAAGTTGTTCATGTGGTAAAATATCCATTATATCAAGAATTATATTCATGATGTAGATATCATATATATAATATATATCCAGTATATATATGCATCTATAATATTAAATAATCATTTAGATGTAAGAAATGAAATGCACCGTTCATGGAGACGGAAAGTCATACGTATGCATGAACGCTACTTTCATTTCTATGTCATATTAATGGAATTAAAACTAAATGAGAGGTATGTATATTTTAATTCCAGAATTATATTCATCACTTAGATTTAACATAAATAATATATATCCATTATATATATATATACTTATAATAGTACATTACATTTGGGGATAAGAAATGAAATGCACCATTCATGGAGACGGTAAGCCGTACGTACGCATGAACGCTACTTCTATTTCTATCTCATACTTTAATGGAGTGAAATCATTATGATATAAAGGTATATTATAATTACAGTATAATATCATATATAATATCATTAAATCCATCCTTTATACATCCCACGTATGGCATTAACGAATCAAATCACTTTGAGGGGGCGATAGTCCGCACTTCCTAAAATGAAATTATCGTGTTTACCCACAATGGAAACCATAAAGGTATGCCACAAATGAAAAATAAAGAAGTTTAAGTAAAACATAAACATATTATATATCATATATAAATATAGTGACATCTTAATGGCCACCATGGAAGGTGTTAAATGAAGATTTAACAATCATCGTTTCGTGTGGCAGAAAATCGCCAACCACAGAAACAGTATGTTCTTTAACCATTAGACAAAGGTGTGGGTAGATTTAGCTCTAATAATTATCATAACAACATCCTAGTATATTTAAGATACTGGGTTTGTTACAAAAGAAAGTAATAAAAAGAGTTTAGGATGTTGGAGAAGCAAAATAAAACATTAGAACACAAGAGAAGACACTACCTTTAAATCAGGTAACTCTTTTTATTTTGAGCTCAAAGGCTTACTTGGAAATAATTATGCCAAAAGTGAGGCTTCTAGGAGTAATATAGGGATTTGGAGAGACAAAATGGGCAGGTTTTCGCCGATACAAAGGCTTTAGAGGTGTGGGTAAGGTGGTAGAGGTGTGGGCCTTTTATAAGAGGAGAGGAGGGGCACTCTTGGAAAGTTAAGAAAAGATACTTTATTATAAAATGATTTTCGGATAAATAGGGTCCCAAAATTATATATTTAGAGGATAATGTGATAAGGGTTCGAAATACACCCATCCAATAGGTTTTGTACAAGTGTAGGTCTTAGATTTTACATTATCTTCTCATTTTATTTAAATCGTTAAATAATGAGGTAATCGCTGCATCATCGTGGTGTCATAAATAATTTAATTTATTTAATGTCTAAAAATTATAAAACAAATATAATGATGTAGGAAATCTTTTTATATTTCTAATGAATATTTATAGTCAAAATTATGACTTTTATAACCCCATTTAAAAATTGTTTTAGTAAATCAACACATGTTTGTGACATTTTTATTTTAACATTAAATAAAAAGTTATTAATGTCAATTTTCCTACCAAAGTGGCTCCATGGGGTCCCCAAGTTGACCCATGGATTTTCTGGGTCGGCCATGACACATCCAATAAGGGTAGTACATGTGTCAAGGTCATTTCATATTATTAAAACATTATTTTTACCTTAAGTTAAACTAATTACCTCTAATCGCTATTAAAAACTTAAAAGTTACTATTCACCAAAAATTAGTTTAATCCCATTGAACCACATTTTACTTCCTAGTGACAACCATGAATGTTGGATTTTTGAAATTCAAAACACAGAGGTCGTAAAATTTCATTAAACAAAAAATCAGTTTTTTTAAGTACCACTTAGTGGTTTCACTATTCATCAAAAATTGATGTTTTTCATAAAAATACCAAAACTTTACCCTAAGGTATATTTGATATTCCGAATTCAAAAATGATGTCTATTTTACAAAATTAAAAACATATAAGTTACATTAATTAATTTAATAATTAATTCCCGATGTCAGAATAAATAGCATGTTTTTAAGAAACAATATATATCAAAAGATTGACACTAGTTTAAGTCCAATTTAAAAGTGAAATTAATTCCAATGACCAATATTGGATTAAATGGTAAAAATATATTCTAATTTCACTTTAAAAAAAATTCAAAAGATAATATAATCATATAAATAAATTAGATTAAAATGTGGTTTTGAATTAAAATACAACATTTTTCACTATTCATTAAAAAATGAACTTTATCGAAAAAATACCAAAAATTTACACAAATTAAATTTTGATGTTCCGATTCTAAAGAAGAATTTTATTTGGTCCAATAGAATGTATAAGAGTGAAAAAAACTATATTTAAAGAGGGTTTGCCATAAAAGAGCGATAAGTGGACCTTTAGTGAAAATTAGAGTATATATGCCTAAAATTGAATTCTTTTCATATTTTAAGCCTTCATCCTTTATTGGATAAATGTAAAAACATTTAACAAACATATATAATCATATTTTAGTTATTTATATTCATTCCTGCCAATACAACGACTACGTGTTAACTACCATTTAAAATAATATTATTTTATTACTAGTGTGCAACGTAAGATTTCTATGAAATTTTTTGTTGCGTATCGGGTAAGCTATCGAACATAGAGACCCCTTTAAAGTAAAATTAATATTTAATTCGTAAATATTAATAAATATGAAAATGTATTATTCTTTATTTACCTGGGATGTTACATCCTTCCCCCCTTTTGGGAATTGCGTCCTCGCAATTTTATTCACTTACCAAAATAAGTGGTGGTATTTTTCCCTCATAGCATTTTTAGATTCCCACGTTGCCTCTTCAACCATATGATTTTTACACAAAACCTTTACCTGATGAATTAACTTATTCCACAACACTTTCTCTCTATGGTCAAGAATCTGGACTGGTTGTTCTTCATAAGAGAGATTCTCTTCCAACCGAACTACCTCCAGGCTCAAAACATGAGATGGATCTGGCATATACTTTCTCAACATCAAAACATGAAAAACATTGCTTACCTGAGATAAACTCGGAGGTAAATCCAATCGATAAGAAACTGATCCAACTTTCTCTAGAATTTCATATGGTCCAATGAACCTTGGACTCATCTTTGCTTTCTTAACAAATCGCATCATACTTTTCCATGCTGAAACTTTGAGAAAAACATGATCACCTACCTCGAAAGATAGATCCTTCCTCCGGTTATCTGCATAACTTTTCTGTCTACTCTGAGCTGTTTTCATGTGTTTCTGAATCAACTGAACTTTTTATGCCATCTCTTCTACCAATTCTGGTCCCATCAACTTCCCTTCACCCACTTCATCCCAAAAATCTGTAGTTTGACAGCGCTTCCCATATAATGCCACAAATGGAGCCATCTGTATACTGGAATGAAAACAGTTATTATATGAAAATTAAACCAAAGAAAGATGTTGGTCCCAACTTCCCTGATAATCCATCGAACAAGCAGGTAGCAGATCCTCCAAAGTCTGAATTGTTTGTTCTGACTGCCCATCTGATTGAGGATGAAAAGCTATACTAAAATTTAATTCAGTACCCAACGACTTCTGAAGGCCTTTCCAAAAGTTAGAAGTAAACTTGGGATCATGGTCAGATACAATGGAGAGGGGAACTCCATACAACTTGACTATCTCTTTAAGAAACAATCGAGAAAGTTGATCTAGAGAGAATGTATCTCGAATAGGAAGGAAATGAGCAGATTTAGTCAATCGATCAACAATAACCCAGATTGCATTGTTACCTCGAGATGTCCTCGGTAATACCACAACAAAGTCCATGGATACATTTTCCCATTTCCACTCTGACACCGGTAAAGGCTGAAGCATCCATTTCGGTAACTACTGCTCTGCCTTAACCTGCTGACAAGTCAAACACTTTACAGTAAAATCAGCAATATCTCTTTTCATTCCATCCCACCAGTAATACTCTCACAGATCTCTATACATCTTAGTACTTATAGGATGAATAGAAAATAGGGAACTATGAGACTCACATAACAACTCACCCTTCAACTGTGAATCACCAGGCACACATAATCTCTTCTCAAACCTCAAAACACAATCATTATCAATATTAAATTCAGGAAACTTACCCTTCTGAACCAGCTCTACCTTTTTCTGCAACCCACTGTCTTTTTTCTGCGCTTGCTTAATTCTGTCTGATAGGGATGATCTCACTGATACCTGAAACAAAACAGAAGAACTTCATACACCAACAACTTCTATTCCAAAGTTCATCAAATCAAAAACCAAGGGATCTCGTTCCAAACGTAGCATGGTTAATGAAGGATTACATTTTCGACTCAAAGCATCAGCCACTTTATTTGCTTTTCCTGGATGGTAATGAATTGTACAATCATAATCCTTGATTAATTCTAGCTATCTCCTCTGTCTCATGATAAATTCTTTCTGAGTGAATGTATACTTTAAAATTTTGTGATCAGTATATATTTTACACTTTACTCCATACAAATGATGCCTACAAATTTTTAAACCGAAAACAACAACAGTTAATTCCAAATCATGTGTAGGGTAATTTACCTCATGAGTTTTCAACTGATATGAAGCATAAGAAATTACCTGGTCATTCTTCATAAGGACACAACCAAGTCCCTTCAATGAAGCATTACTGTAGATAACAAACTCACCATTCCTGAAATGAAGTGCCAAAACTGGAGCATTCACCAATCTTCTTTTCAACTCCTAAAAACAATCATTACATTATTTTGTCCAGATAAACTTAACACCCTTCCGAGTTATCTTAGTCATTGGACTAGATAACCATGAAAAATTTTCAACAAACCTTCTATAGTACCCTGCCAAACCAAGAAAACTACGGATCTCAATTACATTTGTGGGTCTTAGCAATTCTTCAACAACTTTTGTTTTTTCAGGATCCACAGTTATTCTATCTTTAGAAACAATATGACCAAGGAAAGAAATTTGTTGAAAGCAAAACTCACACTTGCTGAATTTCCCACACAATTTATTTTCTTTTAAGGTTTGAAAAATAACCCTTAAATGAATTTCACGCTCCTCTTTACTTTTAGAAAACACCAAAATATCATCAATAAATACAACCACCATTTATCACCTGATTCAACTGAGCCATCAGTGCAGTAAACTGCTCAATTCTGATTCCGACCATCTCTAGTTGTTGATTCGAAAGGTCATTATACTCTGTATGCCTTCCTAGAAAAGCTTCTTTGTTTACTCTATGGAAAACCATTATTATTACAGAAATATATTAGGCTAAGCTATATGGTAATCTTTAAATGCTATATCATTTCAATCATACCATAAATTAATTTATAATTTAACAATTTTGTAACTCCTAAAGTTGTCTAAACCGACCTCTGATACCAACTATAAGGCCCCAGCCTTAAACCATACTTAATATTGAATTAAATGAATAATTCACATTGAGGATCTTTTAAGGTTTAGAGTTTTAGATAATTAGGACATAACTATTACATCCCAAAAGATTACAAAGTAGACACTTCTACTAAGTTTCCATAGAATAAAAACTCTTAAAAAGAAACATGTCTAGTTCCATGATTTAGATAACATGACTTTTCCTTGATCCCATCCTTGACCCTATTCCACATTAGGTCCTGTGAAAAACATTTCAAAAAAAACTTGGGGTGAGCATAAAAAGCTCAGTAAGGGATACACAAAGAATGAAAACTGTTAGTTTTTCAAAATAACAAGTAAACCATGTATACTTTATCAAAGTAATACTTTTCACCTTTATGAAGTAGTAAAAACTCTTCACTGAATAAAAGATCATTACTTACCCTTTTCTAACCAAAATATTACCATAAAACCCATATAAAGAACACATAACATATAAAGGTAACTTGGGACATAAACATACTTAAGTGTAATAACCATCCGGTTGACTTCCACACATATCACTTAATGGAATAGCCATACGGCCGACTTCCATACCCAATGCGTTGGTGGTTATAACGTAACCACCCATCCTGGTATTCATGGCACCACCCATCATATGGTTTATTACGTAACCACCCGTCAAATGTCCAAGTACCATTATAAAATCATAAGACATAAAACAAACATAATGGAATGAAAACATTTCCACATTCCAATCATAATATATCACTTAAATATATTGACATAAAAAATCCATTATAAAAACCATTTTCAATACCAAAATACATAAAAGAGTACATGGTATTTATTTCATTTAAAAAATACATTACGGCTTGTTGAGGAAGCCAACGACCAAATAATACTCACGGCGGCGGAAAAGGTCGCTGTCACCGCGTACGTTAAAAGAAACATTCCTTTTTTTCGTTTTCTAAAACACTTCGTAGAAAAAGATTCCTTTTGTATAAAATTTAAAGTCAAAGGGGTTTATACACCGTATACAATAATGCCTTGTATTAGAACAAAATATGCCTCAATGAAAGGAGATTGAGACGAAGTCCCTTACCTCGGGTCCGACTTGACTCGATCCTTCATTAATGTCTTGAATAATAAACTTGAGTTAATTTCTACTTTCTTAAGAACCTTTTTCAAGTTCATTATTCCTTTTATATCACTTATTACCATGTTATGAAAATTATGTAATTATTTACGTTAATAATGGTCGTTTTTTCGATCCTTGGTACTTGAGTCAAAAATAAACTCTTTATAATTACAAGTTGTTCATGTGGTAAAATATCCATTATATAAAAAATTATATTAATGATGTTGATATCATATATATCATATATATCCAGTATATACATTCATTTATAATATTACATAATCATTTAGAGGTAAGAAATGAAATGCACCGTTCATGGAGACGGTAAGCCGTACGTACGCATGAACGCTACTTTCATTTCTATGTCATAATAATGGAATTAAAACTAAATGAGAGGTATGTATATTTTAATTACAGAATTATATTCATCACTTAGATGTAACATACATCATATTTACCCATTATATATATGTACTTATAATAGTACATTACATTTGGGGATAAGAAATGAAATGCACCGTTCATGGAGGCGGTAAGCCGTACGTACGCATGAACGCTACTTTCATTTATATATCATACTTTAATGGAGTGAAATCATAATGATATAAAGGTATATTACAATTCCAGTATAATATCATATATAATATCATTAAATCCATCCTTTATAAGTCCCACTTATGGCATTAACGAATCAAATCACTTTGAGGGGGCGGTAGTCCTCACTTCCTAAAATGAAATTATCGTGTTTACCCACAACGGAAACCATAAAGGTATGACACAAATGAAAAATAAATAAGCTTAAGTAACACATAAAAATATTACATATCATATATAAATATAGTGATATCTTAATGGCCATCATGAAAGGTGTTAAAAGAAGACTGAACAATCATCGTTTCGTGAGGCAGAAAATCGCCAACCACAGAAACATTATGTTCTTTTACCATTAGACGAAGGTGTGTGTAGATGTAGCTATAATAGTTATCATAACAACATCCTAGTATATTTAAGATACTGGTTTTGTTACAAAAGAAAGTAATAAAAAGAGTTTAGGGGGTTGGAGAAGCAAAATAAAACATAAGAACACAAGAGAAGACACTACCTTTAAATTGGGTAACTCTTTTTAATTTGAGCTCAATGGCTTCCTTGGAAAGAATTATGCCCAAAGTGAGGCTTCTAGGAGTAAGATGTGGATGTGGAGAGACAAAATGGGAAGGGTTTGGCTGATCCAAAGGCTTGAGAGGTGTGGTTAAGGTGGTAGAGGTGGGGGCCTTTTATAAGAGGAGAGGAGGGTCACTCTTGGAAAGTTAATAAAAGATACTTTCTTATAAAATGATTTTCAGATAAAAAGGGTCCTAAAATTATATATTTAGAGGCTAATGTGATAAGGGTTCTAAATCAACCCATCAAATAGGTTTTTGACAGGTTTAGGTCTTAGATTTTACATTATCTTTTCATTTTATTTAAATCGTTAAATAATGAGGTAATCACTGCATCATCATGGTGTCATAAATAATTTAATTTATTTAATGTCTAAAAATTATAAAAAAAATATCATGATGTAGGAAATATTTTTATATTTATAATTAATATTTATAGTCAAAATTAGGACTTGTATAACCCCATTTAAATTTTTTTTTAGTAAAACAACACATGTTTGTGACATTTTTATTTTAACATTAAATAAAAAGTTATTAATGTCATTTTCCTACGAAAGTGGCTCCATGGGGTCCCCAAGTTGACCCATGGATTGTCTTAGTTGGCCGTGACACATCCAATAAGGTTAGGACATGTTTCAAGGTCATTTAATATTATTAAAACATTATTTTTACCTTAAATTACACTAATTACCTCTAATTGCGATTAAAAACTTAAAACTTACTATTCACAAAAAAATTATTTTAATCCCATTGAACCACATTTTACTTCCTAATGAAAACCATGATTGTTGGATTTTTTAAATTCAAAACACAGAGGTGGTAAATTTTCATTTAAATAAGAAATCAGTTTTTTTAAGCACCACTTAGTGGTTTCACTATTCATCAAAAATTTAAGTTTTTCAGAAAAATACCAAAACTTCACCCTAAGATATATTTGATATTCTGAATTCAAAAATGATATATATTTTACAAAATTCAAAACATATAAGTTACATTAATTAATTTAATAATTAATTCTCGCTGTCAGAATAAATAACGTGTTTTTATGAAACAATATATATCAAAAGATTGACACTAGTTTAAGTCAAATTTCAAAGTGAAATTAATTAAAATGACCACTATTGGATTAAATGGTAAAAATATATTCTAATTTCACTTTAAAACCAATTAACAAGATAATATAATGATATAAATAAATTAGATTAAAAAGAGGTTTTGAATTAAAATACAACATTTTTCACTATTCATTAAAAAATGAACTTTATCGGAAAAATACCAAAAATTTACACAAATTAAATTTCGATGTCCCGATTCTAAAGAAGAATTTTATTTGGTCCAATATAATGTATAAGTGTGACCAAAACTATATTTAAATGGTGTTCTCCATCAAAAGGTGATAAGTGGACCTTTAGTGAAAATTAGAGTATATATGCCTAAAATTGAATTCCTTTCATATTTTAAGCCTTTATACTTTATTGGATAAATGTAAAAACATTTGAAAAAGATATATAATCATATTTTAGTTATTTCTATTCATTCCCGCCAATACAACGGCTACGTGTTAACCACCATTTAAAATAATATTATTTTATTACTAGTGTGCAACGTAATATTTCAAGGAAACTTTTTGTTGCATATCGGGTACACTATCAAAAATGGCAACCCCTTTAAAGTAAAATTAATATTTAATTCGGAAATATTAATAAATCTGAAAATGTATTATTCTTTATTTACCTGAGATGTTATAGAGGGTATTTCTTAGGAGGCCTAGAAGAACCTATTATTCATGGAATTATTTCCCAACACACTAAATCTATATCATTCCATGAAATTTATGTATCTCTAGAAATGGTCCATAAATATATCTTAATGTTTCACTCATTTTAACAAAAAACATCATTTTGGTCCCCTCATTACTATAACAGAGACAACGAAGGTCATGATGTTTGAGATAAGACTTCATACTAATCTCATATGTGAGGTTAGGAATTTTTATATAAAAATATACATTGATGTTTTATGTAAGGCCTTGACCCTATAGAAGGTATTGAAGGATGATCAGGTAGTTGGTCTTCTTCAACCCTTCAGTACTCAATAAGGTGTGCCTCCTACTACTACAATGAGTTTTTCTTCTAGTAGTATGAAGATAAATACTGACGACACACATTGAGGTTATGGTAAGTAGGTTGATAAGAGTACAGAATATTCACCCCCTCAAGATGACTTCCATAATTATTCAACTATATGAAGGTCAGACATTACCAAAGGTTCTTACCAGCACCTTAGAGAAAATTTTGGTATTGTGGCAAGATGGAGAATATTTATCTTTTATTCTAAAGATAATTGTGGTTAGGTGTCAACATGGTTTCAAGATAGATGTGATCTATGGACTAGGGATATGAGAAGGGTCATCAATAGTATGCTCAGAGTATGATGAATCAAGAGAGTCATGTAGCTCAGGGATAGATCTCGGAAGAGGAGGGTGTATGTGTGTATGTAGTGGATCAAGAATAAGTATATTATTATGATGGTTAATCTAATATTTGAGTTATGGACTTGATCACTTGTAAATTGTTTACTTATTTTTTTATACTAATGTTTACCATTACTTTATATATAAACATATTTTTGTTGTAAATGAATTACCTATCATGTTATCTTCTGAGATTATTTCCCTTGTTACACAATTTTTAATGAAAGTATATTATCACTCACAATGCTTGAAGTGACTTATATTCATTGATTGATATGTTTATATATGGGACTTCTTGATTTTGGATATGATGAGTTTTAATGTGATTCTTGTAATGGACTAGCTAAAAATTTTTAGAGCCCACATCAATTTCTATTTGTAGACCGATATCTTATAATTCCCCAATTGGAGAGTATTTATTGGTGAAAAGTTATTAGGATTTAGGAGTAGGTATTCTAGGTCTATATGTAGGCATCATTAGAGACATAAGCTTGTAGGTGGCCAGATTAGATTTTGTAGAACAACTCATTGTACCATCACCCTCATTTCCTTTAATTGTGGATCTCTATTTGGAGGTCTTTTCATTTGAATTCATAGGTCTTATAAGATATAGAAGACTTTTTTCAAAGATAGAATTTTTCCTAGTTGTATAGCCCATTTCTAATACCCCCATATTGAATGGTTTTGGTTGAGTTAAAGGAGATCATGGTATATCTCAAGGAAATTTAATAAAATGATTTTATAAGGTAGAATACATCACCATAGCGTTCACATATCTCATTATCCATGAAGGGGTAAGGTAGTCCCCCACTCTGTATAGACAACTATAAGATTAATCTTTTGAATTTGAAGAATGTGTAACCCTTAAATAGAATTAGTGATATATATGATTAGTTGTGAGGATACCAGTGGTTTTAAAATATTGATATCTAATCAAGTTATCCACAAATAAAATTTAAAGAGAATTACATTCCCAATATAGTGTTTAGAAGTATTTATGGGTTATATGAGAATTTGGTGATGTTGTTTGAAAAAAATTCACTGATAGTTTTTAGGGATCTCATGAACAATATATTTCTCGCATACCATAACTCATTCGTTGTAGAAAACACTACTCAAGTAACCAATAGTCAATTTTTACTTTACATTGGCATAAAATAAAAGGGATCTCATCCTAAAGGACTGATCAGTTTATTAGTCTTACAAAACTAGATACATATATGATTCCTATATTACATTAGAAATATAAAATACATAATATAATAAAAATTTTCATTTACTTGATATTATTCATATTATCCCTCTTTATATCCTTAGGAAAGGAAAAAAAATAAAGGGTGCTCTTAGATGTTTAATAATAGTTACAAATAGTGTAATTTATCATGAGTAAATATGGAATTATCAATATGGAAATGTAAATAACTAAAAACACATAATATTTAATCAAAATAATTATAACTAAATGAATACATGAATTATATCAATGTAGTTGTTTCGTAGATAATTATAAAAAAAATTAATAGAGGAAATACCTAATTTTGTATGTCATGATATCAGACATCATGCTATATTTACCATCAATAGTTGGTTCTAGAGATGTATAATTGATGGGTGGGTATACACAAAAACATTATTTAATAATTTTGGCTGATTTCTTTTCCTTAAGAGATATATTGATGCATCAAGGGGATATCTATAATTAGGCTCCACTCATCACAGCATGTCCTATTTAATCCTCATTTATTGAATGATCAATTTATTCCATAAATAATATTAAATAATAATATTAAATATCATTATTTCCACATTTAGTCAAAAAACATTGAAAAAACACCATATGTAAAAATTTTATATATTTTATGAAATAATCATAACCATAATAAAAATAATATAAATATTTAAGATAAATTTAATTTCCAATTATCATATCTAAGTGAATGTTTATGAGAAATTTGATAGCTAAATAATTAATAAGACATAAATAATGGACACCAATTCATTAGAAAGATAAGGATTGTAATAAAATCATGTCCATTAAAGAAATAAAGAAAATGGAATTGAAATATTTCATTAATATTTCATTAATAAGTTTTGTTTGTAAAATCACTGAAACCATGTATGATAATCTATATAGATTAAAATGTTTATAGTAGTGGGAAATTTCATTAATGTTGTATATGTTAAAAAGAACAATTCATTTGGGATCTTTTTATAAAAAAATTTGAAAATTTATATTTTTAATAAAATAGAACAATTAATTTTATACCATGTAAAAAGGCTAAAGAGAACATAAAATTCCATTTATAAATCATTTGATTAATCAAAAAGGGCTGTTAAAAATATAGACATGTAATAAAAATATACCTGATCAAAAAAATAAATAATATCAGTTTTTCATTAAAAATATTCACTAGATTAATGTTCCTAATAGAAGATAACCTATAAGATAATATTGAAACTCTGTTAATATCAAGAGAATAAGAAAGTAGATTGATTTTATGTAGAAGTTTTTATAATATTCTATTAATGAAAAAGATCAATACTAAAAAAATTGAGATTTTAAAATAAATTCTTACATGTTTAGTAACTTTCCAATTGTAACCCATTTGAACAAAAAACATTAATTGAAACATAAATAATCATAAATAAATTTATATTCATGAAAAATACATAAAATTGGAAATATATAAACCATATAAAAAGGAATATAAAAAAAATTGTCTCAATTGAGTTGAAATTGTAAAGAAATTATTTACCTCAAGTTCAAATTTATCTAAAAGTGATCTCACCAGCTATATAATAAATTTTAATTTAATAAAATTATATAAAAAACTAATTAAACTAATTATAATATCATATTCCATAAACTTATAACATTTTAATACCCTTTTATGAATAATTCTTTATAAAACTAATATTTTTGTGTGTTTACAGTTTTATTTTTCATGAGAATTTCAGTTTGTTGGTTATGGTATTTGTACATTGATAATGGTTACATAATCTCTAGAATTTTTATTAGGATATATCTTATATTTTTAATTTTATTATATATATATATATATTCATCCATAAAAGGTATATATAGAAAAATTAATTACACTGTTCATAGACACATCTGAACATACGTATGCATGAACACTATTTTCACTTTTCAATGGATGGAACAAAATAAAGGTAAATAATAACTATACATTATAGGATAAATATTATATCATATACATCAGACATATTTTATAAATATATCCTTATTAACATACATTTCATCTATAAATGAACAACAGATCACATCGCATAATGGTAGAGGTAGTCTATACATACGTACAAGCGACATTATCATTTTACAATGTATGTGAAGTTAAGAAGGTATATATGATATTATAATTATAGAAGAATAATTATTTCATAAATATCATTTATATTCATTAGTTTCATATTTATAATTATTCAAATAAATTTTTGATAAAAAAATGATAAACTGTATATACACACAAGCAATGTTTTTTATTTTTTTTTATGATAAAAAGATATAGAAAATGGTTTCATTATAATAATAATAAAATCATAGTGAATTTATTTTATTTTATTTATTATTTTATTATTTTTCAAATAGATTATATAGACATATATAAATAAATAACCTTCAAAGATTCGGTAAAGAGGATTACATCTTCTTAAGTGAAATTACATTAGATCCCATTATAAGTACACTAGTAACGGTATTTTAAGAAGAAAAAAATCATTGAATCATAGTTATAAATGTTTAGAAGAAAATTTTGTAGGTTTTGGTTGATCTAGGTGGCTCAAAACTGTGTAAAGAAAATAGAGAAGGGGAGTCCTTTTATAATTTTGGTGAGTCACACACTTGTAATATTTCAATGCTTCAAAATATTATAAATAAATGTTCTTGTAAATATTTCTCCAAAATTACAAAAATTATAATTTTATATGGGTAAGGGTATAATAAAACAAAAAAAATTAAGGGGTTTGGACATTTTAACCCTTATTTGTTCATTTATCTCCTTCATTAATTTTTTTTAACCATCATTATAGTAAAGAATTTCTCATAATAGAGATTTAAAATTTTACCTATATAGTAAAAAGTTACTCATGAGTGGAAAAAGGATTAAATTTAATACTATTTATGATCCTAATTATCCTCTTGAAATATTTTTTTAATTTTATAAAATATTATTTATCATAGAATATCATTAAATTTATTTTTGACACGACTCATTTAATATGTCTTTAAAGACGTCATTACAAATATGGAATTCAAATTTAAATCAGCACACATCCATAATATTCTATATGTATCTATAAAATTCTTTAGACTCTATAACTCAATTTAAAAATATTACTTTTAATGTTTTTTAAATCATTTACTTTATTTTTCTTCTGATTCCTAATCCTTTGTGCCAGCATTTCATAAGAATTTAAGGTAATTATTTCATCATTGAAAACTGAAAATAAATTACAATGATAAAAAAATAAATTAATATTTAAAATAAATATTTATAACTATAAATTTTTAATTTTTATCCCAGTCACAAAATATAATATATATAAATCAAGAGACTGAAATTTGGAAATTATCTTTCACATAAATATTTTAATGGTTAAAATCAAAGATAAAGGTAAAAATGGTCTTATTGTAAATATTTTTATGTTAATAGATGAATTAATTTAAAAAATGACTATAAGAATGGGTTGGATATATTATTAATGTATTATCACATTATTTTTATTCTTAATTAAGCAATTTACAATTTAGTGAGGTGATAAGTTTTACCACTGTTACTATTCATAATATCTACAAATAAAACGTTCCATTTAACAAAAATTTATCCTCATAATTAAGAAAATTAATCTATTTTACCAAATTAAAATCCTACAAGTTTGATAAATTATTTTAAAAATAAACCATAAAAAATCAATGAAAATAGTTTTCCTAAAAAATTTGTTTCAAGTCTCAAAATTAACCTATATAAAAATCATATAAAACTTGTATCCTATTAGAATTTAATTATTCATAATAAAATGTATCATATATACCATTAATATAAAATAAAAAATATTATGGGACTTTTAAAATAATTTATTTAAAGAAAATAAATTATAGTTTTAGAAAAAAATTTATTTTTCACTATTAATTGAAAAATTAATCTCTTCCAAAAAATCCAAAAATTTCAAACCTAAATTAATAATTAAATTATGAAAAAAAATATTATATAATTACCATATAATAATATTTCAATATTTTTTAGGGTATGTTTAATCTCATTATTTTTTGTAAAGAAATATATTATGACTTATGTGTTTCATCCAATAACTCTATCATCATGTATGTCATTAATGGAACACATACTATATTTCTAAACCTTATCATTATAGAATGATCATTCTAAAACTAAAGAACATTCCACAACCTTTTCTATTAGTCTATATATTTCTTATATTCCTTCTTAATCCTCTCATGGATGGAAGGTTGAACATTCATCTATGAAATAGTAAACAAATCCCCTTCCATAAGATTTCAATATCCATATTTTGTAAATTCCTAAATATTGGATCTCTTTCAATCCTCATAGAGGATAAATAAGAATGTTATGTTCAACTCTGATCATCAACCACCTTTTTTACCTTCCCTTATTTGTAATGTATTGATTAGTTATAATCCTTGATCAAATCTATCAATCCTCTCTAGTAGATATTAAACACTTTCAGTGTAAATATATACTTCAATATTTTATGATTAGTATATATATCACACATTTCACCATACATATAATGTATCTATATCATCAATTCAAGGATTAAAACCTCTAGATCAATATCATTAATTTCTTATTTTTTTTGTCAATAATATTAAACTATCTAGATACATATTCCATCACCATGTCATTTTATATAGGATGAATCACATTCCCCTATTTGATACATAACTATAGATCCCAAACCTATCACCACTATAGGTTAGTGTAAGAATTGTTTTACTAAAAAACATATTTTTAGTTCCTTGAAATTAACCTCACATTCATCTATTCGAAATAACGTAACTCCCTTCTAAGTCAGCTTGGTGATTGGGACATATAGTCATGATAAATCCCTCATAGAGATTTGGTGGTATCCATACAACCTAAGAAAATAGTAGAAATCAGTTACATTGGTTGGCCAAGTCCATAGACCAAAAATTCATATATCTAAATGATCAACTGATATACCATCATGTGAAAATTTATGACCTAAGAACGATACTTGTTTGTATCCAAAATTCATACTTCATATATTTAAAATACATATTTTAATTATAAGGTCCCAGACTTAAACATTCTATAATCTTGAATTAAGATAATAATTTATATTGAGGATCTTTTCAGTTTTATAGATTTATAGAATCAGGACATAACTTATATATAAAAAATTTAATATTACATGTAGACACTTCTACTCAGTATCCATTTTTCATAAAATTAAAACTCTTAAAAGAAAATAAACGTGTTTAGTTACATATTTTAAAAAGAATAAATTTTCCTTGATCCCATCCTTGACCCTATTCCACTTTAAGTCCTGTGAAAAAAATTCAAAAACTAGGGATGAGTATAAGAAGCTCAGTAAGGGATACATAAAGAAGGAAATTAGTTTTTCAAAACAACATGTAAACCATGAATACATTATCATAAGTAGTACTTTACACTTTTAATATGTAGTAAATACTATTCAATAAAGAAAATGTAATTACTTAGCCTTTTGTAACCAAAATATTACCATAAAACCCATAAAAGAACACATAACATAGAAAAGGTTAAATTGGGATATAATCATACACTACTGGAAACAGAGGATTTCCCAACGGTTCTAAACTGTTGGGAAAGGCTGCAGAACCGTTGGTATATGTTATACCAATGGTTCTGCAAACCGTAGGGAAGTAATCCGTTGGTAAAAGTTTTCCCCAACAGTTTATAGTGAACCGTTGGGATAGGGTGCTGAAAAATTACCCTACCCCAACGGTTCTGAAAAACCGTTGGGAAATATTTTTCCCAATGGTTTACAACCGTTGGTATACAAGCACAAAATTATCGTGTTTTTTCCAATGGTTTGTCAAACCATTGGGAAAAACCCAACATATCCTCTTTCCCAACGGTTTAGAACCGTTGGGAAAAGTGTTTTACCAACGATTCTATGAACCGTTGGTAAAACAAGACCTAAACATTCTATGCCAACGGTTTTGAACTGTTGGCATAGCCTCTGCTGGGCAAATTTCACAGCAGCTCTGCAATTTACCCAACAGCTCTCCAATTGTCTGATTTTGTGGCTTCCCTCTCATTCTCAATCCAATTATTGTACCTCCAATAACCAACTAACACTTACATATAGAAAACAAATTCATACACATTTAACATATAATGGTGGACCTATACACATCCATAGTTAAATTAGAATTCATAACGTAATTATAAACATACATAATTCATTTAGAATTCAATTTAAAATTTAGATGACAATTATATGTGGAATCTGGAAGTCAATTCATAATTTGATCAGTTTTTTGTATACCATATAATTTTAATTGAAATAATGTCCATTTTAAAAATAATACATACACCTGGAGAGCTACCGGCCACACTATGCCTCGGATTGAGGAGGGGTTGACTCGTACACGTCACATATGACCCATGGATCATTGTGCTAATGTATCGACACAATCTGAATGCGTTTGGTCGGTTTTCCGTATGCCAGTTGATGTTTTTCAATTAAAATGACGTACTTTTGAAACAAAAGGCAGACACTTTGAGTGGTGCCGGCCACACTACACCTCGTATTGAGGCGGTGTTGACTTGTACACATCACATATGACTCATGGATCGTTCTCCTAAAGTTTCAATGGAAACCGAATGAGTTTGGCCGGTTTTCTGTATGTACATAAATTGTTGTCCATTTTAAGCAAAAGACAGACACTTTGAGTGGTGGCGGCCACACCGTGAATTGGATTGAGGCGGGGTTGACTCGTACACATCATATATGACCCATGGATCGTTGTGCTAAAGTATCGACACAATCCGAATGCGTTTGGTCAGTTTTCCGTATGCCAGTTGATGTACTTCACTTCAAATTATGTCCTTTTGAAACAAAAGACAGACACTTTGAGTGGTGGCGGCCACACCATGCCTCGGATTGAGGAGGCTTTGACTCCTACACGTCACATATGACCCATGGATTATTCTCCTAAAGTTTGAATGGAAACCGAATGCGTTTGGTTGGTTTTTCGTATGTACTTAAATTGTTGTCCATTTTAAGAAAAAGACAGACACTTTGAGTGGTGGAGGCCACACCGCGCCTCGTATTGAGGAGGAGTTGACTCTTACACGTCACATATGACCCATGGATCATTGTGATAAAGTATTGACATAGTCCGAAAGCGTTTGGTCGGTTTTCCGTATGCCAGTTGATGTATTTCACTTCAAATTATGTCCTTTTGAAAGAGAAGACAGATACTTTGAGTGGTGGTGGCCACACCAGACCTCGGATTGAGGCGGGGTTGACTCGTACACATCACATATGACCCATGGATCGTTGTGCTAATGTATCGACACAATCCGAATTCATTTGGTCAGTTTTCCGTATGCCAGTTGATGTTTTTCAATTAAAATGACGTACTTTTGAAACAAAAGGCAGACACTTTGAGTGGTGCCGGCCACACCGTGCCTCAGATTAAGGCGGCGTTGACTCTTACACGTCACATATGACCCATGGATCATTCTCCTAAAGTTTCAATGGAAACCGAATGCGTTTAGTCAGTTTTCCGTATGTACTTATATTGTTGTCCATTTTAAGAAAAAGGCAGACACTTTGAGTGGTGGCGGCCACACCGCGCCTCGGATTGAGGTGGGGTTGACTCGTATATGTCACGTATGACCCATGGATCGTTGTGCTAAAGTATCGACACAATCTGAATGCGTTTGGTTATTTTTCTGTATGCCAATTGATGTATTTCACTTCAAATTATGTCCTTTTGAAACAGAAGATAGAGACTTTGAGTGGTGGCGGCCACACCGCGCCTCAGATTGAGGCAGGGTTGAATCGTACATGTGACATATGACCCATGGATCGTTGTGATAATGTATTGACACAATCCGAATGTGTTTGTTCAGTTTTTCGTATGCCAGTTGATGTTTTTCGATTAAAATGACGTACTTTTGAAACAAAAGGCAGACACTTTGAGTGGTTCCGGCCACACCGCACCTCGGATTAAGGCGGAGTTGATTCGTACACGTCACATATGACCCATGGATCCTTCTCCTAAAGTTTCAATGGAAACCGAATGCGTTTGGTCGGTTTTCCGTATATACTTAAATTGTTGTCCATTTTAAGAAAAAGAAAGAATCTTTGAGTGGTGGCGGTCACACCGCGCCTCCGATTGAGGCGGGGTTGACTCGTACACATCACATATGACCCATGGATCATTGTGATAATGTATCGACACAATCCGAATGCATTTGGTCAGTTTTCCGTATGCTAGTTGATGTATTTCACTTCGAATTATGTCCTTTTGAAACTGAAGGCAGACACTTTGAGTGTTTTCGGCCACACCACACCTCAGATTGAGGTGTCGTTGACTCGTACACGTCACATATGACCCATGGATCATTCTCCAAAAGTTTCAATGGAAACTAAATGCGTTTGGTCGGTTTTCCGTATGTACTTAAATTATTGTCCATTTTAAGCAAAAGACAGACACTTTGAGTGGTGGCGGCCACACCATGCCTCAGATTGAGCTGGGGTTGACTCGTACACGTCACATATGACCTATGGATCGTTGTGCTAAAGTATCGACACAATCCGAATGCATTTGGTCAGTTTTCTGTATGCTAGTTGATGTATTTCACTTCAAATTATGTCCTTTTGAAATAGAAGACAGACACTTTGAGTGGTGGCAGCCACACTACACCTCAGATTGAGGCGGGGTTGACTCGTACACGTCACATATGACCCATGGATCGTTGTGCTAATGTATTGACACAATCCGAATGTGTTTGTTCGGTTTTCCGTATGCCAGTTGATGTTTTTCAATTAAAATGACGTACTTTTGAAACAAAAGGCAGACACTTTGAGTGGTGTCGGCCACACCGTGCCTCGGATTGAGGCGGAATTGACTCATACACGTCACATATGACCCATGGATCGTTCTCCTAATGTTTCAATGGAAACCGAATGCGTTTGGTTGGTTTTCCGTATGTACTTTAATTGTTGTCCATTTTATGCAAAAGACAGACACTTTGAGTGGTGGCGGCCACACCGTGCCTCGGATTGAGGCGGTGTTGACTCGTACACGTAATATATGACCCATGGATAGTTGTGCTAATGTATTGACACAATCCAAATGCGTTTGGTGGGTTTTCCGTATGCCAGTTGATGTATTTCACTTCAAATTATGTCCTTTTGAAACAGAAGGCAGACACTTTTAGTGGTGGTGGCCACACCGCGCCTCGGATTGAGGCAGAGTTGACTCGTACACGTCACATATGACCCATGGATAATTGTTCTAATGTATCGACACAATCAGAATGCGTTTGGTCGGTTTTCCGTATGCCAGTTGATGTTTTTCAATTAAAATGACGTACTTTTGAAACAAAAGGAAGACACTTTGAGTGGTGCCAGCCACACCACGCCTCGGATTGAGTCGGCGTTGACTCGTACACGTCGCATATGACCCATGGATCGTTCTACTAAAGTTTCAATGGAAACCAAATGCATTTGTTCAGTTTTCCGTATGAACTTAAATTGTTGTCCATTTTAAGAAAAAGACAGACACTTTGAGTGCTGGCGGCCACACCGCGCCTTGGATTGAGGCGTGGTTGACTTTTACACATCACATATGACCCATGGATCATTTTTCTAATGTATCAACACAATCTGAATGCATTTGGTCAGTTTTCCGTATGCCAGTTGCTGTATTTCACTTCAAATTATGTCCTTTTGGAACAGAAGATAGACACTTTGAGTGGTGGAGGCCATCCCGCGCCTCAGAGTGAGGTGGGGTTGACTTGTACACGTCACATATGACCCATGGATCATTGTGCTAATGTATCGACACAATCCGAATGCGTTTGGTCGGTTTTCCGTATGCTAGTTGATGTTTTTCAATTAAAATGACGTACTTTTGAAACAAAAGGCAGACACTTTGAGTGTTTTTGGCCACACCCCACCTCAGATTGAGGCGGCATTGACTCTTACACGTCACATATGACCCATGGATCATTCTCCTAAAGTTTCAATGGAAACCGAATGTGTTTGGTCAGTATTCTCTATGTACTTAAATTGTTGTCCATTTTAAGCAAAAGATAGACCCTTTAAGTGGTGGCGGACACACCGCGCCTCATATTGAGGCGGGGTTGACTCTTACATGTCACATATGACCCATGGATCGTTGTGCTAATGTGTCGACACAATCCGAATGCGTTTGGTTGGTTTTTTGTATGCCAGTTGATGTATTTCACTTCAAATTATGTCCTTTTGAAACAGAAGGCAGAAACTTTGAGTGGTGCCGGCCACACCACGCCTCGGATTGAGGCGGTGTTGACTCATACACGTCACATATGACCCATAGATCGTTCTCCTATTTTTTCAATGGAAACCGAATGCGTTTGGTTGGTTTCTGTATGTACTTAAATTGTTGTCCATTTTAAGCAAAAGACAGACACTTTGAGTGGTGGCGGCCACACCGCGCCTCGGATTGAGGTAGGGTTGACTCATACATGTCACATATGACCCATGGACCATTTTTCTAAAGTATAGACACAATCCGAATGCATTTGGTCGGTTTTCCGTATGCCAGTTAATGTATTTCACTTCAAATTATGTCCTTTTGAAACATAAGACAGACACATTGAGTGGTGGCGGCCACACCGTGCCTCATATTGAGGCGGGATTGAATCATACACATCACATATGACCCATGGATCGTTGTGCTAATTTATCGACAAAATACTAATGCGTTTGGTCGGTTTTCAGTATGCCAGTTGATGTTTTTCAATTAAAATGACTTACTTTTGAAATAAAAGGCAGACACTTTGAGTGGTGCCGGCCACACCGTGCCTCAGATTGACGCGGTGTTGACTCGTACATGTCACATATGACCCATGGATCATTGTGCTAATGTATCGACACAATCCGAATGTGTTTGGTCGGTTTTCCGTATGCCAGTTGATGTATTTCACTTCAAATTATGTCCTTTTGAATCAGAAGATAGACACTTTGAGTGGTGGCGGCCACACCGCGCCTCAGATTGAGGTGGGGTTGACTCATACACGTCACATATGACCCATGGATCGTTGCGCTAATGTATCGACACAATACAAATGCGTTTGGTCAGTTTTCCGTATGCCAGTTGATGTTTTTCAATTAAAGTGGCGTACTTTTGAAACAAAAGGCAGACACTTTGAGTGGTGCCAACCACACCGCGCCTCGGATTGAGGCGGAGTTGACTCGTACAAGTCACATATGACCCATGGATCGTTCTCCTAAATTTTCAATGTAAACCGAATGAGTTTGGTCGGTTTTCCATATGTACTTAAATTGTTGTCCATTTTAAGCAAAAGACAGACACTTTGAGTGGTGGCAGCCACACCGCACCTCAGATTGAGGAAGGGTTGACTCGTACATGTCACATATGACCCATGGATCGTTGTGCTAATGTATCGACACAATCCTAATGAGTTTGGTCGGTTTTGCATATGCCATTTTATGTATTTCACTTCAAATTATGTCCTTTTGAAATAGAAGATAGACACTTTGAGTTGTGGCGGCCACACCACGCCTCAGCTTGAGGCGGGGTTGACTCGTACACGTCACATATGACCCATGGATCGTTGTGCTAATTTATCGACACAATCCGAATGCGTTTGGTCGGTTTTCCGTATGCCAGTTGATGTTTTTCAATTAAAATGACGTACTTTTGAAACAAAAGGCAGACACTTTGAGTGGTGCCAGCAACACCGCACCTCGGATTGAGGTGACGTTGACTTGTACACGTCACATATGACCCATGGATCGTTCTCCTAATGTTTCAATGGAAACAGAATGTGTTTGGTCGGTTTTCCGTATGTACTTAAATTGTTGTGCATTTTAAGAAAAAGACAGACACTTTGAGTGGTGGCGGCCACACCGCGCCTCAGATTGAGGTGGGGTTGACTCGTACACATCACATATGACCCATGGATCATTGTGATAATGTATCGACCCAATCCAAATGCGTTTGGTCGGTTTTCCTTATGTACATAAAATGTTGTCCATTTTATGAGAATCCTCTGTGCGGGGGTTGTTCAGGGTCCAAGGAAGAGGGTGGGGGGCTATCCAGGGGGCTGTCCGGGGGGCTGTTTGGGGTCCAGGGAGGAGGGTGGGGGGGCTGTGCGGGGGGCTGTCTGGGGGGTGTTCGGGGGGTTGTCTGGGGTCCAAGGAGGAGGGTGGGGGGCTGTCTGGAGGGCTATCCCAGGGCTGTCTGGGGGGCTGTTCGGGGGGTTGTCTGGGGTCCAGGGAGGAGGGTGGGGGGGCTGTCCGGGGGGCTATTTAGAGGTCTATCCAGGGGTTGTCCGGGGCTATTCGGGGGGCTGTCCCGCGGCTGTCCGGGGCTGTTCGGGGGGTTGTCCGGGGTCCAAGGAAGAGGGTGGGGGGCTGTCCAGGGGGCTGTCTGGGGGGTTGTCCGGGGGTTGTCCGGGGTCCAGGGAGGAGGGTGGGGGGGCTGTCCGGGGGGCTGTCCAGCGGAGCTGTCCGGGGTCCAGGGAGGAGGGTGGGGGTTGTCCAGGGTCTAGGAAGGAGGGGGGTTCCCAAACACACAACCACTAAAAGACAACAACATCCATAAAAATAGATAATATATAAAAATAACTCAAATCCAATACTATACTATGAGTTTAGATAAAGCCAACAACTAGAATATATTAAATATCAAATCTCAGTAATATCAGTCAAAAATGTAATGGATCAACATGTCCCACATCACCATCACCATCATCACCATCATAATCATCACCCTCATCCTAGTCCCCATCATCGTCCTCTCTCTTTCTCTCCTCCTCATCCTCTCCCTCGCCACCCGCCTCGCCCTCCTCCTCTCCCCCCTCTTCTGTATCAGACTCCTCGCCATCATCATCGTCAAGATGTACATCGTCCTGAACACAACTAGAACTACAACCTGGTGCACCGTATATAGAATGTATCGATGACATATACTCATCAAAAGATGGGCTGGCCTCTATTGAAAGGGTAGGACGCAGAACTTCAATAAATTTCATAAATGCACTGTTTTCCCGAACAGACTGTTCTGTCATCTCTGTGGCCCTTTTCTCAGCCTGTTCTGCCTGTGCCCTAACTTACTGTAGCTCGAAGGTACTACATCTCGTACCTAAGGAGGGCCAATACCTCGTCGGGTCTATCCTAGGTCGACAGCGTACTCTTCCAGAATGCTCCTCTCCCAACACCTGATGTAAGTGATCTGTTGGCCCAAAATTGTCTGGTTCTTGGGGATCGAGGGCCTCTAAAGTAGCCTTTTACAAATATAAATATATCATTAAGTTAAAAAATAGATATTAAAAAATAAATTCAACAGATTAAAACTTACAATATGCTGCTGATTTGCTTTGTTGACGACACTTTCATCCTTTTTCCGTCTACTCGAGAAAAACAGTTTTCCTCGAGGCACGCGTCCGTCAATGTTTTGTATTTGCCTCTACAATGACATTGAAAACTAAATTTATATGAAAGCTTTAGAAAACTATTAAATAATTTAATAAACAAAAGAAAGTGTAAGTTGAAAATAAAACTTATAAACAATTGTTATACCTACTTCCTCTCATGATCAGGCATCGTAGTGCGTCCCAGTGTGTGGAGATATTTTTTTGCATCAATGTTCTTTTTATTTTTTCCAGATGATTCCTAAATAAAATTCAAAAATGAAACAGATGGTATTAATGAAAAACATGAAAGTTATTATTTAAATACCTCAAATGTTACTAATACCTTAAACTGGGTACACGTCCAATGAGTAATCATCTGACGATACTGCTCAATAGGACAATCATCCACCACTAGTACTGCCTCTAACTCAGTTCCAACTCTAGAAACCCAACCAATATACAACTCATGCTTTTAGGCTCTCCAAATCTCTCCTAAATCATTTAGATGTTCCAATCGTGCACCCTCACCATCGGGAAAATTAAATCAAAGTTGAAATCAAAATATTAATTAATATAAATACAAAAATAATTCATAGAATTAAATAGAACAGATTTTTTACCCATATATTTTCCCAAGCTCTATCCTTGACCTCATGTGGTAAATGTGTCCACGATAGCGGGCTGACGGGAATGATGTCAGGGTATTTGAAAAGCATCGCCAAAAAACTCCGACATTGCTACCCTGTTTTCTCAACCATTTGGTTGTCTTCATTATAATCCACCATAACCTGTGTGTGGCGGTTCCACACCGAACGCATGCGTGTACACCCCTGCCCACACCTCCTTTTAGTAGATGTATCTGTCATGAAATAAAAACAAATATTTTATCAAAACATGTTATAATGAAAATAAATATTTCTATAAAAATTTGTTAGGGTTCTATAAATATACCTGTGTCGGTCTGATCGCTGAGTGCCGCTGGATCCATAGAAACTGATGGAACACCCTGTGGTGGAACAGGAGTCGAAGACGATGGAATATAGAAGCTCGGAGAGACAGAAGTAGAAGTAAAATAAGATGGGACGGCATCTGACCGGATGCTGACTGAGGAGTGGGAATCATCATGGGATGTGAAAATAATGGGCCAGATGATGCAGAAGGTAGCGAAAACATGGGAGGCCTAAATATGCCGTGTGTCTCTAACGACACACCGGGATCAGAATGTGAGAAGGATGACATGTCAATGGGAGGGGCAGGGTCTAGTCGGGTACGCGCAGCTACTCTTCCACCTCTGGTACGAACCCTCCTCGTACCACTGGCCTGAGTACTAGGACCAGTACTAGGCTCCTTGTCGAATAACTGTTGACGTATAGGTGGATCCTACAAAAATGATTACAGAAAAATTAATCACATGACATTATATATTCTTTAAATATATCAATTTGAAATAAAGTACTCACTGTAGGCACTAATGGTGGAATACCCATCTCCATCATTTGACGATTGTTCTCCATCATTTTTTTCCTTCTTCTCTCTTCAATTGGCTTCATTTCCTGCTTTTGAAAACAAATATGTAATTAATTAGAAAAAGAAAACTAATGTGTAACCCAAAAAAACTAAATATATGAGGGAATAGGTGATTCATAGGTAATTTAGCTATCAATTGTTTTAGAAGAGCTTGAATGGATTTAATAAATCATACAAGTTGTAATGTTCACCAAGTTAGAAATATTATTTGACTATGTTTGAATACAGTTCAATTCCAAATTAGAAAATCCAATTCAAATAAAACTGCAACCAATAAACATTGAAAATTCACATAACGTTCAAGTCAGCTATCAATTGTTTTATAAGAGCTTGAATGGATTTATTAAATCATACAGGTTGTAATGTTCACCAAGTTATAAATATTGTTTGACTATGTTTGAATACAGTTCAATTCCAAATTAGAAAATGAAATTCAAATAAAACTTCAACCAATAAACATTGAAAATTCACATAAAGGTCAAGTCAGCTAAAACATATTTGTGATCAATACTAAATCAATTTGAATATTACCAACCTTAACAACCCAACTCGAGGTAAACCAAAAGAATTGAGAACATGGATGAATGATTATATATATTTTCAACCACAAATTCAGGTTCACAATCAACTCTGATAATTGAGTTATTTGAGTCATCAAAAGAAATAAATGGATTGGTTCCAATGGCACTAGGGATAGTGTCAATTCCATCATCAACATCATCAAAAATATGTCTTGGAATTACTTCAACTCTGACACCAAAATCAGGTCGAAGTTGGTCTTTGACATAAAAAACTTGTTTAGCCATTGATTCCAACACATATGGTTCTTCAGTAGCAAGAGTGCAAGTCATATTAATTACTCGAAATCCACAATCATCAATAAATGTTCCATGTCTCGTCATCGATTCAAACCAATGGCATTTCATCATTGTGACTCGCCCATGAGAGTAGTAATCCAATATTATTATTTTCTCAACAACTCCATAATAACCCACATTTTCAAATCGCTGTCTACTATCTGATGCACTGGAATAAAAATCTTTTGTGGCAGTAACCATAACACCATTATGTTGTGTTCTCATGTTCTTTTCTCGTTCAGTGACATTAAATTTGTACCCATTGATAACAATTGATTTACAGTCACAAACCACGGTATTAGGACCAAAATCCAAAGATCTTATTTGTAACATCCCAAGTAAGTAATGAATAATAGATATTTTTATCTATGTCTATTAATGATTAAGATAGTGTTATAGAGGATTAAAATGAAAATAAATATCATCTTATGCATGGAATACACTAATATTCTTAAAAGATTGTTTTACTGCCTTTTGATGGCAAAACATTTTTGAATCTATATTTTTACAATTTTATAAACTATGTTCATCAAAATAAACTTATTATTTATGATTGGGACATAAAAATTTACCTTGTGTGAATTTTTGGTATTTTTCTGACAATATTCATTTTTTAATGAATAGTGAAAAATACTGCATTTTACATCAAAACTGCTTTTTAATCTAATTTATTTATATGATTAGATTATGTTTTGAATTGGTTTTGAAGTGAAATTAGAATATAGTTTTACCATTTTATCCAATGTTGTTCATTGGAATCAATTTCACTTTGAAATTAGACTTAAACTGGTGTCAATCTTTTGATACTTATTGTTTTGTAAAAACACGCTATTTGCTCTGGCAGCGGGAATTAATTATTAAATTAATTAATGTGACTTATATGATTTGAATTTTATAAAATAGACTTCATTTTTGAATTCGGAATATCAAATATAGCTTAGGGTGAATTTTTGGTAATTTTCTGAAAAACTTCAATTTTTGATGAATAGTGAAACCACTAAGTGGTAATCAAGCAAACTGATTTTTCAGTTAAATGAAAGTTTACCACTAATGTGTATTGAATTTTGAAAATCCGACATAAATTGTTGTCATTAAGAAGTAAAATGTGGTTCAATGAGATTAAAATAATTTTTTTTGGTGAATAGTAACTTATTAAGTTTTTAATCGCGATTAGTGGTAATTAGTGTAGTTTAAGGTATAAATAATGCTTTAATAATATTAAATGACCTAGAAACATGTCCCAACCTTATTGGTTGTGTCATGGCCGACCAAGACAAGCCATGGGTCAACTTGGGGACCCCATGGAGACATTTGGTTTAGGAAATGACATAAATAACTTTTTATTTAATGTAAAAGTAAAAATGACACAAACATAATATGTTTTACGAAAACAATTTTTACATGGGGTTATAAAGATCAGATATTTGATTATAAATAGTCATTGGAAAGATAAAACGATTTCCTAAATCATAGTATTTTTTTATGATTTTTAGACATTAAATAAATTAAATTATTTATGACATAATAATGATGCCGCGATGACATCATTATTTGACGATTTAAATAAAATAGAAAGATAATGTAAAATCTATGAACTACACATGGCCAAAACCAATTGGATGAGTGGATTTAGAACCCTTATCACCTTATCCACGAATTATATCAATGTGAGAACTTTTAAAACCGAAACACATTTTCAAATAAAGTAATATTTCTTTACTTTCCAAAAGTGCCCCTCCTCTCCTATTATAAAAGGCCCCCACCTCTACCTCATTTCACACACTACTCAAGCCTTTGGCTCGTCCAAACCCTACCCATTTTCTCTCTCCACATCCCTCTCCTCATCCTATAGGATTCCCTTTGGGCATAATCCTTTCAAAGGAAGCCTTTAGGCTCAAATCAAAAAAAGTTACACTTTTTAAGGAGATTAAAGAACGGTCGGGTCAAGTCGGATACGAGGTATGAGACTTCATCTCAATATCCTTTCATTGAGGCATATTTTATTTTATACACAACTTTATTTTATACGGTGTATAAACCCCTTTGACTTTTACGTTTATTCAAAAGGAATATTTTTTATACGAAGCGTTTACTAAACGACAAAAGGGAATGTTTTTGTCGTACGTATGCGGCGACAACGACTTCTCCGCCGTCGTGACCGTTATTTGAGTTTCGGCTTCCTCTACAAGCCATACCTTCTTTTTAAAAGAAAAATAAACACCATGTTTTAATTTTCTTTTATTTTGGTATTGAAAATGGTTTTCACAATGTTTTTTGTGTTGTATTGATATCTTGTGATTGAAATGTGGAAATGTTATGTTTCCTTTATGCATGTTTTATGTGATACGATTATGTTATGGTTCTTGGGAATTATTATGAAGACGGGTGGTTCCATGATAAACTAAGGGCGGGTGAGCCCGATATAGCACTCCAATGCATTGGGTAATGCAAAGGAGTGAAACGTTAAGGTTTCTACGAAGAGATTTTAGGGAATATACTGTGATGGGTATTCCAAACGTAACCAAGAGGGTTACTCCCAACGTAAGAATGTTATGAATGCCTCAAGTTACCTTTATGTCTTATGATTTCTATGATTTATTCATGATTTTATGAGGTATGTTAAAGTGCCTATGTTTTATGGGTAAAGTATGATTTCATTCTTATGTATATATGAACTCATGTTTCCTTTCCATGTTTTTTTTATAACCCATACTGAGTTCTTATGCTCATCCCAAGTTTTTGAAATGTTTTTCACAGGTCAAGGGAAAGGTACATGATAAGATGATAGAGTCAAGGATGTGTCAAGAAATAATCCATGTTTTCTTTTAAATGTGTTTCCATTGATGGGAATGAAGAATACTATCTTTATGTAACCACTTTGTTTATATGTGGAATGTAATGCAAGTTTTATGATCTAATTCTCTAAAACTATAAACCCGAAAAGATCCTCAATGTGTAATCTTGTAATAACTCAAGATTAAGTATGGATTAAGGCTGGGGCCTTATAGTTGGTATCAAAGGGAGGTTTAGATAACTTTAGGAGTTAGAATTATATTAAATGATTATCCAAAAATATTTTTTTTTTCGAAATGATATAGCATTTAAAGATTACCATGTTGCTTCATCTAAGACATGTTTGTTCAGAATGGTTTTCCGCAGAGGAAACAGGGAAGCAGTGCTAGGAAGGCATACAGAAGGAAATAACATTCCGAATCAGCATCCAGAAATGGTCGGAATTGGAACTGAACAGTTTTTTGCAGTAATGGCACAGTTGACTCAAGCGATAAATGGCGGTGGTATCCATGCACGAGATCAGCCAGAACAACCGCAGAGGAACATGTCAGTGGTGGAACATTTCATGAGGAAACATCCACCATCATTCATAGGATCATCTGACCCTGTGCTAGCTGAAAGGTGGATTAAAGCTCTGGAGAAGATTTTTGATGTCATGGGGTGTTCAGACAATCAAAAGGTTAGTCTTGATATTTACCGTTTGGAGGGTGAAGCAGATCAATGGTGGTCTATGGTTAAAAATATCAGGGACGCCGATGAGATTGATGCTCTTGACTGGGATGAATTCAAAGGTATGTTTCTTGAGAAGTATTTTCCAAAGGCTGTTCGACTTAGGATGGAAAAGCAATTCTTGGAATTGAGGCAAGAGGAAGACTAAGTGGCTGCCTATGAAGAAAGGTTCACTCGATTGGCAAGGTATGCTCCAAATTTTATCCGAGACCTTGATAGTAAAATCAGTCATTTTTACTCAGGATTAAAGCCAAAATATCGAAGGGCATTAGCTTCTCGTGAGTTTAAAATTTATGAAAATCTTTTTCGATGTGCTGAGAAGGTGGAAATGTAGTTTGCCGATGACCAAGTTTTCTATAACAACCAGCAGAAGAAGAGACCGAGGTGGCAGGAGAAAGGTAAGAATTCTTCAAAAAAGTCTGATGGTAAGAGAACTAAGTTTCCAGTTTGTGATAAATGTGGCAAAAGGCATGCTGGGGAATGTCTTCTGAATTCTGGGAAGTGCTACCAATGTGGTAAGATGGGACATAAGGCTCGTGATTGCACTGAAAAGGATCAAGGTGAAGGTAAGAACAAATTTGATTTACAGTTAGTGAAATGTTATAAGTGCAATGATATGGGTCACTATGAAAACGAGTGTACAACAAGGAGCTTGAGTGATGGGAAGCAGTTAGGCTACAAGCAGAAAGGGGTGGTGAAATCCTTTGCAACTACTTCAGCAGATGTCGGGCCATCAAATGAAGTTGTATCAGGTACTTTGTTTGTTTTCTCAGATTATGCCAGTGTGTTGTTTGATTCGGGGTCTACACATTCTTTCATCTCTGAAACCTTTTCTAGTAAAATGGGAATACCATATCAATAAATGACTCCTGAACTTTTGGTAAAAACACCTGGGGTAAATGTCGAGGCAAAAAGAATTTATAAGAATCTTCCTATCCTTATCTGTGGAAAGAACCTACTTGAAAACCTTCTTGTTCTACCTCTAGTAGAGTTTGATGTTATCCTGGGTATGGATTGGCTCTCTATTTACCATGCTAAGATTGACTGTAGAGCTAAAGAAGTTTCTTTTCAGAAAGACTTTCAGTTTGTTTTCAAGAATGAACCCTTAATTTTGATAACATATCAAGAGGCCGAGAAACTTGTAAAAGATGGAAATGAATGTTACCTTGCACACATCGTTGAAAATAAAGGAACTGTTCAGATTAATGATGTGCCAGTGGTAAATGAGTATCCTGATGTTTTTCCTGATGATTTTCCTGGAATAATACCAGATCGGGAAGTTGAGTTTACTGTTGACTTAGTTCCTGATGCTAAGCCAATTTCAAAACCCCCTTATCGAATGGCACAAATTGAACTTTTAGAGTTGAAGGAGAAATTGCAAGATTTATTAGATAAAGGTTTCATTAGACCTAGCACATCACAATTGGGTGCTCCTGTTTTATTTGTTAAAAAAAAGATGGTTCTATGAGACTTTGCATTGATTATAGAGCCTTGAATAATATCACTGTTAAGAACAAATATCTTTTGCCTCATATCGATGATTTGTTTGATCAGCTCCAGGGAGCTCAGTTTTTTTCAAAGATTGACCTGAGATCGGGGTACCATCAGCTGAAGGTAAAGGAGGAAGATATTCCGAAGACCGCGTTCCGTACGAGATATGGCCATTATGAATTTGTAGTAATGCCTTTTGGGCTAACCAATGCACCTGCTGTATTCATGGACTTAATGAATAGAATTTTCCATGAGTTCTTGGATAAGTTTGTGGTGGTTTTCATTGATGATATTTTGGTGTTTTCTAAAAGTAAAGAGGAGCATGAAAAACATTTAAGGGTTATCTTGCAAACCTTAAAAGAAAAGAAACTGTATGGGAAATTCAGCAAGTGTGAGTTTTGGTTGCAAAAAATTTCTTTCCATGGTCACATTGTTTCTAAAGATGGAATAACTGTTGATCCTGCAAAAACAAAAGTTATGGAAGAATGGCCAAGACCCACAAATGTAACCGAGATTCGTAGCTTCCTTGGTTTGGTGGGCTATTACCGAAGGTTTGTTAGAAATTTTTCACGGTTATCTAGTCCAATGACTAAGATAACTCGGAAGGGTGTTAAGTTTATCTGGACAAGAGAATGTGATGATTTTTTTCAGGAATTGAAGAGAAGATTGGTGAATGCTCCAGTTTTGGCACTACCTTCCAGGAATGGTGAGTTTGTTATATAGAGTGATGCTTCATTGAAAGGACTTGGTTGCGTCCTAATGCAGAATGATCAGGTAATTGCTTATGCATCACGACAGTTGAAAACTCATGAGGTAAATTACCCTACACATGATTTGGAATTAGCTGCTGTTGTTTTTGCTTTAAAAATTTGGAGGCATCATTTGTATGGAGTAAAGTGTGAAATATATACTGATCACAAAAGTTTAAAGTATATATTCACTCAGAAAGAGTTAAACATGAGACAAAGAAGATGGCTGGAATTAATCAAGGATTATGATTGTACAATTCATTACCATCCGGGAAAAGCAAATAAAGTGGCTGATGCTTTGAGTCGAAAAAGTAATGCTTCATTAACAATGTTGCGTTTGGAACGTGATCCTTTGGTTAAGGATTTGATGAACTTTGGCATAGAAGTTGTTGGTGCAGGAAGTCCTTCTGTTTTGTTTCAGGTATCAGTGAGATCATCTCTATCAGATAGAATCAAGCAAGCACAGAAGCAAGACAGTGAGTTGCAGAAAAAGGTAGAGCTGGTACAGAAAGGTAAGTTGCTTGAATTCAACATTGATAATGATTGTGTTTTGAGATTTGGGAAGAGATTGTGTGTGCCTTGTGATTCACAGTTGAAGAGAGAGTTGTTATGTGAAGCTCATAGTTCGCCGTTTTCAGCTCATCCGGGCAGCACTAAGATGTATAGAGATCTACGGGAGTATTACTGGTGGGATGGAATGAAAAGAGATATTGCTGATTTTTCTATGAAGTGTTTGACTTTTCAGCAGGTTAAAGCAGAGCGGCAGTTACCGAAAGGGATGCTTCAGCCTTTACCAGTGCCAGAGTGGAAATGGGAGAATATATCCAAGGACTTTGTTGTTGGATTACCGAAGACATCTCGAGGTAATAATGCAATCTGGGTTATTGTTGATCGCTTGACCAAATCTGCTCATTTCCTTGCTATACGAGATAATTTCTCTCTTGATCAACTTTCCCGTTTGTATCTTAAAGAGATAGTCAGGTTACATGGAGTTCCTCTCTCCATTGTATCGGATCGTGATCCCAGGTTTACTTCTAACTTTTGGAAAGGCCTTCAGAAGTCGTTGGGTACTGAATTAAATTTTAGTACAGCTTTTCATCTTCAATCAGATGGGCAGTCAGAACGAACAATTTAGACATTGGAGGATATGCTACGAGCTTGTTCTATGGATTATCAGGGAAGTTGGGACCAACATCTTTCTTTGGTTGAGTTTTCATATAATAACAGTTCTCATTCCAGTATACAGATGGCACCATTTCAGGCATTATACGGGAAGCGGTGTCGAACTCCAGCTTTCTGGGATGAAGTGGGTGAAAGGAAGTTGATGGGACCAGAATTGGTAGAAGAGATGGCAGAAAAAGTTCAGCTGATTCAGAAACACATGAGAACAGCTCAGAGCAGGCAGAAGAGTTATGCGGATAACTGGAGGAAGGATCTATCTTTCGAGGTAGGTGATCATGTTTTTCTCAACGTTTCTCCTTGGAAAAGTGTGATGAGATTTGGTAAGAAAGGAAAGTTAAGTCCAAGGTTTATTGGAACATACGAAATTTTGGAGAGAGTTGGATCAGTTGCATACCGAGTGGCTTTACCTCCGAGTTTATCTCAGGTACACAATGTTTTTCATGTTTTGATGTTGAGAAAGTATATGCCAGATCCATCTCATGTTTTGAGTCCAGAGGTAGTTCAGCTGGAAGAGAACCTATCTTATGAGGAACAACCGGTCCAGATTCTTGACCACAGGGAGCAAGTGTTACGGAATAAGGTGATTAAGCAGGTAAAGTTTTTGTGGAAAACCCACATGATTTAAGAGGCAACATGGGAATCTGAAAATGCAATGAGGGATAAGTACCCCCATTTATTCGATAAGTAAATAAATTGCGGGGACGCAATTTTCTAAAGGGGGGAAGGATGTAACATCCCAAGTAAGTAATGAATAATAGATATTTTTATCTATGTCTATTAATGATTAAGATAGTGTTATAGAGGCTTAAAATGAAAATAAATACAATCTTATGCATGGAATACACTAATATTCTTAAAAGATTGTTTTACTGCCTTTTGATGGCAAAACATTTTTGAATCTATATTTTGACAATTTTATAAACTATGTTTGTCAAAATAAACTTATTATTTATGATTGGGACATCAAAATTTACCTTGTGTGAATTTTTGGTATTTTTCTGACAATGTTCATTTTTTAATGAATAGTGAAAATACTGCATTTTACATCAAAACTGCTTTTTAATATAATTTATTTATATGATTAGATTATGTTTTGAATTGGTTTTGAAGTGAAATTAGAATATATTTTTACCATTTTATCCAATGGTGGTCATTGGAATCAATTTCATTTTGAAATTAGACTTAAACTGGTGTCAATCTTTTGATACTTATTGTTTTGTAAAAACACGCTATTTGCTCTGGCAGCAGGAATTAATTATTAAATTAATTAATGTGACTTATATGATTTGAATTTTGTAAAATAGAATTCATTTTTGAATTCGGAATATCAAATATAGCTTAGGGTGAATTTTTGGTAATTTTCTGAAAAACTTCAATTTTTGATGAATAGTGAAACCACTAAGTGGTAATCAAGCAAACTGATTTTTCAGTTAAATGAAAGTTTACCACTAATGTGTATTGAATTTTGAAAATCCGACATACATGGTTGTCATTAAGAAGTAAAATGTGGTTCAATGAGATTAAAATATTTTTTTTGGTGAATAGTAACTTATTAAGTTTTTAATCGCGATTAGTGGTAATTAGTGTAGTTTAAGGTATAAATAATGCTTTAATAATATGAAATGACCTAGACACATGTCCCAAACTTATTGGTTGTGTCATGGCCGACCCAGACAATCCATGGGTCAACTTGGGGACCCCATGGAGACATTTTGGTTGGGAAATGACATAAATAACTTTTTATTTAATGTAAAAGTAAAAATGACACAAATATAATATGTTTTACGAAAACAATTTTTACATGGGGTTATAAAGATCAGATATTTGATTATAAATAGTCATTTGAAAGATAAAAAGATTTACTACATCATAGTATTTTTTTTATGATTTTTAGACATTAAATAAATTAAATTATTTATGACATAATAATGATGCAGCGATGACATCATTATTTGACGATTTAAATAAAATGGAAAGATAATGTAAAATCTATGAACTACACATGGACAAAACCAATTGGATGAGTGGATTTAGAACCCTTATCACCTTATCCACGAATTATATCAATGTGGGACCTTTTAAAACCGAAACACATTTTCAAATAAAGTAATATTTCTTTACTTTCCAAAAGTGCCCCTCCTCTCCTCTTATAAAAGGCCCCCACCTCTACCTCATTTCACACACTACTCAAGCCTTTGGCTCAGCCAAACCCTGCCCATTTACTCTCTCCACATCCCTCTCCTCATCCTAGAGGATTCCCTTTGGGAATAATCCTTTCAAAGGAAGCCTTTAGGCTCAAATCAAAAGGAGTTACACTTTTTAAAGAGATTAAAGAACGGTCGGGTCAAGTCGGATACGAGGTATGAGACTTCGTCTCAATCTCCTTTCATTGAGTCATATTTTATTTTATACACAACTTTCTTTTATACGATGTATAAACCCCTTTGACTTTTACGTTTATTCAAAAGGAATCTTTTTTATACGAAGCGTTTACTAAACGACAAAAGGGAATGTTTTTGTCGTACGTATGCGGCGACAACGACTTCTCCGCCGTCGTGACCGTTATTTGAGTTTCGGCTTCCTCTACAAGCCATACCTTCTTTTTAAAAGAAAAATAAATACCATGTTTTACTTTTCTTTTATTTTGGTATTGAAAATGGTTTTCACAATGTTTTTTGTGTTGTATTGATATCTTGTGATTGAAATGTGGAAATGTTATGTTTCCTTTATGCATGTTTTATGTGATACGATTATGTTATGGTTCTTGGGAATTATTATGAAGATGGGTGGTTCCGTGATAAACTAAGGGCGGGTGAGCCCGATATAGCTCTCCAATGCATTGGGTAACGCGAAGGAGTGAAACGTTAAGGTTTCTCCGAAGAGATTTTAGGGAATATACTGTGATGGGTATTCCAAACGTAACCAAGAGGTTTACTCCCTACGTAAGAATGTTATGAATGCCTCAAGTTACCTTTATGTCTTATGATTTCTATGATTTATTCATGATTTTATGAGGTATGTTAAAGTGCCTATGTTTTATGGGTAAAGTATGTTTTCATTCTTATGTATATATGAACTCATGTTTCCTTTCCATGTTTTTTTATAACCCATACTGAGTTTTTATACTCATCCCAAGTTTTTGAAATGTTTTTCACAGGTCAAGGGAAAGGTACATGATAAGATGATAGAGTCAAGGATGTGTCAAGAAATAATCCATGTTTTCTTTTAAATGTGTTTCCATTGATGGGAATGAAGAATACTATCTTTATGTAACCACTTTGTTTATTTGTGGAATGTAATGCAAGTTTTATGATCTAATTCTCTAAAACTCTAAACCTGAAAAGATCCTCAATGTGTAATCTTGTAATAACTCAAGATTAAGTAAGGATTAAGGCTGGGGCCTTATATTATTTCCTTAGAGACAGAGTCAGTAGACAAACTCAATACCTGCAATATAAATGACTATTAAAAGTTAATTAAATATTGATATAATTATTTTAAACATTAATTTTTTTATACCTTCAATTTTAACCAAGCAGAAAACTCTATGCTATGAAAAGTCTCTCTCCTTCTCAAAGATAAAGAACGATGCTTCCTATTTATCATTGTTATATGTTCCCTATAGATAAAAAATATTAATAGTTTAACAGATATATATATAAGATATACATAATCAATTTAGTTACCTTATATAGTCATCGAATAAATCCCAGTTGAATAAAACTGTGCGATGTGCCATATCCCGCTCTTCCTGGCTTAATGTCTTCAATGTATATGATCCAGGAATTCCTCCTGTTTGAGGAAGTGATAGAAAAATGGGTTCAATTTTCTCATACTGTTCTTCTTCATTTCTCATTGGTATGTTCAATCTTGTAGTAAGATCAGACAAATACATCGAGCAGAAATCCATACATTCTTGAGCCAAGTAACCGTTCATGATAGAACCTTCGGGATGATTTCTGTTTCGGACATAAGACTTTAATATGAACATATTTCTTTCAGTTGGATACATCCAACAAAAAGAAACAGGTCCTCCGAGAAGTATTTCAGTGGGAATATGGACAGTCAGATGCAACATTCATGTGAAAAATGATGGAGGAAATATTTTCTCCAACTCACACAAAATTAATGGGGCATCTGTCAACATTTTTTGCAAAAAATACTTTGATAACTTCTTAGCACAAAGATCTCCAAAAAATGGCACAACCGAATAACAACCACCCTTACATTATTGGACAAAATATGACAGATTGCTATTGGAAGCAACTCATGCAGTAGAACGTGATAATCATGAGTCTTCAAAGATTTTAGCTTCAACTCTCTTCTGTTGACCCGTTTAGATATGTTGCTTGAATAGCCATCAGGAACTCTAATAGTCTCTAATACTTCCAGAAATTATTTTTTTTGCCGGTGTCATCACATAAGAAGCACATGGATGTTGCCATTTATTTTCACTGATACGCACATGATGCAATTCTGGTCTGATTCCCCAATCCACCATGTCACGCCGAGATCGTAAATCATCTTTTGTCTTCCCCTTGACATTTAGAAGAACCAAAAGCAACATTTCACATATATTCTTTTCAATATGCATTACGTCTAAGCAATGACGTAACAAATTGGTTGACCAATAAGGAAAATCAAAAAAGATACTCTTCTTCCTCCAATTGTAACAGGTTTCAGTGGAAACATTCTTTCTCTTTCCAGATTTCATTTGACCCTTCCTGAACGAAAAACTAAAATATTTCAATTCATTAAGCACGTCAGTTCCAGACATACGCTGAGGTGGATCATCGGTCTCTATGGTATTATCAAATCTTCGACGATTCATTCTATATGGATGATCCTTTGGCAAGAATTGTCGATATCCCATAAAACCAAAACTACATCGATGTTTCAGTCTTCTAGATTGTGTATTCTTCATAAAAACTGGACATGACAGTTTTTCCTTCGTGCTCATCCAGACATCATTGCATAAGCCAGAAATTCATTGATCATCCACATAAGCGCAGCACACATCTGAAATATGTCTTTCAAACATGCATCGTATATGCGCACACCCACATCCCAAAGAAGTTTCAACTCTTTTATTAAAAGTTGCATGTATACATCAATATCAATGCCGGGATCAGAAGGACCAGATATGAGTATACTCATGAAAGTGAAAGGTTTTTTCATACACAACCATGGAGGAAGATTATAAATGTGTATAAAAATTGGCCATGTGTTGTGTGAAGTAAGCATCTACCCAAATGGATTAAAACCGTCGCATGAAAGACCCAGCCTCACATTACGCACATCAACTACAAAATCAAGATGCCGAGCATCAAATCTCTACCATGCAAATCCATCTGCAGGATGAACCAACTCATCATTAGTCTTCTTTCTCTCGGTATCATGCCATATCATTTTTATTGATATGTCATCAGACATAAAAAGATTCTGAAGTCTGGGGATCAATGGAAAGTGCCACATTACTTTTTGTGGAATGCGGGATGGAGTTCCATCAGATTTTGACTTCCAGCGGGATGTGCCACATTTTATACAATCATTTTGTTTAGCGGTTTCCTCCCAAAATAAACTGCAATCTTTCGGGCAAGCATGAATTTTGTTTCTTGAAAATCCAAGTTCCTCAATTAACTTCTATGCCATATAGTGGTTTGAGGGAATATCTGCATCATCTGGAAGTAAATCCTTCAAGAGGGTAAGAATGTAATCGATTTCTGTATTAGAAATTCCATACATAGTTTTCCCATGAAACAATCGGATTAAAAATTCCAGCTTTTTCATTTTATCGCATTGTCGATATACTGGAGTGTTGGCAGCATCATTCAATTTTTTCACCCTATCAATATCATCATTTCCAATAGATGAATCAGTTGTCCTCATATCGAATTCTTCTTGATTCAAAATCCTTTCTTTTTCATGATGATGAATAAATGGAAACCGGTCATCTAACAAATTTTCCATTCCAGTCCTTTCATTTTGATCATCACCAATTTGAGATTTCATTTTCTCCCCATTGTGATACCACACAAAGTAGTTTACTTGAAAACCATTTTTGGTTATGTGGTAGCTGACTTCTTCACGGCTCAACCAAGGTCTACCAACACAATTGGAACATGGGCAGTGTATGCGACCACTATCTGAAGCATTGCGAAATGAAAAATCTATAAAGCTCTCCAAATTGTTTTGAAAATCGCTTGAGATCCGATCGGTTTCATACATCCAACTTCTGTCCATTCTGTAAAAAGAATTTATATAAGTCATTTTGTCATAAAAAATTTAATAGGATTAAACTTTAATAGAAAATACATTTATGTAAACGATAAAGGATGAAAATAATCAAGGTATCAACTACACATGTGAAAAAAACATACAAATGTGTTATTGAAAAAATGTAAAACCAACAAGAACTTAATGTGTTATATCACATCACAGCATGCCTCATCCCATAACCGTATTAGTAGGGTATCATGAACATGAATAACATCAACCTTGTGCCATCCTCCTACCCTACATGACACCAACCACATGCCACATCTTATTATATCCTTATCACATCAAACCTCACTGAAAAACACTAGGGAAATCATAGTACATCTCACCTGAAGACACATAGACAATCACATGGCATCTTGACTAAAAACACATGGTCAATCACTTTTGAAGGAAGAGTAGGGAAGACATGGTAGCTATCTAACCATATAACCACCATCCTAGATATTAGAAAAAATACCCATAACTCAAAACCTCTGATCGTTGGTAAGTTTATCCAACTCTGGTTGAGAATGTGTAGAAATAACATAAAAATTCATGATATATAGATAGCACAAAATACTCAACCTATGGGTTCACATTAACTACATAATCACACACTTCACTACTACCATAAAACACATAAACCACACCTTTACCACATAAGACGCATAGCATTTCTCACTTTCATTTATAAGCCACTTCATTCACACTTACATTTTCCATTCATTTAATGTTAAATTAATTAAATCCATTTACCACACATCCATTTCTATTCCATCTCATTTATTTTATATCTTGTTTTTTGTTTAACAACATAATTTACTCCATAGATAACCAGGAAACTAATAAAATCACCACACAATAACTCACCATCTCACAATAACCATCGACGCCATGTTACATCGACCAACCATCTCACCAAAACAACCACATATCACAACAAAAATATTGCACATCACAAACCACCGCACAACCAAAACCACCTCACCACATCATACACCACAACTTCATCACACAACACATCCACACGACACAACACCACCACACATCATCACTATCATACAACTTCACATGTCACATCCATGCCCACTAACCATCACATTACAACCCCACATATCACAAAGCCCAACTGGTCACCTCAATCCCCATAAAACACCCTACAACATACAATGAAACACAACAAAAAACCTCTCATAGAGGCAATATACCCCAACTTCCACAATTTATTTATTCAAGGTCTTTTATTACATTACCCCTTTATTTAGCATGGACATTATAACACAACTGATATTCCAGGGGAAACTAATTAATTAAAAAAATATTCATTCATTTCCCTATTTTTCACGATTAAATCACATCAAAATCCAAACTTAAAACTAAAATATTAGATCAATAACAATAAAAACAAGGTATCATATGTGTATAAAGAATAAAATACCTAATTTGAGATGATTCAGATGGGTTTTCACCTATTCAGATGGGGGAGTTCGAGAGTAGTAGAGAGATGGAGCTGGATTGATAACTTAAAACTAAAATATTAGATCAATAACAATAAAAATAAGGTATTATATGTGTATAATTGAAAAAATACCTGATTTCAGATGGGTTTTCACCTCTTCGGATGGGGGAGTTCGCGAGAGGAGGAGAGCGCTGGAGAAGGATGAATTTAGGGTTCTATCGTGAATGGGGGAGAGTAGCACCGCGACTGTATTTGGGGGAAATCTTTCCCAACGGTTTTAAAAAACCGTTGGGAAAGAGATGATCAGGGTACCCTTTCCCAATGGTTCTATAGAACCGTTGGTAAAAAGTAACCTAAAACACCCCTTTACCAACAGTTTCTTCAAACCATTGGCAAAGGGTGACTTTTCCCAATGGTTTTAGTGAACCGTTGGGAAAGACTTCCATAATCCTTCAACACCAACGGTTTAAGCAAACCGTTGGTAAACACCCGTTGGTAAAAACCAGAATTCCAGTAGTGATACTTAAATGGAATAACCATATGGTCGACTTTGACAAATCTTTATTACAAATGGAATATCCATATGACCGACTTTCATACCCAATGCATTGAAGGTTATAATATAAAAACCCATCCTTGGTTTATCCCAGAAGAACCCATCATTTAGTTTATCACATAACCACTCGTCAAATGTCCAAGTACCATTATTTAATCATGACAAATAAAAGATTAAAAATATCAAAATTTTAATCATAAAATTTCATTTTCAATCACAAGAAATAATTTCATGATATTGAAATAGTAAATCCACTTTCAAAACCATTTTCAATAACAAAATACCTAAAAATTTAATAATGGGTTACTTTTTTATTTTAAAAACATTATGTCTTATAGAAGAAAGCCAAATATCAAATAATACTCATGGTGGTGGAAAGGTCTTTTTTACCACTTATGTTAAAAAGAAACATTAGATTTGTCATTTAATAAAATGATACATAGAAAAAATATTCCCTTTGAATAAAATTAAAATTAAAATGGGTTTATACACCGTATAAAAGATAGTCGTGTATAAATGAAAATATGCCTCAAAGAAAGAAGATTGAGATGAAGTCCCTTACAAAGATCATTTTGTAAATAAAATAGATCAATTATGTGTTTTCACTATAATTAAACATAATGAAATTAAAAATACAAGATTGTATATCAAAATTTATTTCTCACATAATCATAACATGACATAATCAAGAAGTATAATTTTAACCCAAATAATGGAAATTGGGTTAAGAAGTTCCCTTACCTCGAGTCCAACTTGTCTTGTATGTTCTTTGTCATTCCATAATAATAAACATAAGTTAATTTATACTTTCTTAAAAACCTTTTAAAATTTTACTATTCTTTTTACATCACTTATTACCTTACTATAACAATTATTTAATTATTTGAGTTCATATCGGACATTTTGTCGATGTTCAGAACTTGAGTCAAAAAATGAACTTGTTATAATTAAAAATTTTCCATGTGGTCAAAATTATATTCTATACATAATGATATTCATTATTTAGATATATTATATATCATATATATCTATTATATATGTATTTAGAATAGTCCATAACATTTTAATATAAGAAATGAAAACACACCGTTCATGGAGATGGTAAGCCGTGTGTAAGCAATAACGCTACTTTCATTTCTTTTTCATATTTAAAGGAATAAAAACTGAATGATAAATAGGTATATTATAATTAAATTATAATATATATTTAATATATGTTACATAAGTTCATTAATTTCATCCTTTATACATTCCATGTATAACATGAATGAGTCGTATCACTTTGAGAGGGCAGTAGTCCGCACTTTCTCAAATGAAATTTTCATATTTATAATACATGATAAGCATAAAGGTATGTTCTAAATGAGAATTAAAGAAGAATAGAGATAAAATAAAAATCATATATATATCATATATAATTATAGTTCCATCATAATGGCCACCATGAGAGGTGGTATAATAATATTGAACAATCATCAGTTCGTGAGACAGTAGTTCGCCATCCATAGAAATAGTATGTTCTTTACCCATTAGATGGAGGTGTGTGTAAGTGTAGTTCAAATATTTCTCATAAAAAAACCTATAATATTTATGATTACTATTTTTTTATATAAGAAAATAATAATAAGAGCATAAGGAGTAGAGAAGGAAGAATAATGGAAAGGAACTTGAGAGAAGATGTTACCTCAAATCGGGTGTCTCCTTTTGATTTAAGCTAAAAGGTCTTCTGGAATTTCTTTATGCCTAAGTGAGGGATTATAGGATGAATATATGGATGTATATATCTTATTTGGGAAGATATTGGACGAGAAAAGGGGTCTTGAGAGGTGTGTGTAATGGGTTAGAGGTGGTGTCCTTTTATAAGAGGGAGGAGGAGCACTTAAGAAACATCTTGAATTATTATTTTATTATAAATTCCATTTTGAGTATAAATGAGTCAAAATTAATCCAGTTCTAATATAAGATGAATATAAGTCTAAATAAAATCATCCAATAATAATTAGATAGGTTTTAGATATTTTTTAATCCTTATATTTTTTATTTAACCCTTCTTTACTCTTACCCTTTTATCAAGCATTTAATACTTTGAGAATCAAAATATTTACCAAAACATGAAAAATACCCAATTAAAGAGTAAATAATAAAATATAAACTTATGATAACAATATTTATGAATCTTATATTTTTTTTAAAATTTTATAATATTTAATAAAATATTTTATATTTTAAAATATGAATTATGTTAATTTTGACACTATTCATATCATGCCTTTTTAAAAAATCCATAAAAAGATGATTGATTCGAAAAAAAATTTCTTAATAAAAAGATAACATGTAACTATCATCCATAAAATTTGTGTATAACATCAAAATAACCAAATTAAATTTATTTAAATATTTATTATATCATTTATTTGAATCCTTTATTAATGAAGCAATCACTACATAATCATTTTGTCATAATTAAATTTATTTATTTAATGTATAAAAATTATAAATAAAATACCATTATTTAGGAAATATTTTTATCTTTATAATGAATTTTTATAGTTGAAAATAAAACTTATATAAACCTATATAAAAATTGTTTTACGAAAAGATACATGTTTTGGTTATATTTTACTTAACTATAAATTAAAAGTAATTAAATTTAATTTTCACACAAAATTGGCTCCATGGGATCCTAAAATCTACCCAAGGATGCCCATGGTCAGAAATATCTCATAAAATAGTGTTATGACATGTTTAAGTGTAATTTAATATTATTATAATAATATTGTTTACCCTTATTCACCATATTTACCTTTTAACCATTGTAAATAAAATATTTACTGATTTTGTTATTCATAATGTATAAAAATAAAAGGTACATATTTACAAAATTTGGACCTATGATTTCCAAATATGGAATAAATTTTTCCAAATTCAAAACACAGATGTTTCAGAAATTAATTTAAAATTAATTCCCATTGTCAAAACCAAAAAACGTGTTTTTAAGAAGTAAAAACTACCAAAAGATTAACATGTGTTTATGTCCAATTTCAAAGTTAAATTACTTCCAATGACTAAAATTGGATTAAATTATAAAAATAGAATCTAATTACACTTTAAAACCAATTAAAATGAAAACAAAATCATATAAATAAATTAGATGAAAAGACACTTATGACTTAAAATGTAGTATTTTTCAATATTCATTAAAAAATGAACATTATCGGAAAAATACCAAAACTTTACCCAAAGTAAATTTTTATTTCCCTCTTATAAAGAAGAAGTTTATTTTTTCAAATGTAACATATAAAAGTGAAAAAAACTACATTTAAAAATGGTTCGCCATCAAAAGGTGGTAAATCGACCTTTTAAAGAATATTAGAGTATTTCATGCTTAAAATCAGATTCATTATTATTTTAAGCCTGTAAAATTTATTAGATAAATGTAAATATATTTGATTTTTTTTAATAATAATGTAGTTTGTTATTTTCATTCTCATCAACACAACGACTATTCGTTAACTTTCATTTAAAATAATAATATTATTATATTATTTTTCAGTATAACTCAACGTTGTGTGCTACATAAGATTTCAAAGAAACCCGTTATTGCGTGTTGAGTACGCTATCGAAAAAGTTTAATTTTTAACATAAAATTGTTATCATATTCATAAATTTTAATATATATGAAATATATTATTCTATAAATACCTGGTTTGTTAAATCCTTCCCCCTTTTGGAAATTGAGTCCTCGAAATTTTAAACATGGGCTTGGAAACTTCATTGAAAGTCTTGCATCAGAAAAAGAGTCAATAAAACTATCACCTTAAAAGAATAAAGAGAATTTCAAAGGTCACCCGAGATAGCACATACTAGGATTCCATGTAGTAAAACATGGATATGGAAGAGAAAAAAAGTTTCAAGTTCTGATGGATTGTGATAGAAAACAAGATTAGGAAAATTTTAACCACCAGAAAATAAAAAACTTGTGATGGGTTAAACGGTCTTTGATTCCTTAGTAGGAAAATTAAACAGATAAATTTTTTGTTTTAAGTTCATTTTTAATAATTTTAAGGAATTTATTTAAGATCTTGACTAAGAACATAATGAAAAATACTTACTTGTCAGGTAGAATATCATCCTTTACTAAACTTCTACCACAAACTCTTATTTTCTCCAAACGATGAGTATTCAACATGACTTGGTCACATAAAAATTCCTAGAAACAATTTCTAGAGAATCACATAATCAAAAGAAGAAGAACATTTTATTTCTATGTCTTTAGACATTAACCAAAACCAAAATGGTTAGTATAAGATAAGATAATTCCTAAAAGGGATAATATTTTATAAAAAGAAATACTACTCTTAATATCCAAAATTTCACAAACAATACCCAAATCTCAAAAAAGAAAATTCAATACATAGTTATCCTTAAAATTATTCTAAATAATCCAAACTATGTTTGAAACCCAAAATTAAGAAGGATTTGATCACATAGTCTTCCAAAAAAATCTTAACATTTATCTCTAAATAACATAGGATACTCTTAAAGTCTCATACTGAAAAGAAATTAACCTAATCATATATTCTCTATGATAGGTTAATCATTCCCAAAAATTACTCAAATTGCTATAAGTCCACAAGAAAACATAGATTCTTCAAAAATAAAATTTCAACCATTTCTCTACAAATGAAATCATATAGAATTCTATTTTCCATAGGCATATAGTGTTCCCAAAATAGAGAACGTCTTCCAAAATAACATTTATCACTTAATCACCACATCATTTTCCAATACTAAGGATATCCATTTGATAAATAATATGTTACTAAAATAAACATATTTTTGATCCATAAAATAATTTAACTAAAATGAATTAGTCATAATAACCAAGGACATCATGTAGTCCAGTGGTAAGTGATAAATCCTAGCCGCACTTTGGTTGTGGGTTAGATTTCTACAGCTTTGTCTGATGCAATGGGTTGTCACACGGTCTACATGTTGTCCTTTTTATAAAACTTAAAAATAACCCTAACATGATTTAACCTTAATGGTTATCTTATACCTCTCATTTTCATCCCAACTCATAATGACCTCAATATCTTAATTCATGAAGTCTTATATATATTGATGTTTTTACCTCCATATGATAAAATAACACTATTCCCAAAGAAAGAAAACCGTACCTTGATCATGGTGTCCACCTGGTTTCATCCTTATCCTGTTCACGTAGATAGATGGTTCATGCACTGCAAAAATGATTTAGAGATCCGTCAAAATCATATTCTTCCATTAACCAAATAAACCCCATACAACTTGGGTTATATGGGTGTTCACAGAAAAATAGTTTTAGAAAATAATCATTTATGACATATAATTTCAAAACGTTGGATAAAATATTATTTTTATAAAATAGTCAGAATGATTTTGAGTTTAAACTTTCAATTATTGGTCCTTTTAAAATACTATAAGTTTATTATAAAAAACAATAATTTGAAAGAAATTATAAATAGGTTGTGCAAGGGTCTCCTTCTTCGACACATTTCAAAAAATCATAGTATATTTAAAAATATTGTGAAAATGTAAAATATTTAAAAATTCCTTGATAATATTTACCTTTATTGAAAATATGATAATTTTGAGATAACATGATTTGATTAAATACAACCCGTGATCCATGATGGTATCTGAGTATAGAGGAGGTGTTTCATATCTCAAACAATTTCTTGTAATTTATTTTTATGTTAGAAAATGTTTCAAAATCTTGTGGAAATGACTTTGCAATAATTCTTTCAAGCAAGTCATCAGGAAGAGATGGGAATAATGTTTGAGATCCTCCTCCTTCCATTTTTAACTAACTTTCCTTGATCTGTAAAAGTCATAAAATAGGAACTTAACATAAAGAGTATACATAGATAATAACCATGTGTCTAAAAAAAACTCATAATCCCTAAATTTGTATAAACCAACCTCTGTTACCAACTATAATTCCCCAGCCTTAAACATTATATAATCATAAATTAAGTTAATAATTCATGTTGAGGATCTTTTTAGGTTTATAACTTTATATAATTATGTCATAACTTATACATAACAACTTGAATATTACTTGTAGACACTTCAACTCAGAATACATTTTGTTCATAAAAAAACTCTTAAGAGAAAAAAAACATGTTTAGTTTCATTTTTTACATAGCATGACTTTTACTTGATCCCATCCTTAACCTTGTTCTACTTTAAGTCCTATGAAAAACATTTCAAAAACATGGGATGAGCATAAGAAGCTTAGTAAGGGATACACAAAGAAGGAAAACTGTTAGTTTTTCAAAAACAATATGTAAACCATGAATACTTTATCATAAGTAATAATTTTCACCTTTAAGAAATAGTAAATTCTCTTAACTAAACAAAATATCATTTCTTACCCTTTTGTAATCAAAATATTACCATAAAACCCATATAAATCACACATAACATATAAAAGTTAAACTTGGGACATAATCATAATTAAATAGAATAACAATACGTTCGACTTCCACAAATCATTATTACAAATGGAATAGCCAGTGGCCAACTTCCATACCCAATTCATTGGAGGTTATAACATAACCAACCGTATTTGGTATATCATGGAACCACCCGTCATTTATTTTATCACGTAACCACCAATCAAATGTCACGTACCATTATATAATCATCACACATAAAATATTACAAATATCCACATTTCAATAAAAAAAATTCATTTGAAATCACAAGAAATAATTTCATGATATTGAGATAGTAAATCCACTTTCAAAACCATTTTCAATACCAAAATACCCAAAAAGGGAATAAGGGGTTTCTTTTTCCTTTTAAAAACATTAAGGCTTATATTAGAAAGACAAATATCAAATAATGATCACAGAGGTGGAAAGGTCATTGTCACCATGTACGTTTAAAAGAAACATTCCCTTTGTCATTTAGTAAAACTATACATATAAAAAATATTCATTTTGAATGAAATTAAAAGTCAAAGGGGTTTATAAACTGTATAAAATCAAGTTATGTATAAATCAAAATATGCCTAAAACAAAGAAGATTAAGACGAAGTCCCTTAAAAGATCATTTTTGTAAATAAAATAGATCAATTTTGTGTATTAAATATAAGTAAACATAATGAACCTACAAATAACATATAGGATATGAAATGTTATTTCTCACAAAATCATATCACTACACGATCAAGAAGTATAAGTTTAACCTAAAAATGGAAATTGGGTTAAGAAGTTTCCTTACCTTGTGTCCGACTTTTCTTGTATATTCCTTATTATTCATAAATAATAAACTTAAGTTAATTTCTATTTTCTTCAGAACATTTTTAAATATTATTATTCCTTCTATATAACCTATAACATTTTTATAACAATTTTTTAATTATTTGAGTTCATATCGGACATTTTGTCGATGTTCAGAACTTGAGTCAAAAATAAACTTTTTATAATTACAAATTATACATGTGTTCAAAATTATATTATCTACAAAATGATATTCATGATTTAGATATAATATATATCCTATATATATATCCATTATATATGTATTTATAATAATCCATAACATTTGGGTATAATAAATGAAATGAATTGTTCATGGAGACGGTAAGTTGTACGTATGCATGAACGCTACTTTCATTTCTTTTTCATATTTTAAAAAAATAAATACTCAAAGATAAATAGGTATATTATAATTCAATTATAATAACTATGTAATATATGTTACATAAGTTCATTAATTCTATCCTTTATATGTTTCATGTATAGTATGAATGATTTATATCACTTTGAGGGGGCGGTAGTCCGCACTTCCTAAAATGAAATTATCATATTTATACAACATGACAAGAATAAAGGTATGTTCTAAATGGTAATTACAAAAGAATATAGATAAAATAAATATAATATATATCATATATAATTATAGTTCCATCATAATGGCCAATATGAGAGGTATTAGGAGAATATTGAACAATCATTGTTTTGTGAGGCAGCAGTTCACCGTCCACAAAAACAGTATGTCTTATACCCATTGGACGCAGGTGCATGTAAGTGATGTTACAATAATTCTCATAAAAACAACCTAGTATATTGAGGATACCAGTTTTGTTATATAATCAAATAATAATAAGATCATAGGTAATGGAGAAGGAAAAATAATGGAAAGGAACTTGAGAGAAGACGTTACCTCAAATTGGGTAACTCCTTTTGATTTAAGCTGAAAGCCTTCTTGAATTGACTTATGCCTAGAGAAAGTCTAGTTGGAGGAATAGAGGGATTTTGGGAGATTATTTGGGAAGATTTTGGATGATACAATGGGGCTTGAGAGTTGTCTGTAATGGGTTAGAGGTGGTGTCCTTTTACAAGAAGGAGGAGGGGCACTTAAAGAATATCTTGAATTATATTTTTATTATAAATTATATTTTGAGTATAAATGAGTCAAAATTCATCTAATTATAATATAAGATTAATATAAGTCGAAATAATATCATAGAAAAATAATTAGATAGGTTTTGGATATTTTTTAATCCTTATCTTATTTATTTAACCTTTTTTTACTCTTACCATTTTATCAAGCATTTAACACTTTGAGAATCAAAATATTAAACAAAACCTGAAAAATATCCAATTAAATATTAAATAATAAAATTTAGACTTATTATAACTATTTTTACTAATATTATATTTTTATTTAATTTTATAATATTTAATAAAATATTTTATATTTTAAAATATGAATTATGTCAATTTTGACACTATTCATATCATGATTTGTTTAAAAATACATAACAACTTGATTGATTAGAAAAAACTTTATTAATACACAGATAAATTGTAACTTTCATCATGAAAATTCGTGTATGATATCAAAATAACCAAATTACATTTAATTTAACATTTATAATATCATTTATTTGAATCTTTTATTAATGAAGTAATCACTGCATCATCAGTGTGTCAAAATTAAATTTATTTATATAATCATTAAAAACTATAAATAAAATAAAATGATCTAGGAAATATTTTTATCTTTTTAATTATTATTTATAGTCAAAAAGATAATTTATATAACCTCATATAAAAGTTTTTACTAAAACATACATGTTTAGGATATATTTTCCTTAACTTTAAATTAAAAGTAATTAAATGTCATTTTCACACACAAGTGGCTCTATGGGGTCTTAAAATAGACCCAAGGATTCCCATGGTTAGAAATATCTGATAAAATAGGGTTAATACATGTGTCAGTATAATTTAATATTATTATAATATTATATTTTTACCCTTATTCACCGGGTTTTCCCTTTAACCATGGTAAATAAAATATTTACTGAATTTAATATTCCTAATGTCTAAAAATAAAAGGTACATATTTAAACAATTTGGACCTACTGATTCTAAATATGGAATCAATTTTTCAAAATTCTAAAAACAGAAGTTGTATAAATTAATTTAAAATTAATTCCCGTTTTCAAAACCAAAAAATGTGTTTTTAAGAAGTAAAAACTAGCAAACAATTGACATGTGTTTATGTCCAATTTAAAAGTTAAATTACATCCAATGAAAAAAAAATTGGATTAAATAATATAAAGATAATCTAATTACACTTAAAAACCAATTAAAAGTAAAATCTAATCATATAAATAAATTAGATGAAATGATATTTTGGACTAAAAATGCAGTATTTTTCACTATTCATTAAAACAAACTTTATCAGAAAATACCAAAAATTTACCCAATGTAAATTTTTATGTTCCAATTTTGAAGAAGAAGTTTATTTTGTCAAATGTAACATAAAAAAGTTAAAAAAATTAAAAGGGTTCTCTATCAAAAGGTGGTAAATTGACCTTTTAATGAATATTATAGTATTTCATGCTTAAAATCAGGTTCATTATTATTTTAAGCCTCTAAAATTCATTAGATAAATGTAAAGACATTTAATAAACATTTGTAATCATAATGTATTTATTTATGTTCATTCATAGTAATACAAGGGTTATGTACTAACTACCATTTAAAATAATATTATTACTAAATTATTTTTCGGTATAACTCAAAGTTGTGGGCATCATAAGAATTCAAAGAAACCCATTTTTGCATGTTAAGTACGCTATCGAACAAAGTTTCCTATATAAAATAAAATTAATATCTTATTAATAAATATTAATAGATATGAAAAGGTATTAATCTATAAATACCTAGGTTGTTACATTACTTCTTCAAAGTCATCTAATCAATACTAAAATGTTCACCATGCTCTTCATTTATCTTATAATATATAAGAATATAATCTATAAAGACTACCAAAAACATAACCTGATTATCTCTAAATATTGTATACATTAAATCCATGAAGATAATAGAATAATTTCTAAGTATAAATGGAATTACTATAAATTCCTAATGAACATTCATCGTATGGAAGGTTTTTATTGTATATATATTAATTATTTAACCTTAGATAATAATATACATATCCTATATCAATGATTAAAAATATTGGGCTTCTCCTAATTGATAAAAAAGATAATTGATAAAATAAAGAGGATACTTTTTCATAATAGTTATATTTAATGTTATTAATAATAAATTAAAAGACATATTAACCCATATTTATTATTAAAAAATGAATAGATCAACACCATGGTGAAGAAATATTAAAAATTAATCCTTTATCTATATTCTCTTGGAGTTTCTTCTACAATTCCTTTCACTTAATTGAGACAATTATATTTAAAGTCTCTAAAATATGTGTAGCACTATGTATAGCTTCTATTTAAAACTCAACATCACAATTCGTTGTAAGACTATGAAAATATTCTAGAAAGTCATCAAAAAACACTCATAAGATATGCATATATTCGATTTTGAGTTTCTCCCTAACCATATGAGATAAATATGCCTAATGAATGGGTAGTAAACCCTTAATGATAGAAGCAATTTCCTTTGGGTTTTTAGATTCATCCTCATAGTGATAGACTAACATATGTTGCTTTGGAATATTGAATGTAAATTCACATCCCTGATAATTGATATGGGATCTCTACTGATAGAGTCAATATAGGATTAAATTAAAACAAATTAAAATAGTGTAAGAATAACAAGTTTAACATGAATAAAATTCTCATGAAATTATATCATAGAGAAACTATATACTCAAGATGTGGTCATAATATAATTATGAGTACCCACTACCAACTCAACATATAATCATCGAGGTAGTGATATGATACCCTTCAAAAAAATATTTAGTTGTAAAAGAGTGGGTAGAACAGGAATCAAATACAACATTTGAAATTAAAGATTGGATGTTAAGTGTAACTTTCAACAAATCACTAGTTACTTCCTCCTAGGTTATAGTAATTCTATATTTTTAGCCTTTCCCCCTATATTCATCAATGTTTAGTTCCCTTGATTCTTAGGGAACTGATTTTATTAATTCCCCATCTATTTAAAGTCAGAAAACTATATAGCAGTGGTCTCTTTATTTTCCTTACATTCATTAGACATATGAACATTATATCTAAACTTATAATACACTCCCATTACCATCATGAATTTTCTAGTATGTTTCTTTCCATAATTTTTATATGATGTAAATTACTTCATTCCCCGCTTCTACTTTGATTTATTCTATTTTTCTTGGTGCTAATCCAACCTATTATTCTCTTTATTTTCCATAAATATATAGGATCAAGAAATATATTTTTATTCCTTAGTTTAAGTTGATAATATATCATTATATAATAAAAAATATAATTTATATCACCTTTTAAACTTGGCTTAATTATATAAATAAAATGGTCAATATTTCTTTCTGGATAATGTATGTAGTCTGAAGGATGCACGGATAATCTTGTAAAGTTATCCTGATAATCATTTATACTTTCTTCATAAATTTTCATTAAAGTGAAGAACTTCCTCTATATTTCATATTAATATTCTATAGGGGTGTGTTTTATTAATAATATCACTTTAAATGTTATCTTTTATATGATTTCTATTTATTCAAACTCTTTTCTAATATAGATCAATAACAACAAGTGATAGGAATCCACCCTTAGAAAATATAATTGTAGTGTAACTTTTTTACTTCCATTGCATCCCAGTACTAGGAATAACATTTTTAGAGATTTAATCCATTTCTCATCTACCAATGGATTAGTATATTCATTAAAATATAGAGGCTTTTGTCACATGATGTGATCCAACATAGGTGAATAATATTGGAAAACTACATGTTTCTCAATATGGGAATGAATATTCATCAAAACCTATGTCATATTCCCAATTATATCCATGATATTATAAGTTCCAACACCATATATATTTTATTTCTCATCATGTTAGTCCCTAATTTTTTTTACACATGTTGATTCCCTTTCTTCTATTAGTCATTGTCACTGAATAATGGAACATACCAAGTTAGGTCATAAACATAGTGAATATTGTCTAATAAATAAAAATACATCTAATAGTAAATGTTCTCAAATAATATAAGAGATTATCATAATTCAAATTTTGGTTATGTTTATCTAAAATCTAGTTCTCAATAATTTTACTAAACTTTCTCTAATAACAACGATCTAAACCATTGCTCCAGTAATTGAGAGTCAATGTGTGATTAATTATATTAGGGTAAGATTTATGGGTTCTAATCTCAATGTAAGCATAAATTTACTAGTCTTAAAGAACTAGATACATATATGATTCCCATATTACATTGGAAATGTAAGTTCCTTAGGATCATTAAACTAGTCAGAAGGGGGGATGAATTAGTTGTTTTATTTGTATAGATTTCCATATGAAATTGACCCCTATAACTTTCTAGAGTTAATTTCATATACAAGTATTTATAAAAAACTTACAAAAATTAAATAATGAGAAATTAAATAAATAATATAAGGTTTATAAGGTTTTTAATCAGTGAGAGAACCTATATCCTTTCCATGGACACTCTCTTTTGTCCACAGAAATTCACTATTATCATGATGTGAATACAAATTTGATCCAACTCCCATTAGAATCCAACTATATAATAATAGGTATAAATAAAATAACTCCGAATAGTTTACATAGTTTTTATAATAATACTTGATCCAATAAAAAATTGATATAATTGAAAAAATTACTCCAGAAAATATACATATAGAAAATCAATCTGATTTATATATTCAAAAAATGATGTATCATGTGCCATAATACAACCTACACCTAATAGAAACTGATCTTTAAAAATTTTAATATAACAAAAACACATCATTATTTGTATATATAGTGATTCAAAAAAAATACTTTGTTTAGAAATCTCTAAAAACATTCTATGTTTGATTACTCTAAACAAATAGTTTATTAGAAACTTCTGATCGAATCTTCTATCTGATATTCTTCAACGCAGAAAGTGATGTGGTTAGAAACTCACTTCTAACACCAACTCTACAATAATTTTACTTTTTATATGGGTTTAATAGTGCCATTTACATTTTATTTTTCACCCATTTATATAGGTTCCCTATAACTAGAAATGTTGGGATAACACATTTCAATTTCCCACTCACTAAAATTTGAATTTAAGGTTTCTTTCTCAGTTTTAATTCATTTAACGGTAATCAACACTTCTAGAACTTTCATGAATATAATTTTAATTATATATTACTACAAAAATAGTTAAATTTCATTAAATGGATGTTAAGGAACTTCAAAAAACATCCTTAAACCCATTATGATAACAAACATCAAACATCATCTTTTCACCTTCACTTTTGGGACTTTATAATGTTATGTAAGGTTTCATAGGAAAACTATGAGCATTTCACTATTCATTCATTTTATCCTTATGCTTCACTATTCATCATCATTATCTATTTGTTTCATTATTCATCAGCCTTTTATTTCCATTTTAATCTTTATCAGCTTTGTCCATTTGTTTTACTATTCATCAGTTTTGTCCATCTATTTCACTGTTTTTCATCTTTGTCCATCCTTTTCACATTTCATTTGTTTTTTCCACCCATTTAATTTTTTATCAGCTATTTAAGTTTGTAAATCCTTTATCATTGTTCATCCACCATGAAAAATTTGTATGTTTGATTTCATAGTTCATCCATTTTTTCTTTCTAATTCGTTGTTCATCTATTTTATCTATCCAATTTATTATTCATCCATTTTATCTGTTTATTTACCTATTCAACAATTTTTTCTATATATTTCTTTATTCGTCATCTTTTTCCACAAATTTAACTATTCATCTATTTTTTCCATGCAATTTACTATTAATTCATTTTTTCTATCTGATTTATTGTTCATCCTTTGTGTAATCTTCTTAAGAAAAACTTTGACTTCATAAATTGTATGTAAAAAATCAATAAAAACATCATCCAGAAATGTTTATTTGGAAAATATTATCCAGGGACAAAACTTTATGTTTTACAAACATAGAAACATGCAATGTTGTAATTTATTATAAAATATTAATCAAAATATTTTTTAAATGTTTTTTTCAGAAATCAATTGTTCTTCCTTTCCCTTATATAAACTTCATATTTTAATAATTTCAAACAAATTTCACTGCTATATCTTTTTTACAAAAAAAATTATCCAATAACCTAATATTTTACAATCAATGGTGGTTATCCCAGACGTTTTTACAGTCTCGAACTTTAACTTTTAGAAAAACATTATTTCCCCACTTTTTTAAATATCATTAAAAGAAAAATAATATCAAAACACTATCCTAAATATTTTTTTAGGAATTATATAAAACAAACCAATGTTGTACTAACCCTTTTCCTTCTAACTTTTTATACGCTTTTTATACATCGTTTTAGATCATGAAGTTTGATGATGTCTTGGAACACCCTATTTAGTAAATCATCATTACTCTATTAGGATTTTTCCTAACAAACATATAGAATCTCTTAATAAAAACATTCTTCTTGGAACATTAAAAAAAATTAAAAACAATTCTAGAAATAAAAAAACTCCTAACAAACTTTTAATAAAAACTCATTATAAAGACATTATAAAAACACATTTTTCTAGAAAAGAATCTTTCTCACCTATTAAAAAAATATTCATAGAAAAATTTAGTAAAAAAAATAAAAACCCTTTAAAAACATAAAAAGTGATCTTCAATCTCTACCTTAAATTGTTTTTGAAAGAATCATTAGAAAATATTCAGAACTCATCATTTTTTGTCATACAAGATTTTTTAAAAATCATTTTTTTAAAAGTTATCAATCCACATAATTTATAATAAATAAAGCCCTAACACCACAATACTAGATAAATTAATTTTTTAAGGAATTTTATCCCTTTATAACAAGTACATTTTTGGACATGTTTAAATAATCTTTGCATCACTTTTATCATCTATATTTTTTTGATTCTCAATTTTTCACCCTCCCCGTTTTTGTTCTCTCCCCATATTTTGACTACCACAACTTCATATTCATTGAAATATGAATTGTAAATAATTCTTACAATGTTGTAAATTTCGCACCACCCTATTGATAAAATAATACAAATCTTGGTACAGGACTTATTTACATAATTTAGGAAAAAATTGGTAGTTTATGATTAAGAATTTTCAGCCTCAATTCTCCAAACCATTCTTTAGGAACATCTTTGTTGAATGAATTAGTAATTTTATAATTTTTAGATATTTACTAAATAAAAACTTCTCAATAATAAAATTTCCCTTTAATTAAATGATAATTATTATCCATGTTATTTGATCTTGAATGTTGTACTAGATTTTTTGAATGATCATTGTAACTCTGATAATAACAAAGTATTTTCAATGGTTTAAAAACATAAAATATCAAATATTCCAATTATACTTTCATCCAAATCATTTTTATGCATGTTTTTGTGGTGGAAACATATTCTTATTATACTATGATAAATGTTATTCAACTCTATTTCTTATTATGCCAAATTAAACAGCATTCTCCCAAGAAAAATTTTCCTCCTTAAGTTTATTTTCTTATTGTTGAAATATTTATCTTAATCAGTATCTCTGTTGTAACGACCCAAAATTTTGAATAAATTTTGTTTCCAAACATTGTGTGTTACTTTATTTTATACTCAACAAAACTATTTCATTTAATAAAATTAGTATAATTAGAATAATACCATTGGAAACTAAATATTGCGTTTATTTTCTATAAATTCAAGTGATCTTGATTAATTAATATAGAAAGAAGATTCCATGGCCCCATCCAGTAGTCTCAGGCCGATCGATGCCCATCTGAAGAAACTCAAGAAGGAGGTGCACCTTTGGGATTTACTCTAGACCAAACCCAAGCCATACTTCATCATGTGAAGATGTAATGGAATCTCCTTTGCGAGAAGTTCAAGATGATAGAAATTACTACTCGAGTAATGTTGGCCGAGCCACCCCAAGATTCTATCACCCAAGCACACCTTACTCTTAGGTCCTATTCTAGTGTTATACGGGGTTATGTAACAAGACCGTAACTTCCTTGTTTAATACTTTGATTTAAATAAAAATTGTGATTTATTCTTATGGTGAAGTTTGTAAATTTTCAAATGTCCTGATAAATACAGTATGCATATTATTGATGAATTTTAGAAAAAAGATATTTTTAAAAATATTTATCTAAAACTTGAATAATTAATAATGTGTAATGATTTTCAAAAAATGGTCTTCTACAGTTACATTCCGTAAGAACATTAGAGTATAATATGATAAACATAATTTTTATGAATAGTAAATTATGAATAGTGATTTTATGCTTATGATTAGTAATGTGATCAAATGGATTAAGTAACCTCACTTAAGAAAGTATTAATATAATCTAAGAACCTTGATTAAGTAATGTGATTCAATAAAATAGGTAAATAACTGTTTCAGAAATTATTGGTTAAGTATTAGTTTTTTCAGGTGAATAGTGTTTTTTATTTAAAAATTAAATTAAAAATATTTAGAAAATTATTTTCATAAATCGGTGTTCAATTTTGAAATCAGAGCACCGATATTTGGTTAAGGTGAATTTTTGGTATTTTTCTGAGAAAGTTGATTTTTCGGTGAATAGTGAAAATACAGTTTTTGAGTTTCAGGTGTTTAATTACATCATTAAGGATGTATTAATTTTTCAATAATTCTGGTCAACTTATTAATAGTAAGATAATGTATTTGGTGTCCCAAGTGGCCAATAACATGTGCAAATACCATGGGAAAGCCCATGGTTTTTCCAATACCACCGATGAGGTGTCCCTTGGCAATTAATGCTTGGTCCCCTCACTTCTCCTATAAATACCATGCCTTTCCCTCATTAATTTCACTTCCAAATCCTACGCAACGAATTTATGGTCTCTTTAACTCCCAATGAGTCCTCCCAAGGTTCCTTTAAGACTCCCAAGGTCCCGACCTTCAAGCTTTTAAAGTTACTCTTCAAGGTAAGGGATCCTGCCTCTCTTTCTTTTCAAGTACTCTCTTTTATGTCATTTATTTTATGATCCATATTCTTATATTGGAGGATGTTATTTTATATTAATATTAATGTAATTTTCATGTTAATATTATGATATACCCCCTATTTCTCTCATAATTTCATTTTATTAATGTTTAAGCGGTGTCATTTGGCTGCCGAATTTTCATAAGGGATTCTTTCACTCTTCCCATTTTCAAGGTTCTACTTTCATGTCAAGTATTTCAAGTTATTTTTTTCCATGTTGGGTTATGATATATATATTCATAATATGTTTTTTTTATTTTCACATGATGATAGACCCTATTTATTCTCATCAATTCATTTTTTTGATGTTTTAAGTGACGTCGTTAGGCTGCCGAATTTTTCAAAAGAGAAATCTTATTCTTTTCTTCCTTTCATGTTTTTCATTTCATATGGTATGTCCTTCAAATTTAATTACCATTTTATTATATCCTTTATATTATGTCCCTATACTTTTTTATGGATCATTTATGAGTTGGTGACCCATGTCCCCTCTCTTTTCAATGTTTTCTAAAACCCTGCAACATAGTCGTTATGCTGCCGAATTTTCGTCTCAAATTGTCTCTCTGTTTTTCTCAAATTATTTTTTTTATTAGGTGAATACTCAAAACTCTTTATTCTATAGGCGTATTCACATATATATCAAAATTTTCTATTTTAAATTCTGGGATTTACATAAATGATACCCGCTTTCCTTTTCTGTGGGTTTAAAGTGACATAAAGATCGCGTCTTTAAAGATGTTTTTAAAATGTTATGACTATGAAATGAAACCCATTTCTTTTATGTTATATGGGTTGTTTATGAAATGATTGATGATTATATATGTGTATCACATAATAATAAAGACAAATTAAGGGTGTTCCCTAATAGCGCTCCAAAGCATTGGGTAAAGACTTAATCATTAGAGATGACCATTTTAACGATACCTTGGTGAATAACCTTGGTAATTTTTAAATGACACCTTGGGGATGGACCTTGGTGATATGAAAATGATTGTCTAAGTTAAATGTTGTAGCCACATCTTCAAGTTATGAAACACATTATTTTTATTATGATATGCCTCATGATCTCTTTCTCATGCCTTAAAGTTATTTATCATGACTTTATTGATGTATCTCAAGTTTACATGTAAAATGTTTTTCTTATATCTCTTACTAGGCCTTCTGCTCACCCTTTCCTTTGATATATTATCCCAGGTTATGAGATGATGTAATGAACTTAGGATAAACAAATAAAAATCCTTAAAAGTGGTTTATAAGAATGTATTAGGTTGTTCTCATGTTTTATGATCCTGATTTCCAAGACACTAGACTTTAAAGATCCTCTGTTTGTAAAATGTAATGAAAAGTTATGTAATAAAAAGGCAGGATGCTATAGTTGGTATCAAAGGATAGTTTAGTTATTCATGGAAATTAAGATATGAAAACATTAGGAAAAATCATATAGAAAAGTTTAAATATAGGAAATCTTCCTAGTATTTTGGTGAGTATTGAGTAAGTGGTTTATCAAGAAAATACATCCCTGTCTAGATACGAGTAGGTAGATGTGGATTTCGCACAGATATACATAGGGGTAAAACCTGAAAACAACTCTTTGAGCTAGACACGAACGGGAACTGGTATACGACAACGGGCTTTGCTACACTCTTGGTTACAACACTCCTGAGGGATATGTTTGGTTAATTGAAAGATTTTTATGAATCATTATGAAAGAATTATAGAAAAAATGTAATTTGTCTAAAGCATGAAGTTTTAAGACATAAAATACTTTTTATTTAAAAGATTCATAAATGAAATAAGTTTCTCACGAAGGATTAATTCTTTTATAAAATTTCCCCATCATCTAGGAATACATTGACATATTTCATGAGGAGTTACCCGGACCTTCCTCAGAAAGAGAGTTAGAGTTCTCCATTAAACTCATACCTAGATCTCATCCGATGTCAAAGACCCCATATAGGATAGAAAATGTGAAGCTAGAGGAATTAAAGAAACAACTCCTAGAACTTTTTGAGAATGGGTTTATCTGACCAAGTGTGTCTCCTTGGGGAGCACCAATTCTCCTTGTGAAGAGGAAGGATGGATCGATGCATCTATGCATTGATTATAGAGAACTAAATGGGATCACAGTGAAAGAAAAGTACTCTCTTCTAAGAATTGATGACTTATTTGACCAGATTTGTGGGACTCAATTCTTCTCTAATATTGATCTTCATTCTGGTTATCATCAATTGAGGGTGAAGAATAATGACATTCCAAAAACTTCCTTTTGATCAAGATATGGTCATTATGAGTTTGTTGTTATTCCCTTTGGACTAATGAACCTGCCATTTTTATGGATCAAGAATAAGTTGATTTTGGAAACTTATATTAAATAGATATCCTTTGTATAGGAAAATGATTTGGTGATTAAATGATAAAGGTTATTTTAGAAAATGTTTTCTCTATTGGAGTACTATATGCCAATGATACTATAGGATTTAAATTGAGGAGGAATGGTTGAATTTGTTTTGTATGAATTTCTGTATTTATTGTGGACATATGGTGATTTGGGTTATTTCTAGAAAATGATAAACCTAGCATAGAGAATATATGAATAGGTTAATTACACTTTATTATGAGACTTTAAAAGTAGTCGATGTTATTTTGGAGATAAATGTTAAGATTTTTTTGGGGAAGACTATGTAATTAAATCCATCTGAGTTTTGGGTTCCAATCTTAGTTTGGATTATTCTAAAGAATTTTAAGGATGGTTGTGTATTGAATGGTATTTCTGGAACTTTGGGTACTTTTGTTGAATTTTGGAGATTAATATTCATATTTCTTTTCATAAAGGATCATCCATTTTTGGGGATTATATGATCTCTTACTAACCTTTTTAGTTTTAGTTGATGAATAAAGACAAGGGAAAAATATAGTTATTATTTTTTGGATTATTTCATTCTCTAGAAGATGATTCTTGTGCTTTTGATGAGACCAAGTATTTTTGAATTCTCATTGTTTGGAGAAAAGATTAGTCTTGGTGGAAACTTTTTAAGGGATGAGACTCTATTTGAAGGAAAATATATTTCCTTGTGTTTTTATTCTATGTTGAAAATGATTTTCTCAAAATTATGAAAAGGAACGTAAAACAAAAAATTTATTGGTTTAAGTTTCCTACTGGGTAATCAAAGATCGTTTAACACATCTTAATTTTATGATCTTCTTGTGGTTAATTTTCTTCTAATAATGTTTTCTATCACTCTCCATCAGAACCTGACCCTTTGTTTTCTCTTCCATATCCATGTTTTCCTACATAGAATTATAGTATGGTTTAACTCAGGTGACCTTTGTACTTCCCTTTCTTTCTTTTAAAGTAATATTTTTACAGAATCTTTTCCCGATGCGGGACTTTCAATGAAATTTCCAAGACCAATTTTAAAATTGTGAGGACGTAATTTTTTAAGGGGGGAAGATTGTAATGACCCGAAATTTTGAATAAATTTTGTTTCCAAACTTTGTGTGTTATTTTATTTTATACTCAACAAAACTATTTCATTTAATAAAATGAGTATAATTAAAATAAGATCATTGGAAACTAAATGTTTTATTTATTTTTTATAAATTCAAGTGATCTTGATTAATTAATATAAAAAGAAGATTCGATGGCCCCATCCAATAGTCTCGGGCCGATCGAAGCCCATCTGACGGAACTCGGGAAAGAGGTAGCACCTTTGGGCTTTGCTCTGGACCAAACCCAAGCCGAACTTCATCGTGTGAAGATGAAACAGAATCACCTTCATGAGAAGTTCAAGCTGATAGAAATTACTACTTTGGAAATGCTGGCCGAGCCACCCCAAGATTCTATCACCCTAGAACACCTTACTCTTAGGTCCTATGATAGTGTTATAAGGGGTTATGTAACAAGACCGTAACTGCCTTGTGTAATCCTTTGATTTAAATACATTTTTTGATTTCTTCTTATGGTGAAGTTTGTGAATTTTAAAATGTCCGGATAAATATAGTATGCATATTATTGTTGAATTTTAGAAAAAAGAAATTTTTTTAAAAATAATTATCTAAACCATGAATAATTAATAATGTGTAATGATTTTCAAAAAATGGTATTCTTCAGTTACATTCAGTAAGAAATTTAGAGTCTAATAAGATAAACATAATTTTTTATGAATAGTAAATTATTAATAGTGATTTTACGCTTATGATTAGTAATGTGATCAAATGGATTAAGTAACCACACTTAATAAAGTACTAATATAATCTAGGCACCTTGATTAAGTAATGTGATTTAATATAATAGGTAAATAACTGTTTCAGAAATTATTAGTTAAGTATTAGTTTTTTCAAGTGAATAGTGTTTTTTATTTAAAAATTAAATTAAAAATACTTAGAAAATTATTTTCATGAAACAGAGTTCATTTTTGAAATCATATCATCGATATTTGGTTATGGAGAATTTTTGGGATTTTTCTGAGGAAGTTGAATTTTCAGTCAACAGTGAAAATACAGTTTTTGAGTTTCGGGTGTTTAATGACATCATTAAGAATATATTAATTATTCAATAATTCTGGTATACTTATGAATAGTAATAAAATTTATGAGGTTTCCCAAGTGGCCAATACCATGGTCAAATACCATGGTCAATCCCATGGTTTTGCCAATACCACCGATGAGCTGTCCCTTGGCAATTAATGCTTGGTCCCCTCACTTCTCCTATAAATACCATGCCTTTCCCTCATTCATTTCATTTCCAAATCCTACCCAAATAATTTATGGTCTCTTTACCTCCCAAGGAGTCCTACCAAGGTTCCTTTAGGAATCCCAAGGTCCCGAACATCAAGCTTTTGAAGTTACTCTTCAAGGTAAGGGATCCTACCTCTCTCTTTTATTTCAAGTACTCTCTTTTATGTCATTTATTTTAGGGTCTATGTTATTATGTTGGAGGATGTTATTTTATATTCATCTTAATTACATTTTTATTTTAATATGATGAGATACCCCCTCTTTCACTCATCATTTCATTTTATGAATGTTTAAGCGGCGTCATTAGGCTGTCGATGTTTCGTAAGGGATTCTTTCACTCTTCCCATTTTCAAAGTTCTACTTTCATGTCATGTCTTTCAAGTTCTTTTTTTCCATGTTGGTGTATGATATCTATATTCATCATACTTTCCTTTTATGTTAACATGATTTGAGACCCTATTTAATCTCATCAATTCATTTTTTTTGAAGTTTTAAGTGACGTCGTTAGGTTGCCGAATTCTTCATAAGAGAAATATTATTCTTGTCTTCCTTTCAAGTTTTTCATTTCATATGGCATGTCCTTAAAATTTCATTACCATGTTCTTATATCATTTATATTCTATCCCGCTACTATTTTATGGATCATTTATGAGTGGGTGTGTAACACCCCGAGCTTCCACGATACGCCTCTCTTTCAATAATGCAATAGCTTGCATTGTACGGAAGTTCGAGTTCTAACACACCGCGACTAATCAAAATAGCTGTTATGAATAGTAATACCCAATTTTTAAAATTATAGAAATTTTATATTTCAAAATGGACTTCATTTTTGTATTCGTAATATCGAAATTATCCTAAGTTGAATTTTTTGTAATTTTCTGAGAACTTTCAATTTTTTATGAATAATGAAAAATACTTAAAACAAATTTTTTAATAAAAATAATTTATAGTGATAAGTTATAATATTTAGTGGTTTTAAAGTATAATTATAATATATTTTTACCATTTTATCCAATGGTGGTCATTATAATTAATTTAACATTGAAATTGGATATAAACAATTGTCAATCATTTGATATATATTGTTTCTTAAAAACACGCTATTTGTTGTGACAGCGGGAATTAATTATAAAATTAATTAATGCAACTTATATGTTTGTAATTTTGTAAAATAGACATCATTTTTGAATTTGGAATATCAATTATAGCTTAGGGTGAAATTTTGGAATTGTTCTGAAAAACTTCAATTTTTGATGAATAGTGAAACCACTAAGTGGTAGTTAAAAACTGATTTTTTGTTTAAATGAGACATTAACACTTCTGTGATTTGATTTTCAAAAATCAGACATACATGGTTTTCATTAGAAGTAAAATGTGGTTCAATGGGATTAAAATAATTTTTTGGTGAATAGTAACTTTTAAGTTTAATTAATCGCGATTAAAGGTAATTAGTGAAATTTAAGGTAAAGATAATGTTATAATAATATGAAATGACCTTGAAACTTGTCCTACACCTATTGGATGAGTCATGGACGACCAAGAAAATACATGGGTAAACTTGGGGACCCCATTGAGCCACTTTGGTAGGAAAATGACATTAAAAACTTTTTATTTAATGTTAAAATAAAAATGTCACAAACATGTGTTTTTTTACTAAAACAATTTTTAAATGGGGTTAGACAAGCCATATTTTTTACTATAAATAATCATTAGAAATATAAAAACATTTCTTACATCATGATAATTTTTTTATAATTTTTAGACATTAAATAAATTAAATTATTTATGACACCATGATGATGCAACGATTACCTCATTAATTAACGATTTAAATAAAATAAAAAGATAATGTAAAATCTAAGACTTAAACTTGTCAAAAACCTATTGGATGAATATATTTCGAACCCTTATCACCTTATCCTCGAAATATTTAAGTTTGGGACCTTTAAAATCTGAAACTCATTATATAATAAAGTAACATTTCATGACTTTCCAAGAGTGCCCCTCCTCTCCTCTTATGAAAGGCCCCCACCACTACCACCTTACTCACACCTTCAAAGCCTTTTGGCTCGGCCAACATCTTCCCAAATACTCTCTCAACTTCCCTCTCTTACTCCTAGAAGACTCACTTTGGGCAGAATTCTTCCCAAGGAAGCCTTTGGCTCAAATCAAAAAAGAGTTACCCGATTTTAAGGTAATGTCTCATCCTATGTTATTTTGTTTCATTTTGCCTCTCCAACCCCTTAAAATCTTTTTATTCCTTTATTTTGTAACAAAAACAGTATCTTCAATATACTAGGATGTTGTTATATGAAGTATTCGAGCTACACTTACATTCACCTACATCTAATGGTTAAAGAACATACTATTTCTGTGAATGACGAATTTCTGCCTCACGAAACGATGATTGTTCAACAATCATATGGAAGGCGGGATTGGGGTAGTCACGGCATGGGCCCCGAGGACAGGTCGTGACAAATTGTTATCAGAGCAGTTCGGTTCTACCACATAACTCAAGACTCTGATCTTTTCTATGTGAAGCAATAGTGTTAAGAGTATTAAGTGTGGTTATTAGTCCAGGGAGTCCGTTGTTGGTGCGGTGGCCGACATATCCGTACACCAGGACCCTGACTTCTGATTTCCGACTTAATGCATGAAAACATTGATTGCATGGGTGTTTCAAGTTTTCTTTGTGATTACATTATGTCAGCTCACCAGGTATGTTGTTCTGACCGTGGCGCACCTGTTTCTTTTCAGGATGGCACCATGACGGCCGCCAGGTAGGGTTCCGAGAGTTGTGCGTGACGACAGCCCGCCGAGCGACGAGGCCTCGGTACAGGGCCCTTTGACAGTAGAGGCACCGACGGTACCTTTACCCGTTGAGCCACCGATGCTTCCAGCCCCAGCCGCTGATGATGCATGTCGCCTTAGTGCACTGCACGAGTCCTAGCGCCAGTTACCGCCCAGGTTCAGCGGGGAGACGGACCCCCAGGCAGTCGAGGACTGGCTGGAGGCAGTCGTACGGGTTTTCAGGTTAGTGAGGACACCAGCAGACCTCATGGTGATCCTCGCAGCGAGCCTACTGCACGTGGCAGCAGGAAGATGGTGGAGCTTGATGCTCCAGATGCACGATGAGGCATCTCTCCTCTGGACGGACTTTGAGAGCCTCTTCCGCTCAGAGTTCGTCCCAGCCACCCTCCGTGCGGTGTGCATCCAGAAGCTTCTACAACTACGACAGGGCAGCCTGACGGTCGCCCAGTACTCGGTGAGATTTACCGATCTCTCGCGCTACTCGATAGACATGGTACAGGACCCATTCTTCTGGGCCCGGACCTTTGAGCAGGGATTGAGGCCAGAGATTAGGGCATCACTGATCTCCCTCAGCATTCTAACTCAGGCAGGAGTATTGGAGCGAGCCCTTTTGATCGAGAGTTTTTTTACTGAGCCTTCTTCAGTAGCGAGACCTACTGCGGGGTGGTACGTAGCAGAGTCTTCTGCAGTAGAAAGCTGACGGATGACTCATGGGTCCAGGAAGACCAGACCTTCAGGCAGACGACCTTAGGACACTGGCTCAGCAGTGCGGGGCACACAGCGCGGAGCCAGTCTTTCGAGAGGCAGGCAGTGCTACGCATGCAGCGGGCAGGGCCACATGGCTCATGACTGCCCGACCCGTCATGCCGAGGAGCAGCAGACGGTTGAGGGGCCACCCAAGCAGTGGTAGAGGGTCGACCGTGGCGGTACGCAGGGAGCTAGCGGACGAGGCAGAGGAGCTGGCCGAGCAGTAGGTGGTGGGCGACGCTTTGAGGCTCTACCACCACCACCACCAGGAGGTCCACCCCGACCACAGGAATCTGGCGGGCAGAGACAGGCACAACTCCAGGAATTGGAGGCCTATGACCACGGCGCAACTGAGATGATTCGAGGTACTATATGTGTCTATTCCACCCTTGCTGCAGTTCTTATAAACACAGGAGCGAGTCACTCTTTCATAGCTATGGCCCTTCTTCAGAACTCGGAGATTCCGACAGAGCTGTTGGCTCGATCCTTACGGCTATAGACTCCTACGGGAGCAGACTCGATGATTACGCACTGGTGCTGGCAGTGTGAGCTTACTCTAGGAGGCGAGAGCTTCGGCTGGGATCTTCTTGTAGCAGCATCGAGGCATTACGACGTCATCTTGGGCATGGATTGGTTATCTACAATCCATGCTCAGATTGACTGTATTAGGTGAAAGGTGCGATGTGTACGCACCGATGGGAGTCGGTTCACCTTCACCAGCAAGAAGGGAGCCTTCGCATCACAGGATGGACTCTCACAGAGGATAGGATATTCCATCACTCATCAGTTGGCTAGCCTCATCCTAGGAGCAGTTGACATGCGGGGTCCTGGTTTTCCTACAGTGGTGGATCAGTATGCGGACGTCTTCCCCGATGACATTCCAGGACTACCTCCTCACAGAGAGGTAGAATTTTATATTCACCTGTACCCCGGGATAGCCCCGATATCCACCCCATCATATCGGATGGCTCCAGCCGAGCTTCTAGAGCTACGGGTACAGTTGGAGGACTTGTAGGGGAAGAGATTCATCCGACCCAGTGTTTCACCATGGGCTTCCCCGATATTTTTCACCAAGAAGGCGGATGGGAGCTTGCGACTGTGTGTCGACTATCGTCACCTGAACCAGGTGACAGTGAGGAACAAGTATCTGCTACCGAGGATTGATGACCTCTTAGATCAGCTCAAGGGAGAACGGTGGTTCTCAAAGATAGACCTTAGGTCAGGCTATCATCAGCTCAGGGTTCGGGACGAGGACGTGCAAAAGACGGCCTTTAGATGTCGGTATGGACACTATGAGTTCTTGGTTATTCCAGTCGGCGTAACCAATGCTCCAGCAGTGTTCACGGGCCTCATGAATAGGATCTTTCAGCCATACCTTGATCGATTTGTCGTGGTCTTCATCGACGACATTTTGATATACTAGACGACTGAGGAGGAGCACGCCTATCACTTGCGGGTTGTACTAGACACACTCCGAGAGCACCAGCTTTATGGAAAGCTCTCGAAGTGTCAGTTCTGGATACGCGAGGTCCACTTCATGGGGCACATCATCTCTAAGGTGGGAGTTGCAGTGGATCCTGCGAAGATCGAGGCAGTGCTAGCTTGGAAGCCACCCAGGAGCGTGACGAAGGTGCGGAGTTTCTTGGGACTAGCTGGATACAACCAGAGATTTGTGCCAGACTTCTCCAGAGTTGCAGCACCACTCTCAGCTTTGACAAAGAAGGGGAAACCCTTTGTGTGGTCAGACAGATGTCAGTAGAGCTTCCAGGAGCTGAGACAGAGATTGACCAGCTCCCCTATCTTGAGCCTTCTAGAGGAGGGAGTAGGGTACGTAGTCTACAGCGATGCATCAGGGACCGGACTCGGATGTTTCCTGATGCAGGAGTGGGTAGTGATCGCCTATATATCACGTCAGTTGAGGCCGCATGAGCAGAACTACACTACCTATGACCTGGAGTTAGCAGCAGTGGTCTTCGATCTGAAGACATGGTGACACTATCTGATGGGCGAGCGCTTTACAGTCTTTTTTGACCATCAGAGTCTCAGGTACATCTTCTCTCAGAAGGAACTGAACCTGAGACAACGATGATGGATCGAGTTCCTCCAGGACTATGACTTTGAGATATTCTATACTCCTGGGAAGGGGAACGTAGTAGCCGATGCTCTCAGCAGGAGGACGGGCATTCAACTGCTTGAGGAGGCGACGGAGCAGCTAGCCACTTTGCATATATCCTTCATGGATAGAGATTGGGTAGCCTTCCTTCTGTCTCTCACAGTCACCCCTCCACTACTGCAGCGGGTCAGAGAGGCATAGCGTGGGGACACTGACTGTTAGACGTGGCGTGCGCAGATATCCTTAGGACATGCACCTAATGGATTCTCCTTTGGAGCGGAGCATGACGTCCTTTTCAGAGGACGTACCTTGGTACCAGTTGCTTTACGGGAGGAGGTGCTGAGAGAGTTTCACACTTCTCCCTTGGCGGTACATCCTGGAGTGGCGAAGATGTACCAGGACCTTAGACGACAGCACTGGTGGCCAGGCATGAAGAAGTTTGTGGTAGAGTTTGTTTCTCAGTGCCTCACCTGCCAGTAGGTGAAGGCAGAGCATCAGGTACCAGCAGGCTTGGTACAGGCCTTGGAAGTCCCGGAGTGGAAGTGGGATGGGATATCTATGGACTTCATGACTAGACTTCCACGCACTTCCAGGGGTCACGACTCCATTTGGGTGATTTTCGACCGACTCACCAAGTCGGCTCACTTTTTACCCATCAGAGAGCAGGGCTCAGTGGAGAGATTGGGACATCTCTACATTCAGGAGATTGTACGGCTTCACGGTGTGCCATCATCTATCGTCTCCAATAGATATGCTCGCTTTACTTCCCGGCTTTGGAAGGGGTTGCAGGAGGCGTTTAGGACACAGCTAGGTCTGAGCACCGCCTTTCACCCTCAGACGGATGGGCAGACGGAGAGGTTCATTCAGACTCTCGAGGACCACTCCGCACATGTGTCCTCGACTTTGGTCACAGCTGGGAGGACCACCTACCCTTGGTGGAGTTCGCGTACAACAACAGCTAGCACTCCACCATCGGGATGGCACCATACGAGGCGTTGTACGGCTGACCTTGCAGATCTCCTTTATGCTGGGCAGACCCTGGGGAGTCAGCACTTGTGGGACCGGAGATGGTCCAGGCCACAACAGAGAAGGTCCAGATCATCTAGGAGCTGATGAGGATAGCTCAGAGTAGGCAGAAGTCTTATGCTGAAAAGAGGCGGAGGCTACTGGAGTTCGAGGATGGCAACCACATCTTCTTGCGTGTCTCACCTCAACGTGGATTACAGAGATTTGGCTGAGGTGGAAAATTGTCTCCATGCTTCATCGGACCATTCTAGGTCCTCAGCAGGATTGGCGAAGTGGCTTATCACCTGGCTCTACCACCTCAGTTGCACCGGGTGCACGACGTCTTCCACGTATCTCAGCTGAGGAGATACGTGCACGACCCGATGCATATCATAGACCATGGGGAGTTGGACATTGATGATGGGGTGACTTTTCCGGAGGTCCCAGTACAGATCAAGGATCGACAGGAGCGGGTCCTACTTGGGCGATCGATCCCTCTAGTGCGCATCAGATGGCAGCATGGGAACCTCTAGGAGAGCACTTGGGAGCGGGAGGCTCAGATGCGTGCTCAGTACCCACATTTGTTTCCCTAGTTTATGATGTATCTTTATGGGGACGTATATCCCTGAGGTGGGAGTGATGTAAAGACCCATAAAATTCAAGGAAATTTTTTTCTTAATTTTCTTTGGAATTTTACATGAATGCAGTTTCTGACGGCACCTGATTCTGAGGCCCGGTGTGCCCGGAATCATTTTCTGAAGTTTGACTCGGGTACGTTCAGTGAACGAATGAGCGGGTTTTTCTAACTTTTAAACCGGTGCTCGGAATCGAATTTTGAGGGCACCGATGGAATCGCAGCACCGGTATTTTCTTAGAAACGCCTTTTCCGAAGTTGCGTTTTCTCAGGTGTAGTTTTTAATTTTTTTGGGGTTATGTTAATAAATAAAATAAAGTGGTGCGACAACTTTATTTTATTTCACTTAAAGCCACCTAAATCCAATTAATCTAAGTTAAGCGGATAGGGTGGAACCTCAAAATATCCTACCCACTTGGTAGGATATTTGTGAGGTGGGCCCCGCACGAGCCCCAACATTTTCTTTTCTCCTAAGTAACGCACCCGCAACCCCCCCCCCCCCCCTTTAATGAAAGTCAACTGTGTTTTTCTGGTTAAGAAACGCCCCATTTAATTGGGCAGTTAAATTGTTACAATTAATTATTCGAATTAATTGTTCATTACTTATCTTGATTTTCAAATCGTTGGCATGGGAATAAAATAAGACCAACACGTGTTTACTTGAGGGTTGCTTGTTGAGAGGAATTGGAGGAAGCTCTAAGTCTTGGAGATCTTCATCCTTCTTCGCGAAGAACGCGAAGAACGCCGGCCATCGAAAAAGGGCGACGAAGAACACCGAACCCTCGGAGATCGATGACGCGACGCCGTGTACCGTGACACCGATGATTCTCCTTCTGCTACGTTTCTTTCGTGACGTTCCTTCCCTGTGACAACCTTCGATCAACAACCGATTGAGGTAGGGGATTGCAGTTCTTTTAATTCCTTGTGAATTATATCCTCAACATGGGTTTAATTGGTGCAATTAAATCTGTGTGTTTTTAATCCTCGGAATTTGACTACGCAACGCCGTGTACCGCGATGACAGCGACACCCCTTCCGCGACGCGACGATCCTCTTCTTCCGCGATGGTCAATTTTGCGACGAACTCACGTTCGACGAAAACGTTGAGGTATGGGTTGATTCATCTAAATCTTTGTGATTTATACCCACGGCGTATGATTAAATATTTGTTGTAAGCCTTTTAAAACCGCTAATGCGGTGGGTGCGGACCAACGAACAAGTCTGAACCCACCGCCCTTTTCGTTCTTGGTGTGCGAAACGGCGGACGATGACAAAACAAGCCGCACGGGCGATGTGAGGTCCTCGTAGTGAAGGACGGACCCCGGGAGGGCCGTTGGTGAAGACGACACGCTTTTCCAACCACCAAAACTCGTCCGGTGGTCCGCGGAGCAGCCCTCCGGTGCACCTCGCAGGCACGGCAGCACCGGCGGCAGGTGGCGGCGGCGCCCGGCGCGCCGCCGGGAGAAGCCACCGCGGCGGTAGGGTGCGGTCCCATGACCGCGCGGGACCGGAGTGGGACGGGACGCGGCAGCCGACCGCGTCCGCTGGAAAGGGCGGCCCCACACAGGGCCACGAATCCTTCACGTGGGGGCAGCACGCCCCCCGCTCTGCTCGGCCGTAACCGGCCAGCGCCAGCCGGGTCGCGCCCTGGTCGGGCTGGGCCGGGCCGCGGCGGCCGGGCCGCACCTGGCCGCGCCGGCCGGGCCGCACCGGGTCGCGCCGGCCGGGCCGCACCTGGCCGCACCGGCCGAGCCGTGGCGGCCGGGCTGCACCGGGACGCGCCGGCCGGGCCGAGTCGCGCCCAGCAGGGTCGGTCCGGGCCCAGACCCCCCGTTTTCGGACCTTTTCGGTATGTTTCCCATATCTTGGGCTACGTACCTTCGATCGACGTACCGTCAACAGCGATGCGATCCTTGGACCGAGACTGTCGTTTTGACATATCGCACTCAAGGTTTCGGAATACTTTGGGTTCGGCCGGGTTGGTTCGTACACGAAACCAACTGGGCCCTCGGAGCAGAAACGCTCGTAACTTGAGCTCTAGACATCCGATTGACGTGCAATCGATTTTGATGGATTCCTCTAAGTGAGACAGATCGTTTGGCTTACTCTGCCCGAGGTTTGGATGCAGGTGGAGTACGTTTGGGTTTTTTCTTAAAAACCAATTGGGCCCTTGGAACAAAAAAAGCCAATAACTCTCAGACCGGGCGTCCGATTGACGTGTCGTCTACGACGTTGAGTTCCTGTTGACGATACGGAACTTTTGGATACATCAACTCCGGACTGTGTGTCAGTTGATATACCAGCCTCTCGGCTCGTGGAGCGGACCCTCCCGAACGAGCTTTCTGTGTGCGGGAACCCTAGAGCTGGCTGCGACTGTGATAACGACGACGACTGTGCAGAGATCCTCAGTGTATTCGATGGCAACGATTACAACACTCATCGATCCTACATGGATCAGTGCTAAAGATCCTGTGTGGGTCCGATCCTATGTGGGTCAGCGCTCAGCAGTCCTGTGTGGGTACGATCTTGTGTAGGTCATTGCGTGGGTTAGTTACCTATCGATCCTGTGTCGGTCAGATCATTTGTGGGTCATTGCGGGGGTTAGTACCTATCGATCCTTTGTGGGTCCGACGGCATAGATGAATCATTGGATATATCCGATCATCTCTATCGTCATGAGAAGAAGTATACCTGTGTGAACTGAATCTTGTTTTTCTTTCCTTTGTGGATTGTGTTGTGCTATCCTGTGTGGATTGCGTTTTGCTTTCCTGTGTGGACTGGGTTGTGTTTTCCTATGTGGACTGGCTTGTTCTTGGTCTCGGAAGTTGGAGCGTACTAGAATTGATGACTTAGGTATATGTATGGGCATATACCTAAGCAGTGTCGAATGTTACTTCGTGATTGTATCTTTCCTTTGTGGATTACCCTTGGTGGATTCTGGGAGACATTCGAGGGTCTCGAGTTCCCTAATGAGTAGCTTATACTCACCCCTACACGGGCTATGCCCACACTACGTTGTGTTGGTTACAGACGACGGACAGCGCTGATCGTGGTTGAGGCTTGCGGAGCAGGACGGTACCTGGAGGTGGGCCACTGGGCGGGACGTACTCGGAGCGGACGGTTGGACCCTAGGAGTTGTGGAGGCCATCTGTACTCACCCTTCAGGTGGGATTTCCAGTGTATGGCTCGAAGATGTGGCTTTACTTTTCAGTTGTTTCTTTTTCCTTTCCAGTTGTACTTTACTTTCAGTTTGGGTTTGTATACTGGCCCACTTACTTTTCCGCACATACTGTTGTACCCAGTTTTTACTTAGTGTTTACTTCTACTTCTTTCTTGCTTTGTGGTGTTTGTTTACTTTACAAAGGCAATGCCTTACCTTTTTACTGGGATTTGTGCCTTGGTGCTAGTCGCCAGCCCCTGGCCTATGGAAGGCGGGCTTGGGGTAGTCACGGCACAGGCCCTGAGGACGGGTTGTAACATACTCAAAACATAGAAAACACATTCAGATTGTTTTGATAATTTATTAAAATGATACATACATAATCTTTGACATTTAAGGATTATTCGTAACTCTATATGATGCATTGTGTGACTGGTATGACTCCAAGTGCATCTTTTTTATTCAAAAGTGACATTAATTTTAGTAAAAAACTGACATACTAAAAACCGAGAAAATGTATTCGGATTATTTTGGTACTTTACTTAAATGATCCATATGTCATTTATGACATGAATGGATCATCCATACCTCAATTTGATGAATGGTGTCACTGGTATTACTCCAAGTTCATCTTTTTATTCATAACTGACATTAATTTTAATCAAAAAAACAAATGACATACTCAAAACTAAAAAAAACATTATTATTGTTTTGATACTTTAGTAAAATGATTCATGAGTCATTTGGGACATGTAACATTCATCCTCACCTCAATATGATGTACATTGTGACTCCAAGTGCTTCTTTTTTGTTCATAATTGACATTAATTTTAGTAAACAAAACAACTAACATATGAAAAACTGTGAAAACACATTTGGATGGTTTTGGTACTTTAGGAAAATGATTAATACATCATTTCGGATGTGTAGGGATCAAACTCACCTTTATTTGATGCATGTTATGAGAGGTATTACTCCAACTGCGTTTTTTTATTCAAAAGTAACATTAATGGTAATAAAAAATACAAGTGACATACTCAAAACTGAGAAAAAAATTCTAATTGTTTTGATACTTTAGAAAAATGATCTGTGAGTTATTTTGGATCTGTAACATTCATCCACGCCTCAATATGATGCACGGTGTTATTGTTATGACTCCAAGTGTGTCTTTTTTAATCCAAATTGATATTAATTTTAGTAAAAAACAACTAACATACTCAAAAATGATAAAACACATTCCGATTGTTTTGGTAGTTTAGGAAAAAAAATCCATACATCATTTGTGATGTGTATGGATCATCCTCACCTCAATATGATGAATGGTGTGATCGGTATGGCTCCATGGGCATCTTTTTATTCAAAACTAACATTAATTTTAATCAAAACAACAATTGACATACTCAAAACTGAGAAAACGCATTACGATTTTTTTATACTTTATTAAAATGACCCATGAAACATTTGAGATGTTTATCATTTATTTGTGCCTCAATATGACATACAGTGTGACTGGTATGACTCTAAGTGTGTCTTTTTTATACAAAACTGACATTAATTTTAATCAAGAAAACAACTTTCATACTCTATAGTAGTGTTTTCTTTTTCTTTTATCTATGTTAAACATTTTATTTCATTTAAATTCGGTATTTGTATCTTATTTTCGTAATTTTGGTTTTTTTTCTACTGATTTAGGGTTTTGTTTCATCACATTGCACCTGTTTCTGTTGATGCAGTGTGTTACAATGTCACACTGCAGTTTTCACAATTATCAGTGCTACTAAATGTACTAATAAGTCTTTATTTTATCATCTATTTTAGAAGCTCTAATAAATGACTCCTTTTAATTGCTTATATAGGTGCTGATAAACTCTATCTATATCATCACATTAAAAAGCAATGATAAATCATACTTTTATCAGTGCAAAAAAAGTGTTGATAGATCATACTTTTATCAGTGCAAATAAAATCACTGATAAAGGTTCTATTTATCAGCACTAAATAAATGTTTTGATAAATGGGTTCATTTATCAGCTCTATTTTTGTGCTGATAAATATATATCTTTTATCAGCATGTTTTTATAACTGATAAAAATGAGGTACTTTTAACCATTCTAAGGTTATCAATTCTTTTCTAGTGCTATTAATATCTTGTTTTTCCATAGTGGTGGAATTGTTTTGATATTAGCATACAGTTGGTGCTCTATCAGTGTACTTAAAATTATCTCAAGATGTTTGGAATCTTCATGACGAGTATTATAATACACCAAGATGTAATTTATGAAGAATACCACAAATTAATCAAAAATAGGTGAAAAAGATAATTCATTATAGCATTGAAAATGACTGGAACATTCATGATAACGAATGGCATAGCCAGATATTCATTAAAACCATAACTTCTATGGAATTTTTTACGAGGCATTTTTGAAGGTTGAACATATAGCTGGTGATATCCTAACCTTAAATAAATATTTTTATAAAACTTTAACTCCTTTAATATGATCAAACATTTCATTTATATGAGACAAAGGATATAGGTTCTTCATAATATACTGATTCAAATTCTGGTAATCCACAAAAACCCTAAGGTTTCCATCATCCTTCTTATCAAAAAAGGACTGGTGAACCCTAGGATGAAGTACTAGGCTGTAAGAAACCCTAATCTTTTAATTATGTCATCTGTATCTTGAGTTACTACAACTCATTAGTGGCCATCCAGTAAGGAGTAATGGATGCTGGAACAACTCCAAGAACCATCTCAATAGAGAAATCCACCTCTTTCTCTGGAGTTAAACCAATAAATTCACATGGAAATATATAATTTAAATAATATACTAAAGGTTTTAAATAATCTTGATGTATTCCCTGATAATTCATAGTAAAGCTAGCAATTTGTGTTATCACGCCACTCGACCCATGATGCTTCGGTTTATATCTACCTTCCTGGACATCCCATTCACCCTTTTGAATATAACTACCACCCTCTAGAAATATAAATGATACCCTATGGTGATATTAATATATATAGTTTTTATAAGGAATGGTTTATTCCATCCTAAGGATGATATCAAATATGTGCTTCTCAAGGAGGAAGGAGTTCCATAAAAAGTGGTAGCTTCTTATCTCAAGGGGGAACTCCTAACATTGGCATACACTCTCATAATTTGTACCAAATGGGTATTCAAAGGATATCACACCATAGAAGTACTAAATTTTTATCATGATTTTTTCCATGTATTATGAAAAGGTAAAATAATTTGAATCCCCTATGTCAAACAAAAAAGTTACCAAGGTTGATGCTACTAAAATCATACCTCAAGTTGTAGAAGGTCTGGGACTCTACTCCCCAGTACATGGTTAACTACAAAAACATATCACATTCCATGGTCCTAAGAGATAACGTGACTTCCTTTATAAGGCCAACTCTACTAAAACTACATAACTTGTGTCTCTATTCCCTGATGATGAGCACCTCCTCAGATTAATCGGCCAGTAGAACTCCATATCCCTACCTGATTTAGAGCTGGTGATCTGGCTCCAAGACCTAGAGTTGATGATAATCCTTTTTCACTATAAACTGGATGGAAGATCCTACAAAACCAATGAAAAATTTCCATACCTCCATATGATTATCACTCAACTAGGGCCCTCTCACACTAAGGTTTCATGTTCCCATTTTCCTCACATTTATGATAGAATACAAAAATTCTTGTATGTGCACTCTCACTGAAACTTCCCTCATGAGAGGTATAAATATGATGCATCCTACCACTATAAATTGCACTACTAGTTTGAGAAGTTGATCCACATTGATCTAGTCCTCCATCTTTCCTCATGTTACGTTATGTAATAAGAGTCTAGTTTACTATTTTAGACATGGTAGTTAACCAAAAAAAATCACTTAATAATGAATAAGATGCCTAAAAACATCCCCAAACTGTCTCTCTTTCATTGTACCTTAAGTATTATTGATAAGAAAAAAGTTTTGAAGAACATTAAAATGATCTGAGTAATTCATAACAAACAAAGAAGCCTTCTGCATGTTCGTGAACTCCCTGGAATAATCATCCCATAAAGTCTCTAGGAAAATGTGGTCATAAAAGATAGATTGTAAATCCCTCCAAATCACTTATTGGTACTAACCAACTTGGTTCATAATATCCCACCAATGTTTGAAGGATCCTCAAAGAATATACATATCAAGCTTCAATATTCTCTCAATAGGTGTCTCAAGGTGCATGATGAAAGATAAAATATTCTCAAACTATAAATCTACACCCTAGCATCCATCATCCCCTAAAGGATTAAGCATATGTTTATTCTAGAACACCTACATCAACTATACCATATAAGGGGCAGTTTTCTAAGCTCTCTGTATAGTCTGAATAAGACAAAAAAATCCCCTCAAAATTAGGCATCATCATTAACATTAGGGATGGAAAGAGTTTATACAGGTCGCACTACTAGAGGTATCACTGGAAGCTTAGGGCCCACCGTGTCTATAACATGGCCATCACCACCCTCCTAGAATATGTCTTGAGGAAATCATGGTGGAATATATCTGTAAATTTCAAGTACATTCCTCAAATATGATTCAAGAATGACAACATTGTAGATACAGGGATAGGATAGGCACATGCCTACCTATATATGAAGAAAACCCCATTGCCTACTATTAAATCTATGGTTGGGTGATATGGGTGATCATAAAGAGCACAATATACATTTCCTATTACTCACTATGAATATCGGGTCTTGGTCAAGTTATCTATTTCACTATAAGGGTCCTGATATATGGAAAACCAATTGAAAGTTATAGAGTAAAACACCCTTTAATTTTCAATAGGAATCCCCATTTAACAATGACCTTATTTAAATTAAATATTTAACCATGATTTCATTTAGATAATAGACCTATTATCTGAAACACCATTCTTAATTTATAAAAGTATATGATTTATAAATTACATTTGGTAATTCATACAATTACATACAAACCTTTACATCTAATAGAAGAATGTAACAGGAAATATACGATGATTTGAAAAAATGAATCATAATTCAAAATCTATAGAGTTACATGAACTCTTTGAATTAAAATTAAATTCATGTATTCAAAATAAATTAATGTTTTAATCTATGTAAGCTCAATTACATAACTCAAAACATGATAATTGTTCAATTAAGGTGTAATCATCAATATATATAAGAAAACACTACTTTTAGGGATTCATATACATTAAGAACCAATTATTATATCACCTATTTTATATATAAATTTTAGTTTCATAAAAAATATATCAGTCAAAGTCACATATAATAAGTATCGTGTAGTCAGTCAATGCATCCGACATGGCATGTCATAATGCAAGACATATTAATCCTATAAGGTTCCTAAAATGATTCCTGATCAATGATTTATCATTGTACTAGACCAAGAATAAAATTTAATCCAGTATCATAATAATAATAAAATCGCATATCGAGTGTGTCACCCAATGGTGGATTCAAATCAACTACAACAGGCATAATCCATAACGTTAAGTCACATCCTAAAAAATTTGGTTTTTACCCATACATAGGATTGATACATATACACAAAAGATAATTAATAAATTTTGAAATTTCCTACTCCCCTTTATTTCATCCCAAAATAGTAAGTCATAGAATATAAACCTATGAAAGAAATTTCTAATGTCCTGACACTGGAGCCACTAAACAGTTCCCCAATCCAATGTTTCACATGGAATCAAGTGCACATCCCCATAAGCCAGTGGCTGCTGACTAGAAGCAATGGTCTATGGTGGTATAGTAGGTATATTATACCCTCATAATCAAAGTATCAAAATATTGAAATAAATGGATAATAGTTAAAGAATAATAAATGACAATGACAATAGTGAAAGTTAAATATTCAGATGATAGTAATAAAAAATCCATCAAAACCAACATTGAGTATCATATATAAAATATTGTAATTTCATGTATCTAAGTATAAATGGAAAAGTAAATATGGGATTGGAACACATATATATAGGTATATAAAAAGAATCAAAAAGGCCAAAAAGGCTATCTCTGGACAGAATCATGATCCACAGCTTGGTCTGGTAATCCACTTCTCCCATTCTATAATCAATCAAGCATTGGTAATCAAGAATTTTCCATTATCCATACCTTAGTCAATAAATTATTTATCGTTACCGATTAATGGACCAAATAGGGTGTGATAAATACTCAGTAGGATACCACCAATATTTTTTATAAGAAAATCAATCTATTCATAATAACTATAACCATGTGCATGTATATCAGATAAGTTGTAATGTAAGGTAGAAATAATAAGTTCATTAGCCCGATCAGTAATAAGAATATGATGTAATAGGTGAGAAAATATATATATATATATATATATATATATATATATAATGAAAATAGCATTTTGATTATATATCGGCATGAGCCACATATTATTAGAGTAACAGACTTACATGGGTCAGTTTCCAAGGCATACAACCAGGGCGATCTATATTAGAAGATGTAAATTTATATAGAATTCACAGGTGTCATACCTCAAACCACATCAACGGTTTCAAAACATAAATAATAATACCAAGGGGTCAAAGGTTCTATACCTTGATACCTTGACTGGTGCCATTCCATAGTAATAATAGGTTTCATAGCTTAATAATCACAGCTTCCATACATTAATAATAATAGGTTCCACACCATAATAATCATAGGTTTCATACCTAAATAATAATAGGTTCCATACCTTAATATTGGATTCCATACCTTAGTAATTGGTGTAATAACATAATAATAGACTATATACCTTCCTAAATAGTCAGTACTATACTAATAAGTAACAGGTTCCATACCTTTATAATTAGTCAGTGCCACACTAAAGTTTCCAACATCAATAAAATAATATAGTAAAAGATAAAAATGTGATAGTGTCCATACCCAATCAAAATTATCATTTAATTAACTATTTATATCCGTATTAGTAGTATTTAATATCATGTATAAGGGGGAATTATCATTTACAATAACTAATTTTGGTATACAATCTCCCACTACAAGGGTGGAAAGCTCACACACCCAACATGGTGGCGTATCCTAGGGAAGATATAAGAATCATGACACATGGGTGACCCAAGATGAGTTTTAAAACCTAAAACCATGATTAGGTGATACAAGGGTGACCCAAACTAGTTGAAATAATTAATTTAAGTATTAAAATTTTATTTAGAAGAAACAAATGGATAATATGTCATGACGCACAATGGAAATAGTCAAATAGAAAACAAAGCCTTAGGGAAAAGTTATAGAACATATACATTAAGACTGTGGTAGAGAAATAATCTAGTATCATAATCTGGTTTGTTAAATATTATAAAAAAAATTAACCCCTTAATAATAGGTCATATGATCTTTCACCATAATAATGTCATCGAGAGGAAGGAAAGTGATAAAAGGAGCCTATGTAATAGGGAGCATATCGGTGGCTATCCAATGATATATACGAATCTTGATTCTATGTTCTGATGGAGTAATAGATTACAAGTTTATATCTAGGATTTAAGGAGATATTTTATGGGAGAATTAGGGGATATTTTTTTCTATAAGTGAATAATTATGGAGGAAGATTTTCCCCTAAAAATAAAGGAGATAAAAAAGTCATTTCACCGAAGAATTAATAGATGAACAGTTTGGCTGCATGGTGGGATAAACAGTGTTCTAAACATGAGACCATATCTATCCCAATACACCCATCATTGCATAGTTAGAAAAACTATGTGAATCCCATGCACATCCACTATATCAACCCTGCATGGTTCTGTGTCCTGGTTTCATGGTTTTAATGAAACTGTGTGGTCCCCTGACAGTGTACAAAAAAACCTGCAAGATTTTTCCAAACCACGAGGAATAGGTTGCATAGTTTCTTTTAATTGGGTGTCATAGTTTCTTCATTTAATAGTTGGGTTCCTAGGCTCCAAAAATCTCTAAACCCCCTATTTTCCTCAATAACATTATTAAGAACATTTACAATGATGAAATTAAGAATACCAACTGAAAATAATTTTTTTACCATAAGAAAAATATAGTTTCTTAAAAGAAACATTCATTATATTATTGAACCATTATCAATGTACAAGGATCAAAACTTCCAAACAAAAACTTTCTTGAAAATTGAAACAGTTAAAACCTGTAAACAATGTTTTTAATATGAAATTATTAAAAAATTGTCAATGAAATCATATAAGTAGATCATATATAATATTATAAGTATTTAAATTATTATGTTTTATAATTATAATAAATTTATATTTACCAAAGAAGAAGTTAGATAACTTTAGGAGTAATTTGAACTGGAGGTAAGGGTTTTGTGTTATAATTTCATTTTTTACTGGTATTGTATTTTATTAAGTTTTTTATAAGGAAATATCATGATCTACTACTCAATAATATCACAAAATTTATTCTCTTATGCATATTCATGGAATTTCTAAGTAAAAATAAAATTTTCCTCTCTTTTGTACTTCAAATGTTATAGAAAAGGTTTTTATCAAAAACGTACATTATTTACTCTTTGGTTGGGAATATTTTTCTTCCATGTCCATTTATTCATTAAATGGTTTTCAAAGAATGTTTCTAATATTCTCACATGACTATTTAAATTCATTTTTATCATTGTTTTAATTTTTTTAAAAGGGTTTAAAAGTATTTTTATTTTCATTTTTTGAATGAGGTACGATTGACTATTTACTAAAAATATGAAAGTAATATTTGTTTTAATGTTCATTAAATGAAAAGAATTTTCCACTATTATGACCACTCAAATTTTAAAAGTTTATTGTACATGTTTTCGTGGTTTTTTTAATGACAATTTTTTCTAATAGAATTTTGAAATTTTTACATTTTAAAGATTTGATCCCAAAATGAAATGGTTATATTTCTAAAGAAATATTCCTAGTGATTTTTAAATGCATTTTCATTTATAATAAAATCATTTGATGTTACACATGTTTTACTGAGAATATGATCCATATAAACCAAATGTATTATTTCTCTTGGTGGTTTATGACTATGATGATGATTTTTTTTAAAACAGATTTATTTTCCCTAGGTTATTCTATGATGAATTTTTGAAATGTTTATGAAACCAATTTATTTTCCACAAGTTATGATATGTGTTGAATGTTTTATAATATTATGGTGAAAATATGAATGTATTATGATAATGTGATGGGTGGGCATGTAATTTCATATCCTTTCTATTCATTTGGAAATTATGGATATCTCATGAGATAATAAGGATTTAAATTTGGAGTGAAGCTAGTTTGGTAGGGGAGTATGTCCATTAAGATAGTCAATAGAGTGAACCTTGACTAAGGATATAATGGAATGGAGATTAAACTCCATCCACTATGATATTCTTATATGTGATCCTTGACTAAGGAAATGTAATTTTATTCTTATTTATATGCCAAAACATATTTCATATTTCAATGTTTTGATGACTTGGCCTCGGAGCGGCTTCTCTTTCTCTCCTATGGCGACTAGGGTTTCTTCCCTGTACGCTCGCTCCTCCTCTCTCTAGCCATCTCTCCCTGGTTCTTCTCTCTTTGAATCGTCCCCTCCCAGCGGTCTGGTTGGATCAGCGTGATGTTCTCATCATGTGTAGGGCTCGGATGGTGTGGAGGTGAGTTCTTTTCATTGAGGTTGATGACAGATCTGGACTGGCCTAGGGTGGGGGGGTTCAGTTTTCATTTCTTGTTTTCCATTCTTTATTTTTTGTGTTGATGATTTGTTCTTAGTGGCATCCACTTGAAGCTGGCAGTGCTAAGTTTATCTCGTTGTCGTCTCGTCCCTGTGGTGGAACTTCTTTGGATGCCTCGGGTGTTCTCCGCGGTGATTTCGGGATTCGTCCTCCTTACTGTGGCGGAACACTTCAGGCTTCGACTCTGCTGGTCTGATTCGTGGGTGTAAGACCGGTTTGTTCAACAGCATACTCTACAGAGCGTTCAAGGGTTTGCTCTCAGTTCTGAGTTGTTTCCCTGCGGCGGTCTCTCAGCATGTGAAGCTCGTCACCTGATTTGCGGCAGCGGAGTCCTCTGAGGGTCTTCAAGGGTTTTTCTTCGGTGGTTGGGGTGGCTATAGTGGGGGTTTCTTGGTTGATTTTTAATACTCTGTTTGATTCTTGTTTTAGAAATGGTGATTTCTGTGTTGGTGGTTGTTTTTTGTGTCAATGGCTAGGAATTTCAGTGAATGTGGTGTGCGGTCGAAGGTTCGACACTGATGGTGGAGACAGGGAAGCTGTGCGAGGAAAACTGTTTGGGCTCTGATGTTCCTATTTCGTGATGACAGTGGTCGGTCAGGGGTCTCACCGATGGCATGATGATGAATTTCCCGTCGAAGGGTGGTGTGTGGTGATGTTTCTCGAATCAAGGTATGGTTGTTGGTTGGTGCGCAGTCAGATGCGCGGACAGGTGATGGTGCGCAGCTCGAGGCCCTACTTTGAGATTTTGAAATTTGAATTTTGAATGTTTGGATGCTTTTTTGGTGTTTTGTATGCAGTTGTATCGGGTACTAGAAACCCTTAAATCGGTCATTAGAAATCCAAAAAAATGATTAGTAGGTGTATTTCAATGTTTTGATCTCATAGATCATACTTATTGATTATTTTATGATTCATGTATTAAAAACTACCCAAATTTATGACACGATTTGTTATTTTTATCTATGATATACTAGTTATGGTTTTCAAATTTTAACTATTAAGTATATATTCTCAAACACTTATGCTCATGTTATTCTTAAGTGTTTATCAATATCTCCCTTATTTACCCTTATTGAGAATTAAATATCACAATTTATTTTGTTCTATTTCCCTAGGTTATGAAGAACTATTTCAAGTAGGGTATGTCTACAAAAAATTTCCATGTGGGAATATTTTTTTAAATGTTTAAGATCATTCATGAAATAAGAAGATTGTGTATCTAGTCTCCAAGGACCCTGAAGCTTTATAGTCATAGGGCATGTATTTGAAAAATATATTGAATATTAATTTTTTTTATGATATCATATCTATGTATGAAAATTATAGGTAACTATATAATGAAACTAATCATTTATATAAAATTTAATTTAAAATAAATTATTTTATATTATTTATCTATTCAAAAACAATTCTCATTTTTCTATAAAAAATAAAAAATATATATGTAAGCTAATTTAAATGTACTGTTTTAAAATAATGATACTCATTTATACCAAAACATTCTTATATAAATAATTATATTATTTAATAATTATATAAAACTTATTATTTTATTAAATAATATATTTTTTAAACTAAAAATGTGCATATATGTTTCTATTCTATTAAATTGATTGAGTAATTATTTTTATGGTATTTTGATGCTTATATTTACTTAAGAAATTTATGATAAACAATATTTATAATTTAAATTAAACATTTATCTTAGTGATCCATTTATTATTCCAACATTCATATTAAAATTACTACTATTATATTACAATTCCAACAGTAATATTTAAAACTGTTATGTCTCCCATTTTCATTTTTATAAAGGCCTTAGACTTCATATAAATACCACTTATATTCTACTTTACAAACTCACTAAATTTTCCCTCATGGTTCTATATTCAACATTTTAAAAATGATACCTATATTACAACTCTTTTGTTTAATTTTTTTTATCATTCACATTAGTGATAATTAAAGGAGAATACAATACACTAGGATATCAACTTGTAATTTTGTTATTTTCTAGAATTTGTATTACCATTATACTATATTACATTTCATGGCATTTATTTATACATCCAGGGTAATTTTAATTACTAGTTTATCTAGATTGTATATTTTTTGAATGAGGTATGGTTGAATTTTTACTAAAAACATGAAAGTAATATTTTTTTTAATGTGCCTTAAATGAAAATAATTTTCCACTATTATGACCACTAAATTTTTTAAATTTTATTGTACATGTTTTCATGGTTTTTTCAATGAATATTTTTTATTAAAAAAAATAAAAATTTTACATTTTAAAGATTTGATCCGAAAATGAAATGGTTATATTCCTCAAGAAATCTTCCAAGTGATTTTTTAAATGCATTTTCATTTATAATAAAATCATTTGATGTTACATATGTTTTACTAGGAATATGATCCATATAAACCAAATGTATTATTTATCTTGGTGGTTTATGACTATGATGATGATTTTTTTTAAAACAAATATATTTTCCCTAGGTTAGCCAAAAGGTCTGAGAGATAGGCAGAAACCTGCTCCCATCAAATTATTATATAAAAATATAAACTGTATAGTACAACTCAGAAAACGGGAGCCTTACAAATCCATGAGTAAAGAACACCATCTCGATAATTCCTAACCAAATTGTCACAGTAGTTGGGCAAAACAAAAGACCAACTGGAACTAACCTCCATGATATCCCTTTTCTAGACGGCATCGACAACCTGGTTTTCTTCATGATAAACATGAGAAACATCAATGGATAAACGTTCAGGAAGATTGAGACAATAAATCCATACAGGTAGCATCTTACATGGAACATTCTGGGATCGATCTTTTAGAATCTGTACAGAAATAGAGGAGTCTGATTCAATCCATACTTTACCCCAACCATAACAATCCACGTACCTGATGGCCTTAATCATCTCCCACAGTTTGGCTTCAATCGCATGAGCATGCTCAATATAATGGAAAAATATCCTTTAATGAATCCCCGATGGGTTCTGAAGACTCCACCACACCCAATAGGACCTGATGCACCAGAAGTTGCCCCATAAACATTCACTTTTAACCAGTCGGAGATTGGTGGAATCCACCAGATGTATTTCATTACTCTTGGTGTTATTTCCCTGCCATTAACACCAAGAGTTATCAAAATGAGAAAGTCAGATAAATCATTGTTCATTGAGCCGATTTGATTCATTGAATCAAGTTTGATGCTTAGATAGATCACCATAACACCTTCCTGAAAACAGGGCTTTCTATTGTTAAACACAATGTTGTTCTGAGACTTCTAGATATAAGAGATCACCGATATAGTAGCAGCAATAAGCAGGGATTTAATGTGTTCACTAAGAGCTGACTGAAGAACTGAGGATAGTAGCAACTCAATTGAGCATAAATTAAAACAATAGTGAAAAGTCGATTACAGATAGGCCCATAATCGGCTAGCAAAGGTGCACTATATAAACAAATGCAAAATAGATTCATCACCCTTGAGGCAGAAGAGGAATACCAGAGCAATGTTGAGGCCTATACGCTGCAAAGCAGATTTGATGGGAAGATGTTGTTTCCAGATTCTCTAGATTAGCATGGAATCATTGGGGAATATATAGGTCTTATGAATAGCCTCCACCCACGAAGGAATTCTAGATGAAACACCACACATCATCTTGTAGTAGTCCCAGTTGGAAAAGGAACCATTAATAGAAGGTTTCCAGATCAGAAAATCAATATTAACATAGGCATAATTTGTAATCTCAATACAAAGATTACTAGGAATGATGTCATAGACAATAGCATTCCCCTAAATTTCAGATATAGACAGATTTTTTAAGGATGGAGATAGAGTCTTTAATGGGAGAGGACAACCATGGAGTGTTCCAGCAATTCAAATGGGATTCAGGATAGACCAACCATATAGATTGAGACATGATGTTAGAATATGCACTTCTGATTGACGTCCAGACCAAATATTTCAAGTACATACACTTTCTATTTTTTAGCTTGTCAACAAACCTGCTAAAAAAATTCAAGGGAGTAATCAGGCTTGGCCAAAAGTCTCCAGGTGAAATTTTGAAGAAGTGCATCATTGAATATTCTGACATCCTTAACTCCCATTCCTCCCATATTCACTGGATTTATACAATCTTTCCAAGTAATAGTGAAAAGTTTTCTTTGATGGGCTGACCGAGTCCAAATAAAATTACATATCAATACACTTAATTCCTTGAGAAGATCTCTTGGCCATTTGTAAACAGAAAAGGAATAAACAAACATAGAAGTGATAACAGAGTTGACAAGACAAACTCTGCCAGCCTGAGACATTGTCTTCCCTTTCCAACTTTCCAACTTATTACTAATTTTCAGCACTATGCCTTCCAAGTGGACATGTTTCACCCTTCCACAAAACAAATGGATCCCCATATAATTAAAGGGAAAAGAACCTCTTTTGACACCAAGCTTACAAGCAACCTTGTTTTGTTTCGAAATTCAAAATCCTTCTCCAAAGACAACAAAGGATTTATTCCAGATAATAACCTAGCCTGAAACCACTTCATAATGTGAAAAAATACTTTTGATGCAAGAAATAGTTCCCCTATTAGCCTTAGAGAACAAAAGTATGTCATCAACATAAAGTAAGTCTGAGGGAGCAAAGGAATTCCTACCTGCTCTCATTATTTGATAAAATCCAGTATTGACAAGATCATTAAGGCACAAACTAAGGTAATATTTAGCCATAGAGAACAGAATCCCAGATAAAGGATCACCTTGCCTGACTCCTCTAGTGCATTGAAAGAAACCCCAAGGGGATCCATTGATGTGAATGGATAGATGCACACTTTTCAAAATAGAGGAGACTATACCAATAAATTTCCATGAGAATCCATGCATCTGAAGGATTGTGAAAATGAAATCCCACCATATAGCATCAAAGACCTTTGAAATGTCAACCTTCAAGGACATGTTTCCATTTTGAACTTTTCCTCTCATAATATTTAAACATTCTGAAGTAGTAAAGAGACAGTTCTGAATATTACTACCAGGTACAAATCCAAATTGATTAGCAGAGATAAGATTCTTAGCAACTTTACCCAACCGGCTTGCCAAGATCTTACTAATAACCTTAGGAATGGAGTTCCCAATTGCAATAGGCCTGAAGTATTTAATATCCAATGCATTCTCTTTCTTTGTTATCAGAGCAATGAAATTGGAGTTCATCCCAAATGGAATAAAATAATGATGGAAGAATTCCCTGACAACATTAATTACTTCAATATGAATAATGTCCCAGTAGAACATAAATAATTTACTAGTGAACCCATCCAGACCAGCAACACTGTCCATATTTAATGAGAAGATTTCATAATGTATCTCCTTGTAGGAAGGAACCTCAATGAGTTTTTTATTCTGATTGTCATCCAGACTCGGTTCAACACATCTGATTATCTTGTTTTAGTTGCTCTCCCTAGAATCAGAGAATAACTTCTCAAAGTAACAAGTCACAACATTAGCAATCTCAATTTCAGATGTGAAGAAATTGCTATCAATCTTAAGAGCCTTAAGGGTTCTCCTGATCCTTTTCTCCCTGTGCATGCAATGAAAGAAACTTGAATTCCTATCCCCTTCCTTCAGCCACTTAACATTTAGCTGATTCTGGTCCAAATTTTCTTTAAGAGTCAAGAGGTTGTCAAGATTAAAGGCATATTGTATCTTTTCTTGATATGGGGTGTCCTAATGTATATTCCTTTGATGACATATTAAATTATTGGATTTATCCCCTTTGATATCATTCTCAATGTTGGAGAAGAATTTTTTACTCCACTCTTTGAGTCTATGTTTGACGATTTTCAGCTTGGAAGTCAAAATGTGCAAAGAGCTACCTATGACATCAATTTTACATGCCTCCATTATTATTTCCCTGCACCCTGGAACAACCAACCATGCATTTTTGAACTTAAAGGGTAAAGGGTCTGATCCCAAAGTACTAAAATAGAGGTCAACCAAAATAGGATTATGGTATGAATGTCTTCTTGGAAGGGACATTCCAAAAACCTCCAATGTGTCACTTCTTTCATCTATCTAAACCAGACACATAATTTTCTTTCTTTCCTACCATTAAGAGTGTATCTTCTCCATGTAAAATCTTCACCTGAAATGGGAACTTCACTCAGTCTGTATTTGTCAATGTAGTAATCAAAATCGTTGGCTGAAACTCTGTAGAAGTTGCTTCCAGTTTTTTCCTCTAGCCTCAAGATGGTATTAAAGTCACCAAGAAGAATCCATCTAGTCGACAGATTATCATATATGGTGATTAAGGTGTTCCATAATGATCTCCTTATTATGTATTGATTGAATGAATAAACAAAAGTCACACAGGGGGAATTGGACAGATGACAGCAGAATACAGTAACTTCATATTGATCAATCTGAAAAGAATCAATGATGACACTATTATGTTTTAGCACCCATAAAGAATCATTCCCATTCTCTGGCTTGTTGGTAGAAATCAGGGAGTACCCAATAGCATTCCAGTTGATGGCCACCCATCTTGAAAAAATTTATTCTTGGTTCAGTAATACCCAATAACATGGGTTTATTGGTCATGATTATATGCTTCAGGGTTCTGACCGTGGGAGAATTCCCAAGACCATGGCAATTCTAGAACATTATCTTTATTGATTGGAGGACCTCCACCTGTTGCAGGGGCCAACATATCTTTTAGCTAGGCTTTTCGTAGAATATGATTCATCCTCATCCACTGGTTCATTTGAAATATCTCCAACCTGAACAGATTCTATTTCATCAACATAAAGAGGGATAAACATGTTATTAGATCTGATTGGAATTGTTCAGGTAGCAGGTAATTTTCTTCTAGCAACCTTTAATAATGGTAAATGAGATAATTCATCTGTAGACTCCTCAATATTGTGCCATGGTTGAGCTTCTCCCAAAGGGGGGTCATGGGTTGATGAGTCCTGTATAATCTGGACACCAGAACCCTCATTACTGGGCATATCAGATCTCTCATATCTTGTTGATCTGTCCCCATGGGAGTCGTGACCAAGGGCATCATGACCTACTGAATCCTGACCAGCAGGCTCAACATCCACTGTAAGTTCCTCATTATCCTGATTCTACCTACCTTCAATAATAGCAGCATCCCTCATATCCTATGCACCCCTAATTCCTCCATCATTATCAGCAAGCAGCACATTAGAAGGATCTTGCAAAGTATTCCCTGATTCATTGATCCCATTATCAACAATGGGAGCATTATCAACATTTGAGGTCAAGGCAGCTCCCTGAACCTCCACTTTATCATTCCCTGCCTTCCCCTTGCTATCAGGATTGGAGGGGCCCTAATCTGTTGTACTCCTTCGACAACTCCCAACATCATTCCCTTGAATGTTCCATAGGGATAAAACCTTATTTCTGTTGCAGTCAGATAATGTGTGCCCAAAAATATGGAAGTTGAGAAAAAATTTCAGTTTCCTTTCATACCCTATTTCAAGGATAATGCTATCATCCCTAGTGGTGAAAACAACCTCTTCCACTAGAGTATTTGACATATACACCTCCACAAGAATCCTAGCATAGTGTCCAAAACTAGGGTTATCAGTTTGATTATCAAGACTTATCGGATTCCCTACAGAAGATGAAATATCCCACAAGATTTGTGGATGCCAATAAAGCCAACTTAATTTATGAATTCATATCCATACCTGGGAAAAGGTATTCTTGACTGAGATGGGGTCAAAACTTCGATCCCATTCATGGATGCGAAGGAAGCTAGGGTGCAGAGGAATATAACCCAAACTCCATGCATGCCTTTTGAATTCATCAGAGGGGAAAACAATATAATAAAACCCACTCCCCAAGGCTGTTATCTTCCAGTCACTAAAGCCCCAAATTTCCGCCAATCTTCTTATAAGATCATAAAATTTCCAAGGTCGCACTCTTTTTGGAATCATAACTCGGGCAATAATTGAAAACTTGCACAGTTTTACCCTCTCCTCGACAGTGGCTTGATTCACTGATACATGCACGATCCGACCCTTTAGTATGATCCTTCGAGAGTTACCCATTGTGTAATCCATGAACAAAAAGACGCCAGCCTTTTTGGCCACCTCTGCAAAGCTCTTCCCATGATTAAGCTCTGATTTCTCGAATCTTCTCTTCGCATAGAGACTAAAGAGATCCGCGTTCCCAATTTGGTCTTCATCAGCAAGATCAACAGCCTCCTTCCCTTTGGATTTCTCATTATTTTCAGCTTGATCAGGTTTTTCTCCCACCACATTCTCGAGAGCCGCCATCCTTGTCTCCCTAGGTTATTTTATGATAAATTTTGAAAATTTTTATGAAACCCATTGATTTTACCCATGTTATGATATGTGTTGAATGTTTTATAATATTATGGTGAAAATATGAATGTATTATGATTATGTGATAGGTGGGCCTATAATTTCATATACTTTCTATTCATTTGGAAATTATGGATATCTCATGAGATAATAAGGATTTAAATTTGGAATGAAGCTAGTTTGGTAGGGGAATCTGTCCATTAAGATAGTCATTAGAGTGAACCTTGACTAAGTATATGATGGAATGGAGATTAGACTCCATCCAATATGATAGTTTTATATGTGATCCTTGACCAAGGAAAAGTAATTTTATTCTTATTTATATGCCAAAACTTATTTCATATTTCAATGTTATGATCTCATAGATCATACTTATTGATTATTTTATGATTCATGTATTACAAACTACCAAAATTTATGAAATGATTTGTTATTTTTATCTATGATATAATAGTTATGGTTTTAAAATGTTAACTATTAAGTATATATTCTCATACACTTATGCTCATGTTATTCTTAAGTGTTTATCAAAATCTCCCTTATTTACCCTTATTGAGCATTAAATATCACAATTTATTTTGTTATTTCCCTAGGTTATGAAGAACTATTTCAAGTAGGTTATGTCTACAAACAAATTCCATGTGGGAATATTTTTTAAAATGTTTAAGATCATTCATGAAATAAGAATATTGTGTATGTAGTCTCCAAGGACCCTAAAGCTTTATAGTCATAGGGCATGTATTTTTAAAATATATTGAATATTAATTTTTTCTGATATCATATCTATGTATGAAAATTATAGGTAACTATAGAATGAAACTAATCATTTATATAAAATTTAATGTAAAATAAACTATTTTATATTATTTATCTATTCAAAAAAAAAATTCTCATTTTTCTTCAAAAAATAAAAAATATATATGTAAGCTAATTTAAATGTACTATTTTAAAAGAATGATACTCATTTATAACAAAACCTTCTTATATAAATAATTATATTATTTAATTATTATATAAACCTTCTTATTTTATTAAATAATATATTTTTTAAACTAAAAATGTGCATATATGTTTCTATTTTATTAAATTGATTGAGTAATTATTTTTATGGAATTCTGATGCTTATATTTACTTAATAAATTTATGATAAACAATATTTATGATGTAAATTAAACATTTATATTAGTGATCCATTTATTATTCCAACATTTATATTAAAATTACTACTATTATATTACAATTCCAACAGTAATATTTAAAACTGTTATGTCTCCCATTTTCATTTTTATAAAGGCCTTAGACTTTATCTAAATACCACTTATATTCTACTTTACAAACTCACTAAATTTTCCCTCGTGGTTCTATATTAAACATTTTAAAAATGATACCTATATTACAACTCTTTTGTTTTTATCTTATTTTATCATTCACATTAGTGATAATTAAAGGAGAATACAATGCACTGAGATATCAACTTATTGTTTGGTTATTTTCAATAATTTATATTACCATTGTACTATATTAAATTTCATGGAATTTATTTATACATCAAGGGTAATTTTCATTACTAGTTAATCTAGATTTTATTTTTTTTGAATGAGGTACAGTTGAATTTTTACTAAAAATATGAAAGTAATATTTGTTTTAATGTGAATTAAATGAAAAGAATTTTCCACTGTTATGAACACTCAAATTTTTAAAGTTTATTGTACATGTTTTCATGGTTTTTTCAATGACTGTTTTTTCAAAAAAAAATGAAATTTTTATATTTTAAAGATATGATCCCAAAATGAAATGGTTATATTCCTCAATAAATATTCCAAGTGATTTTTTAAAGGCATTTTTATTTATAATAAAATCATTTGATGTTACATATGTTTTACTAGGAACATGATCCATATAAACCAAATGTGTAATTTCTCTTGGTGGTTTATAACTATGATGATGATTTTTTTTAGAATAGATTTATTTTCCCTAGGTTATTCTATGATGAATTTTTGAAATGTTCATGAAACCCATTTATTTTCCACAAGTTATTATATGTGTTGAATGTTTTATAATCTTATGGTGAAAATATGAATGTATTATGATTATGTGATGGGTGGGCCTCTAATTTCATATCCTTTCTATTCATTTGGAATTTATGGATATCTCATGAGACAATAAGGATTTAAATTTAGAGTGAAGCTAGTTTAGTAGGGGAATCTATCCATTAAAATAGTCATTATAGTGAACCATGATTAAGGATATGATGGAATAGAGATTAAACTCCATCCACTATGATAGTCTTGTATGTGATCCTTGACTAAGGAAATGGAATTTTATTCTTATTTATATGCCAAAACTCATTTCATATTTCAATGTTATGATCTCATAGATCATACTTATTGATTATTTTATGATTTATTTATTACAAACTACCCAAATTTATGACATGATTTGTTATTTTTATCTATGATATACTAGTTATGGTTTTAAAATGTTAACTATTAAGTATATATTCTTATATAATTATGCTCATGTTATTCTTAAGTGTTTATCAATATTTGCCTTATATACCCTTATTGAGCATTAAATATCACAATTTATTTTGTTTTATTTCCCTAGGTTACGAAGAACTATTTCAAGTAGGGTATGTCTACAAAAACATTCCATGTGGGAATATTTTTTTAAATGTTTAATATCATTCATAAAATAAGAAGATTGTGTATCTAGTCTCCAAGGACTCTGAAGCTTTATAGTCATAGGGCATGTATTTAAAAAATTTATTGAATATTAATTTTTTTATGATATCATATCTATGTATGAAAAGTATAGGTAACTATAGAATAAAACTAATGATTTATATAAAATTTAATGTATAATAAATTATTTATTATTATTTAACTATTCAAAAATATTTCCCATTTTTCTAAAAAAAATAAAAAATATATATGTAAGCTAATTTAAATATACTGTTTTAAAAAAATGATACTCATTTATACCAAAACATTCTTATATAAATAATTATATTATTTAATTATTATATAAAACATATTATTTTATTAAACAATATATTTTTTAAACTAAAAATGTACATATATGTTTCTATTCTATTAAATTGATTGATTAATTATTTTTATGGTATTTTGATGCTTATATTTACTTAATAAATTTATGATAAACAATATTTATAATGTAAATTAAACATTTATCTTAGTGATTCATTTATTATTCCAACATTTATATTAAAATTACTACTATTATATTACAATTCCAGCAGTAATATTTAAAACTGTTATGTCTCCCATTTTCATTTTTATAAAGGCCTTAGACTTCATCTAAATACCACTTATATTCTACTTTACAAACTCACTAAATTTTCCCTCATGGTTCTATATTCATCATTTTAAAAATGATACCTATATTAAAACTATTTTGTTTTATATTTATTTTATCATTAACATTAGTGATAATTAAAGGAGAATACAATGCACTAGGATATCAACTTGTAGTATGGTTATTTTCTAGAATTTATATTATTATTTTACTATATTATATTTCATGGAATTTATTTATATATCAAGGTTAATTTTCATTACTAGTTTATGTAGATTGTATTTTTTTTGAATGAGGTACGGTTGAATTTTTACTAAAAATATGAAAGTAATATTTTTTTAATGTGCATTAAATGAAAAGAATTTTCCACTATTAGGACCACTCAAATTTTTAACATTTATTGTATATGTTTTCATGGTTTTTTCAATGACTATTTTTCTAATAAAATTTTGAAATATTTACATTTTAAAGATTTGATCCCAAAATGAAATGGTTATATTCCTCAAGAAGTATTCCAAGTGATTGTTTGAAGGCATTTTCATTTATAATAAAATAATTTGATGTTACAGATGTTTTACTAGGAATATGATACATATAAACCAAATGTATTATTTCTCTTGGTGGTTTATGACTATGATGATGATTTTTTTTAAAACAGATTTATTTTACCTAGGTTATTCTATAATGAATTTTAGAAATGTTTATGAAACCCATTTATTTTCCACAAGTTATGATATGTATTGAATGTTTTATAATATTATGGTGAAAATATGAATGTATTATGATTATGTGATGGGTGGGCCTATAATTTCATATCCTTTCTATTCATTTGAAAATTATGGATATCTCATGAGATAATAAGGATTTAAATTTGGAGTGAAGCTAGTATAGTAGGGGAATCTGTCCATTAAGATAGTCATTAGAGTGAACCTTGACTAAGGATATGATGTAATGGAGATTAAACTCCATCCACTATGATAGTCTTATATGTGATCCTTGACTAAGGAAATGGAATTTTATTCTTATTTATATTCCAAAACTTATTTTTTATTTCAATTTTATGATCTCATAGATCATACTTATTGATTATTTTATGATTTATGTATTACAAACTACCCAAATTTATGACAGGATTTGTTATTTTTTTTCTATGATATACTAGTTATGGTTTTCAAATGTTAACTATTAAGTATATATTCTCATACACTTATGCTCATGTTATTCTTAATTTTTTATCAATATCCCCCTTATTTACCCTTATTGAGCATTAAATATCAAAATTTATTTTGTTTTATTTACCTAGGTTATAAAGAACTATTTCAAGTAGGTTGTGTCTACAAAAAATTCCCATGTGGGAATATTTTTTTTAAATGTTTAATACCATTCATGAAATAAAAATATTGTTTATCTATTCTCCAAGGACCCTGATGCTTTATAGTCATTGGGCATGTATTTGAAAAATATATTGAATATTAATTTTTTTATAATATCATATCTATGTATGAAAAGTATAGGTAAATATAGAATGAAACTAATAATTTATATAAAATTTAATGTAAAATAAATTATTTTATATTATTTAACTATTCAAAAATATTTCTCATTTTTCTAAAAAAAAATAAAAAATATATGTGTAAGCTAATTTAAATGTACTGTTTTAAAAAAATGATACTCATTTATACAAAAACATTCTTATATAAATAATTATATTATTTAATTATTATATAAAACTTATTATTTTATTAAATAATATAATTTTTAAACTAAAAATGTGCATATATGTTTCTATTTTATTAAATTGATTGAGTAATTATTTGTATGGTATTTTGATGCTTATATTTACTTATGAAATTTATGATAAAAAATATTTATAATATAAATTAAACATTAATCTTTGTGATCTATTTATTATTCCAACATTCATATTAAGATAACTACTATTATATTACAATTCCAATAGTAATATTTAAAACTATTATGTCTTCCATTTTCATTTTTATAAAGGCCTTAGACTTCATCTAAATACCAATTATATTCTACTTTACAAACACTCTAAATTTTCCCTTATGGTTCTATATTCAACATTTTAAAAATGATACCTATACTACAACTCTTTTTTTTATATTTATTTTATCATTCACATTAGTGATAATTAAAGGAGAATACAATGCACTGGGATATCAACTTGTATTTTGGTTATTTTATAGATTTTCTATTACCATTGTACTATATTACATTTTATGGAATTTATTTATACATCAAGGGTAATTTTCATTACTAGTTTATCTAGATTGTATTCATTTATGTGATATATTAATCCACACATTTATTGGGATGATAATTCCTTATAGAAAAGTCTCAGTTGTAATAAAGGACGAGTTAATAAATTCCCTTTCATTAGTACCTCATATATCCTATTTGTATCTTTAAAATTTAATATTAAAATTAAACTATAATCTCTATTCTCCATTAAGATTAGTAAGAAATCAATAATTTTAACACCACAAAAAATCGTTGATGTTATTCCATTTTCTATGGAGTTCCATGATTATACCATAGGCCACAGTCCATTATGTGTCATTAAATTAACTTAAATAGGTTGTGTAAATATCTAAATATTCAAACCATATATATCCCATTAGAATAAAAATATATTTTTCCAATACAATAAATCATCAAAAGATATTGTATAACCATTTATTATGTACAATTTTGTTTAGTATAGTAGATATATTGACTCCAGTAACCATGATATTCAAATCAGGATATCCAAAACACTATAGTAAGTTTAAAATTTAAAACACCAAATATAAACAAATCACATCATGAAGATCTGCAAACTTTTTAGTTTTTATGATCCCTTATCTCCATAAAATCTACCTAGAAAAACACCATGCATCCCAATGTCAATGATGATCAAATAGAAAAGGTCATATAAAACAATCATCAATATGGTCATTTTATCCTTAGGTACCTATTTCTAGAATACTCAAGAAATGTAAATATTCTTACATAATCTAAATATTGGTTTTGGTAAAATAAAACTCTTGGATTTATATTTAATATTTTAATTATTATTGACACTCTATCCCTAACCATGCTTAATTCACGGTCTTAGATAAATCTTATTATTTAGAGAAACAGGACCATTAGAAAAACATGATATATATTTAATATCATCTTTTCCCTTAGCTAAAAAAACATTTACAAGACTTTATAAACCCATACTTCACATTCATAATTATGAAATACTTTTTAAGATAACATGTATTATTAAAAACCCAGTAATCAATTAGTTTATTTTCTTAGAAAATAATGATCATGCAACATTAAAAAATATAAAAGAATGAAAATTATATAAATCTATAAATAATATCCTCCTATATTATTTCATAAACAATTTGATTCTAGTGATTACCTGGAACATATATTAAATAAAATTTGAACATAAATCCCAATAATGAGAGTAATATGGGGAATTTATAGGAAATATAAATCAATATCATGTCATGGGTGAGAATATTAATCACCAATAAATCCTAAAATATTATCATAATAATATAATTCATATGAAAGATGCATGATATGTGGAATAATAAAAAATAATGATATATAAGAATTATAATTGAAGGTTTACTACTAATATATCATATCATATGTGACAATGTTAACTTAATCATGTCAATAAAAAACATTATGAAAAATAAAAATTGTATCATGTTCACACATAATTATATAATTGGATATATAGATTTACCTAAAAAATTAGAGAGATTTATAATTTTAGTTCAACCCATCATATCATTCAATGTTAAAAATCATTTAATCCATATAAAATTGAAACATACAGTAAGAATAAATGTGAAACAATCTCATGGAAAAGAATGGGTTTCCAACTAGTTCTATTATAAAATTTGGATGAATAAATGTATTGCTTCCAAAAATAAGACATAAATATCATATAATTTATATTTTAGGGTAATATAAAAAAATAAAATTATTAAAATACATAAATGTATTAAAAACATCCATGATGAAATCAAGGAGATGTTTTGAAAAAATTATACTTCATAAAAATTATTGATGTGGAAATGAATTCATCCTGAATAAATGAACACATGAATATAACCATAAAAATGAGAGTGATGAATAAATAATTATGTTACTGATTTTTTTCAATAATCATATTTAAGAATAATATATAATTTATACATGAAGAGAATATAAAACTAAAAATTTGAATGAAAGAGTTAATGATTCCACAAAGGTATCATTTGGATTTTTACTCTTAAATCTCCAACATAAAAAGGTTTTATCTATTAAACAATATTCTACAGGTATATTACATTCATTAATTTTATTATCGATCAATTATTATCCTTTACAATTTAATAATAAATTATATTTAAAAATGATATAGATTAGAGGAATATATTTTTAAATTATTACATTTCCATTTCAAAATATTAGTTTTTATTATTCTTGTTTATATATTAGTTTTATCACCTATATATTATTAATAATACATAAAATTATATATTTTATATAACTTAAATTATCCATTCAATGAGGTAAAGATATGTCAATATTTTATAACTTTCATATCAGTGACAAAGACAACCATTAATGGGGAATATCAAAAAAGGTCTCATATATAGTCATGTGAGTATACTAGGGAGTGCATGAGTTGGGTGACACCTTTGGGAGAACTAGACTGAATTAATTTGAGTTCGATGGTGGACCAATGGAGAGATTTTGGAGTGGACAGACATCAACGGACTATGACGATATTGGTGGGAAACCATTGTCTTGCATGGGAAAGAAATAATACTTGTGGGCTATGAATGGGTTGGGCTGGTGACCTTCAGTGGGCTTGGGTGAGTTCAGGTAGGGATGATCATCAGCGGTGGATCTATCATGGGAAACACACTAGGGTCTTTGGGCCTTGTTGGTTGGGCCTTTATGCCCCTACCCTATAGTCTATGTAATGGGTTCCCCTCTACCTAGATAAAAATGTGTTTTCTTTGTTTAATAAAATGATTCTTTACCCCAGCCTATTAAAAAAATATATTTATTTATTCGTTTTTAAATTACAATTCTTTTATATTATGGAGGTTTAAATGAATCATCTAAGAATAAAATTGGAACGTAATAAAATAATGTCATGAAAGGTTGGTTACCACCTCTTTATCAATTACTACTTTACTAAGGGGTGAATTCCTTTGATGAATAGAGTGGGGTGAGACCATAATATCTCTATGATTCCTAAGATGGTTTAAAAAGGGTTGTTAGGTAATAATTGGACAATGGGAAAAATTTTGAATATTAAAATTCAAATTTTCCATTTATATTTTGTTTTTATTATATTTTTATTTATATTTTGATGTTTATTTTATGTTTTAAAAATTAATGCTAATGTGATAAAATATTAATAGTTTATAATTCTATTATTATATATTCATATAAATTTTATTTATTTTTTTATATTTTTTTATTTATTTTTAATTTTTTTTGTTTATTATTTAAATATTACTTAGTATTTTAAATATTAAATTTCATATTTTTAAATATATTAATTTCATTTTATAATATTTAATTTTTATGTTTGTAATAATACTTTTAAGTGTATTTTTCAATATAAATTATGTATACTTAATTTTAATCTTACGTAGTTTGTTGTTATATTTGATTAATCATATATTATTATTAGATAAAATATTTTAAACATATCTAGTATTCAATTAATTTGTTAAATATTTATTTTCTATACTATATTTTACACAAGTACTATTATTTTTTTATTCATGTTATGCATTTAATTTAATTAATGATTCATTTAATTTTTTTAAATAAAATATTACATCGTTAGTTTTATTTATAATTTAATATTACATATGATTTTTAGATTTTTAAGAATATTTAAAATAATTTTACACGAGATTAATAATTTTACGAAAAATATTACTTGTAAATTTGTTTTTTTAATTTAATATTAAGAATTTGTGGTAATTTTTAGTTTAATATGTCATGTTTTTTTGTGTTTCCATTTACTATAAAGCATGTCGGTTATGCTTTCATAATAATAACTAGGTCACCATGTATATATAAATAAAATAAATGTGGTCACAATACTCCAACTGATCACATAAGAATAAATATTTTCATATGTAATAATAAATTATAAATTAGATTTCTAATGTAAGAAACAATGGGAAATCATATAAGATTAAATATAATAATATAAACCATGTATAATTGTAACCTATTTGTGAAAGATTATTGTGTATAAGTAAAAATAAAGACTAAAAGAAGATTAAAAAACTATTGGTAATGATTTTAATCTATTCCTTGATGATATCATTGTACAAAGAGTAAAAAAATACTATATGGTCATGATGATAAAAAACAAACATTCAGTAATTTATTCAGAGTCATTCAAATCCATTATGATACTAACAATCAATTTTAGATTTAAAAAATGATTATATAAATACTAATTGATTATATATTTTGTTGAATTGGATTGGTTAAGGTAATATAAAGACAAACTAATTGAGGAAGTGAAACCTTATTTTCTAAAGTTGTAGTTGGAATCATAAAATCATATAGAGAATCCTATTTGGATGAGTGAAGTCATGAATTATCTAGGGATTTCATAGTGATATATGACATGGACATTACTTGAATAACTAATTTAAATACCAATATGTTGATCATGTATTAGTATTAGAGAATATAGACCTATTTAACTTGTTTATGTGAACCACAAATTGAAATTGAGTGGATCCAATAATGGATAATTGGAGTTGTGGCTAACTAGACTAATTTTAGAAGATAAAGGATTGGCTGATATAGACCAATTGAGATTATATGGATGAAATTTGTTTCCAATTAAATATTGAGGATAATTAAAACTTGATCAGTGGGAAAATCTCAATAATAAGGGATCCTAGGTGAGTAGTGTAGGTGAGAATGCATTTTTACTATGTAGTATAGATTTCAGTAGTGGAATAGAATATATAATTTTATAGAGAGATTATAATTGAATGTCATTCCACTACTTCCACCCTTTTGTTTAGTAAATGTATTATAGTGATAACATTAGGCTTCTCTCAAAAAAAATTCTCATTTGTACATTTGATCTAGATAATCTATATATAGACTTGCATCAGTAATGGTAGTGAAATTATTGTAGTTGTTTAGTCTTCTCCAAATAAACTTATGTAGTTTATTCCATTATTTCATTAATATTATTAATTAAATTTTATCATATATATATAATTTTTTGAGTTTTTTTAGTTCTATAATTATAAATATCTTGTTAATCAATTTTAGAACATTAACTTATTATGATAGTTTTTTCACACTACTATTATTTATTAAGATGGGTGATCAAATTTTATAAGGTATAGTGTTTATTTATTAGTCTATTTTTGAATAAATAAATTTACAGATCAATTATTGGGATTGATATTTCCATTTATTTCATATATTTAATTAATAATGAGTAGTGATAAGATTTCATCAATATTACACTTATGTAAATGAATTTAATATTGATGATTTTAATTATCTATTACTCTATGCCTTTTTAGATTATATATAATATCTATTTTTCATTTAAAATACTAAAACAAATCCATGTCTCATATTTTATAAAACAACCAACCTTATATAAAAATTATATAGATAAATAAATATACTATCCTTGAGAAAGAATGGACAGAGTTCAACACAATTGGTACATTAGTGAGGGCGACATATAATTTCCCTGGGAAATACTATAAAAAATATTTATCATAGAAATTTTTTTAAACCATTACCATGGAATATATATTTGAAATATAAAAAATTAACTATATAAAATTGAAAAAGTAAAGTATCAAAAATTAAAATAAAATCATAAAATTTAAAATAAAAATAAAAGAGTTTAATTAAAATATGTATTGATGTGAATTACATGCTCAAGATATTTTCCCAAATATTGACTAGACTGATCAACTTTTGGTTTAATTATTTTAATGGTAATAATCTTATACTTTCTATGGATAATTAATATATTTTCATTAATTATTTTTATTATGTTTTGCATTAAATACTACTGGAAATTGTTTTTGGGAACTATCATGATCCATGTTTAACATGTATAAATAAATATTTCAAAAAAAATTATTTATAAAAATATATTTAAATGATATAATACTAATTAGTTTAATTATATTAACCTTAAAAATAACATTAATAATAATTATGTTGGCCAAAATTCTTGTCAAAATCAAAATTATCTCAAAACCCCAAATGATTTTCATAACCGAATTTTTTAAACTATAATCCACAATTATATATATATTTTTAATCAAAATTATTCTAATGAATAACTCCAATAATATGTTAATAAATAACACTCAATATATTTCTATTCAAATAAAATTAAAAATCATCATATAATAACAACAAAATTAAAAAAATGATTTATCATGTGCTTTATAATGGAATCAAGATATATAGTGTTTTTTATATAATCAATGTTTTAATAAATATAGTAAATTTCTTACTAAAAATAATCAAAATAGTGGTTTTAATATTAAAAATATTTTTTTATCATAAATATCCTTATTTTAGAATGAAAAATAAATGAAATATTTTTCATCCTATATTTTTTCATCAAAATAATTTCCAAAATGATTAATTTTCAAGTAATTCAAATTTAATGAGTCATATTTTTTCATTTTACATGGAAAAATTGATCAAGAAGAAAAAAAATAAATTCATTAAAATATTTCATTATTTAGTTTAATTTATTCTTAAATTATATAAAAATTTAGGGAGTGAAAGTGATGTAGGGGTGAAAAAATATATTTTTTTGACCTTGAGTAAAAATAATGATCAATTTAAAACTTATTTGGCTAGTTAAAATGATAAATTTTTATTTTTATAGGATAGGTAAACCATCCCTTGGGTATAAGTCGTTTATTGACCCATGTGACTCTATTTTGAATGAAAATGTAACACATTATCACCAAATTGATAATTTCTCACATGTGTTTGCAATTGAAACTAAAACACTATTTAAAAACATAATCATATAAATTACTATAAAGAATTCAAAAAAATAAAATCCCTATAGGCTAAAATTATTTCTATTTAAATTATTTTTTTCAGGATGTTAATTTAAAATTTTATGATAAATATTAATAAAATATATATTTATATCATTATTTTGATGGATATTTGATGAAATTAAAAGTTTAATTAAATAAATTCATGTGGTGTTTGAAATTCATATTTTGTTTTTTTCATTTTACCATCCACTTGAAACTAAAATGAATTTTTTAAATAAAATTCAACTAACTTATTCAGTGGTAAAGATTAACTTTTTCATTAAAAAAATATAATTGATTTTTATGTGTTTTATTTTAAAAATATATATGTTTATTGTATAATATTGAAGTTAAAGTGAAATTTTTTAACTATTTATATATGAAGACTTCTCAAAAGTTATCATGATTTAATTATTAGAATTATATGTGAAGTTGAACATATTGAAAATGGCCATGGAAATATAGAGTTACATGCTCATTTGAATGATATTTCTTTCTTGAGTGATGATAATTATTAAAAATTGAATTATTTTCACAGTTTGAATGAAATTGAATTTTTTGATATTTCATCATTTTAGATTCATAATGATATCTTTTTTAGTATTGGGAAGTATTAATTTGAACCATCTATTTCCACTAACATTGCATTTAAACCACTTGATGATATTGATGTCATGAGGTTTAATGATTACGCTGGCGTTATTTTACAATGTTTTCTAATAGAAGAACATATACACCTAACATTTAAAACTCAAATTTCATATTTTAAAATACTGATAGTGAATATTAAAAATATTATTGAATTTTATTCAAAATATAATGACATGGATTATTAAGATCTGAACCTTTAGAATATTTAAAATAATATTTTATGGGTAATTCATTGATATTCTTAAATTGATATAGAATCTCATATTCCCATAAATAATATAGAAAATAATATATTATTTTGAATACATATGGGTGATCTCTAAAAAATGTTGTTTCCTCTAAAACTGAGACTCAAATGGGAAACCATATGTTATAGTTTCATCCATAATGGTCTATTGGTCCTAAGGGTTCTGTAATTATAGTTTTAATTTATCCTCTCAACCCAAGTCCACCATTATAGTAATTAATTAATTTAATTAAATTATTAATTAATTATTTAGTTAAATCATCCAAACCTACAATTCTTTATCTATTCAACCTTGACTATAAAATTTCTGAATGAGTTGTAATATCAGTAATCTCTAAATAATATAGAGTCATGGGTCAAGAGAATAAAAGATATGTGAAGAAAATATTTTTTATCTTCAAATGGAATTAACAATTTTTACCATCAAGGACATGTAAATATCCAATAAATTATTTTTTCTATTAGTAAGACATGTTTTTACATTAATATATGTTCTTTTTATTACCTTTTAAATTTTATAGTTTCAATTTGTATTTATTAAAAAATTATTTATTTTGAACCCCTCTTATTTTATATATTTCTTAATTTAATTATATTTTGGCTTATTTTCCTACATTATTCACTATTATCAATCTCACATGAAATAGATAATGGCTAAAATATCACACTTTTCATCACATCATGGATATATAAATGGGTTATAATCAGTTTCATAAGATACTTATTGGATTATAATGGTATATATTAGGTAAGGAAGGATTTTAGATAGATGATTTTTTATTATTGGGAAGCATAATTATGTGAGATCCTAAGGGGAAGAAATGCACAGGTTTTTAAGGATGTGTGTAAATGGTTTGATTTTTTTTAGATAATGGATGGTTAAAAGGGGATATTATAGGTGAGGAAATGTGGTATTAGTTTATTGTTAGTGTTTCAAGAATCCACGTAGTTCCTATAATTTTTTTGTGATTTTACAAGTTATTTATATTTATGGGACTAAAATATGTGATTAAGCATCATGTGATCAAAAACCACACACATTTTATTACAATTCTTGTGGTAAAGAGGGGTTTTGATCAAATTCAATTATAAGATAAGGTGTAAATTAGGGTTACATTACAAGTGGTCATATACCACCCAACATGGTTTGTACATAGAGTACACACATAGTGGCCATATAACCCCACATATCATGATGTTTAGGGGTATATGTTGGGAAAATCATTCGAAAAGTGACTTAGATTATAGTGTTGAATTATAGTATATACATTGGTCAAGCACACCATGTGATCCATCAAAACATTATTTTATAAATGCCCATATATACCATGTGTATAGAATTATACATCTAAACATCGGTTGTGGGACTAAGAATCATGTACCCCAAATGTACTTGTATTTTATTATTTCTAATATGGAGATTTTTGTTTATTCACTAACTAGGATTGTATTTTGACACATAAATAGAATGTTATATGTGTTTTATTGTATCAAATATGAGGTAATTTACTTCGTCAAAATCATATAAGATACATGGGGATATACAGAATGTATAGATTTCTTTTCACTTAATGGATGATATTGAGGATCATACGTGATGGTGGAAGTGGATAAGGGCATTAGAAATTTCAGTTAGTAACATATTAGGAGTGTCTTGTTCCCATTCATTCTTCCCAGAGTTCAAAAATCACTATTATTTTATGGTATCGAGTCCTCTAGTTATGTCTTGGGGTCAGTAATATATTTTCCCAAAAAGGTAAGGTTCACCTAAAATTGATATGGTTAATAACTCTATCACTTACATGATGCATGTGTCCTATATCCAGTGAGACAGTAACTCCCTAATTTTATGTGTTCTAATCAACAAGGAACTATACCTAAACTATTTTTAGTAACTCCCTTTAATAACAATAAATGTGTAAATACATGGGTCCCCCACTATAATTTTGAGAGGTGACATGTGATGTAAAGATTGGTAGCTCATATTCTTTTTTTTTTCTATTAATTTATTCTATGGTTACTATAGAGTATAAATCACTTATATTTACCTATATTCAATGTATAATAACTTATGGGTGCCTTTTAAACTTTTTTTATTTCATATGATATTCCCTCCTATCTATAGATTACAATTTTTTTAGAATCTAACTAGGTATGTATATAATCAACCTTGCAATGGTGTTTTCATGCACATGTGTTTTTTATATAGATAATATTTAGAATTATGGTGGTCTTGTTAGACACTATGCTCAATGAGTGAGAGTTTAGTTATACCTAGTGGTGAAATGAACAAAAAAGTTCATGTCGGTATTCTTGTATTATGGATTCAACTTCATAATCTACTTCTATTATATTTTTTAAAATATTGTATATTGGTGGTTTGTGTCACCCATTTTTACTTTATATTATAGAATAGCATATAATATTAATCTTTTCCCATGAATTATATTTTTCAATTGATTTTAATTTATATAATTCACTATTATATACCACATGTAGATGTGTTTATTTATTGATTTATTATGATAAGGACTCCCATGTTATGTAATGTGCCAATTCAGTATTTTTCACCAAGCCCAAGACAATTTTAGATATTCTTCGGGTAGAAAACATGTCTTATTTTTAGAAAATTTATGGTTCTGGTCACTTTATTAATTTAAGAGTGTTATCTGAGTTGGTATTCCCAAGGGATTGAATATAGATTCAGGCATAATATAAGGATTTTTTTTAACATATGGAAATTGTGGAAATGGGTCTTGAGTTTGGATTAAATTATAGGTAACCTTATTATAGTTCAGAGTCCTATGTATACTTTCATCAATATTTTGACAACCAATACTTTATTTAGGATCTATTAGGAAGTAATTTAGGAAACAATTAAATGGTACATGAATCATATATAATTTTATCATTGGTTTTTTTATTACATTCATGATTCATCTACCAAGATATTGTTTAATTTCTATGATTCCTAATGAAATTTGTTTTTGTACATGTATTTTCAAGGATCCCAATGTTGGTACATGGAATTATTGTAATGCCAACCGAGCCTCCTATCACTGAATATTTGAGTAAACTAGTTTATAATTAGGGATTAAATCATGAGAAAACCCCACTGGGTGATGGGGGAGATACTCCTTCATATAAAGTTCACTTATCAGAACCACCATCTAGTGTATAAGAATATGTTTATCTTATATAATTGTTGAGTATTCCAATTTTGCAGGATGAGAATAAACATTGGATGAGTGTAATTCTTGAATTTTAATAGAAGTAACCACATGGGTTTCATAGTGAGTTGGAGCATCATGTTGTGTAATATTTTCACGAGATTGAGACTTTGGTGTTATTCCATGTTTGTAATCTTGTAGATATTATGGGGGTACTTGAATCAATCTATATACGAGGTGTTTTGATCTATTGGATGACCTTGATCATCAAGACCCAAGATAAGTTGACTAATTCAAATATAGAGCTTGAAGATATCCATAAATAATAGTAACACCCTACTACATTGATGACTATGTTCATTTAATAATTTTTGTATATTTAATTAGGTATCATTTCTATCATAGTGTATTCATCTATGTTTGATGACCACAAGAAGTTACCTCTCAACATTATTATCAATGTATTCCTTTAATCATGGATGTTTGAATGTTCCTTCGATAGAGTGATATCCTAAAATATAGTTATACATAGCACCCCCACCTATGATAGAGCATTGGATATCCAAATCATTTTGATATATGAGAATAAAGCACATTTTGTAACACTTTATCTTCAATTTTTTAAAATATGTTTTTTATTCTAAAGAAACAAGTGTATAATGAACATATATTTATTCAATAATGAGATTTGGGACTAAATAACAAAATTTTATAAATTTATTTTGATGAAATTAATTTTATTTTTCTAATTCATCATGTCAAAATTATCTTATAATGGATTTTTGATGGTTTTTGGAAATAGTATATTTTTAGGTGAATGTAGGAAAATACTAATTTTTTAAAATTTTCAATATATTAAAATTATAATGTCATAATAATAACTTGATATTTTGTGAAACATTTATTATATAAATAATATATATTACAATTAGTATAATTAATATAAAAATATATTGATGAACAGAAAAATATATACTTTATATTTTTGAAATCTATGTAATGTCTTTGTTTGTATAAAAATTTTCTTTTATTCTTCTCATTTAATAATGTATTTATAAGGTTTTTTGTTTTTTTTTGTTTTATAGACATATAAGTCTTCTTTATTTTAACATAATCTAACTAATTCCACTAAAATAATCATTATACATGATTTTGGTTTAAAATAAATTTAATTATTGAATAAAAAAAATTTCTAAAAAATATTTTTGTTTAATATTATAAAAATTTGTAAAATTAATTTTGACCAATTCAAGAAATTTAAATTTTAAAAATGTATTTAATATTTTGTATTATAAATAATTAATAATTTTTAGTGTGTCAGAATTATTTTTTTATCATAATGAATTTTAAAAAAAGTGATAAGATGATGGGAGGTATGTTCGGGAGCTCTTATGGGAATGATGTTTGGGTCTAGGATTCTTCACCAAACATGGAATTTCCCCATGATTTAGAGTTTGATATTATTTCTAGGGGATTTATGCTCCAAAATTTTGATCCATGGTATACCTATTAATGTGTGATGGAAATGAAAATATCACGAGAGATGAAGGCATAATTAGGAAAAAAACTCTAAAGGACTTCACTCTTAAAATAGTAATCTATAATGGTAAGGTCTCTCATGTTAAAGCCAATGAGGATGATATTGAAAATAGTTTTAATCTTTTCAATTTTTTTATTCTTTAATGAGTGATTATTGATTTTGTGGCTAATACATTTAATGTAGTCGATATTATTGAATGATTTACTGTGATCTTGGGTTTCTTTGAATTTAGGTTTATTATAATCCGGAATGTATTTTTACATATTCTCTTCCCGAATAAGTAGATCAAATTTAGATCATGGGGTTGGATTAATTTCAATAAATCACATAATTTTCACCATTTATGAGTGGGAATTATGTTTCAATCCATTCTCCATTAAGAACACTAGAGTGTAGGTATGGATTAAAATTTTGGGTCTGAAATGGATTTTATGGCATCCTTGTATATTGTTTTATATTTCATCAGGTGTGGTAATTCCACTAAAAATCTATAGAACCATATAAATTAAAAGTATAGGATATTATACTAGGTTATCAGTTTAAATTGATCTCAAATTTGCATTAATAGACCAATTTTTCTTTCTGCATTGGAAGATGATATCAATTTTCATATTAAATATGATAAATTTTCTTTATTTTATATTGATTTTCATTATATTGGACACATTCAAGAGAAATTTCTTTGAACTGAAATTTTTTCATTGTTTTTTTCTAAGGGAAATAAGTAGAAGGTATACATGAATCTTTAAAAAATATAGTACAAGGATAGATTCTCCACCTCTTTTCATGAATGTAATATATATAAAATATTATATACTATCCATTTAAATTCTGATGAAGTGTATGGGGTTTTATTGGATAATGATATTTTCAGTTCAAGTCATTCATTATAGGATCATGTTGTCCAATCATGTAGAAATGTTAAATATTTGTAGGAGAGGTCTCATTATCAGGTTGAGGTGATGTATGAAACTAGTGATAGGCCCTCTGAACAGCATGGGATTGAGATAGTACTCTATAGGTACTATTTACATGTAGAGAAAATGTTTAATTCAGTATTTTAGATTATCCATAACCCACAAGGGTTGAATGACTCTATTTAGGCTCTGGATTCTCATGGGGATCTGGAAGAGGGGGAGCATTAATTAAAACTACTTATATGGATTCATGTGAATCTATTATTTTATGTACTCAGATCATAGAGGAACATAACAAATAATGTAGTTTAATTAACATTAGGTTCAATTGGTTGGACATGTGGAATGAATAATCCCCAATGAATGGACCGTATTAGAACGTTGTTAAAAAAGATAAGGTTGTAGATAATATAGGCTTTTAATCGGACCTATGATGAAGACAATTCTAAGTAAGGACTATTTTTATTTGAATCCCTTTAGGAAAATAAGATCTATCTTAGGTGGTAGAGAGGCTCAGGGTAATTATTTTAGTCTATTATAAGATGAATCTAACTAGGATTATAATGATTATTATCACCCTATATTAGATTGATGATGTTTTCGTGACATTATTTTTTTCTTGAATGGGGGAATATTGTCTTGTCTTACCCCTTTATTTTCTATATCCTTATTTTTTCTATTAAATAAATAGGCTTTGCCAAACCTTTTCTAAATCAATTGTAAAAATAGTACCAATTTTTTATCATGGTTAAGGTTAAAATGGTTTTCCAGATATTATACTAAGATATAGGGGTAAAAATTAAACATATAACATGTCAATATATTATAGGTTTAAATGATTTTGACCCTATAATTTCTTAACTTTGAGTCCATGTCTATTTTTTCCACATATACATGAAAATTACTATATATTATTTAAATATTTCAAGTAATTAATTTTTTGTATCACCACTGATTTAAAAATGTGCACCTATTATCCACCCTAATTCAAAAAAAATTGATCCCTCCTTCTAGTAAAATTCATAACTAAATACAATTCTTTGTTCCTTACCATTACTATTTAGCTTTATTTCTTATCCTAATATTATTTTATGTATTCTTAATTTGTAAGAAAAATGAGACCCCAATTCATTAAAATATTATTTATTCTTTTCTATCCTTTAAATATTATATTTCCAAACTAATATAATGACTAAAATATAATAAATATATAGATATTTTTTTATAATTATGAGAAAAAAATTTCTTTCGATCAAATGCCAAATAAAAGTATCACTCATTCCTACATGTGGACTCTCGCCTCTATGTAGTGAAATGATTCATTTTCCATCATAGACTCACATTGACAGATATAATGATGGATTTAATACATATATTTTTATATATTCTATAATTTTCATTCTATAATGATTAAATATTATTTATCTTCCCTTCATTATTTTCACTATAAAATGTAAATTGTATTCATGTGTGCATAAGAACTATCATCTCCAAGAACTATGTAATTCATTTATATATATATATTCCTTCTAAATATGGATCCAAATATGTATATAATGAATATATATTATATTTATATCAATATTAAAAATATTTATATGATCTAAACATGATCAAAATGTGATTACATAACTATTAATTAGAAACATACATGAAAAATTAAGTAGTTAACACCTGAATGGATGATGATAATGATATATTGTTAATGAATGAGTGCTAAGATGTTATAATTAAACCATTTATGGAACAGTAAGTAATAAATTTATTATATTTTATAATAATATTAATAAATTAAAATTTATTATTAAAGATGTTAAATCACTTATGAATCATTTCAGACCTAAGGTAAGGGTTAATTTCACAATCTCGTTTTTATTCATGATTATTTATGTTTAAGTTTAAATTATAGGAATTATATGATATGTTTATATTAAACCCCATACAATTTATTTTCCTTCATTTATTTCAATAAATTATATGTTTTCCTTTATTTTTTCTCCCACTAAATTTTAAAAATTATGAAAGGATGTTTTGAAGGAAAACCGACAAGGTTTTTACATTTTATTAGGAGTATTTTTATTTATTTTTCCATTTTTTTATTAAATTATTTTAAAGAATGTATTTACTATTATCCAATGAATTATTTAATTCATTTTTATCCATTTCTTAGATTTTATGAAAATTTTGAAAATAAATCTTATTATTGTTTTCTTAATAAGGATATTTTAACAATTGTGATAATGAAATCTTTTCTTTTTAAGTTTGTCACATGAATGTATTTCCCCTCCATCAAAAATATACCTTTCCTTAATGATTAATTTATATTTTTTTATTGTTCTATTTGATTTCAATTATTTTTGTAATATTCTAGAAATTTTTATATTTTAGTTATGATATTTCAAAATGAAAATTTTATTTTCTTCATGAAATGATTCAGTGATCTTTTGAAAGTATTTTTATCAATGTTAATGTCATTTAACGAATCTTATTGTTTATTATAGATATAATCTAATGATTCAATACAATACATTACATTTCATGTATTATGATCAATTTGTTCTTCTGATTTACTATGGATAATATTTTTTTCTAACGAAGAGATCCATCATGGAATTTGGTATGATTGATTATTGTGGTTTTAATATTTCACAATTGTTCTTACCAAGTTCTCAATCTAGCTTTTCTCCCGCTTGTGATGGGTCTATTTCTAATGGGGTTTGTTTGTGGAACTGAAAACACCCAATGGGACCCATATCTATGATGAATCAAGGACCTAATTTCCAAGGGCAGAAACTCCTTGGATAACTTGGTTGATGATACTTAAGAACTCACATTGGTCAAGAGGATGGGATGTTAATTTCATAACACCCTTTTAGGGGAAACTATTTCCTATTCTATGACTCTCTTATAGATTTCAAATATGTTTATGAATCCTCTATTCATTCCCAATAATGACATAGGTCACCCTTGAATAAACAATCAATTATTAACATGAATGAATTTGGAATCATGTGTGTATATATGAGGTTCTCCATCAACGGAACCAACAGTCCAAAGATCTTTTACCATTCATTATTACTATACTTATTTTAATCCATGACATAGGGCACTATATATTTTATTATCATCCATTAGGATAAGAGTTTTTTATGTCAAGATCAAACCCATAATATGGGATTCCAATGTGTTGTTGTGAAAGTAATCATAAAACATATATTTTGATACCACTTAACAGGACACATCATACCATTTAAATTCATGTTATAAGGATGAAGTCATACAGATTAATTTTATGCATCAAGGACACCTATATAAAAGGTTCCTAGTAAAATCTTGGTGTGGGACTTATACCAAAGTGTCCCAAGGGACCTGGAAGAGATGTGGTCTCCCATGTGGGGGAATGATCTCAAAGGGAATATAGACCAATAAGGATGGTGGTGAAAGGGAACCAAAAGGAGTGTGGACCTCTGGATTAGATATAGACCTACTAGGGATGTAACAGATAGAATATTATGCTGAATTTGGGTGTTGGGTTTAGATCATAAAGAGGCTTCCTGTGTATCCCAATTAGTCATGAATCAAATCCCACATAGTTCAGAAATGGTGTTGATTATAGTAAGAAATAATCATGTTTTCTAGATTCATAGGGAATATGAACCTTTAATTGTTTTTATTATGGGAAACATGTCCCTTTGAGAGAATAGAAACCTAGTTTGGGGGATTACACATAAAAGGAGGCCTGTGTATATAAAACTGTGAGGAATATCTCAACTTAGGTTTGTTTAGATGTTTGGTTGGGGTTTAAACATAGAAATATTCAAAAATTCTTGAGATCATACTGATTTAATGATCACTACCCACTTCTAAGATGACAAGAGTGGGTCTCGACATTTGAAACAAGAGGAAGCAGAAGATCTAGAAAACCAAAGAATTATCTATGTTTTTTGGTGGAAGAGGCCTAGTACCTGAGGAAGAGAGAAAGGGAGAGGGATTTTATACCCATATCCTCTATTATTTTCATATAAGGCATCCAAATAAACCACCAACAATAAAGGTAATGGGATTACTCTTGGAGGGATGCCCTTAGTTTCTAGAACCATGAGGAGAATCACAACTCATGTTAATTAAGGTTTTTAACCATAAGGGGTGTCTTGATTCATTATTAATGATGATATTTGATTGGTATTATACCAAGATGGATACACATTGTGTATTTTTAGTGGTCATAGCATGACCATTAGATGAGGTATCTTATTCTTGTCACGTAAGAAATATCACGATTTTCAAAAAAGGCATCTAATATTTGCCATATAGGGTACACTATAGTTAAATGTCATGTAGAAAGAACTATGATAGAATAGTTTAAGTTTGTGTTATGGGGTATACTAGGAGGAAGACACCTAGATATGGTTGGTGTGGGACTTATTCAAGAGAGTCCCTTTCTGGTTCAACCTAGAATATGAGTTAGGTGATGGGATTCTATAAGTTTCTTGAGGAATGTTTTTATAAAGGTACAGAGGGAATCAAAAATGATAATATAAACTCATAACACATTAAAGGAACAAATATGAGTATGTCGACTTAAGTAATTTCATGGAGTGTAGAGGATTATGTTGACTCATGGAATTCTACAGGGTTAACTTTCGGGATATATAGGTTGTAACTAAAAATTTCCTCGACCTAGTTAGAAAATTTCATAGTGCTATTATCTATTTTTCATGGGGGTTAGTGATAGTAGTGAATGTATTAAAACAATTTTTCGAGACCAAAACCTGACATTGATCTCAAGTTAGGGTGTAGGGGTGCATCCCTTGAGGTGTGGACTAGCGGGATCAAAGGGATAACCCCATAGGCCTATCCACATAGGGATGGATTCATGGATTTATCCATATAGGTATTTTAGAATAGGGATGGCCATATAGGGCTGGCTGAATAGAGATTTCCATGTCGGGATGGACACATAGGGTCAGCCGCATAGGGTTGGATACATAGCGCCAGCCACATAAGGATAGCTGCATAAAATCTTCACAAAGTGACTAATTCACTATGTGGGAGGGAATAAAATCATGCCTCAAACCACAAATAACCATGGGATCCTTAAAGGTTCATCCGCATATGGTTTACATGATGGTGTATGTAAAGGATTTCAGGTATGTGTATGGTTGGTGATTGAACTATGATCCGTGCAATAAGTTTACCTGCCAAAAATGATTTCTCTCACACTATATCTCAGTTTTTTATCCATTATTTATTAGGATTTTCCTTGGGGTTTTTATAAAGGAATAGAGGTAACTCTCTTTTAGGATTATAGGTTTTACATGGTGGGCCCTTGGGGATTTAATTCATAGGGAATAAAAATCACTATCTGGGCCTAAAAATATCTTTCCATTTGAGAGGTACGGAAGAAATCATCCATGCTCATAAATTATTTTTTTCATTTACGAGACTCCATACAGAGCGGTGAGTATCCACACAGAGCAAAGGTCCGTATATAAATTTTTTATATGGAATCCAATTCCTCCTTCACAACTTTGTGTCTATATTAAAAAAAATTCAAATTTTCTTTGGGTTTATTTAACCCTTTATAAAATTTCATGAATGTATTTTCACTTTCCATGTGGAGTTTTTAGGAGCCAAAAAATACCCCCCATCAAAATGGGCCCTGATCAGGATGAAGAGGAGGTAGTTTCAATAAATAATTCATTCCCATTTGGATTGGTATTCAGGTATTCATACCTAGTATATTCAAAGATTAATTGATATCCTCTAGATAATTGTTCATGTAATGTTGAAAGAATAACTATTATCACTGTAATACCATAAAAGTATTACTTGGATGAAGGATTATTTAATGATCTATTTCTTCTTGAGCCAAGGGACTCAGCAAGCATAGTTTGACTATTGAAAGGGTTATATGGAAAACCATAAATTTTTTTTTTCTATTACCACTCTAATTTTTTTCAAATCCCAATTTGGTGCAGATTTAGCGAGCATGAATCTATTTTTTCTTAGTACACCCTTTTCAAGTTTTCAACCTAACGTGTTTTGTTCCTTTTTCTTTTTATTACTCAATTTTTGTTATATACCATGCAGAGTGAAAACCTAGTGTGCTAAGACTCAACTTTTACCAAATGTTCATTTTTCATGTTTTTATCCTATCAAGTACTTTGTCACTTTTTGTGGGTAGTTTAGAGCCTTAAAATTTGGACTAATGCATCCTGAGTTTTAGGTCGAAAATATTTGACCAAGAATTATGGGGTTATGACCCTATAAGGTTTTATTGGTCAAGAATGTCCCAATAAACTTTAGACATATAAAGGTTATTTTTAGTTAACATTTTTCAGTTTCTAGATCAAAATAATGATGTGGGTAAAGTACATGATTAGTGACTTAAAAGTATGTTTGAAAGGTTTTTTTCATTTCCATGTTGTTAGGTCTTAAGAATATATAATAGGCCTCTCATGGGGTTGGATTTACCTTTGGTTACTAGAATTTTTTTGTGAGTGATATATGAAAATCGAACGGAGGAATATTATGAATAGTAATACAAAGGTGTCCTTAGGACACTAACCCTCCATTTTCGATGGTTGTGCAGTTTTTGAATATCCATATTTCCCACAACCATAATGGGTGGTATATCAAGGGAATATGTCTAAGAATGATAAGAGAATCTGTATTGGCACTATTTTTGTGAGGGGAAGCCCCTCCTACACTAATTTACCTTGTGTAAATGAGGGTTGAGTCATAGTTCAATTTAATTTCCTTTAACTAAGAATTATACCATGTATTTTAATGTCTTATAGTGAGGATGTTTGATATCTATGATTTAAGATCACTTATCTTTGACTGAAAGATTATCACTTTTCTATTTTAATAGTAATTTATCCAAGAATACTCCATCATCTAGATGCATGAAAGGGAAAGGTTATAATCTTCAATCCAATGTCTTTCAAATCAGAGGAGTAAAATTAGATGAAAACGTAATTGGAAATTATGGAGATATAAGAGGCCTCTCTTAAGGAAAAAATTTCATTTTGTTGAAAGGCATTTTTTGTGGGTGACTTATGAAAATACAATAGAGGTGTAACATGTATAGTCAAACAAAGGTTTCCTCAGGACACTAACCCCACAATTTTTATGGTTGTAGAAAGCTTATATCGATTCAAACTTCTTCGGATATAGAGTTTATCCTATGTAAAAAATGTTACTTAATATGGAAGAAGAATATCATATCAAAATTACCTGATAATGGGTAGAAGTATTTTCCTCATGTTGTTCTAACCCTTATGTTGATGGAATTATTTTATGTATGGTCTTGATACATAAGTTTTGGGTGTCACTATGTATCTTTTAAAAGAAATAATCAATCCATGCATAGTTTCAGGGAAGATTCCCAACACTTATCAAACTCTTGTGTGGGGAAAGATAATTTTTCCCATTAAATACAGGCTCATAAATAGGTTGGAAACTAGTATTTAACTTTTATATGTAGATCTAACTCATTCATAGGATAGTAGGAGAATTTTGTTTATTATTGTGGATGAACTAGAATTTAGGGTCCGAGCATAAATATGTATCTCATCTATGTGAGAATTAATCCATACATAGTTCATAGTGTGAAACTTCCCTGTGAAAGTTTGACCCATACATAGGGAATGGGAACTTCTTTACATTGCATCTGGACCCATAATTGAAGATTCGGGCATCACTATGTATCATGTGTTAACATGAATCAAGATAGATATAGTTCTTTATAAATTGTGTAGTTTAGTGTTTTGGGATGATAAAATCATCCATGAAATTTAACATCACTTGTTAAGGATATAAGTGACTCTACATGAAAAATAAGGCATGAAGCTCCATAAATTTTATTTGTGCAATAAAGGAATTATCTTATAAGAGGCATTATGTTCTTGTGATACAAGGATTCTTGAGCTTTTTTCTTAGGTAATCCTATGCTTGGTACATAGGGTAAGACTACATTTTAACATCATGGGATGAAGAAATTATCATACACATCATTTGACTAGGATGACATGGTGTATTTCATTTTTAGGTCATATAGCTAAGACCATATGTCATAGAAATGATGAGTGATAAATATATCATCACCCCAAGATGTTCTGACATGCCTCAGACATGAAGAAAGAAAATGTAAACCATGATGTTGGGTGTTCACATATCAAGAGAAATTATATGGGACAAAAATTCTATTGTGGGTTATGAAGATAGAAGAGTCCTCTCTTAGGGATGAATATTCCTTTGGATTATAGGAATTTTTGGTGGGTAGTTTATACAAAGCCAGCTGGGTCATATTATTCATAGTCAAACAAATTTGTTCTCAGAACACTGACACCCTATTTCCAATGGTCAGGGAAGGATTGAGGATATTTTAAATTACCCAGGATAGGGAGTATTATATGTGGAAGGAATGTGTCTGAGTGCGTAAGAAGTATTCATACCAATTTTAAACATAGAGTGGAATTTCACTACATAGATCTTACTCATAATTAGGAGGGAACATTTATGTTTCATTAATGGACCCCTGAAAGAGGTAACCAAAATTAAGATCACCTGCATAGATTTTTTTTATAGGATATTGGGATGTTTTTTTCTTTACCCCATGGATGAGACTATAGTGTGAGGTTTAAGCATCATTATGTATCTCATTAAATAGAGATTCAATCCAAATCCTATTCTTGGGGAACCATGCAGTTTTTTTCCATGTAGAAAGGATTTGATTACCCTGATGTAAAAAAATAAATATTGTATCTAGAACCAAGATTAAAGACATTGGTGTAACTATTTATCTTCCCATGGAAGAATCAAGGAACATGTAGTTCTTGATCTTGCATCAACCATTCTGTTTAATGTCATATGATAAGGACATTTAGTGTTCCTTTTAAGGTCATGTGAAAATTACCATAGTAACCCTAATGTGAATTGATATGACTTGATCATATGGATAAACTTTTACTAAAACACCTAATCTCATATGATTTATGATTTATGTGATAAAAAAGGGGTGGAAAATTCTTATTCCACCACAAAAAAAGGAGATAGAAATGAAGGATAGGGTAATTTTTATTTTGTGGTGGTTGGACTAGGATATAAGATCCAAGAATTGTTACGTATCTCATTAGAGTGAGAATCAAGTTGTACGTAGTTCTGGGGATAGATCATTGTGAAGGTTCAAACCGTACATAGGGAGGGTGGATTTTCCATTATTGCAGCTAGACCCAAGATCGGAGATCCAGCTTTCACTACATATCCTATGATGATAGGAATAAATCCACACATAGTTCTTGAGGAAAGTTGGGGTGGGATACCAGCATAGAAGACTATTATTCTATAAATAATTGATTGAAATTTTAGGTAGTTTTATGTCATGAAACATGACCATGAACTGTGTAGTTTTACATCGTGTGAAAATGATGACATAACACACTTTTTAAAATATCATAAAAATATTGACTAACGAGTTTAACATCATAAAGCTAATACATTTACATGAATTCCACTCATACTTGGTGGAATAGTGAATCTTGGGTTCTCCATGGAGTAATGCATGAATTTTTAATTTCATATATTTAACCATTATGGGGTGAAAATTTCTTAGTGTTGTTAATAATTTATGAAATGATGTAGAAGGAGGGTCAAGGGGGTCCTTTTCCTCACAAAATCTCAAGACATATTGAACATTAGCCACTATCACAATGCCACTGGGAAATGAATTCATGATGAGTTAATGATGGGGTTAGACCCTGGATAAAGAACCCAATAATCGGTACATATCTTGTGAGGATGGGAATCAAGACATTCATAGTTCTAAATTGGGTAAATATTTATGTAAGTCTGACAGGTATACATAGGGGGAATTTTCCCCATTTATTGTTGTAACTGGACCCAATATTGGAGATCCGGGAATGACTTCATATCATATGAAAACAGGAATCAAAACCCACCTAGTTCTAGAAGGATCCCTATATACATCTGATCCATATGCAGAGAGGGGGAATTTTTATGTTCTGCATGGACCCATGATTGGATATTTGGGCATCACTATGTATCCTGTAATAATAGGAATTAGGCTACACATAGTTCATGAGAATGGAATTATAGATGACTGATCCCAGAGGCATTTTCCTCTCTGGTGAGGAAAATAAAACCTCACATTTTCAATACAAGGCATCCCATGTCTGTTACAAAGGGAATGGTTATAGTTTAACGTAGTGTTCCAAGAATATTTACCTTTCATCTTAACATCATACAACATGGACCTTTTCCATCGAGTTTAACATTGTGAGGTTGGAAAAAATATTATATGTTGTTTAACATCATACAGTGAGAATGTTGGTTTCATGGAGTTTATTATCTTGTGAAATGGATGGTGGTTCCTTGTAGATATAGGAAATATGGTTTTGCAAACCCATAAGAAATAACAACAAAAATGATGTTAAAAGAGTCCATAAGCCCAAAGGCTGGTGAAAACCATCTTATAAAGTGGATAATTTGTGGTTGGTCAAACTTCAGGAGTTCTAGGAGTCACTATGCATCATGATACAGCAAGAATCAGGGAAAACATACTTCTTGAGGAACCATGAAGTTTAACATCATGAGTAAAGGATGTTTTCATCATGCAGTTTATCATCTTATGACATAGATGATGATGTTATGTAGTTTTAATGTCATACAGTGAGGATGTTGACATCACACAATTTATTGTCCTGAATCATGAAAAAATATGTCATACTTTTTATTGTCATGTAACAAAGACTGACTACGCAGTTTAATGACATAAAAATGAGGCAAAGATGATATGAAATTTAACATCGTGCAGTTGAGATGAAGTTTCTACACAATTTAATGTGATGAAGTTGAGATAGATACTATGTGATTACATGAAATATTTCTTATGGAATCCTAAATTGGTAGGGGTCGTAATGTGATATTCATCCATCAAGATCCAATAATGAGCTCCATTGGAGTAAACTTTTTGTATGGAATAGGGTCCTCCCGACTTTGGTTCCATCTTTGGAGGTTTCTTATTAGGTATCATCTGATTTCATGGGACCAACACTATATATTTCTCAAGGAATGATTGGAGGTGTTTATTTTCATTAAAGGATCATGCAATTTGGTTCTACTAGACTTCCAAATGATGCATGGTATGAAATATCTTCTCATCTAGTTACTCTAATTCATCTAGTAATTTCTAATACATATCATTTTCAAATATTTGATCACTAATGGGAGAGGTTAATTGAACATAGATAGGCATGAATACCCATATCCCATATACCAATGAGTATAGGGTTACATGTGCAGTTGTGTGGTCAATAGTTTGATAAGACCAAAAATCATGAAATATTTTATCTGACTAAGAATTTCTATCCTTATCTACTATATTTTGAAGAATATATGATAAGGTCTTGTTGAAGGCCTCTATCTGTCCATTAGATAATGCATGATAGTGGTATGAATGGATATATTTCATATTATACTCTTGATATAGATTCCCCAACTCATCAATACATAATTTGGTGTCATTTTCAAATTTTATTTTATGAGGAACCCTAAATATAATAATGATGATGGATTTTATAAAGCTGATGATATTTCATTCATCGGCATCATTGAGGGTTACAGCTTTGCCCACATAGAGAAGAAGTTGTTTGCAATGAGAATATACTTGAACATCTTAGAAGGGGTAGGAGGATATGGTATCATGACATCCATTACCAATATGGAAAATATCCATGAGTATTTGGTTGTATTCATCAACTCGGGGGGGGGGGGGTTATTAATGAAGTTGGTATGCACCTAGAAGGAATGGAACTTTTTGGTAAATTTTGTGCAATCCTGCTTCATAGTGGGTCTGCAATACCCAAGCCTCTGTATTTGAGAGGAAATATTGAGACATGATTTTTGGGCACCACTTACTCTATTGTGTAATGATTTCATAACATCATTAGTCTCCTCTCCATCAATGCACCTGATAATAACCCCCTTAAGGTCCCACATATAGAGGACCTCTTGATGATTTGTGTTATAATATAGAACTAAGTTAATTACTTATCATTGGATTTTTTATTTACCAACTCTGTTTGATGGGAGGACACTATATTTAGGTAGTCAATGATGAGTATCATCCACCTAGTGGTAGAACCATATGGTTCTGGGTCATACATAACTTCATTGATCTCTTCCATTTTGTCATGAAAAATATGTGAGACCATCTGGTGGTGTACAATACTGATGATTGTTTCATTCCAATCTAAAACACTAATAGTCATGGATGTAATTTCTAGGGAATCTTCTTGTCCATTTTGTGAGCACGATATGTGAGTTAATGTCTACTTGAAATGGAATTCTTTAATAATTACTAGGGAATAGTCTAGATATGTGATTATATCTTCAATGTTTTATGACATGATCAACATTGACTTGTTTGATGACCAATTTCAAATCACCCTTTATTTCAAGTGATTTATATATTCCTGAAGTTCTAGTTCAAGCTCAGCAATGAGAGCCTAATATTATGCTTCATTGTTCATGCACCCTTATACCAGATGGATAGATTGAGGTAGGAATAACTTTACTGGGTATATGATCCTGAATCCCAACAATAATTTTTTTAGCTTGGATTCATCCATCCTATTCTTTTTTGGGCTTCTAGACGCACCATCAAAATACATCACTCATATCTAAGGCGCCCCTTGAATATAAAATATCTCTTCATCATGTATTTTAGTATTCAGTGAAATCATTTATTTCGAGGGGTGCTCTATAAAAAAAGACAATTCCTAGCCTTTTATAGCTTTATGAGGAAAAAAAATGGATGTAAAACAACTACAACACCACCACCCATCATGTCAGACACCTGGTTAACATCGAATGACTGAGAATGTATTTTAGTGGGTTTCTTCAAGAGACCAATTGGACCTTGTGATGTTGTAGGTAATGACTCATCTTCTAGACTATGAATATTAGAACTAGGAACCTCCTCTCAATATCTAAATAATGAGTCTCATCATTGATCATCATTCAGAAAAGGTAATAAAGGCTTTTTTCACTCCTGATGTCATTATTCTATGCCAGGAAGGCACTGAGTGACTACTCCAGGGTTGTCACAAACAAAATGAGTAGTCTTCCTTCAATAGGGGGTGTAAACAAATTATTCCTAAAAATCATCATTCTGATGATATATAATTAACTTATTTTTAAACCTGGTGAAGGGAAAACATTTTCCTACAAGGTTGGATATAAAGTACCGAATGTAGGACAAGTGTCCTCCATGTCCTCTCAACTATTTAATGATTTAAGGAGGTGACATGTTAATTATATTTTTTTTCTTCTCAAGATAGAATTTAATGCTATGATTGTGTATTAAGAAGTAGAAATATTTCTCTAAGGTAACACCAAAATAATGTTTTAAAGGATTAATCTCTAGCTATGTTGTCATAGTTTGTTGAAGATGATTTCAATATCAGCCAAGTGGTTAGAACCCTATTGATATTTTACCACCATGTCATCAACATATCATTCAAAAAAATTCCCTAAGAAGGGTTTGAAGATGTGATGCATGGTATGTTTGTATGTGGTGATGGAATTCTTCATTCCGAAGGGAATTACCCAATTGAAAAATACTACTTGAGGGAACCTAAAGGTAGTTTCTTCTTCATCTTCTTAGTCTATTCATATTTTCTTATATCCTGAATCACCATCCATGAGGGAGAGGTCTTGATATCTAGTTGTTGCATCAATCATTCTCTCTATGGTCAGGAATGGGAAATCATCCTTTGGACAGTACTGGTTGAGTTCTATAAAACTGATGAAGAATATAATTTGTCCATTATTTTTCTAGATAAGGACAATATTGGTCTTCCAATTTTTTATTTGACCTCCCAAATAATGTTCAATCAGATGAACTTGTTAACTTTGTATTAAATTTTTGCAGCATGTGTTTGTTGTGTACTTCTAGCTATCTGCTTATAACCCTAGTGGTCCTTTGGTAGGACCATGTAGTGGGTAGAAACCTTGGTATTAAGACCTAGAATTTATATTTAGTTCTAGTAGAATGAGTCCCAGTTCCACTTTTGAAAGGAGGTATATAAATCTTGTTATTTATAATACATCACTGTACTAATCAAAGTTGGTTGTGGGTCCTCTTTTTGCCCCAAATTTATTTCATTGAGTCCATAAATGGTAATAGATAATCCCACTTCAAATACTGGTAGGGTATCCTTAAGTTATTCCTCATATTTTCATTCCCCCTATACTACCTCCTATTCCATAGGGGGAGCAAGGAATGGGATAATCTATCCAGATTTAGGATAGGGGATAACATTATGACATTCAGAAGATGAAGCAACTTCTTATGACCTAATTAACAATGCACGATCTCTTTGAAACTTAGGCTGGGATGTAGTGAGGGATGGAGAAGGATTATCTTCATCCTTCCATAGTTAAATTAAAACATCTTCTAACTCATCTGATGAAGTAATATTATTTAAAGGATGTGATGATGTGATGATGGATTTTTTATCATACCTCTTAACACTTTCTAAAGTGTCCATGGAATTTTCATCACCACTAGGCTCAGTGTCATGACTTATATCATGTAATTCATTGAATATGAACCTAAATTTTGAATCATATGATCAAAATGATTGATGGGAACCGTTTAATCTTTGTTTTTCAAATTGAAGGGGATGTACAGGGTAATTTTTAGACCATTTGGAGTTATGGACCAAGAAACACCATCAACCATTGATTATTACTCCTTCCATTGATAGAATCATGCATTGATATAATGAGACTCAGAGGATTTGAATGGGGCCTTATAAGTGTGTAATGTCCCAATTTTTCCATTAATATGGTATTTGATGCATTGATTAAATGATGAGGGGATTTCCACATGATGGTAAAACCAAGGCCTTCCTAACAAAACATTGATGTTCATGTCCTATCGAATGGCCAGAAATTATGAGTCACATATGAGGTCCCCAAACTAGGATTAAATTTTATTTGGACCAGTATATTTTGATCCCTTTTTCATAGCTTTGTAGTTTCAGAGTGGAAGGTGATATGTTTTTACCATTGTAACCCAGCCAGTGAAGTGTCTATATTGGTATGAGATTAATTCCAAATCCATTTTCAATGAAATATCATCAAATATCAACATCATTTATCTTTACTTAAATGTTCATGGGTCTGATGTGTCCCTATATAACAACATATTTATCTTGATATGTAAAGGAGATCACCATGTGACATTATGTAGGATCATTCTATGTCTGATAGACCACATGAGCAGAATCCTCATCTTCAAAACACATGGGGGAATAGAAAAGTCTCTATGAGTGTTGACTTAAATTATTTTGATAAACTAAAGGGATCTAGGATTTATAAAATCGCTGATAATAGGGATATTTTCTTCATGATTTAATACTTTTAGGATAAATTCTGGTGCTTTCCAGCATGTGGATTCTCTTTCACATGAACTTTAGGGACTAGAGTACCTAACATATATGGATTGGACCTCAAAATAGTAGTTTAAGGTGATATCATTATTTGTGGGATGTACTAAATAGGCCTTCCTACCCATTGTGGGTTATCATACACGTGTCCTCTCTTTGATTGATATTATAGACTGATTGGGTCAAGGTGGATTTTTTCAAATATAGGGGGATTTCAATATTCCCGTTGGACTTAATGAAGGGATGTTCTATGAGTTTCTACAACACTAATTGATTGAGTAGGGATGTGGCAAGAATTCTGAAATCTTCTGTGACTATGCCTTCCCCTATAACCTTTTATCCTATGGCCTCTTCATATGGTACCCCAATAGGGTGTGGAGAACTTAGGTTTATAACTCCACTCCTCATTAGAGAATGGATCATTTAAATGAATAAATTAAATTGATCTGAAGATTAATACCTCCTTTGATTATGATTTTCTATAGCTTTCCCTTTCTGTTAATACTATTTGGTGGGGTGGTGCCCTTTGTTTCAAAACTAGAGGCATAAAATTTGAGATCATCAAGACCAATTTTAACCTTATCAAAGGTTTATCTATGTCACGACCCATCCTCGGGGCCCGTGCCATGACTACCCCAAGCCCGCCTTCCATAGGCCAGGGGCTGGCAACTAGCACCAAGGCATAAATCCCGGAAAAAGGGAAGGCATTGCCTTTGAAAAGTAAACAAGCACCACAGAGTAAGCAAGCGGAAAAGTAAACACTAAGTAAAAACTGTAACAAGCTGTGTTGAAAGTAAAAGGGGCCGGAAATACAAGCCCAACTGTAAAGTACAACTGAAAGGGAAAAACAGCAACTGAAAAGAAAATCTGCAACGTCGAGCCGTCCTCTGGAAGTCCCACCTGAAGGGTGGGTACAGATAGCCACCACTGCTCCTCGGGCCCACCTGACCGCTCCGAGTACGTCCCGCCCAGTGGTCCACCTCCAGGTACCTTCCTGCTCCGCACGCCTCCACCATGATCAGCGTTGTCCATCGTCTGCAACCAATACAACGTAGTGCGGGCAAAGCCCGTGCAGGGGTGAGTATAAGCTACTCAGTAGGGACCCCGAGACCCCCGAAGGTCTCCCGAAATCCACAAAGGATAAACCACAACGGAAAGATACAATCCCGAAGTAACAACTGACACTACTTAGGTATATTCCCATACATATACCTAAGTCATCAATTCCCGTTCGGCTCCAACATCCGAGCCCAAGCACAACCCAGTCCACACAGGAAAGCAAAACGTAAACCCACACAGGATAGCTCAACACAATCCACAAAGGAGAGTAAAACAGTAAATCCACACAGGACAGTTCAACACAATCCACAAAGGAGAGTAGCACAAGATTCAGCTCACATAGGTATACTTCTTCGGATGAAGATATAGATGATCACTGATCCATCTAAGTCGTCAGACCCACAAAGGATCGATAGGTACTAACCCCCGCAAAGACCTACACAGGATCAGGCCCACACAGGACCTGTAGGCGCTGGCTCACACAGAACCGCTGAGCGCTGACCCACACAAGATCGGACCCACACAGGATCAGGCCCACACAGGACATGTAGCACTGATCCACAAAGGATCGCTGAGTGCTATAGTCATCGCAGTCCACTGATGATCTCTGCACAGTCGTCGTCGCAGTCCACTGAGGATCTCTGCACGGTCGGCGTCGGAGTCCACTGAGGATCTCTGCACAGTCGTCGTCGGAGTCGCAGCCAGCACTAGGGTTCCCGCACACAGCAAGCTCGTTCGGGAGGGTCGGCTCCACGAGCCGAGAGGCTGATACATCAAATGACAAAAATTCTGAAGTTGATGTATCCAAAAGTTCTGTATCGTCAACAGGAACTCAACGTCGCAGATGGCGCGTCAATCGGACGCCCGGTCTGAGAGTTATTGGCTTTTTCGTCCCAGGGGCCCGGTTGGTTTTTAAGGAAAAACCAACCCGACCGTACTCCACCTACATCCAAACCTCGGGCGGAGTGAGCCAAAAGATCCGTCTCACTTAGAGGAAATCAACAAAGCTGATGGCACGTCAATCGGACGTTCGTAGCTCAAGATATGAGTGTTACCGCTACGAGGGCCCGGTTGGTTTCGTGTACGAACCAACCCAGACGAACCCAAAGTATTCTGAAACCTTGAGTGCGATATACCGAAACGATCGTCTCAATCCAAGGATCGCGTTTCTGCTGACGGCGCATCGTTTGGAGGTCCATAACTCAAGTTACAGGCAAAAGACCGAAAATGGTCCGAAGTCGGGGGTCCGGGTCCGGGCCGACCCGGCCCGACCCCCCCCCCCCATGGGTTGGCCGAACCGGGTCGACGCGACCCGGTCCCACCCGGCCGGACCTGGTCCGGCCCGGCCAGTCGGACCGGCCTGGCTCGGCTCGGCCGAACGGCCGAGCAGCTGGACGCCGCGGGACGCCGCCCCCGCGGTTTTGAGGTGTCGCGGCCCCGCGTGGGGTCACGTTGGTTCAATCGGACAGGGCATGTCATCGCGTCCCGTGCGGCTGAGCCAGACCCGCACAGCTGCGGGTCCGCTGGCCTCCGCCGCGCCGGCGACCCGCACCGCCGGCCACTCCCGCGGGCCACCGGAGTCGCTCCGGTGGTCCGTTTTCCTTCCCGTCTGCGCCGTTGTTCCTCCCGGGTTTCGTTCTCCACTGCGGGATCGTCAAAACGACCTTGTGTCACGTTTCGCCGTCGCCCATCAAATCCGCACAACCACGAAGAATGGAGGAGGGTTGTCGGGCTGTGTTCGTTTGGCCCGCACCCTCCGCGTTAGATAAAAACCACGGGAGAATTATTCAACATATGAAACGACAATTTTAAAAAAAATTAAAATTGTTCATATGAATCCGGTTCTTTAAATTTTAAAGAAACGTTCACGGGAATAAAATACAAAAGGGATATTTATGAAATAAATCCCTACCTCGTCAAGTCGTCGCACGCGTTCTTCGCGGAATTGCTCGTCGCGGAAGGAGGGGATCGTCGCGTCGTCGCGGAAGGGCGTCGCGTCGTCACGGAAGGGTGTCACATCGTCACGGAATCCGGAATTGCGTCGATAAACTCAACGGACCAAGAAACAACAGATTTAATTATAAATAATTAAATCCATGTTTTTTAAAAAACCACAAAGGAGATTTAAAAAAGAAACCCGAGATCTCTTACCTCAAGCAGTTGGAGATCGGAGATCGGGGCGGGGAAGAACGTCTCGGATGAAGCGTCATCAAACTCCGAGGGTGACGGTGTTCTTTTCGTTCTTCGTGTTCTTCGCATTCTTCGCGAAGGAGGATGAAGGCACAAGAATTTTGTCAGAGCCTCTCAATGTGCAATCCTCCAAATGTCGTGTTGGTATTATTTTATTATTACGCCAACAAACAAAAAAGAGGTAAGTAATGACCCATTAATTCGTAGAATTAATTCAATGAAAGAAATTGCCCATTTAATTCATGAATAAAACCGCCCAATTAAATGGTGCGTTAAGAATTTAAGAAAACGCGTCAATTGACTTTCATAATGACGGGTTTTCACGGGTGCGTTACTTAGCGGAAAAGAAACGGTGGGGTTCGTGCGGGCCCCACCTCACAAATATCCTACCAAAGGGTATGATATTTTTGGATAGCACCCTATCAGTTTCAACTCAGTTTAAGTGGCTTTCAAGTGGCTTCAAGTAGCTTAAGTGAAATAAAATAAAGTTTGTCGAACAATTTATTTTATTTCTTAACTTTAAGCCCAAAAATTAAAAGCTACACCCGAGAAAACGCAACTCCAGAAGAGGAGTTTCTAAGAAAATATCAGCGCTGCGATTTCATCGGTGCCCTCAGAATTCGATTCCAGACACCGATTCAAAAGTTAGAAAAACCCGCTCGTCCGTTCACTGAACGTACCCAAGCCAAACTCCGTAAAATGATTCCGGGCACATCGGGCCTCGGAATCAAGTGTCGTCAGAAACTGCTTTCTTGTAAAATTCCAAAGAAAATTAAGAAAAAAAATTTCCTTGAAATTTATGGGTCTTTACATTACTCCCACCTCAGGGCTTTACGTCCCCGTAAAGATACATCATAAACTAGGGAAACAAATGTGGGTACTGAGCACGCATCTGAGCCTCCCGCTCCCATGTGCTCTCCTGGAGGTTCCCGTGCTGCCATCTGATGCGCACAAGAGGAATCGATCTCCCACGTAGTACCCGCTACTGTCGATCCTCTATCTCCACCGGGACCTCCGCAAAAGTCGCCCCATTATCCACGTCTAGGTCCCCATGGTCAATGATGTGTTTCGATTCGTGCACGTATCTCCTCAGTTAGGATACGTGGAAGATGTCGTGCACCCGGTGCAACTGAGGTGGTAGAGCCAGGCGATAAGCCACCTCGCCAATCCTGCTGAGGACCTAGAAGGGTCCGATGAAGCATGGAGAAAACTTGCTGCCTCGGCCAAATCTCTGCAAATCACGTCGAGGTGAGACACACAAGAAGATGTGGTCGCCATCCTCAAACTCTAGTGGCCTCTGCCTCCTGTCAGCATAAGACTTCTGCCGGCTCTGAGCTGTCTTCATCCGCTCCTAGATGACTTGGACCTTCTCTGTCGTAGCCCGGACCATCTCTGGTCCCACAAGTGCTGACTCCCCAGGGTCTGTCCAGTACAAAGGAGATCTGCAAGGTCTGTCGTATAACACCTCGTATGGTGCCATCCCGATGGTGGAGTGGTAGATGTTGTTGTACGTGAACTCCACCAAGGGTAGGCGATCCTCCCAGCTGCGACCAAAGTCGAGGACACATGCGCGGAGCATGTCCTCGAGAGTCTGAATGGTCCTCTCCGTCTGACCATCCATCTGAAGGTGAAAGGCAGTGCTCAGACGTAGCCGTGTCCTGAACGCCTCCTACAACCCCTTCTAAAGCCGGGAAGTAAAGCGATCGTCCCGATCGGAGACGATAGACGATGGCACACCGTGAAGCCGTACAATCTCCTGAACATAGAGACGCCCCAAGCTCTCCACTGAGCCCTGCTCTCTGATGGGCAAGAAGTGTGCCGACTTGGTGAGTCGGTCGACAATCACCCAAATGGAGTCGTGACCTCTGGAAGTGCGTGGAAGTCCAGTCACAAAATCCATAGATATCCCGTCTCACTTACACTCCAGGACCTCCAAGGGCTGTACCAAGCCTGCTGGTACCTGGTGCTCTGCCTTCACCTACTGGCAGGTGAGGCATCGAGAAACGAACTCTGCCACAGCCTTCTTCATGCCCGGCCACCAGTGCTGTCGTCTGAGATCCTGGTACATCTTTGCCACTCCAGGATGTACCGCCAAAGGAGAAGTGTGAAACTCTCTCAGCACCTCCTCTCGTAAATAAACTGGTACCAAGGTACGTCCCCTGAAAAGGACGTCGTGCTCTGCTCCAAGGGAGAAACCATCAGGTGCCTGTCCCGAGGATATCTGCGCACGTTGTGTCTCACAGTCAGCATCCCCACGCTGTGCCTCTCTGACCCGCTGCAGTAGTGGAGGGGTGACTGTGAGAGACTGAAGGAAGGCTGCTCCATCTCTATCCATGAAGGATATCTGCAAGGCAGCTAGCTGCTCTGTCGCCTCCTCAAGTAGCTGAATGCCCATCCTCCTACTGAGGGCATCGGCTACTACGTTCCCCTTCCCAAGAGTATAGACTATCTCAAAGTCATAGTCCTCGAGGAACTCGAGCCATCACCGTTGTCTCAGGTTCAGGTCTTTCTGAGATAAGATGTACCTGAGACTCTGGTGGTCAGAAAAGACTGTAAAGTGCTCGCCCATCAGATAGTTCCGCCATGTCTTCAGAGCGAAGACCGATGCTGCTAACTCCCGGTCATGGGTAGCGTAGTTCTGCTCATGCAGCCTCAACTGACGTGATCCATAGGCAATCATGGCCCGCTCCTGCATCAGGACACACCCAAGTCCGGTCCCTGATGAATCGTAGTAGACTACGTATCCAACTCCCTCCTCAGGCAACCTCAAGATATGTGCGTTGGTCAATATCTGCCTCAGCTCCTGAAAGCTCTGCTGACATCTTTCTGACCACACAAAGGGTTTCCCCTTCTTCGTCAAAGCTAAGAGTGGCGCCATAACTCTGGAGAAGTCTGGCACAAATCTACGATAGTATCCATCTAGACCCAAGAAACTCCGCACCTCCGTCACGCTCTTGGGTGGATCCCAAGCTAGCACTACCACGATCATCGCGGGATCCACTGAAACTCCCACCTCAGAAATGATGTGCCCCAAGAAGTGGACCTCACGTAAACAAAACTGGAACTTCAAGAGCTTTCCATAAAGCGGGTGCTCTCGGAGTGTGTCTAGTACAACCCGCAAGTGGTAGGCGTGCTCCTCCTCCGTGGTCGAGTACACCAAAATGTCGTCGATGAAGACCATGACAAATCGATCGAGGTATGGCTGGAAGATCCTATTCATGAGGGTCATTAACACTGCTGGAGCATTGTTTATGCCGAATGGCATAACCAAGAACTCATAGTAGCCATACCGACACCTGAAGGCCGTCTTCTGCACGTCCTCGTCTCGAACTCTGAGCTGATGACAGCCAGACCTGAGGTCTATCTTCGAGAACCACCATGCTCCCTTGAGCTGATCGAAGAGGTCATCAATCCTCGGTAGCAGATACTTTTTCTTCACTGTCACCTGGTTCAGGTGACGATAATCGACACATAGTCGCAAGCTCTCGTCTGCCTTCTTGGCGAACAAAATCGGGAAGCCCAGGGTGAAACACTGGGTCAGATGAACCCCTTGCCCTGCAAGTCCTCCAACTGTACCCGTAGCTATCGAAGCTCAGCGGGGGCCATCCGATATGCTGGAGTGGATATCGAGGCTGTCCTAGGGTACAGATCAATGTAAAATTCTACCTCTCTGCGAGGAGGTAGTCCTGGAACGTCGTTGGGGAAGATGTCTGCATACAGATCCACCACTGCAGGAAAACTAGGACTCCGCACGTCAACTGCTCCAAGGATGAGGCTAGCCAACTGATGAGTGATGGGTTGTCCCCTACTCTGCGAGAGTCCCTCCTGTGCTGCAAAGGCTCCCTTCTCGCCGATGAAGGTGAACCTGCTCCCGTCGGTGCGCACACATCGCACCTTGTGCCTAAAACAGTCAATCTGAGCATGGAATGTAGATAACCAATCCATGCCCAAGATGACTTCGTAAGGCCTCGACGCCGCTACAAGAAGATCCTAGCCGAAGATCTCGCCTCCTAGAGTAAGCTCACACTGCTGTCACCAGTGCGTAATCGTCGAGTCTGCTCCCGTAGGAGTCTCTAGCCGTAAGGATCGAGCCAACGGCTCTGTCGGAATCTCCGAGCTCCGCACAAGGGCAGTAGCTATGAAAGAGTGACTCGCTCCTATGTCTATAAGAACTGCAGCAAGGGTGGAATATACATAGATCGTACGTCGAATCATCTCTGGCGCGCCGTGGTCATAGGCCTCCGCTACCTGGAGTTGTGCCTGTCTCTGCCCGCCAGCTCCCTATGGTCGGGGCGGACCTCCTGGTGGTGGTGGTGGCAGAGCCTCAAAGCGTCGCCAACCACCTGCTGCTCGGCCAGCTCCTCTACCTCATCCGCCACCTCCCTGTGGACCGCCACGGTCGACCCTCTTCTTCTTCCTGGGTGGCCCCTCCACCGTCTGCAGCTCCTCGATACGGTGGGTCGGGCAGTCACAAGCCAGGTGGCCCTGCCCGCCGCAGGCGTAGCACTGCCTGCCTCTCGAAAGACTGGCTCCGCGTTGTGTGCCCCGCACTGCTGAGCCAGTGTCCTGAGGTCATCTATGAGAGGGTCTGGTCTGCTTGGAACCCTGAGTCATCCGTCGGCTACCTGCTGCCGAAGACTCCGCTACCTGCCGCCCTGCGGTAGGTCTCACTGTGGACTCAGCCAGAAAGCTCTTGATCAGAAGGGCTCGCTCCAGTACTCCTGCCTGGGTCGGGATGCTGAGGGAGATCAGCGATGCCTTGATCTCGTGTCTCAGTCCCTGCTCAAAGGTCCGAGCCCAGAATAAGGGGTCCCATACCATGTCGGTCGAGTAGCGAGAAAGATCGGTGAACCTCGCCGCGTACTGGGCGACCGTCAAGCTGCCCTGCCGCAGCTGAAGAAGCTCCTGAATGCACACCACACAGAGGGTGGCCGGGACGAACTCTGAGCGGAAAAGGCTCTCTAAGTCTGTCAAGATGAGAGAGGCCTCATCGTGCACCTGGAGCATCAAGCTCCACCATCGTCCTGCTGCTGCGTGCAGTAGGCTCGCCGCGAGGATCACCATGAGGTCTGCTAGTGTCCTCACTAGCCTGAAAACTCGAACGACCACCTCCAGCCAGTCCTCGGCTGCCTGGGGGTCCGTCTCCCCACCAAACCTGGGTGGTCTCTGGCACTGGAACTCATGCAGAGCTCCGAGGCGACGTGCATCGTCAGCGGTCGGTGCTGGAAGCATCGGGGGCTTGGCGGGTAATGGTACCGTCGGTGCCTCTGCTGTCAACGGGCCCTGTACCGAGGCCTCGTCGCTCGGCGGGTTGTCGTCGCGCTCTACTCTCGGAACCCTAGCTGGCTACTGTCATTGGGCCATCCTGAAAAGTAAACAAGTGCGCCACGGTCTGAACAGTATACCTGGTGAGCAGACACAAGTAATCACAAAGAAAACTTGAAACACACATGCAATCAATGTTTTCGTGCATTAAGTCGGAAATCAGAAGTCAGGGTCCTGGTGTATGGATACGTCGGCCGCCGCACCAAAACTGGACTCCCTGGACTGATAACCACAGTCAATACGCTAAACACTATTGCTTATCATAGAAGAAAGATCAGAGTCTGCGGTAGAACCGACCGCCTCTGATACCAATTTGTCACGACCCGTCCTTGGGGCCCGTGCTGTGACTACCCCAAGCCCGCCTTCCATAGGCCAGGGGCTGGCGACTAGCACCAAGGAGTAAATCCTGGAAAAAGGGAAGGCATTGCCTTTGAAAAGTAAATAAGCACCACAGAGTAAGCAAGCGGAAAAGTAAACACTAAGTAAAAACTGTAACAAGTTGTGCTGAAAGTAAAAGGGGCCGGAAATACAAGCCCAACTGTAAAGTACAACTGAAAGGGAAAAACAGAAACCGAAAAGAAAATCTGCAGCGTCGATCCGTCCTCTGGAAGTCCCACATGAAGGGTGGGTACAGATATCCTCCACTGCTCCTCGGGTCCACCTGACCGCTCCGAGTACGTCCCGCCCAGTGTTCCACCTCCAGGTATCGTCCTGCTCCGCACGCCTCCACCACGATCAGCGCTGTCCGTCGTCTGCAACCAACACAACGTAGTGCGGGCAAAGACCATGTAGGGGTGAGTATAAGCTACTCAGTAGGGACCCCGAGACCCCCGAAGGTCTCCCGAAATCCACAAAGGATAAACCACAATGGAAAGATACAATCACGAAGTAACAACCGACACTGCTTAGGTATATGCCCATACATATACCTAAGTCATCAATTCCGGTTCGGCTCCAACATCCGAGCCCAAGTACAACCCAGTCCACATAGGAAAGCAAAATGTAAACCCACACAGGATAGCTCAACACAATCCACAAAGGAGAGTAAAACAGTAAATCCACACAGGATAGTTCAACACAATCCACAAAGGAGAGTAGCACAAGATTCAGCTCACACATGTATACTTCTTCGGATGACGATATAGATGATCACGGATCCATCTAAGTCGTCGGACCCACAAAGGATCGATAGGTAATAACCCCCGAAAAGACCCACATAGGATCGGGCCCACACAGGACCTGTAGGCGCTGGCTCACACAGAACCGCTGAGCGCTGACCCACACAGGATCGGACCCACACAGGATCGGGCCCACACAGGACCTGTAGCACTGATCCACAAAGGATCGCTGAGTGCTGTAGTCATCGCAGTCCACTGAGGATCTCTGCACAGTCTTCATCGCAGTCCACTGAGGATCTCTGCACGGTCGTCGTCGGAGTCCACTGAGGATCTCTGCACAGTCGTCGTCGGAGTCGCAGCCAGCACTAGGGTTCCCGCACACTGCAAACTCGTTCGGGAGGGTCTGCTCCACGAGCCGAGAGGCTGATACATCAACTGACACAAAGTCCAAAGTTGATGTATCCAAAAGTTCCGTATCGTCAACAAGAACTCAACGTCGCAGACGGCGCGTCAATCGGACGCCCGGTCTGAGAGTTATTGGATTTTTCGTCCCAGGGGCCCGGTTGGTTTTTAAGTCAAAACCAACCCGACCATACTCCACCTGCGTCCAAACCTCGGGCGGAGTGAGCCAAAAGATCCGTCTCACTTATAGGAAATCAACAAAGCTGACGGCACGTCAATCGGACGTCCGTAGCTCAAGATATGAGTGTTACCGCTCTGAGGGCCCGGTTGGTTTCGTGTACGAACCAACCCGGCTGAACCCAAAGTATTCTGAAACCTTGAGTGTGATATACCGAAACGACCGTCTCGATCCAAGGATCGTGTTTCCGCTGACGGCGCGTCATTCAGAAGCCCGTAGCTCAAGTTACTAGCAAAAGATCGAAAATGGTCCGAAGTCGGGGGGTCCAGGCCCGGGCCGACCCGGCCCGACCACCCCCCCCCCCCCCCCCTGGGTCGGCCGAACTGGGTCGACCCAAACCGGTCCCACCCAGCCAGACCCGGTCCGGCCCGGCCAGGGCATGGCCCGGCCGGTCGGACCAGCCTGGCTCGGCTCGGCCGAGCGGCCGAGTAGCTGGACGCCGCGGGGCGCCGCCCCCGCGGTTTGGACATGTCACGGCCCCGCGTGGGGCCACGTTGGTTAAATCGGATGCGGAATGTCGCCGCGTCCCGTGCGGGCGAGCCGGACTCGTGTGGTCGCGGGTCCGCGGGCTGCCGCCGCCACGGTTGAAGCCGCGGCGGCTCTGTCCGGCGGCGCACCGGGGCGCCGCTGGCCGCTTCCACGGGCCACCGGAGTTGCTCCGGTGGTCCGTTTTCCTTCCCGTATGCGCTGTTGTTCCTCCTGGGTTCCGTTCTCCACTGTGGGATCGTCAAAATGCCCTTGCATCACGTTTCTCCATTGCCCGCCAAATCCGCACAACCACGAAGAACGGCAGAGGGTTATCAGGCCGTGTTCATTTGGCCCGCACCCTCCGCGTTAGATAAAAACCACAGGAGAATTATTCAACAGATGAAACGACAATTTTAAAAAACATTAAAATTGTTCATATGAATCTGGTTCTTTAAATTTTAAAGAAACGTTCACGGGAATAAAATACAAAAGGGGTATTTCCGAAATAAATCCCTACCTCATCAAGTCGTCGCACGCGTTCTTCGCAGAATTGCTCGTCGCGGAAGGAGGGGATCGTCCCGTCGTCGCGGAAGGGCATCGCGTCGTCGCGGAAGGCCGTCGCGTCTCGCGGAAGGGCGTCACGTCGTCACGGAATCCGGTGTTGCGTCGACGAACTCAGCGGACCAATAAACAACAGATTTAATTATAAATAATTAAATCCGTGTTTTGTAAAAAACCACAAAGGAGATTTAAAAAAGAAACCCAAGATCTCTTACCTCAAGCAGTTGGAGATTGGAGATCGGGGCAGGGAAGAACGTCTCGGATGAAGCGTCATCAAACTCTGAGGGTGACAGAGTTCTTCGCATTCTTTGCGTTCTTCGCGAAGGAGGATGAAGGCACATGAATTCTGTCAGATCCTCTCAACGTGCAATCCTCCAAATGTCATGTTGGTCTTATTTTATTATTACGCCAACAAATGAAAAAGAGGTAAGTAACGACCCATTAATTCAACGAAAGAAACTTCCCATTTAATTCATGAATAAAACCGCCCAATTAAATGGTGCGTTAAGAATTTAAGAAAACATGTCAGTTGACTTTCATAATGATGGGTTTTCGTGGGTGCGTTATTTAGCGGAAAAGAAATGGGGGGGTTCGTGCGGGCCCGACCTCACAAATATCCTACCAAAGGGTAGGATATTTTGGAATAGCACCCTATCAGTTTCAACTCAGTTTAAGTGGCTTTCAAGTGGCTTCAAGTGGCTTAAGTGAAATAAAATAAAGTTTGTCTAACAATTTATTTTATTTCATAACTTTAAGCCCAAAAATTAAAAACTACACCTGAGAAAACGCAACTCCGGAAGAGGTGTTTCTAAGAAAATATCGGCGCTGCGATTTCATCGGTGCCCTCAGAATTCGATTCTGGGCATCGGTTCAAAAGTTAGAAAAACCCGCTCGTCCGTTCACTGAACGTACCTGAGCCAAACTTCGTAAAATGATTCTGGGCACACCGGGCCTCGGAATTAGGTGCCGTCAGAAACTGCGTTCTTGTAAAATTTCAAAGAAAATTAAGAAAAAAAATTTCCTTGAAATTTATGGTTCTTTACAATCTACCATCATTTTCTCTTCAACATTCCATCCAGATATCTTTTTTAAAGACTAGCTTCCAGAGGACTATGGTGTTGATTGAGTCAATTGTGCTGTAGCAAAAGCAGATGGGGGTATAGTTGGTTGTCTCAATTGTTCTCGGATTGTGGCATGAGTTTAGTTCATTGTATTTCAATTCATCCGATCTCAAAAAATTTGCATGACTTTTCAAGAAACTTATTTCCATTCATCTCCTATTATAGGAGAAGTAATGGAAACATATTCTACTTGTGCTGGTTGATTCCCCAACTTTACTTTCCCAGATTCTTCTATTTTCTCACAATGTCTTGAATATAAATCAATCCTGAATGGTTTTCCCTAGTGTCTGGTGAATGGGTAAATAATCTAGATGATCATCAAGACCAACTTGGTTAGGCCTCCTGGTCTCTAGAAGATGGAGAAAGTCATTGTCTATAGATGCTATAAAGTATCCATGGATATTCTCATCTCTTAATGAATATCATTTATTCTTTTTTCTCCATGAATTTATTTTTCATGGGTCCCCTCCACTCATTCTGACAAGGTGTGGGTTACTGTTGATTCATAGAGGGTTTTGCATGATATGGTATAGGTTTTAGAGCTAGATCCATCATAGATGTTGTCTTAAGTGTGATTGATTCTGCCTCAACCTTTTTTACTCTTTTCCCTATGCATGATAGATTCATTCAGAACTTGAGCCTAGTATATTATATATAATATTACATTATTTTGGGAATTTTGGTGAGATCCCAAAACTCCCTTATATATTTTACCAGGATGAGAATCATTAACAACTCATCATGGAGGCTGTCTATGAAAAGAGAAATCAAATACTATTAGGGAATCTATATTCTTAGGGAGTAGATCATCCCTTTCCAAATGGAAATAAAATCTGAAAACCTCTAATTCTCTCATTTTTTTGTTTGAAAGGTCAAGGATCATTTTATTTGGAATTTTTATTATAAGTAAAAGAGAAAATTCCAGAAAAGGTCTTTATATCTCATGATTGACCATGTTGGACAACTAGCATATGACATTAAGGTCAGGTGTTTCATGATTTGTAAGAAGCATCTAAATTTCACTACTTCTTATTATGTGGGGGTTCCCATAATGGGATCACAACAGGACAAAAGTGTTTCAGTTTTGTTATGGGCCTCATAATCCATTAAATATTGGAAACATATGACTCCCCAAATTTGTGGGGAGTAGAATGTAAGTTTCCCATTCAGGGTAAGGTTTTTTCTCTAGATGCACTATTGTACTCTATTCCTCCAAATATCCAAGTTGAGATGTCATTTATTCAATGGTGTTAATAATCCATTAATGAATGTTTGGATATATAGCAGTTTGAATAGGGGAAGTAGTGGGAAGTGAATGATATACAGGCTCTTCCAATATTTGTGGTTGAAAACTGGTAGGGTACACCATTTTCGGGTTCACCTAAATTTGTTTTTTCACTATTGGATGAAATCCTTTATATCCATCCCTGATTTTGTTTAGGTAGACTAATGGTCCAGTATCATGGTTAAAATGATACTTATATATTGAAAATATGCACTTGGAGTCATACCGGTCACACTATGCATCATATTGAGGTGAGGCTGATTATTACACATCAAAAATGACTTATGGATCATTTTCCAAAAGTATAAAAACAATCTGAATGTGTTTTCATAGTTTTGAGTACGTCGCTTGTATTTTTTATTAAAATAACATTTTAAACTAGAAACATGAACTTTGAATCATAACAGTCACATCATGTGTTGATTTTATGTGATATTGATTCCTACAATTCAAAAATTACTTATGAATCATTTTCCAAAATTATAAATAAAATTTAATCATGTTTACTCAGTTTTTAATGAGTGACACTTTTTAAACTAAAATGTCAATTTTAAACTGATAACGAACACATTGAGTCATATCAGGCACATCATGTGTTATATTGAGGTGTGGTTGATTACTACACATTAAAAAATACTTATTGATTTTTTCCAAAAGTATCAAAACAATTCAAATGATTTTTCTCAGTTTTGAGTAGGTCAGTTGTCCTTTTTACTAAAATTGATGTCAATCTTAAATAAAATGATGCACATGGAGTCATATCAATCACACCATGAATCATATTGAGGTCTGGATAATTCTTACACCTCCCAAATGGCTTATGGATAATTCTCATAAATTATCAAAACAATATGAATTTTTTTAATCAATTTTGAGTACTTCACTTGTATTTTTTACTAAAATATCATTTTAAACTGGAAACACACACTTTCACTCATACTGATCACATCATGTATCAGTTTGACATGATATTGATTCATACATGTCATAAATGACTTATGAATCAATTTCCTATATTATCAAGAAAATATGATCATGTCTTATAAGTTTTTAGTGAGTATCATTTTTTGAACTAAATTGTCGATTTTAAGCTGATAATGAACACATTAAGTCATTCCAAGAAAATCATGTATCATATTGAGATTAGGATTATTAATATAGATAAAAAATTAATTATGGATCATTTCCCTAAAGTATCAAGAAAATATGAATGTTTTCTTGGTTTTGAGTAGGTTAGTTGTCCTTTTTACTAAAATTAATGTCAATTTTAAATAAAAAGACATAATTGGAGTCATATCAGTCACAATATGATTTTTGTTGAGGTTTGGATAATTATTATGTGTTTTAAATTGATTATGGATCATTTTTATAAAGTATCAAAATAATCTGAATGCTTTTACTCAGTTTTGAGTACATTACTTGTATTTTTTACTAAAATGTCATTTTAAATTGAAAACATGCACTATGACTCATACCGATCACATAATGTATCCGTTTGACATGAGATTGATTCCTAAACATAAAAAAATAAATTATTAATAAATTTCATAAATTATCAATAAAATATGAGTGTGTTTGTTCAGTTTTTATTCACTAACATTTTTTTAACTAAACTATCAATTTTAAGCTGATAACGGACACAATGAGTCATACCAGGCACATTTTGTATCATATTGAGGTGAGGATGATTCTAAAATGTCAAAAATAACTTAATGATATGTTCTATAAATTATAAGAACAATAATAATGTGTTTTCTAGGTTTTGGGTAGGTCAGTTGTCCTTTTTAATAAAATTGATGTCAATTTTAAATAAAAAGGCACACTTAGAGTAATTCCAGTAACATCGTGTGTCAAATTGTGGTTCGTTTGATTCCTACATGTAACAAATGAATTATGTATAATTTTACTAATTCATCAAAATAATATAAAATCTTTTTATTGGTTTTGAGTAGGTCATTTGTCTTCATTATGAAAATTGATATCAATTATAAATAAAAAGATGCACTTGGAGTTATATCGGTCACATCATCCATCTGATTAAGTTGAGGCTAATTACTACATGTCCTGAATTTCGAATGGATCATTTTCATAAAGTATAAAAATAGTAATAATTCATTTACTTGGTTTTTATTACATCACTTTTCTTTTTTACTATAATGTTATTTTAAACTGGAAACATGTACTTTAACTCATACTGATCACATATTGTATTGATATTATGAGAGGAAAATTCCTACATGTCACAAATGTCTTATTAATTAATTTTTTAAATTATCAAGAAAACCCAAGAATGTTTGATCATTTTTCAAAGAGTAACATTTTTTGAACTAAAATATCAATTTTAAACTCATAATGGACACATTGAGTCGTATTGGGAACATCGTGTATCAGATTGAGGTGTGAATGATTCATATACATAAAAAATTACTTATGGATAATTTACCTAAATTATAAAAAATAATTTGAATAAATTTTCTTATATATTAGTAGGAAAGTTTTCATTTTTGATAAAATTGATGTCATTTTAAAATAAAAAGATGCACTTGGAGTCATACTGGTCACATCACGTGTTGGATTGAATTACGAATAATTCATACAGGTCTAAAATGAGTTATTTATCATGTTAATAATGTATCAAAACAATATAAATGTGTTTTATCAGTTTTGAGTATGTCACATGTTTTTTTTACTAAACTTTCATTTTAAACTAGAAACATGCACATTGACCCAAACTGATCACATCATGTATCTGTTTGATGTGATTCTAATTCATACATATCAAAAATTAATTATGAATCAATATAATAAATTATAAAGAAAATATGTGCACATTTACCTTTTTTTCCTTGAGTGGCATTTTTTGAACCAAACTATCGATTTTAAACTAATAAAAGACGCATTGAGTTGTAATAGTTACACTATGCATCGAATTGAGGTGTGTTTGATTCATACATGTCTCAAATGACTTAAGTTTCATTTATATAAAGTATCAATAAAATAAGAATATTTTTCTCATTTTTTAGTATGTTAGTTCACATTTTTAATAAAATTAATGTCAATTTTAAATAAAAATAAGCACTTTGAGTCATACCGATCACACCATGTATCAGATTGAGGTGTGGTTGATTCCTACACATCATAAAGTCTCAAAAAAATACTAAATTCCAATATAAACATGATTTCATTCTCTTTATATATCAAACTTCCAACACTGGATATTGACTTGATGTTCCTATAAAAAAACCTTTATTGTTGTAGAAAATTAGAAGAAAAGAGGAAGCTCATGTGCCCATTATATCATGATAAGTCACCAAAATGGGAACATGATCTTCCTCTACTCTTTTGTATTTCAACAACGATAATGGTTTTTTGTCTAACAACATTGAATCAATATGTGTTGTTGGTAGCTCAACAATGAAAGGAAATGAAAATAGAAAATGTTGATACATTAGCAGAAATAATCATTTTATCTCTTTTTTTATTTTTGTAGATATTTAAAAGAAAAATATGACTTTCCACTCTGTGAAAATAAATAAGTATTAGATAAAAATTATATGGAAATTTACTTAAAAATATTTGATAAAATGATGAAAAAATTAATTAAATAAGTAGTAGGTATTAAACTTTTCCTGATGGTTATAGGCATTCTTGATTCATTTCTTTATTATAATTATCTCAGTTATAGGATCGAAGTCCAATCCCTCACGAGCATGCGAAGCTTCAAAAACAACCACCCAAACATTAAAAAAATAATCCACTTGTACAAAAAAAACAATTATTATATGATTAATACTAAAAATAAATAAATTATACACAAATATGAAAAAATTAATTAACTTTAGGGATAATTATTTTACTATCAAAAAATTGTTGACCAAGGGATATGCTGATTGTAAATCAAGAATGATGATAAAAAATGAAAATAGATCTCAATAAATAGTTAATAATTAAGTGAGGAGTATTAAGAGAAAATAATATAGATTGTATTGAATCTTTGAATAGTTCAAGTGAAATTAAAGTTATCCTATTGGGTTCAAAAAATATTCAATTTTTACAATAAATAAATAAATTAACATAAGATATTCATTATCAAAGGTTAAAGTTATAGATAATTCTAATAAGGGAACCTTAACATTTCATTGTTTCAAATATTTTTTATATGTTTTGAAGAAATTAGGAAATTGAATTTAATAAAAGAATTAATCTATTATGGGTGTTATCCTTGGAATTCATCCAAAGGTGAAAGTTAAAGAAAATTTTCATCCTCATCAACTCATCTTACGAATAGTTATCATTTCATTATTTTGTTTGGAACTCATCCTCTATCTCTTAAGGACTTTCACCACTATTTCTTAAAATATTCAAAGTAGTAGTCATCTATATGATGACTACTTATCATAGTAGTATAAGAAACATAAATGATATGGGGAATGAGTCCCAAGAAACAAATTGGAATCATAAAATTTTAGGATATGAAACTAATGAGGATGATAGTTGTACTCTATTATGTTCTCTAAAAGAAGTAATGCATCCCATTTTTCAGAAATAAATAGATGTTAATCGTATATTCCTAAGGGTGGAACCAAATAGAAATGTTAAATAATGTAAAGATTGTAGTTGGATTAAATTAAAACATACATAGTGTTTATTAGATGTGTCATGAAAGAAATGAAGTGATTTTTAAGAAGTATTAATTAGTAGGTTTTCATTTCAAATATGGATATATTTTTAACAACTATAAGAAATACAATCAATGTTGAAAAAAATTAATAAAATTTCATTCATGATCAAAAAGTTTTGACGAAAACTCGAAGCAGTAAGAATATACAAAAACCTAATTTTTTCCCAAGTACGGCCTAAATCATTTGGAGATGTTGAAAAGGATTAAAATTGGATAAAATATATACATGAAAACTTTGATCTAAATAAGAACAATGTGAGGTGGTAAATTGTTCCAAGGATGGAAGATTGAAATATTATCAGAACCAAGTGGGTGTTCATTAATTAATTCATTGACTATGGAAAAGTGGATCAAAATAAAGAATGGATAGTGTGAAAGGGGAAATCCTATATTAATGGAATTTATGTTTTGATAAATTTACTCCCATATCCTAATTGGAAACTATTTGATTTTTTTTCTATTTTGGTGAAAATGTAGTTAAAATTATACCAAATGAATGTCAAATCCATGTTCCTCAATGAATTTATTAAGGGGGGAGTATACATTTAGAATCTGTATGGGTTTATTATGGATGAAAATGAGATAAAGGTGTTACGGTTAAATAATTCTTTGTATAAGATAATAAAATCAATGAGGAACTAGGATTTAAAGTAGGATCAATACCTAAGAATGCTTGGTTTTTAGAGAGGTAGAGTTTATCACACCTTTTACATCAAAAAGAAGAATGATTAAAGGATATTGGTACTCATATATGCCGAAGACATAATATTTTGGTATTGGATAAAGCACAATGAAATTTTTTTTGGATAATATAAGGTACAATATCGAGATGTCTATGATGGGTGAAACATTTTACTTGTTTATTAGAGAATCAAGGAAATAATATCACGTTAATTTCTCAATAAAAATTTAAAAAATTAGTACCCAATTGATTTGTAATGGAATATTCCAAACTAATGACAAAATTGACCGCTATCTAGACAAATTTTCTAAAATTTGATGATTATTAAGAGGTATATTTCATGTAATATAGGTATTGGGAGCCCATTATACCTCACAAAAGCATGACCCAATATTGGGTTTGATATAATTCAAGTTGGAGAGTACCAATGTTGTTTTAGGGACAACCACATGCTATTGGGGAAGACGATGCTGCAATATATCTAAAAAATGAATTTTAGGTTGTTTTATTATAGGATAGTGAAACTAGACTTGTTGGGATACAATGTTGTGGGATGAGAATGGTTAATGGATAATTGAGAGAAATTAGAGATATTGAAAAACATAGATTTCATTCGAGCCTTGGTTTCATTCAACCCTTGAATTTATCTATACATGGATTCAAGCCTTGGAATAGTTGGATCCTTGATTCTAGCCTAGATTAGAGCTTGGATTTGACAATAAGGAGCATCAGCAGTAGGTCGCTTCTTTAGAGATCTTTGAATGTTGAGAAATGGTTCGTGATTGTTAGGGCTCTTAAAATATATCATGACTCTTTTATCAACGCTTCCAAAAAAGTGATCACAAAGATACCTTTTATCAATGCTAAGTTAATAAGCATTGATAAATACTTGTAATAGTTTTTTAAAAATAATACTTTTTTTAAAAAGAATAATTATTATATATAATTACAATACTTATAATAATACTTTTCATCAAATAATAATTTTATAATTATTTGAATATATAATTATTTATTAATAATTATATAAATACTTTAAAAAATAATATTTATATCATTATATATATATAGAAATTTAGTAAATATATTAATTATTTAAATAAATTTATTATAAATTTATAATTATTTATTTATTATTATATAAATACTTTTTAAACAAATATTATTTATTGATTTATAATTATAAATATATAAAAAATTTAAATAAACATTTATAAATATATTTATTTTTAAATATTTTTTACAAATGTATTTGTAACATTATTAATGAATATTAATCTTAAGTTCATGCATGTTAAAAATTAGTAAAATTGATTAATTAAAAATGGGTAAAATATTGAAAATTTGGATAAGTTTGATTAATATAAATAATTAAAAATGGGATATATATTGAAATAAAGATGAATAAATATAGAAAATATTAAAACATTGTAAATAAATATATATATAAAATAAATAATATAAATTGATTAAATTCCAAAAACAAATATTTGGGTGTGTGTGTGTGTATATGAAATTCATTAATTATATATATATATATAATCAATATAATACATTTGATCTATGTTAAATTGAAAAATTGAATGATATTCAATTATTTCTATTAATCGATGCAATTAGTCTTTATTTATTATTCATATTAAATTTTAATTATAAATCATTATTCACTAAATATATTACTATTTAATGTATAACATAAATAATATTTTTTATTATATAAATCATATTTATATACATTTATATATAGATTTATATTTAATATATACTATTTATTAACATTATCAGTAATTATTTAATCAATAAAATGTTCAATGTTTTCCTCAATTTAGTTATTTTTAATTTTTATTTGTTTAATTTTTATTTTACATATATCTATATATTTAATAAATTCTATTTTTAATTTATATATATTTTAATAAATTTATTCACTTTTATCAATAATTATATAATTAAAAAATATTGTCATTTTAATTAAATATTTTTTTATTTTTTATTTAATTATTTCATTTTATTCAATTTTTTATCCGCGCAAAAAAATGTTCTAATAAAGGATTCTTTTATGGGTGCTAAAAAGAAATCGCTGATAAAGTGTGTCCTTTATTAGTGATAAACATAAAGCAATGATAAATGACACCCTTTATCAGTACTCAAAAAAATGTGCTGATAAAGGTTTCCTTTTATCATTGCTAAAAAAAATCTGATGATAAAGGGCACCTTTATCACCTCTTTTTTCTAATGTTGATAAAAGAAAACATTTTTTAAGGCTTGTTTTGTAGTAATGAAACTAGCTTTGTTTTTTGGTGTATGATTTACCTATTTATGTTTGATTTCTTGTAACAATGCCTTGATGGATGGATTTTGATGCGTGGAATAATTCATTCTATTATTATAAAACTATTTATTATTATCTGTGTGATTTTTTTATGTCATCCAGGGATATATTCCTCTTAAATGATATTTTTTATATGGATTATTTTACTATTTTTTATCTCTACCAAATAATTCATGTTTTACTTTTTCCATAATATCTTCTATTAGTCCATTTCTCTTATTGGACAACTAAACTCACATTGGTTAATTTTTCCATTCACTAAGATACTAAGAAGGATTCTATAAATGTTTTTAGGGATATATTATAAGAAATAAAAATATCTCACTAAAATTTGAAGTTTTATTTCATGTCTTAAAATGTAATGTAATAATCATATATGTGTGTAGTGCCCTATGAATGATAACCTATTTATTCATTTTATATGAGATATCTTATATATTTTACCAATTTAGTATGTTAACCATCATATATGGGGTACTGATGATAGGTTGTTGCATCTTGAGATTATGGAAGGTGTCTTTAAAAAGTGTATTTAGTGGAAGTCAACTAATAATAAGTGTCAAGGTCTGGATATCGATGTCGTTCATATGATATATCCTACCCTAGATGATTGGACTCATAAGAATCAATCAATGCATTTGTTTAAAAATAAGGTTATATTTTCAATGTATGTGGATGATGAGGTTATATGGATCATATTTTCCTTTCTCGTAATATTGGAAGGGGTATTCAAGAAGTATATGGCCCCCCACATTATTGGAAGTAATTAAATTGATTACCTCCTTGGGGTGGGAAGGGTGGTTGTTTCCGACGCTTTCGCCGGGGCGCGCACGCATCCGTCCACGGAGGAGGAGGACACGCGGCGCTTGTTGCCCTGCATTCCCGCTTTCCAAAGGCGGGCGGCATTCGCTCCTTATCCAGGGACGTCTGCTCCTTGATCGAAACGGGATGATGGGATGTCGGTTCTTCCTTCTGTGGATTCCTCCTCAGAACTCGTCACCTAGTCCGGGTCTCCCTCATAGATTTCATACGTAGTTCGTGAAACTCTTCCCAGTGCCTTGTTTCCATGGACGCCGGTTAATTACACTGCTTCTGTCAGGACATTCCAAAGGGTCTGGTCAGGGTAGCAACCTTCAGTCGGAGGAGTATCCACGTTGAGGCATCAGTAGCGTGTCTGGATGCTGGGGAACCTGGCATGTCTGTCTATTATCCCTGGTCATAGGGCTTCTCGAGGGCGTGGAAGCCCGAGACATCCCACATTGAGTGCGGGGAATTATATGCCATAGACACATATCTGAGGTTTTCCTCAGATTCCCGTGTTTAACACAGGGTACGCCACGAGTTTAACGTCTAGCGGAGACGGGTCAACCCGATCAGAGCATTAGCTAGAATAGATCGGATTGAGGGGTTTCCCTTGAAGGGATGCCAATACCGGGGCCAGCCCATGGGCGGCTGTGAAAAAGAGCGTACCGACATGGTCTCACCGAGATATGACGGTCCGAGCGAGAATCAGGATGGGTGATAGATGGATGAATGAAGTCGAGGGGGAATGAAATGGGACCATCGCAGGGGCGATAGTGAAGTTGGGCTTGAGCCTTGAAGAGGCTTCCTACGTATCCCCATGGCAGGGAATCAAAGTCCGCGTAGTTCGGGATGGTGCCGGTAAACCGACGTGAAGGTGGACCTTGGTCCGATGGGCATCGTCAGCGTACCGACGTGAAGGTGGACCTTGGTCCCATGGGCATCGTCAGCGTACCGACGTGAAGGTGGACCTTATTCCGATGAGATATGGGCTTGAACCTCGAGGAGGCTTCCTACGTACCGTGCCTTGACATGGATCAAAGACCTCGTAGTTCAAAGGGTTTCGTCGGTGAACCGACGTGAAATCAGACCCGTGGGTCCACTAGTCATGGGCTTGAACCTTGTGAAGGTTTCCTACGTACCATGCCTTGACATGGATCAAAGTCCTCGTAGTTCGGATTGAAAATGGGGACTTGGCACACTGACAAGGAGACGGTCTGGGCCAATGATTGTTGGGCTTGAACCTCGGGGAGGCTTCCTACGTACCATGCCTTGACACGGATCAAAGTCCTCGTAGTTCTGGTTTTAAAATACAGTTTAACGTCATGCGGGACGGGGGTGAACTGACGTGAATGATGATGGGTGGCTTGAACCTCAGGAAGGCTTCCTATGTACCATGCCTTGACATGGATCAAAGACCTCGTAGTTCATATGGGGGCTTTGTCGGCGGACCGACGTGAAGGTGGAACTTGGTCCAATGAGTGGTGGGCTTGAACCTCTGGAAGGCTTCCTACGTACCATGCCTTGACATGGATCAAAGACCTCGTAGTTTATATGGGAATGGGTGTGTAGTTTAATGTTATGCGGGACAAGGGGCATACAGTTTAACGTCATGCTGGACGAGGGCGAAACTCGACGTGAATGAACGACTGAGTAATGTGGCTTGAACCTCATGGAGGCTTCCTACGTACCATGCCTTGACATGGATCAAAGTCCTCATAGTTCAAATGGGATGAGTTGCAACGACTTTCCATTGGACCAAAATGCAGTTTAACATCATGCTGGATGGGGATGGGACCCGACGTGAATAAATGACGGGTGGGCTTGAACCTCATGGAGGCTTCCTACGTACCATGCCTTGACATGGATCAAAGTCCTCGTAGTTCTCTTAGGGTGGGGGGTCAGGGTCGGTGCTCACTCTAAGCCCACGTGAGTCATGATCGGTGTGAGAAACAAGAGGTTGCAAGGACCTGACGATCACGTCACGAAGGATGCGTCCGTGAGAAGCGAAGAGGGGCTTACGCGTTAGGCGGCCCATGGTGTTGTGACTTACTCCAGGATGGAGGCCCATGGTGTTGGGACTTACTCCAGGATGGAGGACCATAGTGCGACAAAGTGCAGCGAAAGAGGGATTTGGGACCAATAATGGGAGGTGCCTCGTTCTTTATCATGCCCTCCACTGACCTTGGTAGTGGGGAAGTACAGAGATTCAGAGGTGCAGCCATCCGTTGGGGAACTAGGGTCACCCTTCTCCTATGAACATACGCCACTCCAATAAAGAGGATATCATCCCTTGTGGATGGGTGATTCAATTCCTTTGGATACGAGTGGTGTAAAGAATGTTCGAGCATGGGGACCCTTCGTGAGAGGCACGAGGTCGGGTCACAGTTTAACGTCATGTGTTGAGGACTTGGTGCTTGGCAGTTTAACGTCCAGCAGCTCGGACGAGGTAGGTTCACTCCGCACCCCTAGGACTTACATAACCGGTACCCTCTAGTCCTTGGGAAGGGAAGGCACCAGTAAGGCCATGGTTAAGGGGGGTTGTGGAACAAACCATCAAGGGGTCCACGTTAGCGTGGCTATGTGAAGAAGCAGTAGCCGTTAGCGTGCCTATGCGAAGAAGCATTAGGCGAAGCAACGCTACGGGTGGTATTGTCCATGGGACTTTGAAATCACATCGTGCAAACCTGGAGGGTCGCATGGGAAGAGAAATCTCTAAGAAAAGGAGTGTGCTTCTTGAAGTGGAGTGCCTTGGCCTTGGCATGGGGCATAGGTGTGAGTGGGAGGTGCTTCGCGAAGTGGAACAGTGTTTGCGGAGCACTGCCTCGCGAAGAAGGGGTGCCTCGTGAAGCAGGGTCCTGCGAAGCAGTGTGCTTTGCGATGTGTAGTGATCCTGCCTTAGCATAGGGATCACTAGTCTGGTTTGGGTGTTTCTCGAAGCATAAACGCTCCGCGGCTGCCCGGGTTCCCTTGGGAATCCCCTTCCTTCGCGAATTCCCTTGAGCTTCGCGAAGGGCATCCCTCTCGGAAGAGGGGCTCAAAACAAGACAAAGCAGAGGCATCTCGTGAAGTAAAAGTACCTTGCAGAGCTCATGATTCCCAGGGCAAAGAGTGCTTCACAATTCGGGAGAGCAGAAGCTGAAAGATCGGATTGTCCGTCCTTCAAGACTCAGGGGGATTCCAGTATTTATAGGGAAGGGGCGCCGCGAAGCAAAACTCGCGCGCTGCCTCTGGAGCTTCGCGGCGGGCTCACGAATGTCAAATGTGTTCGCAGAGAGTTACCGCCTCTGGAGCTTCGCGGTGGGCTCGCGAACGTCAAATGTGTTCGCGTAGTGTTACTGCCTCTGGAGCTTTGCGAGGTCGCGATGATCGGGGGCGCTTCGCGTCGGGGCTTCGCATCGGGGCTTCGCGAGGAAGTGCGCCAGCCTTCTTTTTCATGCCCTATTTTGGCGCCAACAAATGCCCCCCCCCCCTCAGACTTGGAGCCACGGAGGGTGAAGGGTCGAAGTCTGAGGGAAAATTTCCAAAATTGTCAGCGGTTCGCGAAGCGGCTTCATGAAGGGGGGCCCACGGTGTTGACCGGGCCACGGATGCAGACGCACCGTGATGCTCCGCGCGGGTTAGGTGCTTCGCGATGCTCCAGGGTCTCCGCCTATAAATAGGGGGGTCGACCTCTTTTGTCTTCAGGTGAATTTCTTTTCTTTTTGTGCTCTCGACTTCACGAAGCTCCGCGTACTCCACGACAGCCCTCTGTGAATCGAGCTTTGCAACGAACCGTGAGTCTCTGACTCCGCGTCTGCGCCAAGTGAACTTCTGCTTGTTGGCCTTGTCCAGACTTTGCGGCTTGGTCTCACAACCGATCTTTGTGATCCGCGCTTCGCGATTCAGCTTCACGGTTGAGCTTCGCGACCCAGCTGAAAAAATTCTTTTATGAGGGCCGGAATCGAAATGGCTCGTCAAGAGACTGTATTGGGGGTGCTTGCAGATGCTGCCCGTCGGGATGAGATGGCCAACCGTCCGGGCCTTGGGGAGATAGTTCGAAGCCATTCAGGCCACACTTCTTTGACAGATCTACTATCGGAGGGTCAGAAGGATTATCCACAGTGCAAGAAACTGCCATTGTACGGCTTTGGGCTGAGGGATGACGTCTTTATCCCTGAGGCGAGTAGGGACGAACCAGCTTGCTGGTTCAAGAGCATACCATGCTAGCACCAATGGTTTAGGGCGGCCGATGGTCATGCATAAGAGAACTTCACACCCGTCACCGCTGACTGTCTCTACAACCATCTGAACGACATTGACGGGAGGCCACTGCGGCCGGAGATGTCCCCTCCTCTCTATCGTACCATGCTGAAGGCGGCTTTGCAGGATTCGAAGAAGGGATGGTCCGATGAGTGGGACCTATGCTAGGGTGGAAAATTTACTGAAGACTGGGCCTGGGCCTACTAGGTAGGCGCCTCATGCGAGGAGTTTGGGGCCGAGATGAGGAGAGAGGGGTTGTATGAGGCAGCATGGGCCTCCCAATTCCACATTTACCAACCAAAGCAACTGATGCCGGAACTGCTGAGCAAATGGTATTCTAGGACAAATACCTTTCACCTGCATCACGGGGAGGTGGGCATCAGCATGTGGGATGTCCACCAAATTTCTGGGGTCCCGATCTTGGGGGCCATGTATGACGAGTTCCTCCCCGTCATCAGCACGTGGGAGGATACGGAGCAAATGTCGCGACTGGCGTCGGCGCTGATGGCACTTGTCCCTGGAGAGGACAAGGAGGCAGTAAGGGATGTCCCCTTTAGGAGATGGTTCAAATGCTTCCTGAATATCCCAGAGAATTGAGAGTTCCCTCCGAGGCCTCGAACTTGTCCAAGGGAGGCCCAATGGGGCAAGGGGCACTCGTATTGGAGGGTCTTGGAGGACAGCCAATGGAAGACTTGGGGTTTCAGTGTCAGCACTGAACAACAGCCGATAGGCAGGCTGGCGGCATTCATCGCGACTCTCATCTGTGTTTGGATCCTACCAGTGAGGGATACAAGAATGGGGGTATGGCCCAGATCATCTATTATGGCATCGATGTTGGCCAGGGGGCAGTGGATCAATCTGGGGATTCTGATGCTCACCAAACTATACAGAATGTTGCGGCACATTAGCGAGGGTAAGAAGCCGCCAAGGATATGCGGGCCCTTCCACCTCCTGTATGGGTGGATCGCAGCGCATATCAGGGGGATTTATGAGTATCCAAACCCCATTTCTCCACCGGGATTGAACTTCCGCCCCTCCATCCTGAACGCGGTCGAGAGCTTCCCGTTCAAACTAGCTGTGTTGATGGTGCTGAATCGGGTGTGGAGAGCGGATGAGTTTAATTTCCACCCCTTCTCATTGCCGACGGGGATACTTACTGATGACGGGCGGGGAACGGAAGAACATCGGGCTTTCCTCCTGGCCTTTCGAGGTGGAGTGTTGGTGGCACGGATAGATCGTGAGCCAATCTGTGAACCGTACACCCCGCATCGGTTTGTGAGGCAGTTCTGGTGCCTCCAGAGGCTGACCCCGCAGGTCGACTAGGAGGTGCGTTATGAGGAGCACCCGTGTGTGATGAGGTAGCTGTGGATCATGTTCACATGAGAAGATGGGAAGATGCAGATTGTGTTGCCTCCATCCACCGCTGCTTTCGGGTTGGTGAGGGAGTATGCCATCAGTTGGGAGGCTGCTTACCCAGGGGAGATGCTGAAGCAACCAACTATTCGGGTTGGTGACGGTGGGCCTCCCCTATCTCGAGGTCGGGGTCAGAGGGCAGCTAGGGCCGCTCGCGGTGGCGGGGCTGCCATGGCGGCGAGACCCGCACCGGCCGAGGGTATGGCAGCAGCGGTGGATCTGGTGATTCCGGAAGAGTAGGGCCATCCGGAAGGGCAGCCACCGAGGGGATTCCGTAGGATATCCACTCGGGATCCAAGGAAGCGCCTGCGTCATATCGACATGGGAGAGAATGTCGTCTTCCCGGAAGCTTGGGACATTTGGGATGTCAACCGGAAATTCCTCAGCCCACCCGAGATATGGGCCCACCTGAATCGCCTCAGGATGGAATTACTGAGCATAGGCTCAGTCCGGGCTGGATTCATGGCATCTCCGGCGGAGGCAGAATAGTACCTGGACGAGCTGGAGGATTACGTCCACTCCAGTGGTGTCCCTCGCCCAATGACAGACCGGGTGAGGGTACTGTTGAATCAAATGGTCCCCCCACAGTTATCGGCTGCCGATCTGAGTGAGCGCTTCCCCCTGTCGAAAGAATCAGAGGACTCCTCTCGGGAGGATGAGGCTGGAGGAGGGAGCCTGTTGGAGGAGGGTGAGGTCAGAGATCAGGGCTCAGATTCTGAAGATTTCGCGGAGGCTCTCGAGGTATCATTCCGAACTTCTTTCCTTACGATCTGTTCTTGGGTCACTATGGACTTATCACCGATGTTTGAGCCATGCAGGAGGAACTTGTTCGTAGGCCTCGTTCTCGCTCCTTGGCGGGTGATGATGCAGGACCTTCAGAACCAGCGCCTATGGCTACGTCCAGTTCCGCGTCTGGTGGGACCAAAGCACCCGGGGTGGCTCTTCCGGAATCTCCAGACCTTCCAACAGTATACGGAGGGCCTCATCTTGGGGTCCCGTCAGTACCGGCTCAAGAGCAGCGCCAGGAGGTCGATCTCCGTAAGTCTCCTCTACCGGTTCCCCTGTCGTCATATGTAGACCATGCCGGCCAACTAACGTTTATGTCTCTCTCTATTGTGCAGTTCTCCGACTGGCGTGGGCCGCTGCGACGATACTGGTTGGGATGTCTGGTGGCGTCCCTCCTAGGGGTATGCCGGTGATGGTGGCGATAGTCCCCCCATCTCCTCCAGCTGCGATGCATATCATCACTGGAGGGACCACCAGAAGGGTCGTGCCCGAAGTCATCGAAGTGGAATCCGAGGAAGAGGATCAACCGGTCAGTCCCAGCCTTGTCGCGCCTGCTTCGGCGCCAGGTGTCTTACTGGATTCAACACCAGATGTTGATCCTGCCAAGGATTTCTTACGGGCGTATCCCACATACGAGCCTGCCAATCGCGCGGACTGGGACGAAACGGCCTCCGACGAGGAAGACAGTAGCATAGTCAGCCGCCGGTCGTGGAAGCTGATCACCCGCTTTATCAAGGACACCCCCCAAGCGCAATGGCTGGCCAAAATGGATAGACTCCGCTCTCGGTTGCGCGAACTGTGTGCTGGGGGAGTGTATTCCCAACATCCTCACGCACTCATCCGAGATCTTATGGCTGAGAAGATCTGGGAGCATGATCGTGGGCTCAGCGTGCGCTGGCAGTGGAGGAAGGCGACCAGCATCAAGAAGCTCCAGGAGGCTAAAGGCGAGGTCCAACAGATGCAGACCCAGGAAGGCGAGCTTTCAGCCTCTCTTGATGCACAATCTGAACTGGTCTCATGGTTGAAGGCCCAGCTGGCAGAGGCAGAAGAGCATATGAGGCAGACCTCTAGAAAGATGGTTGCCATTCAAGATGACGTAGAGAGGGCCAAAGCCAGGACTGACGAACTGTGCCCTGCCGCTACTGAGGAGGAGCGAGAGCTAAGAAAGCGGCAGCAAGCCTTGGATGCCACAAGCCAACGGGTGGCGGAGCTGCAACACTCTTTTGACGGGGTCAACCCGTCCATGGGGGGAATCGACCCCCGGGTATTGTAACAAACCCAAAACCCTTTTATTGGTACTTTCGTGCTTCAATTTTCTTCCTTTCTTTGTTTTGAATGTCGTAGCGTGCACGATTTCTACTGTTTGAATTTCCTTGTTACATCCCTACAATGTTTGCGGGACATTCTACGACAATTCCCCAGCCCCACGTGGGTCGAGCCTGATGTGAGAAATAGTAGATAGTTGCCCTCTCGTCCCACCTAACATAGGAGTGGGGATCAGGCTCCGGACATCCGAGATTCGGATTACCAGTCCGGATTTCTGAAAGACGGGAGAGGCTTGATCGGAGAAGGAACTTTCAGGATAGTCGAATCACCGTTTCTTCAGGGTGCTCTTATGCACGAACGGGGCAACGCCAGGGGCGCTGAAATCAGTCCAAACAGATGAAAATGGAAAGTGTGAATCATGATACCCAAGATTCGGAATACTGTGGGGATGGCGTGACAATAGGGGACAACCGTTGACCTTGGAGGAGAAATGGTATCCTTACTGCGTTAGCCTGTAATGGGGACAACAAATGAGCGTCGACCGCTAACCATGTTCGAAACACGGGACCATGTCACAAATGTCATCGATCAATCCTTCAGGACGTTGTCCCAGGACAGTTGGAAGACCATAGGTCAAACGTCCATACTGTTAGGGGGTCCTTCCAAACATGACCGGTCTTCCGGAACGTTGGCCCAAGATGGTAGGTGAGCTGATGCAGCATGAGACCAGGCTGTTAGGGGGTCCTGTGAGACATGAAAGTGGACGAGGGTCCAAATAAGGTGTACGCAAAGCATGGAATATGGAGTTATGGTTTGTCCGAACAGAATCCAACACTTAGGTAGTCACACCACCGTGGTGGGAGTACACCATATGGGCGCATTGGTTTGATCATGGATCATTCCTTCTTTCAGACAAGGCCCCTCTGACGAGGGGATCTGTCACTTCCCAATGGGATCTTGGGGCATCCTGAACTTGTTCAGGGTAGAACCACAGTTTAGTGTCATGCGTTGAGGACACATGGACTCTTGTAGTTTAACTTCATATGATAGGACGCGGAATAAAAGGGAAGATCCCAGGGAGCGTGTGGCGCGATAGATATGAAACCGACGTGAATGAGGACTTGGAGTCCAAATCATACCACATACCCCCGGAGGAAACTTTTCAGGTCGAGGGACCAAGAGTAAGGATTGGGTTGGGCCCGAAGCAGAGTGGTCGGGCGTTCCTACGTACCCCATGAAGATGGGAATCAATCCATACGTAGTTCTGGAAGCGCAGTTTAATATCATGCGGGACGATGAGAAGCTTGGCCGTGTTGGTACACATCCTGCCAAAACTACTAAGCCCATGTGAGTCGTGCTCGGTGTGGGAAACAAGCAGTAGTGGTGGGAATTTCCTGACACGGAAAGGGGCAGGTTAGGGCAAAGGGATGTTCGGTGAATACTGGCCCAATAACGCTAACACGATCATTTATCTCACCTAGATGCGCGAAGAGAAAGAGATGAGTATGATGGAATTTCACTTGAACATGAGGAAGTGGAAATGTGTGAATCATAGCGCTCGAGATTCAGATCACGATGATGGCAGTGTGACAATGGAGGATAACTGCTGATCGTGTTCACAACACAGCATCCTGCCGCATTAGCCTAGAATGGGGATAGACAAATGAGGGTTGACTGTTGACCATGTTCAAAACATGGGACCATGTCACAAATGTTGTCAAATATCCGTAGGGACGTTGGCCCGAATCAATTGGAGGGCCCTTAGGCCCAGCATTCATGGAGAGCCCTTAAGCCTAGTATCCATGTCATCTGAGGGTCCTTTTGGATGTGGAAGAGGATGAGGATCCAAATAGAGAGCTCACAAAGCTTGGTCATGGGACGAGGGGAATGTCCGTATAAAAATCCCAAACTTCGGGCTCTTTGTCGAAACACATCTGAATACAACAACGAGACGTATTAGAGAGAGGGAGCATATTCCTTTCCCATGGGGAGATCTTAGTTTAGGGTCGTAGAATTTGGACCATGGATGGGTAAGGGGAGCAGGGGATACATGGAAAGGTGGTTACAAAACCCGACATGAATGAGGACCAAAGCCCTACTTACCATGCATTCTCTGGGGAAATGCTCGAGTCGAGGGACCGAACACGAAGGTTAGGCTGGGCCCGCGGGGAAGTGCCCGGGCGCTCCTACGTATCTCATAAGGATGAGAATCAAGCCATACGTAGTTCTAAAGAGGTGGCACGGTAAGGTACCAGGGCCCAGGAAAAAGGGGGAGTGCGGTCGTGTCCCTTGCACTAAAAGAAGCGGAATTTGATAAGTCTTGTTTGTTTTTTAAGGTGAATGGTTTTTTTTTGTGAAGCAACAGGCCTAGAGTAGTAGGCCGTGGTGTCGCCACAAGGATCAAGCCGTAATGGGTGTTGAAAAATGGCATGGCACGTGACCAATACCCAATGTGATGTCCTCTACAACGAGGTCACCACAACGTAGTGTCGTTTTTCGTCGTGCGTTCAGGATGATAATGTCACAGTTTAGGGTCGTATGATAGGACCAAGCATGCATTTTATCGTCATGCAGTGCCGACGTAGCAGAGACGATGCTAGGCGGGAAATGTGTGCAGTGTTATAAAACACAATTGATGGAGACATGATCCCACATCAAATTGTACACCAATCGGAGAGGGAGACCTTAGGCTGAGGGGCCTATATAGAGGTAAGGGGTGAAACTGGGGGGGAAACTGGCTCCCTAAATGGGATGCACCCGAAGACAGGGCGTCCGGGTGGTCCTACGTATCCCATGAAGATGAGAATCAAGCCACACGTAGTTCTGAAGGGTGCCTTTTAATGTCATGCTGGACAAGGAATAAGAGGGATAACTCTCAGAAAAGGGGTGTGTGTGGTGCAGCCTTTGCAAACCTGACGTGAATGGGGACATAATCCCGCACTACGCCACGCGGTCCCATAGTCGGGGTCCTGAAGGCAGGACCAGAGAGGTGAATTTGCTGAACTCAAGCTGGGCCCAAAGACAAGGGGTCTCGGCATTCCTACGTATCCTATCAATATAGGAATCAAGCTGAACGTAGTTCCATATAGGAATCTTAGTTTATGGTCTTAGAGCTCGGACCATGGATGGTGACAACTTCCCGAGTAAGCACAGATGTCAACCTGATCCCTAAGCCCACGTGACCTAAACTCGGTGTGGGAAACAAGGGGGCTATCCTCATCGCAATACTTGGGGCGAGTCAAATGGGAGTTGGTAGAGAGCCTCGAAGGACATCTTCGACACGGCTTGTTCCCCCAATGTGCAGACGTGCATGGAGGAAAAGTACCAAAAGCTCCGAGACTCCACTTGGACACGGTGACGTGATGAAGGGCGTGAATTGTGCACCCGACATTTTGGGCCTAATGGGTTGGCATGGCGAGAGAGGAAAACTGTTCACCATGGTGGAAACGCAGCGTCCATATCACGTTAGCCTGATGTGGGAACAGCAAACGAGCATCGACCGCTGACCATATTCACAACGCGAGATTTTATCGATTTGTTGTCCGAAACCCTCGGGGGCGTTGGCCCATAACGGTAGGAGAGCCCTTGTTCGTAGTATCCAGGACATTCTTGGGGGTCCCTCCGGGTGTGAAAGATGATGGAAGCCCTGATGCAGGGATACACAAAGCCTAGAAAGCAGTTGCGGACGTGTCCGAGTAAAGCTTGGCATTCCGGGTAATAAACCAGAGTACTCCCAGGCACATCAGTGAACTGCTGAAAAGGTATTGACGAAACAGCTCAGTAGGGAGAGGTACATGGCGTGGTCATTACGAGATCGAAGCGAATGAGGAAATAATCCCACACCACACCATATAATCCTCTCATGGAGGAAGGGTAGTCCAAGGGGCCAAGATGGGATGAAGATTCCTCAGGGATGGGGCTGGACCCGAATCCTAGACATTTAGGTGGTCCTACGTATCCCATGAGGATGGGAATCAAGCCACACGTAGTTCTCCAAATGTAGTTTAACATCATACGGGACGAGGAGGGGAGTAATATACCCCTAAACAAGGGAGGTGTACGGTATGGAGAAGAAGCCGACGTGAATGAGGACATAGTCCCACACCACACTATACACTCCTATAAGGGAGGACCTGGGTCGTGGCCCGGAAAGGCCAAGGGGCCTGATGGTTAGGCATTGGTCAGGAAGGCCTGACCTGCTTGTAGTTTAATGTCTTGCAATGAGGACGAGGGTCGGGGACCCAAGAAGGCCAAGGGGCCTGAGGCTGGGCCTCGTAAAGGGAGGGCGTAAGGCATGGTACATGATCCCGACATGAATGAGGACGTAGTCCTACACCACACCGTACACCCCGGTAAGAGATTGGGCAGAGGGGCCCGAGAAGGCCAAGGGGCCTAAGGTCAGGCATCAGTCAGGAAGGCCTGACGGGTCTGCAGTTTAGCGTCTTACATGAGGACGGGGGTCGGGGACCCGAGGAGGCCAAGGGGCCTGAGGCTGGGTCTCGTAAGGGAAGGCATACGACATGGTACATAATCCCTACATGAATGAGGACGTAGTCCTACACCACACCGTACACCCCTATGGGGAATCAGGGTCGTGGGCCCGATTGCTAGCACCACCCGGGGGGAATTTTTTCACTTCGGGATGGGGCAAAACATATCACTCCACTCGATGTCTGGGACATCTCGGGGTGGACCCGAAGATCCAGGACACTATTGACCATGTTCGAAACATAGTGTTCCTATGGTGACCCGATATGGAGGCAACAAATGAGCATCGACCGCTGACCAAATTCGCAACGCATGACTTGTATCGGCTTGTTACTTAAAAACCCTCGGGGGCGTTGGCCCGTATCGGTAGGAGAGCCCTTGGGCGTAATATCCAGGTCGTTCTTAGGGGTCCCTCCGGGTGTGCAAAAATGATGGAATCCCAATCAAAGAGTGGGTGAAGCATAGTTGTATCCATTCATGAAAGAGGCAAACATCTCCAGGGGGGATGTTCAGCCAGGTCGAGACTTGCTTGATGTGAGTTGGGGAAAAAGTGTGCACCCTGCCATGTCTTGACCCTAGGGGAAGATTTTGGCTTTTGGGCTGGGCCAACGGATGACATGTCTGGGAATTCCTACGTATCCCATTAGGATGGGAATCAAGCCATACTTATTTCTTGAAATCCATGCAGTTTAGCGTCATGCGGTGAGGACGTGGGGGGAATAGAAGAACGGGAGTGGGCACATGGTGCGACCCTTACAATCCTTGTGTGAGTGGGGTTGTATGAGCGGGGCTAAGAAAGCCTACTCAGTGGATACACAAAGATCCTCCAAGGAAAGAAAAGCTTGGGGATGGGCTCAAGATGAGGTGTCTGAGCGTTCCTACGTATCCCATGAAGATGGGAATCAAGCCACACGTAGTTCTTGAAATGCAGTTTAACGTCATGCGGGACGAGGAGCATCTCATTTGGGGATATGTAAGGTACGGAAAGTAATCTGACATGAATGAGGAAATAATCCCATACTATACCATACAATCCCACAAGAGGGTAAGTCGGGGAAAAAACCAAGGGGCCTGGGGCCGGACCGCGGTCAGGGAGACCTGACCAGCTTGTGGTTTAACGTCTCGCGGTGAAGACGGGGGGACAGGGGCCCGAGTAGGCCAAGGGTCCTGAGGCTGAGCCTCGGTCAGGAAGGCCTGACTGGCTTGCATTTTAACATCTTGCAATAAGGACGGGGGGGAGATCTTAGTTTAAAGTCATAGAGCTCGGACTATTTTGTAGTTTATTGTCTTGCAGGATGAAAATGAAGTTTAAGGTCGTGCAGGACTTTACATTTTAGGGTCATGTTGGACCATAATGTGCAGTTTAAGGTCATGTGGGACCGTTTCCTAGTTTATCGTCTTGCAGGATGAAGATGCATTTTAAGGTCGTGCAGGACCAACTTGCAGTTTAGGGTCGTGCAGGACCAACTTGCAGTTTAGGGTCGTGCAGGACCAACTTGCAGTTTAGGGTCGTGTAGGACCAACTTGCAGTTTAGGGTCGTGCAGGACCAACTTGCAGTTTAGGGTTGTGCAGGACCAACTTGCAGTTTAGGGTCGTGCAGGACCAACTTGCAGTTTAGGGTCATGCAGGACCACTTGCAGTTTAGGGTCGTGCAGGACCAACTTGCAGTTTAGGTTCATGCAGGACCCTTTTTTCCTAGGCAAAGTATCTCTTGAGGAACTTGGCATTGGTGGGAGGGGTTATACGCTCTCCATCCGTGGTCACCAAGGAGTATGCTCTATTGGGGTAAACCTTATGGATGATATAAGGCCCTTCCCACTTGGGTTCTAATTTGGGCGGTTTCCTACCGGGAATCATTGGCGCTCGAAGGGCCAGTACCAGGTCGCCCTGTAGAAAAGAGCGGAGACGAACCTTCTTGTTGAAGGCCCTCGCTATCTTATCCTGATGCCTTCCCATATTGTGTAGGTCACAAATCCGGTTCTCGTCCAGTGCTTCCAATTCAGCTAGACGGATCTCGGCTACCTCATCTGACGTCTGGTGATCATAAACTGCAGTGCGTAACGATGGCAGCTGGATTTCAATGGGTAGGATGGCCTCAGCTCCATATACTAGAGAATATGGGGTCACTTGGGTGGAGTTTTGAGTCGTCGTCCGGTAAGCCCAGAGGGCATTGGGTAGCTTTTCCGGCCAACTTTTCTTGTTCTGACCAACCATCTTCTGCAGAATGTTAGAGAGGGTTTTGTTAAACGCCTCGATCTGTCCATTTTCCTGCGCGTGGTAGCAGGAGGTATGGTTCGACCGGATATCGTACTTGGCGTACAATTTCTTCAGTTCAGCTGCTCGTAAGTTGGTGCCATTATCGGTGAGGATGGCGTGAGGGACCCCAAACCGGTGGATAATGTTGGAGATCACAAAGTCAACGATGGAAGGGGCCTTGACCTCTTTGAGCGGAACTGCCTCTGCTCACTTGGAGAAGAAATCTGTAGCAGTCAGGATGAACCTACACTGGCGGGCTGTTGCCAGTGGATACGGTCCCACTACATCAAGTCCCCATACCACAAATGGCCAAGAGTACTTGGTGGGGTGGAGGGGCTCTGGCGGCCGATGCAAGAAGTTGGCATGTACTTGGCACGCGTGGCATCTCTTGGCATATCCAATACAATCGTGGATCATAGAGGGCCAAAAGTACCCCAACCTCCGGATTTGATGGGACAGCTTCGGCCCAGCTTGATGGGCGCCACAGGAACCGGCGTGAACCTCTTGCATAACTTAAGGTATCTCTACTCCTTGGATGCAACGGAGGAGGAAACCATTGAAACTCTGCTTATAAAGGATCTGTTCAAGACTGGGGCCGCTCTGGAGGGTAAATTGCAGTGCGCGGTGTCGGATTCGCTCGCGCTCGGCCCGGTCGTCCGGGAGGCGACCATTTTGGAGATACTCGACAAAAGGTTCCCTCCAGTCGGTAGTGGCTTCAATCACTGCGTCCGAAAAACCCGGGACCCCTGACGTGGAGGGTCCAGTAGTGAGATGACTTACCCGTAGGCCATCATTATCCTCTTGGGTGACAGGGGCAATGACTCTCCGGTGTGCCACATGTATGATTAAATCATCTTGCTCGGGTTCTGCGAGCGACGCGGCTAAACCAGCCAGGGCGTCTGCTTGGCCGTTCTGCGACCGTGGGACATGGGTAACCTCTGGTCGAGAAGAGAATTGGGCCATTAGGCGGAGGGTGTACTCCAGCAACGGTGCAAGTTCCGGCTTCCTGACGACGTAGTCGCCATTAACCTGTTTGATTACCAGCTCGTAATCTCCCTTCACATGTAGATGGGGCACATGGATCTCAAGGGCCAGCTCGAGGCCGGTGATGAGAGCCTGGTACTCTATCTCGTTGTTTGTACAACCTTCTGACAACAGGAACGAGTATGGCAGGACGGCCTGCGCCGAGGTAATGAAGACAATACCCAGGCCCACTCTGTTGAGCTTGGGATCATTGAGCCTCCTACCAGTGGGGATCTGGGAGGCACCATCGAAATGCATTTGCCAACACGGGACAGCATGATCGGCTGAGAGGATCATCTCATCAGGGAAATCCAGGTCCAGGGATTGGTCCGCGGAGGTTGGATGGGCAGCTAAGAAGTCTGCCAACGCCTGTCCCTTAATGTCCTTCTGAGGTACAAACCTGATATCAAACTGCTGTAGAATCACTTCCCACCGTGCTAGTCAGCCAGTCAACATGGGGCGGTTCAGGATGTACTTCAGCGGGTCTACCCAGGAGAACAATTTCACCTCATGGTGCTGCAGGTAATGTCGCAACTTCTGCACGGCGAATACGAGCACAAGGCAGCTCTTTTCGATAGGGGAGTATCTGACCTCCGTATCGAGGAGCATGCAGCTGAGATAGCAGAGACTGTTCTCAGTACCCTCGTTATTCTTCTGGGAGAGCAGCGCACCGAGGGATCTCTCCAGGGCGGTTACATAAAGGACCAGTGACTTTCCGGAGACGGGTGGCATCAAGACCGGAGGTTGGAGCAGATACTGCTTGATTTCCTCGAAGGCGGTTCGACACTCCTCATCCCATTCATAGGCGGCGCCCTTCTTCATGAGCTGGGAAAAGGGCTTACACTTGCCGTCCAGATTCATGATGAATCAGTGTATATAGGCTAAGTGGCCTTGAAGGCCTCGAAGCTCCCAAATGTTGCTCGAGGGAGGCATTTGGCTGATGGCCTTGATCTTCTCCGGGTCGATCTCGATACCTCGGTATCTAACAACAAATCCCAGAAACTTCCCAGAGGTGACCCTGAAGGCACACTTCAACGGGTTCATCTTTAGGTGACAGGAACGGAGGAAACTGAACACTTTCTCGAGGTCTTTGAGATGGTCCTGGCGCTGACATGATTTGACTATGAGGTCATCCACGTAGCATTCCACCAATGTCCTGAGGATAGGTTTGAATATGCGGTGCATGGCCCTCTGATAAGTGGAACCTGCATTCTTCAAACCGAATGGCATAACCTGGTAGCAAAAGGTACCTTGGGGAGCCCTAAAGGCATTGGATTCCTCGTCCTCAGGGGCCATCTGGATCTGGTTGTACCCGGAATATCCATCCATGAAAGAGATGGATTGGAACCCGGTTGTGGCGTCAATCAATAACTCCGTCACCGGGAGTGGGAAGTCATCCTTTGGGCAGTGGCGATTAAGATCGCGGAAGTCGATACAGACTCTGATCTTCCCATTCTTCTTCCTAACTGGCACAATGTTGGCGAGCCACTTGGGGTACTGGACCTCCTTAACGAAGTTGGATTTGATAAGCTTGTCAGCTTCGGCCTCAACCATAGCACCATGAGAAGGGTGCATTTTCCTGGAAGGCTTCTTAAACCCACGGTGTTTTGCCAGGAGGCCCAAACGGTGAATGCCTACCTGGGGATCTAGTCGTGGCATCTCGTTGTAACTCCAAGCAAACATGTCACGGTGTTTCTTGAGGAAGTCTACGTACTGCTACCGCTCCTCGAGGGACATGGCTGCACTGATCAATGTGGGTCTCGGATCTGCCTCACTACCAAGGTTCACCTGTACCAGTTCATCAATTGTGGTAGAGACACCTTCTTCAAAGGTGGGGGGAGCATCCTCCAGGTCTTACTCCCCACCCGTGGGGGGAATTCCCGTGACGGAAGATACTTCTGGGCTATCAAGATCCGAGGGGCAGCTGGTACCGGCTCGGGCAGCAGCGGTCATCATATCAAGAGAGTCACTTTCCATTGAGACCATAGCAATGAAGGCAGTCGACCCTATCCCATCTGGCCTTCTGCCTAAGGGGCCCCGTTTGATGATATCAAAGTAGTGGTGACGTGTCGTCCTGAGTCGGTTAATTCCAGCCCGGCGGAAGAGACATGTATGGCGCACCGCCGTTGTCATAAGCTTGACGTCCCGGTACCGTATAAGGGTAGGAGGTTCCGAGATCACCTGAGCCTGGTTGATGTAGGAGTACGAGGTGATTTTTCACTGCCGCTTGGACACGGGAACATGCCTTCCTTGTGTACCCGAAACAACAAAACATTGCCCCATGTCAGGGGTCGTGGCCTCCAACCGGTGGATCGGGAGGATGTAGGCATCATCCATGCTTGCCTAGGGATCACTTGTGACTGGGGCGGGTTCATCCTCACTTACTAGGATCTGTTTATCCTTAATTTTGTAATAACCCTCATCCAGAGAGAGGGCCTCACAAGAAGCGAAAGGGGACGCATCTTCTTGGAGCACGCCTACTCGACCGTTGAGTGAGTACTTGAGGCACTGGTGATACGACGAAGGGACCGCTGCATGCAGATGGAGCCACGGCCTACCCATCAATTCTTTGTAGGCGGTGTCCTGAGAGACGACCATGAACTCGGTGCTAGAAATTAATCCACTGAACTGAGTCTTCAGGCGAATCTTGCCGACTGGGGTTTGCTCGGTCCTGTCGTACCCCTGGATTCTGAGGTCAGAGGGAGTTAAATCACCTTCAGACAGACCCAGATTTTGCAACGTCTGGGTCAGAATTAGGTTGATTCCTGAACCCATGTCAACGAGGCAACGACGGACTTCCACACCATTGAAGTGGCTAGTGATGTATAGCGGGCGAATGTGCCCCTGTATAGGAGTGTCCTCATCTTCACCGGAGAATGAGATAATCGCCTGACATTCATCATTTTCAATTGTCTCGGTATGGAAGGCTTCTGCAGCTGCTACCTCCGTCTCAAAATGGAGGGGGCTCCTTAGGGCCTCGGAAAGTGCCTCGCACATTTAGGATGACAGGAGAAGGGCCTAAAGTATGGATAGCCTCGCCGGAATGCCGGTCAAGTGCTTCAGGAAATCATACTTTTGTGCCAAACACGAACCTCTACTTACAAGAGGTCGTTCGGCACTTGGAGGCACAGCGGGTCCTACCGGTTGAACCGGCGATCGGCTAGTACTGGTTACATCCTACTGCCTACTAGTTGAAGCCTGGATAGTAGTCGCCGGACTAGGATTGGACAACAGAGGCTGGCCTGTAGCCGGTCAAGACGGACTGTGATACGAACGAGGCAGCTCTCCCAGATCTAGTAGCACAAATGGCAGTGGAGGTAGAGCCAAGGGCGTTAGATGGGGTTGCGTGTGCTGAGCTCTGCGCTGAGCCTGCTGCTTGGTCTCAGTATCGTGCACGGCTTGGCTGAAAGTTCCTACTGACATACCTCGATGACCAGCGCGGTTGCGATTCCGCTGACGTTGACGTCGGCTGGAAACGTTGGGGAGGTTTGCCTGGCGTTCCCCCTCGTCGGGAGTCATATAGGGATTTACCAGCTCCACGGTGTTAACTGAAGCGTACCCCTGGCTGTCGCTTGAGGATTCATCCACCACTTGGCGGATTCTGGGAGGAATCCCAATTTCAGGGGGCATAAAGTCGCCGAGAATGCAGGATGACGACGGCACTGGCGGTGCGCGTTGCTTCTTCTTGCGTCGCTGCTGCTTGCCCTTTTGGGAAGAGGTCGACTATGAAGACGATGTGGAGGCACTGACTACTTCTTCTGAAGGTTCTGGCTGCTTCAGGCATGCCTGGATGATACCATGGGCACGGACGACGGTTTTTCGAGCCATCCAGTCGTCTTATTTCCGGGATCCGCGGCTGGGGACCTACTGCCACTCACCTTCGCCGTCACTGCCGATCTCTGATCCTGCAAAGACACCCGCCACTTGTGCTGGTGCCGGGCCCAACTTGACTATGTTGTTATTGACCTGGTCTTGAAGCCAGTCTTTAAACACATAGCATTGCTTGAGGGTGTACCCCAGAATCCGATGATAAGGGCAATAGTTTGGGTGATCGGTGATATTTTCCTTTGCCGGCCTTCTGCACTCGGGCAGGCGCACGATCCCTTGCTCTAGAGCACTTCAGAAATAGCCAGGGACCTGATTTTTATTGAACGAATAAGACTGGTGCCTTCTTTCCGGATAGGGGGCCCTGGGGGCCTGACCCTGATGAGGGTCTGGAGGGGCCTGCCGAGGAGGCAGTGCCTGATTGTCTTGCCTAGGTGGCGGTGGCGCATTGCGCTGGGGAACCTGTCGGTTCTGAGGCGGTCGCTGCTGGGCAGGAGCCTGTGCTTGAGGTGGAGGACCTCTGCGGGGTTGTGGGGGTGGTGATGCCGGCAGTAACTCCAGCTACCTCGGGGCTTCTATTTGGTCCACCGCGGCGGGTTCGGCCCTAGCGGTCCTCCTAGCTGGGATCATAGGGGGAAACAATCGTGCCTGACTAGCCTTTGCAGGGCTTCCTCGAGGCGCTGAGCCTTATCTGAGAAATCTCTGAACCCTCCAGGGTATTTCTGGGTAATCAGGGAGGGTACCAGCTCTGTCTTGACGTTCCCCACACACATCATCAGTAATTGCTCCTAAGTCAGTGGCATATCAAGGGAATACGTAAGTCCCTTCCACCAGGCGATGAAATCTGCAACCCGCTCATCAAGCCTCTGCTTGCACTTGAAGAGGTCCGCAATGCTGGTCTTCCATGTGGTGGAGCTGAACTGGTATAAGAACTGCCGGAAAAGATCCTCCCAACCGGTCACCGATCCGATAGGGAACTGGTTGTACCAAACAAATGTCGGACCTTCCAATGTCTGTACAAAACATCAGATTTTGGCGGCTTCTTGCTGAGCCGGGGTCCCCAACATGGTGCCACACCTGGAAGAGAAATAAGCCAAGTACTGGGGCGGGTCCCCTGTCCTATTTAAGGGCGAGAAAGTGGGGTTCCCAAAACCCGGAGGTGCGGGCATATCATCCACCCAGGTGGGATAAGGCTTTCCATCCGGTGGGACCACCACCTGCCGCGTTTCTAACACTTCAAGGCGGGATGTGAGTGCCGTGATAAGATCATCCGGGTGGGGGTCCCTGTCTTGACGGGGATCCCTAACCACAAGTGCGTTTCCAGGTTCTTCAACACGGTAGACTGCTTCGGCTGCTCGTGGATCAACTGGCGGAACGACCTGCGGGGCGACTGGGGGAACCCGGGCCGGGTTCTTCAGATTGCCCCATTGCTCGGGGGGGTTTGGCGAAACGTATCGTGCCCTCTTGCCATACGTTCTGGCTTCTGCCCTGTCTACGGCAGTAGCATGATCAAGGTTTCCTGAAAGCATCTCACCGGGGGGAACTTGTTCCTACCCCTGCTTCCCCGGCCTAGGATCACCATAGTCGGGTCGCCGCTCTGCGGCGCGCTCAACCAAGAGTTCGTCAACCAGCCTCTTCTGCTCAGCAAGCAGCTGGCGTAACGTGGCCTTCTCAGGATCTTCTTCCTTTTTCTTCACAGAGGCAGACGGGTCTGAGTGCTTGACAGTTCCGACGTGCTCTTTACCGTTGATGGTGTTTCGACCGAGTACCAGCGATTCGTTGGGTACGGGGAGGCCTAGAAGGTTCCTCTGCTGACGGGTAACCCTCCCTGATGGGTCCAGTAGTGGCGGTACGCCCTCGGGGGGTAAGTCTCCATCAAGGAATTCGAGCTCGTCTTCCTTTTCCATGATGTCGGCCATGTGGACCGCGACTCCTCTTGAGGTTATGTCCTCGATGTCACATAATGAATCGGGCTGCCGTCGGATAGGGTCGAAGAGGAGAGCGGCATAGTGTCCCCAACCACGGACTTGCACATGGGGGGTAGCTTCCCTGACAATCCTTCGAAGTGATTTAAGACTCTGAACACATTTCCATTGAAGGGCGCTCTGACGGCCTGGCGACTCGGGGTGTTGGGCCACAAGAAGTGCGGCTGCATCGATCAGGCGGCACTGCTCGCCGATTTCTTCGAAGTGCTCTCAACTTCTGGAGTACACCACCCATTCGTAACGAAGGCGGAAGTGTGTCGCCCATAGGGTTCAACAGAAACACCCCACTTATTCAGGGGTAAGGGACTCTGGTACATGAAAATTCAGTGCCGTTGTCGGCCAGAACTTCTCCGGGAAGTAATCCGCTGCAAGAATACTCCAGAAGCTCCTGGGTTCGGACTCAGGGTCTAGCCCTGTATTGCCCCACCCATCAACCGGGGGCGGCTGAGGGACCGGTAGCAATACCGAGGTGAACCTATGGGATAGAAAACTCGGCGGCGGAGAATACGGCGCACGAGATGACTGGCCGCCAAATTCTGAGGCATCCTCCGAAGAGTGAGGTGACCTGGCCACGATGTCACGGTACGATGGGCTGATAACCACAGCTTCCGGCATAGGAGTCGCGACTACCAGTGACCGGCCATGTCGTCGTTCTACCGCCGCTGGCCCCCAAAATAGCTCTCCATGATCTCTGGTAGAGGTATAGGGTGCTTCTGGTGACGATGGCGATGAATGCGTGGTCGAGACCTGCAGAATTCCCAAGATTTCTTCCTCCTGGATGTACCTGCGGAGAGATACGGGAATCTGGTGGACCTCATATTCTGGGAGAATGAGGCTAACGCATCTGGTTCCTACCCCGGTCCTTGATACGGAGGAGCGGGGAGAAGGTTTCATCGCTGATTTGCACTCCGCTTCAGAGTTGGAGAAGTGGGCAGGTTTGATCTCCACCCGGGCTTTCCCAGGACTCTTCTTGTGGCGGCGACGACCTGCTCTCCTACCCCGGGGTGGCTCTTCGGGACAGGGTTGATCCCTATCATGGAGTCTCAGGGCAGCGCTGGCACCATGGTGGAGAGAACCCCCACTCTAGATAGCCAAGGTGCGAGGGGCACCAGGGAAAATGTCGAAGGGCACATGGGGAGGACCTCCAAGAACATCACCCATGTGGGCGAAGCCTTTGTTGGAACCGGCAGGAGCATGGGGAGGACCTCCATGGTCGATGTGGGCGGAGCGAGGCTGACCTTCGCCGGTTGCAGATAGGATGTAGGGTGGGCCCCCATGTTGGAGAAGGACTGGATGGATGGTGCCATCAGATTGGCGGTCGGGGGTAAGAGGATGGACTCCATACCCTATATAGTGGGCGCGGGAAATATTTCTGCGCTGAGCATCACTGCCGCAGGGCAGGTCTTCCTTCGAGATGGGGGTAGCACGAGGCATGCCTCCATGATGAACTTCGGAGCGGGGAAGGCCCACGCTCTGTGGATTAGTGGTACGGGGAGGACCTCCGTACGGGGTGACATCACCGCGGGTTAGTTCGCAGCGATCCCCACTTGGGCCTGCAACCCGGAGAGCCAACCCAGCCTGCCCGCGGGGCGGTTGGGGTCTCGATCCCGGTTGGGTGAAGGAGTTCCCCTTCTCAGTGTATGCAGGGGCTTCATGATGCACGTCGGCAGTGGCTCGGGCCACTGTAGCTGTCGACGTCGACGCGCCTAGGCGAGCGTCCTCAGCCCGGGCCCGGCGCTGACGTCGGGTCAGGCGAGCTGGTGCAGGTGGTGTAGGGGCATGGCCTGCCTACTCTTCCTGCGGAGCCGGACGGTGGCGCGGACGCAGCTGGGTGGGAACTCTCGCCTAGAGCCCTTGGGTAGGGACCCTGAGTGGGCTGAGCCGGATGGCACCCGCCTCTTCGGCGTAAGGCGATGAGTCGTCAAGGTGTTCCGGGGACAGGCTCCCGAAACGGTTGAACGTTGGGGTGGGGAGAATGGGCTCCCTGCGCGGCCTATTAGGGTGGCGTTGACGGCGGGGCCTGGATGCCTCCAGGTCCAGCCGGGCCATATCCCTGGTTGGTATGACCCCTTCCTACTCGTACCTACGCACGAGGTTGTTGATCACCCTTCTCTGGATGACCTCTGATGGGGAAAGGGGACGTGGGCGCCCCGTATTCCACAATGTGGCGGCCATCGTGGCGGTAGCGGCGCCATGTGGGGTGGCTGTGGCGATGTTGCCCCTACCCCTGCGTAGGCTAGTGGGCGGTGATTGCGTCTTTGTAACAGTAACCTGGTTCCTGAGAAACGAAGGGATCAACTCATCAGCACTGAGAGGGAAAAGGATTGACAACCAGTGCCCCAGCGTCCTTCCATTCTCCACATCTGTAAGAAGGATCCCCACCAACACGCTGCAAAATGGAGTGCCCCACGTTCTACTACCCCGACTTCCGGTGAGTTTCACGGCAGGCCCGCTATTTGCTTTGCAGGACCAGGCGCCGGATATCTGGAACCGGTGACACGTCAATCTACTGGTGTCTCGAACGCTACTAATCTCCAAATTGAGGAGAAGACTTTCACGTCGGGTTCACCATTTCTGTTTCTGACGCTTTTGTCGGGGCATGCGCGCATCCGTCCGTGGAGGAGGAGGACGTCCGATGCTTGTTGCCCCGCATTACCGCTTTCCAAAGGCGGGCGGCATTCGCTCCTTATCCAGGGAAGTCTTCTCCTTGATTGAAACGGGATAATGGGATGTCGGTTCTTCCTTCTGTGGATTCATCCTCAGAACTCATCACCTAGTCCGGGTCTCCCTCATAGATTTCATACGTAGTTCGTGAAACTCTTCACAGTGCCATGTTTCCATGGACGCCGGTTAATTACACTGCTTCTGGCAGGACATTCCAAAGGGTCCGGTCAGGGCAGCAACCTTCAGTCGGGGGAGTAGTCATGTTGAGGCATCAGAAGTGTGTCTGGATGCTGGGGAACCTGGCATGTCTGTCTATTATCCCTGGTCATAGGGCTTCTCGAGGGCGTGGAAGCCTGATTCATCCCACATCTAGCACGGGGAATTATATGCCATAGACACATATCTGAGGTTTTCCTCAGATTCCCATGTTTAACACATGGTACGCCGCGAGTTTAACATCTAGCGGAGATGGGTCAACCCGATCATATCATTAGCTAGAATAGATCAGATTGAGGGGTTTCCCTTGAAGGGATGTCGATACTGGGGCCAGCCCATGGGCGGCTGTGAAAAAGAGCGTACCGACATGGTCTCACTGAGATATGACGGTCCGGGTGAGAATCAGGATGGGTGATAGATGGATGAATGAAGTCAAGGGGGAATGAAATGGGACCATGGTAGGGGCGACATTGAAGTTGGTCTTGAGCCTTGAAGAGGCTTCCTACGTATCCCCATGGCAGGGAATCAAAGTCCGCATAGTTCGGGATGGTGCCGATAAACCGACGTGAAGGTGGACCTTGGTCTGATGGGCATCATCAGCATACCGACGTGAAGGTGGACCTTGGTCCGATGGGCATCGTCAGCGTACCGACGTGAAGGTGGACCTTGGTCCGATGGGCATCGTCAGCGTACCGACGTGAAGGTGGACCTTGGTCCGATGGGCATCGTCAGCATACCGACGTGAAGGTGGACCTTGGTCCGATGGGCATCGTCAGCGTACCGACGTGAAGGTGGACCTTGGTCCAATGGGCATCTTCAGCGTACCGACGTGAAGGTGGACCTTGGTCCGATGAGAGATGGGCTTGAACCTCAGGGAGGCTTCCTACGTACCGTGCCTTGACATGGATCAAAGACCTCGTAGTTCAAAGGGTTTTGTCGGTGAACTGACGTGAAAGCAGACCCGTGGGTCCACTAGTCATGGGCTTGAACCTTGTGAAGGTTTCCTATGTACCATGCCTTGACATGGATCAAAGTCCTCATAGTTCGGATTGAAAATGGGGACTTGGCACACCGACAAGGAGACGGTCTGGGCCAATGATTGTTGGTCTTGAACCTCAGGGAGGCTTCCTACATACCATGCCTTGACACGAATCAAATTCCTCGTAGTTTAGGTTTTGAAATATAGCTTAACGTCATGCGGGACGGGGGTGAACTGACGTGAATGATGATGGGTGGCTTGAACTTCAGGAAGGCTTCCTACGTACCATGCCTTGACATGGATCAAAGACCTCGTAGTTCATATGGGGGCTTTGTCGGTGGACCGACGTGAAGGTGGACCTTGGTCCAATGAGTGGTGGGCTTGAACCTATGGAAGGATTCCTACATACCATGCCTTGTCATGGATCAAAGACCTCATAGTTCAGATGGGAATGGGTGTGCAGTTTAATGTTATGCGAGACAAGGGGGGCATACAGTTTAACATTATGCTGGACGAGGGGGAAACTCGACGTGAATGAACGACTGAGCAATGTGGCTTGAACCTCATGGAGGCTTCCTACGTACCATGCATTGACAGGGATCAAAGTCCTCGTAGTTAAAATGGGATGAGTCGCAACGACTTTCCATTGGACCAGAATGCAGTTTAGCGTCATGCTGGACGGGGATGGGACCCAACGTGAATAAATGACGGGTGGGATTGAACCTCATGGAGGCTTCCTACGTACCATGCCTTGACATGGATCAAAGTCATCGTAGTTCGCTAAGGGTGGGGGTTCAGGGTCAGTGCTCACTCTAAGCCCAGGTGAGTCATGTTCGGTGTGAGAAACAAGAGGTTGCAAGGACCTGACGATCACGCCGTGAAGGATGCGTCCGTGAGAAGCGAAGAGGGGCTTACGCATTAGGCGGCCCATGGTGTTGGGACTTACTCCAGGATGGAGGCCCATAGTGCAACAATGCGCAGCGAAAGAGGGATTTGGGACCAATAATGGGAGGTGCATTGTTCCCTATCACACCCTCCACTAACCTTGGTAGTGGGGAAGTACAGAGATGCAGAGGTGCAGCCATCCGTTGGGGAACTAGGGTCACCCTTCTCCTATGAACATATGCCACTCCAATAAGGAGGATATCATCCCTTGTGGATGGGTGATTCCATTCCTGTGGAGACGAGTGGTGTAAAGAATTTTTGAGCTGGGGGACCCTTCGTGAGAGGCACGAGGTCGGGTCACAGTTTAACGTCATGTGTTGATGATGTGGTGCTTGGCAGTTTAACGTCCTGCATCTCGGATGAGGTGGGTTCACTCCGCACCCCTAGGACTTACATAACCGGTACCCTCTAGTCCTTGGGGAAGGGAAGTCACCAGTAAGGCCATGGTTAAGGGGGGTTGTGGAACGAACCATAAAGGGGTCCATGTTAGCGTGGCTATGTGAAGAAGAAATAGTCATTAGCATGCCTATTTGAAGAAGCATTAGGCGAAGCAACGCTACGGGTGGTATTGTCCATGGGACTTTGAAATCACATCGTGCAAACCTGGAGGGTCGCACGGGAAGAGGAATCGCTAAGCAAAGGAGTGTGCTTCGCGAAGTGGAGTGCCTTGGCCTTGGCATGGGGCATAGGTGTGAGTGGGAGGTGCTTCGCGAAGTGGAACAGTGTTCGCGGAGCACTGCCTCGCGAAGAAGGGGTGCCTCGCGAAGCAGGGTCCTGCGAAGCAATGTGCTTCGCGATGTGTAGCGATCCTGCCTTAGCATAGGGATCACTAGTCTGGTTTGGGTGTTTCGCGAAGCATAAACACTTCGCGGCTGCCTGGGTTCCCTTGGGAATCCCCTTCCTTCGCGAACTCCCTTGAGCTTCGCGAAGGGCATCCCTCTCGGAAGAGGGGCTCAAAACGAGACAAAGCAGAGGCGTCTCGCGAAGTAGAAGTACCTCGCAGAGCTCATGATTCCTAGGGAAAAGAGTGCTTCATGATTCGTGAGAGGAGAAGTTGAAAGGTTGGATTGTACGTCCTTCGGGACTCAGGGGGAGTCCAATATTTATAGGGATGGGGCGCCGTGAAGCAGAACTTTCACGCCGCCTCTGGAGCTTCGCGGCGGGCTCGCGAACGTCAAATGCGTTCGCGGAGAGTTACTGCCTCTGGAGCTTCGCGGCGGGCTCGCGAACGTCAAATGCGTTCGCAGAGTGTTACCGCCTCTGGAGCTTTGCGAGGTCGCGATGATTAGGGGCGCTTCGTGTCGGGGCTTCGCGAGGCAGTGCGCCAGCCTTCTTTTTCGTGCCCTATTTTGGCGCCAACAGTGGTCCTTAGGGATGAAAGTAAAATAGAAGAGTTATAAGTGAAATACAAGGAGGACCCATATATAGTAATATTTATTATCTTCCTTGACCGATGACACCCCTATCTATCCCAAAAAAGGCTCAAGGTTCTAGTATCCATGTGTGTAGTCAAATTCATGCAATGGAAGGATATGATCTAGTAGTTCCCAACATGATTCAATGTATGAAATGAATTATATTTAAACTAAAATATATAAACATATATACTATCAAAATACATTAATTTGTTTTTTTAATCCATATTTTAATTGATATAGAATGCAATGGATCCCTTTCCTGGCTAATGTGGCTAGAAACCCCAAATAGGAGTGACAACAAGATCACTAACATCTACAGATGATGTGGGATTACTATTAGTGGTGAAAGGTTTTCGTGGGACCTCATAATGGATATAATGGATACCTATAACATTATCTTTTTCATGGACTAACTATCCTAAGTCCATTCCTTGATATACTTCTATTTTTAGATTGTGATGTGTTATTTAGGGAATGGATCAATATTTTCCTTCATGGGGGTGTTGGAGTATTGTTTGAGATAGGTGGACCCTTTGTTTAATAATTTATATTCAGTCACACTCCAGGTGTTGGGTTTGTCCCTACATATAGTGGATGATTCAAATGATAATTATCATATAGTTATGAAGGATTCTATTAATTTTCCCCCCAATTATGTACCAAGATTACCCCCTTGTCAGGTGATTGCCTTTAACCATGAACTAAACTCTGGGACCACCCAGATATTTTTTTAGCCTATTGGATGGAATTGGTAGAGTTATATGTCATTTTTATTATATAATTATTTTTTTTCAATCTTTATTTATATTTAAACAATTCATATTAATATAATAAATTTTTTATAGGTTATAGTAATTTTTTCATAATTTCAAGTAATATTCAGTAATTTTATTATAAAGTTTTTTTAAAAAAATTTATAAATTTATATTTAAATACTACCTAAAATTTTTATTATTAAAATATAAGGTTATAAATATCTTATCTTTATATTAATAATTTTTCATTCCAATATAATAAGTAATAGTTATTTTAACTATATTATTAATTATATATATTATTTAAGAATTATTGTAATCCTACATAGTTAGTTTTAATTTTTATTTTACTCTTATATAAGTATTTATATTAATTTTTTCTGGTTTTGAATTAGATTGTTTATAAAGTAACTTTCTCAATTTAGTATTACAGAACTAGTATTTTTTTTATATTATCCATGTAATATAATTTATGTTTTATGTAATCTGATTAATGTAAATCATGTATGCATAGTTTTATTTTTTATTTGATATTATGTAAGTCTTTTATATTGTTCATAATATTTAGTTTAATGATATAAAATTTTTATAATTTTATGTTTAATATTATGTAAAAATTAATCTAGTTAATTTTAACTTACATATATATCATTATTTTTATATTAATTTAATATATTTTGTTTCTAATTTTTAATTCATGTGAATCACTCTAGTTTTTATCACATGAGAATAAATAGGTTAGAACATATGAATAATTAAAGGAAACATGGTCTGGACTCCCCACCTACTCATGTATGAATAAATATTTTTCAATATAATTAAGTTAGTAATTTTCTTCTTCGTGTAAGAAACACTTAGATTTCATATATAATTAAATATAAAAACCCAAACCTTACATAATAGTGTCCTATTTGAGTATGTATATTACATATCATTAAAAATAAATGCTTTTGAAATATTAAAATACATGTGGAAATGATTTAAATCTGTTCCTTCAAAAAATTAGTGTACAAAGAGTAAAATGAATAAATCAATGAAGGGGTTAAAAATTGAGAAACTGAACATTATAAAAATCAAACAGATCTATTTGAATCCATTAGGAGATACAAAAAGTATTACATGTTCGATGATGTGAAAATAATTTACAAATAGAAATTAGATGTTTTTTATTTGGTTTGTCCAATTGAATATCACAAAAATGGTACAATAAGTGAAATTTTTTAAGTGGAAGTAGAAATTAAAATAAAATAATCTTTTTTATCAATATTATTTTTCTTATTGTATCCTAAATTAATAAATTATTTTTTTATATGATCTATGACATGAAAACTACTTGAACATGATATTTTAAGTTATAAAATTTCAACACTGATAAAGATTAGAGGAGATTCAAAATATAAAACATGGTGATTTAAACCCTTTAATTAATTTATAGAAGATACAACAATAGATGATTATTTCATTGGCTATATAAAATATATCAAGCATATGAAGGGTAAACTATGTTTGAGAGACTGAGATTAGATGTCTAAAATTTGAAGACTAGATGAATTTATATGCTTAGAGAAATTAAAAGTGGATGTGGAGCTTGATAAAAGGATATACTAGGGGTGTAGTGTGTGTGAGATTAGTAATTTTAAAAAGTATTCCAATTTTCAATTGTGGTATTGATTAGATAATTTTATAGAGTCTAAAATAGATTCCCCTTTAACTTCTTCCAATGTTATCTCTAGGTGCAGTAGCATAGTGAAAACTATAGAGTTCACCTTAATTAATCTTTGATACAGTAATAATTAGCAATCAAAATTGTAGATGTACTGTAGATTCTTCAAACCCACACTCCCATATCCCATGATAAAATCATAATGTTTACATTTCATTATTTGATATTGATAAACATGACCCAATTTTGGAAAAAAAATATAACATTAAACAAATATTGGATAACTTACATACCCAAGTATTTTTTAGGTTTAGAGTCTTATAGAATTAGGAAAAATACTTTCAAGTTTACATTTCAACACAATATATATCTTTCCCACATAACATATTCTTTATAAATACATTCTTTATTTCCTCTAGAAACCATCTATATCAAGAACTCTAGATTTATTAACTTTTTAAATCATCCTTAATACCTATGAAAAACATTTTTAATCATGGTATGAGCACACAAATATCTTTAAGGGACATAAAAATGAAGAAACAAACTAATTCATCCATTAATACTTATAATAATTTTAATTTTTCAAAATAACCTTTGGTCTCAGAATAAAACATTTCTGAGATAAGAAATCAACTTATCTACCCAAATATTTTCATAAAACAATTCATAAGAAATATTAAAGGAAAGTAAAACTCATAAAGGATTCATTGTGATCATGGAAAACTCATGATTGTTTTTTCAAAAAGATACACATTTCACCTTTATGAAGTATAAAATATATTCCTTTAAACATAAGTTCATTGGGATACCTTATGAAATCATAATATTTATTTAAAAACTCATAGAGAGCATAAATAAATCATGTAGGTAACATGGGAAATAATTTTCATAGCACACTTAAATGTGGAATAACCGATGTAGTCGACCTCCAATATAATCATTACCTAATGCCTTTCATGACTATAATGGACCCACCCATCCTTGATTTATCATATATCTACCCATATTTTGTTTATAAAGAAACCATTTTCCATGTTTTATAATGGAAACACCTATCCATGTTTTATAATGAAACCACCTACTATCATAAAAATATACAAGATATATAAAAATAAAATATAAAAAAAATCATTTTTCATTATTGCACTGATAAAAATAGTTTGTGCACCCATTAAAAATCATTTTTGTATATTGATATATCCCTTTAATTTAAAACCCAATTGTGAAAACTAAAATTCCTATAATAAATGGAATTTTATTTCTATTTAAATAAAATATGTGATATTACAATGTAATTCAAAAATTTAATAATGGTTACCATGGTGAAAAAATCCATTGACATTGTAAATGTGAAAATAGAACATTCATTTTGTCTTTTTGTAAATTAGTTCCATATAAAACACATAAAAATATTCCTTTTGAAAAAAAAATTAACGAAATTTAAATGATAAATAAAATTGAATTTATAACACTTTTATTTATATATAAATAAATCCATAAAATAATTTTAAAAATATGGAAATGGAAGATAAATATTTAAATAAATTAAAATTAAAATTAGGGTTTAAAAGTAAATTGTCCCTCAGCTTGAGTTTAACTCATCACATACGTTCCTTTTCTTCCTAACTAATAAAATTATATTAATTATTAAATTAATTTAGAACCATTTAAATTTTATTAATTATTTTATTTTATTTATTACCTATTTATATTCAATTAAATTATCAGTTATGTTCATGTTAGTCGTTTTAACACTATTTGGATTATATATCCAAAATGAAATCAGAAGTTTGAATATGGTCAAAGATTTTCTTATACCATAACAACCATGATAAAAAAAAATGAAATAATTATATTTTCTTAAACATAAATTATAATTTTAAAACCATCTATGAGATATGGTTATGAAAATTAAACCATGTTATAATCATAGAGAGGGTAGGTCGTACATAATAATGAGTAGTGTTTCCATTTTTCAATGATAATTATGGAAAAAAGTTAAGTATTATATTATATTTCAATAATTATCATTATATCAGTATAATATTTTTGTAAATACTCTTATATATACAATCCATGTGATTCGGTCATGAAAAATAAATCACATCGCTTTTTTGAGGTGGTGGTCCAAACGTATACACGAATGATGTTATTAGATTTCATTGAATGGAAAGGTAAGAAAACATGTGATACATTACTTTTCCATGAGTATACATATTTCATGAATATCATATATTTACTTTAAATCCATTATTATAAATATATATATGATGGGTGATGAAGGAAAATGAATTGCTTCAGTTCATGTGGTGATAGACTTCTATACACATGAATAGTGGTTTTCATTCTCCATTTGATAGAAGAGGAGATAAATATAGATTATAACATCAACATAAAAAAATATAATTATGTTTAATATTCTATTTTTAATATTTAATAATGTTTTAAGATTATTTTAAGGTGTTATAAGAATATATAAAACTAGAACATTTGGATAAAATATAAACAAATTCTTTGGACAACCTTCTTTTCTTTTCACCTTATGCACTCTAAGATTTGTATAAAATCAAAAATATGACCTATAAAATGTGGTATAGGATGTTATAAAGGTATTTTATTGAGAATTTTCTAAACCAAATGGTTCATGAAGTGTAAAGAAAAGAGGATATGAGGTTCCATTTTATAAGAGAGGGGAGGGGAGCTCTTGGAATTTAATAAATTATTAAATTTATATAAATTAATTTTCATGTTATAATGGATCCAAAATGATATTACTATAAGATAATATGATTAATATTTTAAATAATTTTATACAAAAAAATTGGACAATGTTGGGTTATTATTTCATCCTTATCATTTTTTTAACCTGTGGTTACCCTTTTTTATGATTACCGTGATAACAAAGTTTTTTTACTATTTAGGGGTCATGATAATTATTATATAAGGAAAATTGAATAATAAATGGACCATGATTGATATTTATAACCATATAAAAATCACTTGAAAATTTATAGGATATTTATGAATTTTAAATAATTTAATAAAATATTATTTATTATAAAATATCCTTAATTTCAAATTTGGAACTATATGAAATATTATAATAAAATATGTTTCTAAATCAAGTAAAATGGTTATAAAATGACATTTATTTGAATATAATGATTATATGGTATTAATAAAATCATTTAATCAAAATTTGATAGGTTTTGATACCATTTTAAACTATATATTTTGGATTATCCCCTTAGTTAAAAAACTTTAACCTTAATCATGGAAATCAATTTTTCAATATTAAAATGTTATAATTTTAATTATAAGGTGAAAATTTGAAATTAAATGAAAATATGATTATACTAAAAGATTCAAAAGTCAGGAAAACCTCCTCCAAAAAAATTATCTGAAAAATATAGTGAAAAGAGGCAAATTAAATATCACATTATGATAAGTCATTCTCATGAACAAACTCACCAATAGTTTCCCATTCAGATAGAGAGTTACCTTTATTGAAGTACTTAAACACCTCAACATAAATCCTTATTAACATATATAAGGAGGACTAGGGGGACACAATCCATGGTACATTAGATTAATCCAACCTCGACCTTTAATTCAGGGGGAGCAGAGTAATTTTGTGTCCCCTATGTGACAATATCTTTGAATGAGACTTTACTTTTAGGGGTATTACCACCCAAATACTTGTGATAATTAGTGACATTTTCCAAAGGACCAAAGACGTTTGAAGAGCTATGAATTTTTTGAATCATATCATAAAAATTAATGCTTTGTGTTTCAATGTAATTATCCCCAACCCTTGGATCCTAAACTAGAATATCTGAACCTATTGGCTACACAAATCCATGAACCATGTATTGGGGAAGTGTGTTAGTATCCTCAAAGACCAAACATAGAGATTTTTCACCATTTTCTTGGTCATAACGGGTTACCTATTTTACTGAAACTTCACTAATTAAATCCAATTGATCCTTTATCTCCTTCTTCCCAGAATCCTCAGACTCCCGAATCAAATCATCATTAGGTAATCATTCAAAATGATTACCTATCTCAATGGTTCCCACTTCCATTAGAGGACTTGTCACCATTGGAGACTTCAGTTAAGGATTATTCCCACTACCAGCCTAGGAATCCTCAATCAATGGATGGTCTATAATAACATTTGTTCCTCTAGGGTAATCACTTACAACCACAAAAGTTTCCTAATTAACAACTTACCCTGTAGGGGTCACCACCTACAAGTCTCGCTTCAACCTTTCAAAAATTCCCTTAACCTTCAGATCACTAGGAAGAATCTTTGTTTGTTTCAGCATAACAATATCACCTAAACTCACATGACCACCATTTCTAGGGATTCAATCAAATACATCACAAAACAAATCCTTCTCATACTCCATTGTAGGGCTAACACAAGCAACAGAGTCTACATTCCTCAAATCCTATTTCTTATTGTTTGGAGACCCACTTCAAAATACCTAAGAAACGTTTCCTAACTGATTGCAAGACAAGCAATAATTATTCCATGTCTAAAATTTAATAGATTTATTCCACCAAAATTCATTCCCATCTGTAATATATACCCAATTCACTGGAAACATGGAGAGATCTACCTCCACATAAACTAAAAGACAAATGGGATGACACACTACTTTTGTTTTGTTGTTGAAACACTGGTAATGACCAACTAGTTTCCCAAGAATATGAATAATAGAGGGGTTTTGGATGGATAATGGGAGCATAATAAATCTTACCCAGATCATTGTAGTCGGGTTATTTTTTTAAAATAATTTAAGAATTATTATTTAATAAATATATCATCAATGTAATTTTATATAATATTTTATTATTTGACATTGAAAAAGACATTATTAAAAAATAATTATAATATAATACATTAAAACATCCCTACAATGTTATATTTATATAAAAAAATTATGTAACATGATAATTCATTCAAATAACATTACTTTTAATTTTTTAAAATTATTTATTTTATTTTTCAATTAATTTAATAAATATTGTGTTGGTATTGCATAATCATTTAAGTTAATTATTTCATCAAAAAAATATAAAATAGTTTCCATGATAAAATAAAATAATTTATATTTCAAATTAATATATAAAAACAAACATATATTTTTTATCCCTATCAAAAAATGTTATAGACATTAAAAGGAAGAAAGTGACATTTATCACTTTATCTTATGCTTAATGATTATAAAGGAAAAAATAAATTAAATATGGAAATAGTTTTCCATATTTTTAATAAATGGATTTTAATATATGAATTAAACTAATCAAATATGATAAAGGGAAGTTTTTCTGTAATTTGTAGTCCTTATCAAATTATTTTTAACCTTAATTACCTGATTCACCCTTAATATGGTGACAAAAATCTACTAAGGTTATTATTCATAATCTAAAAAGTCAAAATGGAATAATTTACCAAATTATGAACTCTTGATTCAAAATATTTGATCCATTATTCAATATTAAATTTTGGGAGGTCTTAGAATTTAATTTAAGATTACAATTAAAAACTCAACGAGAAAGAGTTTTGCGGAAAATTTTCTTTTGAAGTATGAAAATTCTTATATACCAAATTCAACCATATAATTGATTTAAATAAACATAATTTGATTAATATTACTATAATATAACTAATTTTACTTTTCCACCATTTTAAAATAAAATTCATCACTTTAAATGTTTGAAAAAAATACAATTCTCAATAAAAAAATCACTATTAACTAGAAAATCAATATTTTAAGAAAAATCCAAAAAAATCAAATCTATGAAAACTTTTGACATGATTATTTAAAAAAATTATATCCTTTTTATTAAATAAAATTTCTAAAACTTTACAAGATAAATTATAATATTCAGTCACATAAAAAAATAAAATCCATTTTAATGATTTTTTTTTAAAATAAAAGAACGTTACAAAAAATTGAGTAATAATTTATATTTCAATTGACTTACAACTTAGTGTTGAATGTTAATAAAACTATAAATCATATTATTATATAAAACCTCATTGTGTTATATGCACACTATTAGTAATAATGGTATTGTTAATTCTTATATTTGTTTCAACTCCTCGAAATAAAAAAAATAATCTTTTCTTTATTTCATCCAAATTCTGGATTTAATATTGAATTATAATTAATTCAACATGTTAATGATTAGTTATAGAATTATTTATTTTATGTTAATAATATTTAAATAATCAAATTTTTATGATTGGTTAACATTGAAAGTCTATCTTGATTAGGATAATAAATTTCTCTCATTACAAAAGACCATTGTTTGATTTGTTATTCAATTAAGAAACATACAAATAAATGCTTGGGTTTTTAGATTATATGTGATTTCATATATTGAATTAATAACATATAGTGATATTATTTCTTGAATATTACATATTAAAATGGTTACTCTATTTATGAATTTTATTATCATTCAATATAGTGCTTTCTGGAGTTGAATTAATTTAATTTTGCATTTCATTAAACAAAACTATTTTATTCCTAATATTGTACAAACCAACATCTTTAGACAAAATCAATCTATATAATGAAATACAACTTCCTTGAGAGATAATAGTCTGATGTCAACACTAGTGATATGTTAGTGAGGCTGATTTATATTTTGAGTTTAAAATCATGTGAAAACATATTTGACATACTAATTTTCTATGGGGATGAGGGGGGTATTTATATATAAATGAGAGGAGTATTTTTTTAAAATAAGGAATAAATTACAATTTCAAAAGTAATATTTTAAATTTCGGTGTCCTGTGACATTATGAATATTATTTAAATAAACATATAGGTTTTCTAAATCTTTAAAACTTTCATCATTAACATAATGTTTTATTAAAAAAATATACAAATGAAAAGATGAAAGGAATAAAAAAAATTCAGTGAATAAATTATAAATTTAGATATTATAATTCCTTTTACATTTTTCAAAATATATTTTATTATTTTAAATTCTTTTTTTCTTCACAAACTTATTTTTTGTTTTGAAAACCATTTTATATTTCATTATTTCATTATCACATTAATGATTTATCATAAATCATTCCTTTTTTGAAAATATATATTCTTAATATTTACTAAAAAATCATTTTTCCCTGAAAGAATAATAAAACATTACTCTTATATATTTTACGTATTGATTTTATAAATGAAATTAAATTTAAAAATAATAATTTCCAAACATAGTAAATTTTATTATTTTAATATTAATATAAAATTATAAAATTTATAAAATAAGTTAATAAATTATTTATAATAAATTTATTTTTTTACTTTGGTTTACATTACTAATTTCAAAAAAAATTGATTAAATTGAAATAATTATATGTATATACATTATTCATGGTAAATATTACAAACTGACCACAAAAATATTCTAAAATACATGTTATTATTCTAATAGTATGGAGACTATTCTAACAGTCATGATACTATAATAATGTTTTGGTTTCTATTCTAATGGTTATCTTATTATTTGAAGGATCGTATTTTCTTTATAATTAAGAAAAATACCTCTCATTCTATTCAATAATCATTCTCTTTATTTTATTTCAAGGTTTTATAAATCTATTAAAAAATTTCATTTATATTATATATTTTTTATTTTTAATGTATTTTTCTCAATGGTGATAATTTTAAGAGACCATGACCTGATAGATTTTAAAATTAACCTCACATTATTTGTTAATATTTTATCCCATTAAAAATGATTTTATTTTATGGAATGTATTTCTACATCAAATTTATTACTTTATATTGATAACAAAATTTAATATTTATTATTTTAGGTAATTTATATAATTTATATTCTATCTTACATACACATTATTTATTCATATAAAAACAATTAATATTTGGTAGTTTAGGATATTGAAAAAACTATAGTCATATTTATTTCTATATTACATACATGAGTTTTATAAATTTTTATTCAAAGAATGAATAGTAAAACGGATTCCACTATGATGAAATCCTCATTTTTTAATAGACCACGATATAGTCTTTATAGATTATGGAATATATATAGTCTCATTACAAAAAAAATCATCAATCGTCTTAAAATAATTTTGATGATAAACTTATTTATTTCATTTACATTATTAAAAATAATTCATAATTTCACCTCACAACATAAAGATAATAGTGAATTATTCTTATTTAATCTATATCTATTTATTTTTTCCTTTAACACCTTGTAACATATTTTATATTTATGTATTAATACATTATCATGCCCCCACTATGTTATTTCAACTATATAACTATAATATTAACTTCATAACATGCTATTATTGTAATCGAATCTTTAAAATATTAATTTTTATATACAAATTATATGTATTCCAATTTTATGCTTCCTTTTCCATAAAAATGGTTCCATTAAAAAAGGAATATTCATATACCCTCATAAATTTCCATGACTGTATAAGTAAGAATATCCTTAAATATATTATTCTCCACATTACATGATCTTCTATCATAAGAACCATGGTTTTAATATTAATATAAAACATCATTGATCATTCATAAACATACATCTTTTCTTTATCCCACCATACAACTAGTCAGTCAATTAATTGGAACCATTGATTTTCTACACAAATTATTAACATTAATTGTCAAAATTTATTTTCTACAAATCCAACATATTACCTATTTGTTTCAATACTCACCCCTTTTTTATCAAACAAGTCAACCATGAGCCCTTTTCCTAAAAATTCTTCCTCAAATTAACGAATCTCAAAAAGTATAGACATTTCACTCCCCCATGAACATTCAATACATAGTGTTAAATCTTTCACTCTATTCTAAATTAAATACATATATTATTAATAAAATTATTCCCAAAATATATTCATCATCTTAGTTTATTTATATCTACTTCTCCCATCCACATAAGAATTTATGGACTACTCTTCTACCTCATTTTCAATAAACAAATGGGAATCTTACCCATAATTTTTATGAGTTAATCTTATATATACATGGATATTATAACTTACCCTTTATTATATACCTTCTTTGATACCAATTTAATACATATCTTAAGACTTTCTGATTTCATGTTTCATAAGTACACTTTGATTTTCAACTTATCAATCATTAACAAAATGTGTTGAATTGTTATGAATTTTATGAGCATGTAAGGGGAACAGTGGATTTAGGGTTTCCCCTCCACCACCATCCTCCTTCGTCTTCATGTGTTCTATGTTTCCTCATTGTTTTTCTCCTCATGAGCTCGTGGCATAGTGGCTTTCGTCTTGGGGTCTCGGATCTGGTAGTGTTGGGTGGTCTCTCTTTCGTGGTGGGGTGGTTAGTCTTCTATGACGAAGGGTGGGGAAGATATGGAGGTGTGGGGTGGTGACCTCCTATGACGAAGTGTGGTTGGGTATTCTGTAGAATCAAGGTCATGATCTAGTTCTTCTACGGTGATGTGGATGATTCGGTTCTGCAGTGTCAGGGTCGTGTTTCTATTCATCCAGTGAAGGGGTCACAACCCAGTGCAACAGTGGGGTCAAGATCCGGCATTGGGGTTTCAGTCTAGTGTGGTGATGGGTTCGGGATCTATCTAGTTGTGCCAAAGGCTTTTGGGTCATTCATGTTCATCTAGTGCAAGTCGTGGTCCAGTGAAGATGGGTTTAATACTATTCTTTTGATTAGGGGTCACAATTTTGTTCTATGATGGGGTCATTTCTTATGGCCTCCAGACTGAGCTTTTCTTCCATGGAACAGGGGTTAGGATCTATCCTTCCTCATCATGCTTGGGCTAGGTGAGGTTTCAAGTGTATTTTTTTGTCTTTGAAAGTAGTTCTGAAGGCAGTGATGGGATTTGGGGTTCTTTGAGTTGTCAGCACCACCGGGGTAGTTTAATTCTTATCCCTTATGGGTTCCTCTCACTTCTCATTTGTCTTATCATTTTGGACCCTAGTGTGGGTCCCTCCTCAGCTTAGATATGATTGGATTCATGCCCATAGTGTTTCTTCTGATCAAGATCGATGTTGTTCCCCTCTCTGGCGATTCTCTTTTAGTGTGGTTATTGGGTCTTCCAGCACTGGGTGGCGTCGACATAACTTCTCACATATTGGAGCGTCTAGTTTCTTTGGGTTTCTCTTTTGTGGCTGTGGTTTTTATGGGAGCCTCTTGGGTTCATCATAGTGAGGTTGTCTACCAGTGGTGGTTCTGGCATCTGAGATGTGGTCTTTTTATTTGATCCTTTTCTGAATGATAAAGTTTTTGTATTTGTGAATGATTCTCGTGGTGGTTGTAAATCCTATGATATTGTGACCTATATACCATGTTCAAGGGTCTATGTAATCAAATATTCTTCAAGGGGATTCTCCAAATGAGGTTTAGAGTAGGAAGATTTTACTAGAACTTTTCTGTTTGGATTTTTATGTTTGAGAGGGTATGATGTTTGGCATCAGATCCAGGCTCGTGCAGATCTTTATGGGATATCTAGTTGAGTAGTGATGAGAAGGTGGAAGCTAGAATTAAGATTTATTGATATTGGGGAGGATATTTTCTTTGTTGCATTGATCTAGTTATTTATGACTCTTTGACTTTTAGGGCATAGTTTATATTTTTATATCCTCGATGTCATTGTGAGTTCACCCTCACCCCTTAAAATGGATTTTGATAATAAAAAATAAATTTTCATTTAGTCATTGTGAATTTTCAATAGAATCTCACCATATTTGGAAAAGTTTCATCACATCCTAAAAATTTTATGGGATTAAATATATAAATTTTTTCATAGAGCGAGAAATAAATACACTAAGAATAATTGTGTAAAATCTTGTTTTATAAAATAAGATTATATTTTAACAACTAAATTTTTTTCCATTCAAATAATTTTTTCATAAAATAATGAATCTTTATAATTATATTTCATCATCAAAATAAATTTGATCTCAATTATACATTTTATAGATTATTAATAAAATAATTAATTAATCACAATGTACATAAGTCTTAAAATTTTTTGCCTCCATAGGATAGATATCGATAAAACCTATTAATAGTGTAATTAAATGATCACACAAGAAAATCTAATCTTCTTCTAATTTTAATTGATATAATTCATTATGATCTACCTTTTTATTTTTCTAATTATCCCTCCAATACTTGGAACCAAATCCTATTGAAATTATTTTTATATGGAATTAATTACCAAAATTGTATTCGCTACAGGAATCTCATCTTAGATAATTTAATATATATTGAAAAAACATAAAATAATAGATTTTAAATAAATAAATAAATCCCCATTAAATTTTTCTACTTCTCCATAAAGTTTTATTTTTAATCTATTTTATAAATCATGGTAATCACTTTTTGTAATCATAATAATTTTTTTACATATATCTATTAATATCACATAATATTCTAGATTAAGCACTTTTTTATTTATTTATATATTTGTATTAATACAACTTGAATTTATTCACTGACTTTTGGAATAATTTTCTAGGCATTGAATTCAACATCATTTTCATACTTTAGATGAGAATGAATTTCTAGCTTTGTTGTACATTTTCATGCATTCATGTTCTAGTAATGAATTCACCCGATGGGTCATATCTTACCTTAACCATCCATAAATATGAAAATAGGTATGAATTTTGAATACATGGGGAGAGGGGAACCACAAAAATAACCTAATGTAGGGGAATTATATTGCTCATAATATAAAAAACCTTTTAATTCCACATACATTCAAGCCTTTCCCATATTTTACCTTTTAGAAAATACACTTTTACAAACATCATTCTGGAGAATTTATTTTTAAACCTCATATACTTTTTCTGTGAATCTATCTATATTTTGACACAAAATTTACTAATATATGCATAGAGACCTGAATTTTAAAATTAATCATGATGAATATATTTTTTCAATCATATTTATTCAGGTGGTCATGTGGCTAGTTTATTTTTAGAAACCTCAAAAAAAATTAAAAGTGTTCAAAAATTTTAAAAATAACATTTCTAACCTACACACATGTGAATAATTAATGTATTATAAATAGAGTACTAGAAAAGAATTTAATCACCAGAGTTATATCATAAACTAGTAGTTTTACTTAGGTTAAGTTAAATTATTATTAGGGTTTCATTATCAGGTTCAACCCATTCAGATATGATAATAAATTTTAATAAAAACACTAATATTCATTTTAAATTATTTTTTTGACTCCTCTAGATGGGTAGGGAGCGATCATTAATGATCATAAAATCCTAAGAAGAGACTGGTGCATTTCAATTTTTCTTTTCCATTGTATTTATGGAATTTCTAGATCATGACAAAATTATATATATTATTCATTGAGATTCCCATGAATATTTTTTTTTGTTTTTTATCTCACCATATCCATCATGATATTTATTACATTTTTCTCTTGTTAGTATTACTAAACTAATCAAGGAAATAAAATCCCTATAACCCTGAAAATTTTATTTTTTATTATTTTCTATCCATTTTATATTATGTTTTGATTATTTATTATTCTTCTAATATGATTTTCAATGATAATAATGTATCCAAATTTTAGTTAAATATTTATTAATCTTTTTGTTTATTATTTAAAGTAAATATTTTAAAGCCATGGGTGGTTTGGATTGGACTTTTATCCACCCCCTGGTTTGGATTGGACTTTTATCCACCCCCTAATTTTCTCCCACTTATCTCTTATATTTACCTAAAAACTAACCTTTTTTCTTCAATGGTCACTAATAGTACAAAGAATATATAATGTGATGGTGAAATTAGATTATAAATCAAGTGGTAGGAGGTAAACACAATAGGGATTATCCCAGATGGTAGTTGAAAGTTTTATTGAATGAGGTAGGGGAATATCATGGGTTATTTGTAGAATATTGAATATCAATGGAGTGGGGAGAAGGAATTTTGGTTAGATATTCAGTGACCATCATTGGTATTAGACAGATTAAACAATGAGGTTTAACCAAAAGTGGGGCTAATTGTGGTAGTGGTGGCTTGATTCATAGGGTGTAAGGGATTCAAAAAACTAATCATCTAAACCCATGGACTATGTTTTTCATTTAAAATTGTATGTATCATGAACAATAGTATATAGATTTTCTGCTAATGAATAATTTATTTCAGGAAATATTACCTTTTAAAACCTATCATCTCACACCATTTTCTATTGAGACATTATTTGAGATCATGTAATTGTGTATTCCTAGATAATTCTCATGTAATTCTCATCCAACCACTCCAAAATAACACCACATAGTTTAAACCCATATGAAAAGATAAAAATAGTACATTACTAGTTTTTGATTTAGGACCAGATCCCATGTAAAGTATGTTACATGTCCTAGCATGTGGGTTAATTTATGTTATTATTATCCTATTTCCTGGGTGTTAGGATCACAAAAATAAATAGTCATTTCTAAATGATTTTCAATGTATACAATAATAGTGTATACATCATACATTCTTGATGAAATATCATGGTATTTTTTAATAGTTTAATATTTATTACATATTATATATATTGGAGACTACTGTGTGAATCATTCAGAAATGAAATGTAGTTCATAACTTATATTTCTATGCTAAAACTACATAGAAGGTACTCTATATTAATAAAGGAGTCGGTAACCCCATTGGGATGGGGTTTGGGTCCACAAATTATAGAGTAGGTTACCCCAAAGATGATTCACAGTTCTCTCAATTATGTATTATTCCTATATAGGGGAAGATTCCTCCTTTACTAATTTACATAACTTAGTGAGGTGAAATTCCCCCTCTATTGTTTTTTAAATATGATGTTGTAATTATGAGAATTGGGTAATAAGGTTAGTTGTTTACTTAGGATATTTTGAGTGTTCCTGATTCCCTTTGGTATCTAGTCTATAGATCCAAGAAATTAAGATAGGGTTTCCCATTTTCTTTTGTTATTGGAATACTTTATAGAATATCTATATTTTAAACTATTCTGAGGTAAATTTCCATTAAATTCACCTATTATGATTTTAGACAAACCCTGATGGTATTTTTATTTTTACTCCTACATGAGATTTGTTTCTATGTTTTTTTCTTATTTTAGGAAATACAGTTTAGAGTTTTTTAATTCGATGAAGATCTAGTTGATACAGATATTAGTAATTCTTGAGGATAACTATTATAGATGGTGTTTGATTCATGTGGTATTGTTCCATATATTTCCCACTATTTTTTGTTATTATTTTATTTTAATATTATGACCCCATATATTTTTCCCTAGAAACTACTGATGTATTTGTTGCATGGTATATATATTAAGCATGTGTTTTATGAATTTTATAGTATAAATAGTGGTAATATATATTATTATATTTTTATATTCCATTCTTGATATATGTGGTTGTGTGTAGGTTAATTATGATGATACCTCATATGTTTGTTATAATCCATGTTTTTTCTTTTCACTAACCCCTAACTAATTAGAGGAATTCTTGGCTAGAACACTAATCCTTCTAGTGGCGTAGGTAGTGTTTGATTGGAGTAGGTAGTTTTTGAATGGTATAAGCATGGTTTGGTCCTAGAGATGAAATATGGATTTAGTGTTCTTATGATGATTTGTTTAGAAACTCCTAGAATAGGTTTCAAGGGATATTAATTTTTATAATACACTAAGAAACCTATATTAGGTTTGGGAATCCCAAAAATCAATTATCTAAGAATATGACAATCAATAAGTCTCTCATAACTCTAAGGAACCTTGTTCAAAAATAAATGGATGATACATGATTGAATTAATGATTTATTTTTTATTTTTTAAAAGACAAAAATTTTACATATCTCCAGATATACACCAATAACCATGGGTTCATCTTCCCAAAATGAATAATTCCACCCATAAGATAGCTAGCTAAAATATAGAGGTAGGATCATGATAATCCAATATTAGGGATTCAACCTCGAGTAAATGAATTGTTATGTAATGTGTCATCTATAACAAGGTCTTATCCAAATGTATATTCACCCCATGAGTATAGGGAAGATCACTTGCCTATTATGAAAAGGGAATAAACAATCAAAAGGTAAAAGGTATTCCTTATAGAGTATGATGAGATTACTATCATATTGAGTGTTTGTGATGAGTTTCAAGATTATTATCATCTGAGTATCCATAGAAATACAAATCCACATATATAAAAAAATTACATGGTACTTGTGACTCATTATTTAATTCCCATTCAAATACCCACTGGATATATAATGTTTAATGGTTTTATAATTTTTATTGTTACAACTAATCATTAGCCAATGTTAACTAATAAAACTCAATGGAAAGAAAATTAAACCTTATCTGATATTGATCAATTTATTATAAAATATTAATATCTAATGACACTAATGATAGTCTTATTTTATAATAATTTTTACCTTTAGTAGCTAAGAATGACGGCTGACAGAACTCCATTGAGAAAAAGAAAGAATATGGAATGAGAAGGAAAAAAGGCCTTATGAAGGAAAGACATAGGTCTCCCATTCCCAAAAATAATCAGGCTATACTACCACACCAATCAATGTGTATGTTCTAAACAGTCCATACTTATATACACCATCATTAGTCTATCACATCTATTATTCTCTATATAAACAACCATTTTCTCCCAATTAAAATATCATTAAATCCATTATGTGCACCGCCTAATTTCAAAAACCCATCTTCTTAAATCTAGAAAAAAATTATTTAAAAAGACACCAAGGGGTTCCCAGTTATTATTTTATGGAGAAAAAAAGGAGGCATTAGAGACACCCTTCACTTAATTCTATATATCCCCTTTAATTTTACTTTTACATCTAAACCCATTTGAATGAATAAACTAAGGAATACAGTCAGGTCCCTAAAAGAATTAAAATGTGATAAAACCAATGAGTATATCCACATTGTTTATAGATTAATGAAAATTTTGAAAAACACATTTACCATCATATTATAGAATTATCCACATAAAATTATCTGAGGATACCCAAACTAACATGAACAAAGATTCACACAAAGATAATTATTTTACACACTGAGAAAATAAAAATCTATAGGCACCCTTTCATTGAGAGAAAAATAAACTCTTATTAGATTTGTAATGAGTAAAGAATCCTCTCTTCTTAGACATGCACTAATTTAATAACATTCTTTACATATCCTTGCATTAAATGATATTAACCCATTATATAGTCTTAAATTTAAAAAATTATACCAATTAACTATCTCTTTATTAGTTAAGGTAAGACACTCATTTGAACCCTCATTTGATTAAACGAGGGTATTATCTCAGCCCTTATTTGGGGAAAATGGAGCCTTAGGGAATCCCTCACTAGAGGAAAATTACACAAAAGCCATCACTAGGGTAAAATTTATATGGCAAGCCCTCACTATTTCAAAACCACACTGAATCTCACACTAGTGAAAAACTCCTAACATTATTTCAATATTATGGAATCATAAACACCACATCTTCAAGGATATGGAACCTAATCACTAAACTCTCCCATATGAAAAATTTGTTATCCAAGTCCCTTTTAAGGAACCAAAATATACAGGGTTAGGTTATGAACACCAATTTGAACCTATTTAAATCATGTATTCCTTGATCCAAAAAAAATTCCACTCATATTATAATATCCATAGATTTTATAAGAATTGTATGTTCAATAGTGTAGAAGATATGCAATGGTAATATTAAACAAATTATGAAATATTATTAATTAATTATCATTATTATAACATAGTAGTTGAATTGGAGTGTAATAACAGTAATAAAAAATTGAAACCTATATAAATATTTGAATCAATAATTTGTTATTGTTATTATTATTAATCACTCAATTTTTATTAAAGTCATTTTACTATTCAAAAATCAATTCTTCATCAAAAATAGTGTTTTTTTTATTTTTATGATTGAAAATTATAATTAATTTCTAGAAATGATAGAAATGGAATTTTATAAAAAGTATTTCATTTTATATATCATCATATTAAAATTTTCTTAGGTTGAAATTATGGTATTTTCTGAAAACATCGAATTTTAATTGAATATTGAAAAATAATGATTTTTTTAAAAAATTGGGATTTATTTTCATCAAAAAGGCATATTATTATATGAATTTTATTTAAATATAAAAAAATTATTAGTTTTATATATTTAATTTATTTAATTAAATTTTAATCATCTTTATACAAAATTTTTATATAAGATCATTTTTTTGCTTAAAATGTATTTTTTTTTGAAAAAATCTTTTTCATCACATAAGGTGGGTTTAATTTTAAATTAAATTATTCCACTTATATAAATTAATTATTGAAAATAAATTTCATAATTTTAATTAGGATTTCAAAATATATTAAACAATTCTGTAATATTTTTCATCATTGTAAATAGCTACTATAGTAAATAACTGTCACTAGAGTAACTATAAATAAGGTAATTAAGGTTAAACGATATGATAAGGAATAAAGGACGAACCTTAAACTTGAATTTATCCTATTATATTAGTGTATTTATTCTATTTCTACCAAATTTTCAAAAAATATGGAAATTTTTTTCCATATTTATTTTATTTTGACCATTATAATGTTTAAATAAATGATAAAGTAAAAAATGTAACCATATTCCTTTTAATATCTATAATATTTTTTGATAGGTATAAAAACAACATAATAATTGGTAAAAATATTCATTATAAATATAAATTATTTGAATTTATCATGATAATTTATTTCTATTCTTTGGGATGAAATAATTTTCTTAAATACTTATACAACACAGACACAATATTTATTCAATTAATTAACAAATAAAATAAATGAAACTATAAAAATTAAATGAAAAAAAAAATTAATTCATTATTGTGTTCCACAAATTTTTTATATAACTATAATATATTAGGTATGTTTGAAAGGTTTATATTGAAATTATTTTGTTGTCTTATTGTTTTAAAAGTGTAATTAAATGTATACTGCCAAAAATGACATTAATGGTTTTTATGTTAAATAATAATTTACTATATTATTTAAATGTCATAAACAACATGAAATATTAATATTAGAATCATAATTGATTTAAAATTTCATTATTTTCTATTTATGATCCAATTTACACCTTATAATAAAAATTATAACCCTTTAATGTTGGAAAATTCATTATTGTGGTCAATGTTAAAATTTGTTTATGAAGGAGTTATACCAAAAGATAAGGTATAAAATAATATAAAAAAACTAAAAAGTTGATTTTATTATTAAATTAAGATAATTTATTCCTTATATTCATATAAATTTAATTTGGGAACCATTTTATATGATTTAGGAACATATTGTGTTGTAAAATATCATATAGTTTCAAAATTCATAATAATGATATTTTATAATAAATAATAGTTTATTAAATGATTTAAAATTAAATAAAACTTATCTTTAGACAATTTAATTAGATATGGATTAAAATATCAATCATGGTCCATTTATGGGTCTATTTTCCCTTTATAGTAACTATATTGTACCCGAAATAATATATAACTTTGTTATCACGATAGTAGTCAAAAAGGGTTAACACAGGTTAAAAAATGATACGGGTGAAAAAATAAAATAAACTTGTAAAATTTTTATCATATTAGTTTAATTTTACCCATAATATTATTATATTGAAATTATGTCGTTTTTGTTCCATTTGGACTTAAAAAGTAATTTATATTAATTTAATATTTTATGAAATTCTAAAAGTGACCCACCCCTCCCTTATAAAAGGAAACCTACTCTCCTCTTTACTTAACACTTTAAGAACCATTTTTTAGAAAATATGAACCCAAATACCTTCCTAACATCCCTATTCATAGTCTAACGTACTTATTTGTATAATAAATCAATCCTAGAAAGGATTAAGATCTAAACATAAAGAGGTTGTCTAAAGATAATGTATGGTTTTTTACCAAGCATTTTCATTTGATTTCATCTTCTACCTCCTTAAAATATTTTTCAAATAGAATAAGATAATAGCATTAGTATCATTAATATAATGATATTTTTTATGTTAATTTCATAACTTATATATTTTTGTCTTCAGACCTGTATTGTCTGTCCCTTACTTGTTTTTGAAACTCGTGGTACTCAGAGGAGGTCTGAAGTGAGTCTTGAGGGGTTTGGATTCTAAAATCTATAATCAGGGAGAATACATGGTGTGTAAGTGTTTCACATCATGTATTCATAATTCGTGGATTATTTGAGTTCCATTCATGGGGTGTTACATTATGAGTAAAAACTGAGGATTAATTATGTAACACCCTAAGATTTTGTGAAAAAAAAATAGTTAATTTAATCTTTTTTGATATTTTTCATTTCACACAACACTGAATATAACTATTTTTATATGATATCAATAAGTTCGGATTAAATTTTACACAACACCAAGTTAAGATACTACTACACCCAAAACTTATATTAACTTTTAGTACATGCAAAACTATGTTTGTATTGTGTAACACACAATGTCGAGTTCCTTCAATAGCTTTTGTTACACATAAGGTCGGGTTTAATAAAAAAATAATATACTATTAAGATTTTTATTAAAATATTACTATATTTATCACCTAGGTATTAGAATGGAATTTAAGAATAATATTAACCAAATTTTGAAAATATTATTTACACATCTATATATATACTAAAGTAGGATTTTACTGTACACCTGTCCTATTCCTACGAACCCATGTCACCCAAATTCCATCTCCCTACCTCCAAACCCAAAAATTCATCCCACGATTTCGACCGTGATTTAGGTTTACCATAGCGGCTGCTCGCTCCCCTCCTCGAATCCCCTCCCTGATTCCTCGTTCCCGACTCTAGGGTTCCCACACCCCTCCCCGGTTTTCCCCTCCACATCTCTCTTCATCCTATCCCTGTTCACCTTATCTCTGTCACCGACTGTCTCTCCACACCCACTGAACCCCTCCCATTCCATTCATCCATTTCCCCGAAACCTTATCCTCAATCGCACCTCACTTTCTTCACCTCCACCTCTGCCTCCATTTGCTTCACCTCCACCTGATCTGCCTCTGCCTACTCCACTTCTGCCTCAACGAATTCATCAAACCACTACCTTTAACCTTAGCCGACTGGAACCTGTTCTTCACAATGAAGAAAATCGAGGTTAACGTCATCCAAATGCCGAAGAAGTGGGTCGATCGATATGACTGATCTTGATCGAAGGGGGGTTCATTTGAGTTACAGCACAAAATATGGTGGCCAACCTAGTCGAAGATGGAGACGCAAGCCGCTGATTAACTCCCATCGAATTAGAAGACGTTGAAGGTGCCCAAAGATGGTAAGATGGGAATAGAGGATCATTTTGGTTAGCCTTTGTTTATAGGTGTTCGATAGAAGAGGATGGGGCCTCGATTCTTCCACGTACACAGTATCTTTGGTACCCTCTCCCACCATTATTCCTTGTGTTCACTCAATCTGTTCACATAGACCACAAGAAAAGATTCATCGATGACAACTACACACTCTTTACTCCCCCTTAGTTCTATTGACATTTTTTTATTGCATTTTTTTCCAAATATTCACTCAGGTTTTCCTTCTATCCCTGAAATCATTACAATTTTTATGAAATTATCGATACCTCTTAGGTTTGTTCTAGAATGATATTTCAGCACCCTATATTGAACTTCATGGTTATTCATACTAGTTTAATTGTTGCATGAGGTCTCACTACTATACAGAGAGGTATGTTCTTGAATTTCATATTTTTTTGGTTTATAATTAATTCAATGTTTTATTCATTACTAATGTCAATTTATCCATATGTTTATTGATTCATAGATGCTGAAGTGGTGATCATTTTCATTATGGTATGTTCTCCTTGTGCAATTTAAGTACTATTTAATTGATATATTTGAGCATTAATGAAATGGTTTTTGTTTCATAATTCTGTAAATTTATTGAAGTTGTTTCAGGAATCTATTCATCATTTCAAAGCCATTCTGGTTAGAATTTATACATGATTATCTCAAAGCCTTTATGATCATATTATGGCACATGGAAATACTTATGGTATGTAAGAACATAGTTGTTCTTGAATACCATGAATTTCATAGTTTTTGAGTGATTCTAACTTTAAATGGAACTGAATTTTATATTAAATTATATTGCCATTTATATTGCATTCTATATTTTACTTTATATTGCACTCTATATTAGTTCATGTTGTACCAAAATTGCAGTTTACATTCCTGTTTTCATAGCTGTTTCAATATAACTTCATATTGCAGTTTATATTGAAGTTTATATTGCATTATCATGTACTGAGATTGCATTTCCCTTGTATATTATATTATCATGAATGTTGTTTCCATGTGAAGAATACAATTTCCTTCTACAAGAATGCATTATCATGCATGTTCATAGTGAGTTTGGTCAGTACCCTTGATTTATGTATTTACAGTCATTACTATTTTTTCTTCCATATATACAGTTGACTCCATTGGTTTTATTTTTGCATGCACACAATATCTTTATTACCATCTCACACCATTTTCCCTTGCATTCGCTCAATTTCTTCACATGGACCACAAAAAAAGATTCATTGATGAAAACTCCACACTCTTTCCTCCCCCTTCATTGTACTGACATTTTTCTATTGTATTTTTTCCAAATATTCACTCAGGTTTTCCTTATATCCTTAAAATCTTTACAGTTTTTATGAAATTACCAATACCTATTAGGTTTGTTCTATAATGTTATTTCAGTACCCTATATTGAACTTCATGGTTATTCATATTAGGTTAATTGGTGGATGAGGTATCACCACGATAAATAGAGGTATTTTCTTGAATTTTGTTGTTTTTTAGATTATAATTCATTCAATGTTTTACTCATCACTAAAGTCAATTTATCCATCTATTTGTTGATTCATAGATGATAAAGTGGCGGTCATTTGAATTATGGTATGTTCTCCTCATGCCATTTAAGTACTGTTTAATTTACATATTTGAGCAATAATGATATGGTTTTTGTTGCATCATTTTATAATGTTAATATAGTATGGATGTTGGAAATGAAAAGTATATATTTTTATATAATATATGGTTCTAAATTTCCCAACCAATGTTAGAATTCACTGTTACTACAGTAGTAGTGTGGATGAACCACTATTAGAAAGGAATCATTGTAGTCAGGGTTATACCTATATTTTATAGGGTTTTCTTTCAGGAGGTGGATTCATTAGAGGAGTAGGAGATGTTACATGATTAAGAATAGGTACTATATGTGTCTAAACAGAAATAATGTATTATATATATTCTCACTTATAAACTGAATTCTCTTGCAGTGTGGTTTTACTATAGGTAAATAGAGGTTCTATATGTGTTCAACCAGCAATAATGCGTTCCTACCTCTTTCCATGTAGGGATCAGAAAATTTTGAATCAGATTGCAGTTGCAACTGCTCTTGTAGTAAGATCCATAACCATTAGGTACACATTTGATTCATGTATAGGTGTAATTATATGAATCAAATTTTCCATCAAATTTCATAGAATCTAGGATAAATCTATTTCTAATTGGTTATTTTTCTAATTAGATTCTTCTTTACCCCATCTTTAATAGAGGTATGAAGACACACAATATGGGTTTGATGCTATGACAACTACAGTGAAAATAAAAAGATCATTCAGTAGATGACTGATATTATAACAGGTTTACATGGAGGCATTCCATCCAATTTCCATTAAAAATTTCCTTATTTGGTTGGAATGCATGGACATTGCATACTACTTTATTAAACAGGTTGTAATTTTTTAACAGAAATTCTTTGGTTGTTTTGTTTTAAAATTTACTATATAGATCCTTAAATAATCATATATTACATATTTACTAACATAATTTGTAAATTTTTTCACACATTATTGTGGAATGTTGGAAAATCTTTCTCAAGAATTGAGTTATTCCTGTTATCCAGAAGATACACTCTGTAGAGGGAGGTTCTATTGAAATATTTGGATGGATATTCATCAAAAAAATGATAATGAAGAATGATATAGAAGTGATGTCCACTAAAAGGTATACAAATTGGTTCTTTATTTAATATACATCATGGTTTTGGGTTTCATGCATGGTGTTATTAGGATTTTTGGATTCAGGTGGTTTCTTATAAGATAAATTAGTGTCTTTTGATCATTTCAACCCCCTTAGTGGTATCAAACCTCTTTCATGTGATTGTTTCACAAGGTCATGTTCTAAAATGAAGAAATTTCATGAGTCATTCATGATGTAGAAAAATATAGCACCACATTTTATAAGAGATGGTGAAAATTGTTAAATATAACTAGAAGATAAAATAGTTAGTATTATGACATTATGATAGGTGTTTAATTAATTTTACATGGTCTAACCACATAACACACATAATATTAAACTACTTTTAATGTCACATAAGTGTTCTAGAAAACATGTCCACTACAATAGTTTAAAGCACTCGGTAAAACTATTTTCTATTAGTACATACCAACTCTTATATTTATTTACAGTGAGTTTTCATTCAATTTTATTGGACTTCTTTTTGGGTATCCTAATTACTCTAATGGAATTTTCTCCCAGGTTGAAGTACCTTACCAGGATCGGGTCTAAAACAGAATAAGTGATGGGCATGAAACAAAAAACTATTTCTCGTTTAGAAGGATCCTTATATTGGCATTTAGAATGGTTCCAGAGGTAAATATATTATTATTATTTTTAATTTTATTTGATATTCTTGTCTTCATGATATATTTTCTGTTTAATTGATCACCAACATTACAAGTTTACCTATTACCTCAACTACCTTACCTTATGATTCTCAAAAATGAACATCCAATTCAAATATAGGAAAGGAAAACCATATATATGAAAAACTGATGACTGAATCAATTCTTTTATGAAAATATAATATTAAATAAGATCCATTTATGGTTTATATCCTCCATATATGGTGACATAGTTAACCAAACAGTTAAATTTGAATAAAAAAAGTGTTCTGGAAAAATTTTCCACTACTACAGTTTCAAGCACTGGGTGAAACTATTTTGTATCAGTATATACCAACTCTTATTCGTATTTACAGGGAGTTTTCATTTAGTTTTTTGGAATGATTTTTGGGTATCCTAATTACTCTAATGGACTTTTCTCCTAGGTTGAAGTACCTTACCAAGATTAGTTCTGCAACCAAATAAGGGATGGGCATGAAACAACTCTTTCATGTTATGAAGGATCCTAATATTAGCAGTTATATGGGTTCCATCTTTGGTAGTTAAGGTGATAAAAATGTGATGGAACTACAGTTTTAAAACCATTATGCACATACTCTAAAAACAAAACCCATTTTAACTATTAGGACCCATGTTTTTGCAATGAAAACCATATCTAATAATAGTTTCTACTTTAAAATATTCTCTTTTTTAACTACTGTTTTTTAATCGTAGCTTCTTCCCTGGATATTATTATTATTGAATATCTTATCTCATTAGTGAAGATATGGAAGACATGCCTTCCAAAAATAAAGAAACTTTCATGAAGAGTAGGTTGGAAAGAGTATTATTTATATCCAGAGGTATGTATATTATTTTTTTTTTAATTTTATTTCATTTTCTTGTCTTCATGATATATTTTATGTTTAATTGATCACCCACATTACAGGTTTACCTAATATCTCAACAACCATACCTTCTAATTCTCAAAACCAAACCTCCAATTGAAATATGGGAAAGGACAGCCACGTACTTGCAGAACTGATGACTGAATCAAATCATTTATGAAAAGAGAATATTAAAGAATATCCGAGTATGGTTTCTATCATCCATATATGGTGACATAGTTAACCGAATAGTCGAATTTGAATAAACACATTGTCCTGAAAAACTTGTCCACTACTACACTTCCAAGAACTGGGTAAAACTCTTTTGTATCAGTACATACTAACTCTTATTTGTCTTTATAGTGAGTTTTCATTTATTTTTTTTGGACTGATTTTTGGGTATCCTAATTAATCTAATGGACTTTTCTTTCATGTTGGAGTACCTTACCAGGATCGGGTCTGCAACCGAATAATTGATGGGAACAAAACAAATAACTCTTTCCTATTTAGAATGATCCTAATATTGGCAGTTAGAAGGGTTCCAGATTTGGAAGTTAGGGTGCTAAAACATTTGATTGAACTATAGTTTTAAAAATAGTATACACATACTCTACAAACATAACTCATTTTAACTGTTAGGACAAAAAAATTCAATAAAAACCACCTCAAACAATAGGTTCTACTTTAAAATATTATCTTTTTTAACTATTGTTTTTTAATATTAGGTTTTTCACTGGAAATTATTATTATTGAATATCTTATCATATGAGTGAAGTTATGGAACACACACCTTCCAACAATAAAGAAACCTTCATGAAGAGTCAGCTGGAAAGAGTATTATTTCCATCTATAGGTATGTATATTATTGTTTTTTTAATTTTATTTCATGTTCTTGTCTTCATGATATATTTTATGTTTAATTGATTAGCCACATTACAAGTTTACCTCTTACCTCAACCACCTTACCTTATGATTCTCAAAACTAAAATTCCAATTCAAATATCGGAAAGGATAACCATATACTTTCAGAACTGATGAAAAGTCATATCTTTATCAGTAGATAAGGTTATGTTCTTATTGTAAATATTTATTTTAATGCTAAAGTAAAACAATTCTTTAATATTTTTATTTTAGTATCTATTGTAGACTCAAAAGATGCACATTATTTTACTTTTATCTTAATTTATTTTCTAATTACATATATTTTTTCTTAGATGTTTAATAACAGGGTTCAAGTTGGATTTCCCCCTTTTAAAACATCACCTTCAATAAGAGTATTCAAGATGGATGTCCCCACATATTAGGTATAGTGTTTTTGTAAAAAAAATTAATCATTGTTCTATTTCCTTTACATTCATTAATTATTTGTTGTTGGATGCCAAAGCAATGTTTTTGGAATCTATATGTACTTATGTGTGTGCATATTCTATATGCACTTATACTTTATAAATCTTTAAGTTTATATATAATGATGATATTATCTCTCATGATCTATCAAGTTTCAATTTTTTTTCATATATTTTTTATTCAATTTCATTTTTTCAGGTCATCTAAAGTGGTTGAAGGCTCTACTTACCTTATATTTGTCTCTATTCATGTGGGGTTTAAAACCCACAATCTAGTTTTCATTATAAATTTCTTGACATTTTTTTCAGATGTAAACTATGAATCTTCTATATAACTACCATCATGAGTTAATGTGGATGTGATTGGGAAGAAATTGGAATATGTATATGGTTTTATTGATAGATAAAAATGTATTATTTATATGATTTGAATGAAAATTTAATAGTCCCGTGCGTTTTTTAGGGGAAGAGTACTAGTTTATATAAAAATAATTCTTTCATTATCAATTATTTTGAAATGAATGTAATAACTATTTGAAAATAAAGAAATTACTTTTCTAGGAAAACTATTTTTCTATTAATAAACACAATTTTATCTCAATAAATTAAAAAACCACTTTAGATGAATTTTTTAAATAAAATTTATATATTATAAATTTGATCAATATTTTTTATACTCATCCAGTAGATTTTATAGGTATAAGATAAGAATAAATCAAAATTTATGAATAAAAATATTTATTTTTATAAAAGGTAATTTTATCACCATTTAATATAGCCCCAATTTAAATATAATATTTTGTAATTTTAGAATTTTTATTTGAAAAAATGATCTTCATTTTTTAAATATTTTTATCAAAAATTACTTTTGGTTAATTTTTTTTATTTTCCTATAAAGTATCTTTTTTGATAATTAATGAAAAATACTGAATTTTAATTCGAAACTAATTTTCCCTCTAATTTATTTATATAGTTAAATTATATATTAATTTGGTTTTAATGTATTATTAAATAAATTTTACATTAAGTAATCCAATTTATGTCATTTTGAATAAATTTCACATTGAAATTGGATATAAAAACATGTCAAATATTTGGACATTTTCTCTTTAAAACCCCACTTTCACGACACATCTGTGGGATTAATTGTAAGTAACTTTTTACCACTTCTATGTTTATAAATTGTAAAATATGGATTGAAATATTTTTAATAATCATAATTTATAATATATAGTAATTTTAACTTAGTTTTTGACTAAAAAAATTAGTGAAAGTAATTAGAATTAATTATAGTGATTAAGGTAAAAACGTGTTTACATAGTAGTTAAACTTTATATACTCTATTTTCTTGAAAATTAAAAATTATTGGAGGCACATGATGTAAGGGAGATCTCTCAATAGTGTTTACCTTTTTATATTTATTAGAATGTCACTCATCCACTATAAAAGGTTACTAATCCCCCTCACTTAATCACACCTATCAAGAAACTTTTTCTCATAAAAAACCTAGCAAGATAATTTCCCATATTTAATCATCTCAACCTAGAATCCTCACTTTGGGTAGATTTCAAACCAAGTTATTCCTTTGGTGCAAACCAAAAGAAATTACCCAAAGAAGAGGTAACATTCTTCCAAAAGATCTTTTGTTTTATTTTCATTCTCCTCCCTTTAAATTATTCATATTCCATGATTATATAATAACATCAGTATCCTCAATATACTAAAATGTTTTAATTTTGAGGTTCTGGCATACACCTAAACACACCTCCATCAAATGGGTAACTAACTTACCGTTCATCTGTATAGAGGACTACCACCTCACGAAACAATGTCGTTCATTTTTATTTTATCCCCTATAATGGTTGGGAATTATTATGAACATACTATTTTTATATGGTATATATGATATTTATCATATATTTATTCTTTTTTAATTATTATATAAAACATACCACCATGCTTTCCATTTTGTGTAAATATAATAACTTTGTTTATGGATGTGTGGGCTACTGCATCCTCAAAGCGATGTGATTCATTCACACATTACATGGAATGTATTATGTGATATAATTTAAATATTAACTCTATTATATATATATATATATTCCATTTACTTTCTTTATTTTAATAAGATAATAAAATGAAAATAGTGTTCATGCATATGTACGACCTGCCTTCTCCAAGAACGATGTATTCTATTTCATATTTCTATATTTTATATATTATTATAAATATTTTTATAATGAATATATATGATATGTAAATCATTTTTTAAATTATATAAATAATTAAATAATTATTGAATTAAGAGGATCAATAATAATAATTCAAAACATATACGAAAAACAAAGTATATATTACCCAAAACATAACATTAACACAAAATTGTTAATAAAATGGTAATATAAAGCATTAATAAAATAATATATTGTATGATATATAAAAATATGGTTCTTTTATATATTTATAATAAACTTATACTTATTATGTAGAAGGTTTTAATTTTTACAAAGAATGTCCAGAATTAAGGTAAGAGTTTTCTAGTCTCACTTTTATTTCTGTGAGACTTTTTCCTTATTCACCATTAATTTATTTTTTGTGGTGTAAATACTTAACATAAATATATTATAATATTATTATAATTTAATTTATGGTTATTTAAATATCCCTTTTATTATCTTTCTTTCTTGTGGTTTATGGTTCAAAAGTCACCAAATCAGTAATGTACTTTTGTCTCAATTTGCCTTCTTTGAGACACGTGTCTTATTATGCACCTATATTATTATATGAGGTGTATATACTACCATTTTAAATGTTATATAATAAATAAAATTATTTTAATGATATTTTAAGTTTCCTTTAATGTTATTTTGTCCATATTATTATTATTCAAAGTTACTAATTTGTAATGATTTATTAATACAATCTCATCATTTATAGATATTATTAATCATTGTGATTCCATTAAAGAAATATTATGATACATATATCCATAACTCTCATGATTTTTACTATCCTATATATATAAATTATATCTCCATGTATTGGTACCATTTTCCCACTCTTTGACAATTAATATAATTAATAAAGTGTTTTTTAAGAAAATTTGACTTTATTTCTCTCTTTAGTTAGAATATTTTTATTCACAGAACCATGTTTTCTAGAAAATCAAATTTTTTTAATATGACATGTAAAATAAATTTTTACCCTTGTTTTTCACTTTTAATAAAAAAAATTAAAATTAATATCCTTTTCATTTTCTGATCAAGGCACTATTATAAACTTTTTACAATGTAAAAACAATGTTCAGCATGTTCAGATTTACCCAATGTCATTTCTTTAAAGCTTCCTTTAAAAGTTTAAAAGGATATTTTTAAAATAAAATTTTTTCCTAATAATATATAAATAATTTTTTTAAAGTGGTTTTTAAATATTTTTTAAAAAAATATATATGGTCTACAATGCTTCTTTTATATGATTTCAAGTTTATATTCAATGGAAAAATGTTTTCTAAATGTTTAGGTTTTTTAAAAATAATTTTCAAAGCATAAAAGATATTTTTTATAGAAATTTTTTCATTTATTTTTCATTATTATTATATATATTTTAAAATTGGTTTCAAATAAAAGTATTCTGGAAATTTTATATATTTTAAAAAGTGATTTTGAAAGAAAATTTATGTTCCAAGTGATATTTTAAAATCATTCTCCAAATAAGATGATAGCATTTGATATAGTTTATTATTTACTTGGTTTATGATACAAGGACACCATTCTCATTATCTATTTTAATGGTTTATGATTAAGAATAATTTTTTTATGAAAATTATTTCTCAACCATGTGTTATACCATGATGAAATTCTTATCAAACTTACTTCTTTTCAAGGGTAATTCTATAATGAAATGATAATGAAACTTGTAACTTTTCCACATGTTATGATATAATAACATGTTTATGATACCCATTTTATTTCATGGGTAATGATATGATGTTTATGAAACCCATCTCTTTTTATGGTTCATGATATGATGAAAGTTTTATTATCATATGGAATATGTGTGTATGATTTAATTATGTGATAGGTCAGACCTATATCTCCCTCTAATGCATTGAGTGAAGATTGATATATCATGATATAATGATGGGAAAATAGTTAACAGTATTTATTCACAAGGGGAAAAAGGTGTTTTCTGATCCACAATGGGAAACATGCGTGTCCTGATAAAAAATGGGAAACAAGTGTGTCCTAATCCAAAATTGGAAACACGTGTGTCCTAATACACTATGGGAAATTGGTGTGTCCTGATCCAAAAAGGGGAAATATGTGTGTCCTAATCCACTATGTTTATGGTCTTGGTAGTTGACCATGATACATGAAATAGTTTTCTATAGTTATACTGGTTCCACACTTGTATGACATGATCATATGGTTTATGATTGATTTATGATGATTTATCACCCTTATGATTCATATCTTATGCACTGCTAATCTTTCTACCATGCCTCATGATTATGATATTTGGTATGAAGGGTATTATCTCCAAATTTTGTGATCATTTTATCATACCCTTATTCTCATTTTATTCTTACATATCTCATTTATTTACCCTTACTGAGAATTTTAGTTCACCCCTTTCTTTTATTCCCTTTCCCCAGGTTATAAAAGAAAGGGTTTAAGTAGGATTACTAAAAGGTGAGATATTTAAGGTATATATTTAAGATCATTCACCAAACTAGGATAATGTGTTCCATGTTTCCAAATATACTAAACTATTACATTCCCCAAGCATTCAATTTTGTAATTTTCTGAATATTCATATAAAATGATGTAATATCCATGTATGTTAAGCCTAGTTTTCTATAGTTGGTATCAAAGGAAAGGTTTATTCAACATTTGGAAACTATGATCAGAAAAAATCAGTGATATACCTAGGGATATTTATAAGTATATTTCTATGAATTTATTAAAGAATAATCCTAAGGTGTTATATATTTAAAAGTATGGGTTGTGATTTAGGCATCATATAAGTAATTTTTCTTGATTATGTGGTTTCATGCTATGATAAGTGTTAGTCACCATATGCTATATGATTTTATCCAATTATTATAACTAGAAGGAACTTGGTTAACATTTAATTTTTCATGTGTGTAATGTGTGGGAATTATAAATATCTATTTCCTAAGTGTAAATCTCAAAATAGAATCATGAAGGTTGTACGAGTATTGGTTATACTGCTAAAGATAAAGAGACCACAAATGACATGTAAATGGTATGGGATTTTATAATAGTATTGTTTACATTAAAAATAATAAGCATGATTAGATTTAAGATGATTAACCTTAATACATGATTCATATTTCATATTTTATGAATAGGGTATTAAGGAATAAGATTGTGAATCATGGTTAATGGTTTGATAATAAAGTTTTATTATTGAATTGTGTGTGTTTTGGAATTATAATATTATCTTATATGAATTTTGAAATATATAAATATTTTCATTATATGTTTTTTATTAAGGATTTAAAAGGATATATTGAATGGTGCTTAAGACTTAAAAAATTGATTTAATAACAAGGTAATGTTCAAGGGAAACACCTGATTAAGGGAAGTATTATCGTTAATATGTTGTTTATGGTAAGATAATGTTGTTTTTGTAAAGATATATTATATATGAATATGTAAATTAGACGGTATTGATTACATTGGAATCAATTAAGGATCTATTGTTAAGTGGTTTATGATATCATTGATGAAGTTTTCAATATTTTTGGATTTATGGAATATATCCAATAAACCTTTTAAATAAGGAAAAATGAATTTTTTTTCAATAAATATTTATGTTAATTTATCTTATTAACATATTTCAAGAGTATACATGATGGATCTATGCACATGATTGGTATATGAAAAACAATAAATACATTATGATATATAGGGGATCAATGAAAAGTTGTTTTTAATAAATTCAGTGACCTGATTTCTAAATTTTTTTACTTCTATATTTTGAATGGGTTATAAGGTTAACTATTTGTGGAATGGGTTATGTTAAACTTCAGATGATATTTTATAAATTAAAGTATTATCTTTATATATGTGGATTTATGTGTATTGGATAAAATGTTATAAACTTTTTTAATAACTAAATACATATGGAATCACCTATCATTCTACCTATGGGTCTTATTATCTATTTGTGCTTCAAGAATAATAAATTCACCTTTATTTATTAGAGTAGTAGATGAAGTAAGAATAAAGAAAGTTACCACCAAAGGTTTAGATTATGCATATGAAAAAGAATAAAATAAATTAATTATAATTACTTTTATTAATATATTGTAAAATAATTCCTCAACATGAGGAAAGGGATATTGAAAAATATTTATCCTAATACCTTATTTTTTGTTAAAATAATGGTCTAATAAATCATCAAAGATTTATTGTTTTTAGGCCTTTAACTTTCCATTGACTATTAACTTACTAGGGATCAATGATATTTATAACTCCCTATAATTATATACTCTTTTCCTCAATTTAAAATATTCACTCCAAACCTATGTTCTTCTATGTGGAAACCTTGTTATGAGTAACTTTGGGTAACAATTATGGTTCTAAATTTCCCCTTATAAAGGATTTTTTGTATTAATTTTTACAAAGTGGGTTTCTAAGAAAGGAACTTTAATGTATTAAAATTTTCATAAACTAGATGAATTTAGTGAGTGAAATTCATTTATAGGGGGGTAGAATGTAACACCCAAATATTTTTTGAAATATTTTTTTGAATTAATTTAATCTTTTTGAATTTTTTTCCATTTCACACAATACTGAATATAGCTTTTTTATATGAAATCACTAAGTTTGGATTTCATTAAATGAAACACTAATTTAACCTTTTGATACACACAAAAATTAGATGACATTTATATACATAAAACACTATGTTTAGCTTGTATTACACACAATTATGAGTTCCTTTGATATCTTGTGTTATATACAAGGTTGAGTTTTATCCAACTATAATATAATAATATTATTATTCTTAAATTGTTATTATTGTTACCACCTATCCATTGGAATGGAAGTTACGAATAAGATTAACTAATTTTTTAAAATATGACTTACAAATGTATATAAATTGAATCCTTTAGTTAATAATTAGTTATAAATGAATGTAATAAATATTTTAAAATAATGAAATTACTTTTCTAATAAAACTATTTTTCTATGTAAAAACACAATTTTATCTCAATAAATTAAACAAACCAATTTTGATGAATATTTTCAATAAAATTTATATATTATGTATTAAATCAATATTTTTTATACTCATCCAATAGATTTCATAGGTATAAGATATGAATAAATACAAATTTATGAATAAAACATTGTATTTTTATAAAAGGTAATTTTATCTCCTTTTAATATAGAAACCATTTTAAATATAAATTTTGGAACTTTTATAATTTTTATTTGAAAAAATAAAATTATCTTTTTAAATTTTAATATTAATATTTAATTTCGTTGAATTTTTTTTATTTTTCTAAAATGTTACTTTTTTGATAAATAGTAAAAAATACTGAATTTTAATTCAAAACAACATTTTCATATAATTTATTAATATAGTTAAATTATATATTAATTTGGTTTTAAAGTATAATTATATAAATTATACATAAATTAGTACAATTTGGGATTTTTTAAACAATTTCACATTAAAATTGGATATAAAAACATTTCCAACTTTTTTGACTTTTTCACTTTAAAACCCCACTTTCATGACACGTATGTTGGATTAATTTTAAATTAATTTCTACCACTTATATGTTATAATTTAGAAAAATGGATTCAATATTTGAAATTAAAATAAATTACATTATATATTATGGTGAGATTAATTTTTTTCCAAAAATATTAGTGAAAGTAATTAAATTTAATTACAGTGATTAAGGTAAGAATGAATTTACTTAGTGGTTAAACTTTAACTTAAGGGAAAAATACCATATAAACAAGTAAAAAATGGATTTTATGGATATATTTATATTATATCCTCAATTTTATCTAAAATGAAAAATTATTGTAGGAACATCATGTAACTGATACCTCTCAATAGTGTTTATCTTTTTACATTTATAAGAATGTCACTCCTCCTCTACTATAAAAGAGAAATCACACCCCTCACTTACTCACACCTATAAATACTATTTGGTTCATCCAAAAAATTACAAAATAAGATACAAACTTACATCCTCTCAAAATAAAAGCCTAAATTTTGTCAGAAAACAAACTAAGTTTGTACATTGGTGCAAACCAAAAGGAATTACCCAAATAAAAGGTAACATCCTTACACAAGATCTTTTCTTTTATTTTCATTATCCAACCCATAAATTATTTTTATTCCATTATTATATAATAAAATTATTATCATAAATATAATTATATTTTTTATTATAAGGGTAATACCTAAATCTACACACACTTCCATAAAATGGGTGACGAATTTACTATTCATGTGTACGGTGGACTACCGCCTCAAGAAATGATATTGTTCATTTTTTTCCTTTACTTTCATGGTTAGGTATTATGAAGAACATACTGTTTTTATATTATATATATGATATTTATGATTATTTATGATTATTTAATTATTACATAAAAAATAACTTCATTATTTTCATTTTTTAAAATAGGATAACTTCATTTGTGGATGTGTGGACTATCGCCTCCTCAAAGAGGTGTGATTCATTCATTCTTTACATTGAATGTATTAAGGATAGGTTTAGTAAAATTATATAATATATATGAAATAATAATTCTAATAGAATGATAATATATATATATATATATATATATATTTCATTTACTTTCTTTCTTTCAATATGAAAATAAAACGGAAATAGCATTCAAGCGCATGTATGGCCTACCATCTCTATGAATGGTGTATTCCATTTTATATTTCTAAATTTTATATATTATTATAAATATTTATATAATTAACATATATGATATTGAAATAATATTTTATATTATGTAAATAACTAAATAATGATCTTAATAAGAGGATCAAGAATAATAAGTCAAAATATATATGAAAAGTAAAGCAGATATTACCTAAAAAGTCGCATTAACATGAACTTGTTAATAAAAGGAAAATATAATGTATTAATAAAATAATATATGGAATTATATATTTTAATATGGTTCTATGGTAGATTTATATTAAACTTATACATATTATACAGGATATTTTAATATACACAAATAAAGTCAAGACTTAAGGTAAGGGTTTTCTCATCTCACTTTTATTTCTATAAGACTTATGCCTTATTCACCACTCATTTATTTTGTGTGGTGTATATACTTCATATGAATGTATTCTATTATTATTATATATAAATTTATTGGTGTTTACATAACCATTTTATTATCCTTATTTCCTGGGGTTTATGGTTCAAGAGTTACCAAATCAGTAAAGTAAGTGTGTCTCAATTTTCCTTCTTTCATACACATGCCATGTTATACACACATATTTTTATAAAATGTGTATATAATATAATTTGATATGTTATATAATAAATATACTTATTATAATTCTATTTTATACTTCATTTACTTTTATTCTTTCCATATTATTACGATTCAATGTAACCAAAGTGGTAATATTTTATTCCTACAATCTCATCATTTATCGAGATTATTTATGAATGCTTACATTAATGAAATATTATGATCAATACCATAATAAATATCACGAATTTAATTATACCATTATCATCCATGATATCTTCAGATATTAGTAAAAAAAATTCACTCTTTGGTACTAAAGATAATTAAAATGGTGTTTTTAAGAAAATTCGCCTTTATTTCTCTTTTTGGTGGGAAATTGTTTTTACTCAAAAACTCATGTTTTCTAAAAATACATTCAATAATGTTTTACTGTGATGTGTAATATAAATTTTTACTCATGTTTTAACTTTTTAATAAAATAATTTTTAAAATTAATCTCCATTTTTTCCAATCAAGGCACTTTTCTAAACTTTATATTGTGAAGAAGGAATGTTAAGCATGTATGAATGTACCCGGCATCATTTCATTGAAGCTTCCTTTTAATTTTTACTAATTTATTTTTAAAATAAAATATTTTTCCAAATATTATGAAATTTCATTATTTTAAAGTTTTTTTCAAATAAAAATGTTTTTAAAAAAGTTTTATGTAGTTTTCAAAGCATTCATTATATGTTTTCAAGCTAATTTTCAAAGGATAAATGTTTTCAAAAATATTATCTTTTAAAAATAGTTTTTCAATTAAGAAATGATATTTTCCTCAAGAAATGTTTTAAATGATTTTTCATTATTTTTTAATTTTTTTTTTAATTTTTTTCAATGAAATTGATTTTGAAAATGTTATATGTTTTAAAAAGTGATTTTTAAAAAACAGTTATGTTCCAGGTAATGTTTCAAAATCCTTCTCTATATAAAATGATATTATTTGATATATTTTATTATTTACTAGAGTTATGATCCAAGGAAACTGTTATTATTACTTATTTTAATGGTTTATGAGTAAGATGAAAAAAATTTATGAAACCCATTTCTCTGCTGCGAGCTATACCATGATAAAACACTTATGAAACATGCTTCATTTCACATGACATTATATGATGAAATTATTATGAAACCTATATCATTTCTATTATTTATAATATGATGACATGTTTATGATACCCATTTCATTTCTTGGGTTATGATATGATGTTTATGAAACCCATTTCTTTTTATGGGTCATGATATGATGAAATTTTTATTATCTTGTGGGACATGTATGTATAATTTTATTATGTGATGGTTTATAACTATATCCCCCCTAATGAATTGGGTAAAGATTGATATCTCATTAGATAATGATGGCAAACAAGTCAATGAGATTTATCCATAAGGAGAAACATGTGTATCATAATCCACAATGAAAAAAAGGTGTGTCATGGTCCAAAATGGGAAATAGGTGAGTCCTATTCTAAAATGGGAAACAAGTGTGTCCTAATTCATTATTTTAAATAGGTGTGTCTTGATCCAAAGAGGGGAAACAACAATTTTCTGATCCACTATGTTGATGTTCTTGGTATTTAAACTTGGCATGTAAAATTGTTTTCTATAGTTATAATGTTGAAATTATTATATGACCTGAGATTATGGTTCATGATTGGTTTATAATGGTTTATCATATTTATGATTCATGTCTTATGAACTACCAATATTTATAACATGTCTCATGATTACGATCATTGATATACAGTGTATGATATTAAAATTTTGTGCTCATGTTATCATACCATTATGTTCATGTTATACTAATGTATCTCTTTTATTTACCATTAGTAAAAATTTGAGCTCGCCCATTTCTTAAGTTCCCTTTCCTCAGGTTATGAAGAAATATTTTTAATAGGAGTACTAAAGGGGGATATATTTAGGGGATAAATATATGATCTTTCACTAAACTAGTATAATATGTTCCATGTTTCCAAAGACACTAAACTAATACAACCGTTGGATAATTTTTTTCTTAATATGAGAATATTCATTTAAAATTATGTAATATCCATTTATGCTTAGCTTGGTTCACTATAAATTAGTTCCAGGTGATGTGTTTTTTAGAAAGATCTGAAGCCCGACATTTACATGATGTGAAATGGATATGTATCGTGTAAATCCTATATAAATCATTATTATAAATTCTATAGAGGGTCATAATTTCTCAAAACCTATGTCCTTTTCTTGATTTTTACGGGGGAAGTGGACCTTCCTTCATATATTTAATATTCCTTCCAATGGGGATCAGTCCTTGTCCTTCCTTCATTAATCCTTGGTGATCTAAGGTATTTTCTACCTCTTATATTATAGTTATTCAATCTGATTCTAACCATTTATTCTTTCCACATGATGGTGGATCATATAAATGTTTCTAATATAGTTTTTTGTGGTTTTTTGTTTTTGAGGTTGAGTTTCGGAATCCTAGAAGGGATACATCATCTTGTGGGATATGTGATTAGGATCTATAGTGTTGGTATGTTCTCATGCGAAAAATACTGATTCCTTTTAGGTAGGTGATTTGTTTCTTATCCTATTTATTTACATGAAATTGTAATGTTATCAAGGTTTAAACTTTTGTATTGAAATGGAATTAAAATAGTAATTATTAAACTGTATTTATAAATAATTGGTTAGTGAACACATGTTGATGTGTTTTATACCATGATTTTAGTTTTCCTCTTTATTTTCTTGATAATTATATATCTATGCTATGCTTGTTGGAATGCCTTGTTATGATATATATTATCATGTTAATTTAGGTGAAAATTGGTAAATAATGTAAAGTTGTAATTAATTTGTAATTAATTGGATTAAGAATAATTAAAGAAGTGTTAGGGTTTTAATTTAGTGTTTGTTGTAATTTTATGATGATCAAATTTATGTAATGAACCAATATAATTAAATGAGACATTACATGTGCTAATAGAATTGATAAAGAATTTAAACCAAAATAATGTTTGTTGAAAATGTTGATAATAAATAAAAATGGCATGTCAGTTGAGAATGGTTCTTCTCACAAATTGATTAAACTCATTTTAATGTTAAAATCATGTTTATCTTTTGATAGCATGTTATATAATGATGCCTTAGTTTTCCCATAATTGGAATTTTTTAGTAATGAAAATGTTAATTCAAGCTGGAATAAGAACTGTCTGTGTAATAAAGATAATTTCGTGGGCCTGAGATTCACATATTCTTGAAAAGGATGAGTGCCTTATGTTTAGAGTTATGAGTAATTGTTTATATGTAAAGGATCTATGCCTTTATTTTAGGTATTATATTTCCCTATTAGATATAATTATTTTTTTCCACTTTCTTTTATAATTTTATTCAAATGTGAGCCTCTCTATGTGATGTGATATGATTTGGGGAGGCTCGAATGTGATATGATCCTCGGATGGCTGATCTTAGGATTGCAGATAAGTGGGGCAGGAAGGCCTAGATGATTTTTCATAACTTCATGTATGTGATGGATAAATTCATCAGGATATGAATTTGGGTGTTAGGGATGACATCAGGGATGATAGAATGGGTTGATGCTGGGCATACCCGTTTATGTGATGATGAGAGTTTGGATTCTCCCCTATGAATTTGTTTAATGGATGATGGTCGAGTTTCTTTCTTTACTTACATTATTTTCTCCAATCACTAATTTAAATCGGGGATTTAAAATTTCTGGTAAAGGGTTTTATCAGTTCTTAAAAAGTTCTTATATTTCATATGATGTTAAGGGAGGGTCTTTAATAGAGCTAAAAAAAGTTTTTAAATTCATCCTTTAATAGCACAAAAAAATAATTGTTAAATGCACCATTTAGCACCACTTTTTTAATATTATTTAATGGTTTTTTTAATAGTTCTTTTTTAGAATTGTTAAAGGTTGTCTTTTAAAATCTCTAAAGGAAGAGTTGTTAAAAAATATGGAAGAAAAATTAATTTTTCATGGACACCCTGACCCCCTTTCTCAGCACTTACAACCATCTTTCTCAGCACTTTCAACTACCCATCTTCCATCACGCACCCTGCCTCTCTTTCTCAGTGCTAGAAGGCTACACTGAATAATTATATGTATCTGGATTCAATCCTAGGACCCCCCCTTATGTTAATTAATGCTCTTTATCACTATATCATGCATATTTTTTTGTATAATTAACAGCATTTCTATTTATCTGTATATATTTTTAAATGTGTGATATATATATAAATAGAGTTATATTTATATAAATATATTATATACTAATATTCATTTATATATATTAGAATATAAATAAATAAATATATATGTGTGTGTGTGTGTTTATAAATACACACAAATATGTGTCTATAAAAGTTATATATAATTATAAATTCATTTTAATAAGTTAAATAAAATGGATAATTTTTAAATTTAAATAAAATTAATAATAAATATTTATTTTATATAGTTAAAAATACATTTCTACGTAAATATGTAGATATATTAATTTATACTAGTGATTTATTATAAGTAAATATAAAAAATATGCATATATTTAATTATAAATAAAACTAAATTATGATAAAAGATAAAATTTAATAACCCTAATATCAATATGAATGTAATACTTTGAAATAAATTTATTCCCAATGAAAACGGGAAAAATCCCCCCTTAAATGAGGCTAAAATTTCTTTGAATGTTACAAAATGTGTGTACCCCAACTAAAAACTCTATTTTGGAGGCCTTTCGGGCCTTTTAGGCGTCTAAAAACATTTCAGAGGTTTACCTATGTCTCCAAGGGCATAGATATCATCGCAGGCTTCGATTTGATATATGGTAGTGCCCAAACGGACACCCAGATCAAAATTTATGGTCATTTGAATTTTGAGTTTCTTGTTTAACTTATTTTAGATATTTTAATATTTTTTTTTATTTTTTTATATTCCAATTGATATTAAATGACTATTAGTCAATAATAAATAGAAAATTATTGATTAAAAATATTTTTTAATTATTTTATAATACATTTTCACTAAATATCTTTTATATTAAGTGTAAATTTCTATTTACCTTATCTAAAATATATTTTAAAAATATATATTATATTTTTATCAATAAAAATATATTTATATATTAGTATATTGTTTTTAATGAAATATATTTTTGGAAATATACCCTATATCAGTGCTAGTGAAAAATCACTAATAAAGGGAGTTTTATCCTCACTTCTAAAAACCCCTGATAAAGACTCCCTACCTTTATCAGCACTTTTAAAAAATCACTGATAAAGGGGGTAATTTATCAACACTTGTAAAAAGTGTTGATGAAGGGGGTCTCTATCAATGATTTTTTAGTGTTGATAATGATCCTCTTTAATATCACTAAAAACACTATTAAAATGGGTCCCTTTAACATCACTTTTTCTAGCACAGAAATAGGGGGTCTTTAACAGTGCTTTTAGCTAGCGCTATTAAATCCCTAGCACTAGATAAACATAGTTTTGTAGTATTAACTGTCGAGTCAAAAGTTTTCCTTTCACTTCTATATCATTTTTTGGAAATCACAAATGTCTTTTATCTAGTATCGTACTGACTTTGTCAATCGTATCGTACTGAATCTGTCAATAGTATCATACTGACTCTGTTAATAGTATCGTACTGACTCTGTCAATCGTATCGTGCTGACTTTGTCAATCGTATCGTATTGACTCTGTCAATCATATCATACTGACTCTGTCAATTACATCGTACTGACTCTATCAATTGTATCATACTAACTCTGTCAATCATACTCACTTTTGTGTATCTTACTTTGTATCATATCAATAAATTACATTTAGTAATACTTATAATACTCTTTCTTTCATTACTTGATTGTTTTTGTACTTAGTCAAAAAACACATGTTTCATATTAATCGTACTCTTGTTTATCATCTTCACATATATTGTTTTAACCAATACGATGTCATTGAGTTAGTTATAAACTAATCAAAACGATGTCGTGCTTTTTGTTTCAATGTAACCGTTATAATGCCAGGTGTCCAAGTCCCTCCGAGTTTTTTGGAGAAATATGACCGTTGGAGGAAATGTGATTGTTGGAACCTAAGGCCTATAAATAGGATGTCATTTGAAGCCGAGAAGAAACGACGGTGACATAACTGTGATACTTTTCTTCTATCAAGTTCTAGAGAGAGATGTTGTGACTTCTCTCATGCTTTGTGCTTTGTGAGTCTGATCATCGTATCAAGGGCTTTCAAGTAATTGAAAGACAGAGGTGCTGATAACCGACAAAATCGAGGGTTGTTGGGGATAGGAAGACAGAAATTCCGATCATTGAATCAAGGGCTGCAGGGGATAGGCAGACAGACATTCCTATCATCATATCGAGGGCTATCAGGGATAGGCAAACAGATGTTCCGATCATCGTATCAAGGGCTGTTGGGGATAGGCAGACAGACGAACCGATCATCGTATCGAGGGCTTACCAAGGTGGTGGTAAGACAAACCTCTTATCCTAGGTTAAAGGATAACCCTTCTCTTTGGGTTAAAAAGAATTTTAATACTTTTTCATTTCCGCTGCAATCTGTATTAGAAAGGAATTTGTATTGTTTCCTTTCTTCATTACACTTTCAATTGTAATTTTTTCAATTACAATTATTCTATTACATATTGTATTAATAGATTCTATATGCTTTAAGGTAGAATCTCCAAAAATTTTATTACTCTGATTATTGTATTCATCTTAAATACAATTACTTTACTTTTCTAATAGTATTACATTACTTTATACCTTTATATTTAATACAATTGTGGTTGTTTGAATTGTATTAGTTTAAGATCTTTTAAACTGATCTCTAAGTGTTTAAACTCAATGTTTTTAAACCTACAATTCACCCCCCCCCCCCTCTTGTATTGTTCCATCTAATATACATATAAATCTACATATTCGATCCAAAAATTGGTATCAAAGGAGGTCTCCACTGATTTGTATTACTTGCTATATTTCTTTCAAACTTTCATTTTAACAACTTACTACACTAACGTGTGGAGTGGAAAAGATTTTTTTCATTAGATGGCTGGAATGAATATTGGGTCAATTGATAACCTAAATCCTTCTAGACCACCAATCTTTGATGGGAATGATTATGAGTACTGGATAGATCGAGTGAAGATATTTGTGATCAATACTGGTGTAGGCAATTTTATAATGCTTACTAGAGGTTACAAAATTCCTAACAAAGAAGTTAGTACTTTCACTAATCAAGAGAAGAAAGCATATCAACTGAATTACAAGGTATGCAATACTTTATTATGTTCTATAACCAGGAATATATACAACCAGATATCTTCTTGTGAAGCATCCAATTTTATTTGGAAGAAATTAGAAGTCACAGATTTTGGTACATCCAAGGTTATAGAAACAAGAAGAGCAATGCTTCGAGCAGAGTATCATGGTTTTCTTTTTCCTTATGGAGATCCAGTATGTAAAGTGCAACAAAGATTTATGAAAATTGTCAACAGTTTAGATTCTATGGGGGAAAAAGTTCTTGATGATGAAGCTCCTGTAGATAAGATTATAGACATAATGCCAAATGAATGGGAGTCAAAAAGGACAACTATTTATGAAAATAGAAAAGTTTCCCAGATTACTCTTGATGAAATTTTTGGAACCCTTTTTCAGCATGAGACAAGAATGAAAAGAGATGCTGATTTCAACAAGAAGAAGAATGGAAATGGAATTGAAGCTTTTACATCTAAAGCTAAAACACCTGAACGGATAACAAGATCCAAAGACAAGAAAGTTGTTATATCTGATTCAATTGATTTTGATCTTTCATATAATGAGTTATCTAATCTTTCTCAAAGGATGAACAAGATTGTGGGAAAGAGAGACTTCCAATGCAGATTCAAAAAGAAAAATAGGAAGGATAAGAAAGATTCATAGGTAACTTGTTACGAATGTAAGAAAGTAGGACATATAAGGCCTGATTGTCCTTTACTGAAGAGAAAAGACAGAAAATAGAAACTTTCTGAAAGAAATAAGAAAAATTATTATAAGACAAAGAAGTCTTGAAAGAAAATGACACTTGAAGTGCAAGTGGTAGTGATTATTCAGACAATTCTTTAGAATATGATTCCTTAGGACAGAGAAATATTGGACTTATAGCCAGACTACCAATTGAGGATCATTGTCTTATGGCCAAGGTACATAATGCTGAAGCTACTACAAATGTCTCTTTAAATGCAAATAATATTGATAATAAATATTATGAATCTTCGAATGATGATTCTTCATCATCAGAAGATGATACACTACCTTCTTTTGAAGAAGTATCTAGATTTTCTAAATTACTTGAAAATGAAAATTTAAAACTTAAGAAAAAGCTTGATAAAGCAAATTCTAGAATTTTAGTTTTAACTAAAGAAGTATCAGATATTTCTAATGATCTTGATATGAAAACTTCTAATTTTGAAAGTATTTTAAAAACCCTTAAGAAATTCAAATCTGATAAGGATAAACTTTCTAAGGACCTAGAAAATTTGATTTCTAAAAAAATTTTTTAGAGCCTAACTCTAGTTTAAAATCAAATGTTTTGGAAGATAAAAACATAGTTTTAAAACTAAAGTCAGAAATTTTCTCTTTAAAGAAAATTTTGTCAATCTTTACTCATGGAAAGGAAAACTTTGATAAGATTTATTCTCAAATTAGACCTTTGAGGAATCATTCTGGACTTGGTTATACTTATTACAAACCGGTTTTTAGTAATAACTACTTTGTTCCACAAAAAACACCGTTTTGTTCTAAGTGTTAATGTGGTGGACACTGGAAAAGAGAGTGTTCTCTAAATAAAACTCAGTCTTTAGGATTTCAAAAAGCTCATTTTTTAAAACAAATGTGGATTCCTAAAATTCTCATATCTAACCCTTCTGTATCCAAACAAGTTTGGATTCCGAAAAACTAATTGTTTATTATTCAGGAAAATGAGAAGTGTAACAACAAAAATATTTGGTACATGGATAGTGGTTGTTCTTGACACATAACCGAAAACAAAGATCTTTTTGAAAAGATTTTCAAAAAAAAGGAGGAAAGGTTACCTTCGGAGATAATTCTCAAGGAAAGATTGTTGGTATAGGTAATATTGTTTTTCTTGGAAAAGTTCTTATATCAAATGTTTTTTTTTGTTAAAGGTATTAGGAACAATCTCATCAGCATAAGTCAATTATGTGATGAAGGTTACCTTGTGAATTTTATAAATGATAAGTTTCTAGTTCACAATTCCAAGGATGAGTTCATTCTATCTGCCCATAGGCAAGAGAATGTATACACTATTAACTTAGAAGACCTTAGAAGCCAAAATTTACCCTGCTTAAGTGTAATAGAAGACCATTCATGGATATGGTATAGAAGAATAGGACATTGTAATCTAAGAAACCTTTGTAAACTCTCAAAGAAAATACTTGTAAAGGGACTACCAGGTCTTAGATATGATTCTTCAAAAGTATGTGATCCTTGTCAATTTGGCGAGCAACATAAAACTAGCTTTAAATCAATTAATGAAGTTTCAACTTCTAATGCATTACAGCTAGTGCACATGGATCTTTTTGGTACTTCAAAAACTAGAAGCATTGGAGGCAAATACTATGTATTTGTTTTAGTTGATGACTTTACTAGATTCACATGGGTCTATTTTCTATCAAATAAATCTGAAGCCTTTTCCTATTTCAAAACTTTTAGGGCCTAAGTTAAAAATGAGAAAAACCTACCATTGATAACTATTCATAGTGATCATGGTGGTGAATTTCAAAATTCTGAATTTGAAATTTTTTGTAGTAAGAAAGGTATCACTCACAATTTTTCATCACCAAGAACTTCTCAGAAAAATGGTGTTATTGAAAGAAGAAATCATATTCTTCAGGAAATGACTAGAACCATGTTGAGTGAGTACTCAATTGCTAAGCATTTCTGGGCTGAAGCTGTTAGTACTACCTGTTATACTATAAATCATGTTTTAACTAGACCTTTTTTTAATAAAACACCTTATGAGTTATGGGCTGGCCGAAAACCTAAAGTTTCATACTTCAAAGTTTTTGGGTACAAAGTATTCATTCTGAATACAAAAGATAATATACACAAATTCGCACCAAAATCTGATGAAGGAATCTTTCTAGGTTACTCCACATATTCTAAGGCTTATATAGTTTTCAATAAAAACACTTGTACTATTGAGGAAACAGTACATGTAAAATTTGATGAATCTGATCCTTTTTTTTAAATCATCCCAACCTACATCCTCATATGTGTTTTCAAAAACTGATTATCAACCTTTTCTAGAAGATCCTTTTGATAAAGAAAATTTTCAAGAAGATACTTCTGAAACATTTACCGCAGAATAATTTCTACCATATGTTGATGAACAGGTTTTACAAAATCCAAATCAATTATTTCTTAGGAATCATCCTATTGATAATATCATTGGTGATGTAAATCAACCTTTAAGGACCAGAAATTCCTTAAGAAATGAAATAGAACATCTTTACTTTATTTCCCAATTTGAACCTAAAAGTCCAAGTGAGGCCTTAGGTGATGAATATTGGATCAAAGCAATGCAAGATGAACTAAATGAATTCAAGAGGAATCAAGTCTAGACTTTAGTTTAAAGACCTAAAGAAACAACTGTAATTGGAGTAAAATGGGTTTTTAGAAACAAATGCGATGAAAATGGAATAATTGTATGAAATAAAGAAAGACTTGTTTCTAAGGGATATAATCAACAAGAAGGAATAGACTATGAAGAAACATATGATCTGGTAGCTAGACTTGAATCTATTCGTATTCTATTAGCCTTTGCAGCATACTTTAACTTCAAACTATTTCAAATGGATGTTAAATGTGCTTTTCTAAATGGTTTTGTTCAAGAAGAAGTTTTTGTCGAACAACCTCCTGGTTTTCTAGACCCAAAACATCCTACTCATGTTTTTAAACTTACCAAAGCTCTATATGGCCTTAAACAAGCCCCTAGAGCATGGTATGATAGACTTACGGTATTTCTTTTACAAAACAATTATATAAAAGGTATAGAATATCCAACCCTTTTTATAAAAATGGAAAATAAAAATGTTTTAATTGTTCAAATTTATGTTGATGACATCATATTTGGATCAACTCAGAAATCTGTAACTGATTATTTTGCTAATTTAATGAAATCTGAGTTTGAAATGAGTATGATGGGTGAGTTAACATTCTTTTTAGGATTTCAAATTTCTCAAAAATTAGAAGGGACATATATATCTCAACATAAGTATATTAAATAATTACTCAAAAAGTATGGATATGACAAAGCTAAAAGTATTAGCACTCCAATTGGTACCTCAAATACACTTGATCTTGATGAATCTGGGAAACCAGTAGATCAAACAATATTTAGAGGTATGATAGGAAGTTTTCTATACTTGACAGCTAGTCGACTAGACTTGATGTTTTCTGTATGCTTATGTGCAAGATATCAATCTAATCCAAAAGAGTCTCATTTAAAATTTGTAAAGAGAATCTTTCGGTATTTGAAAGTCACTATAGATTTAGGACTTTTTTACTCTTCTGGAAATGAATTTTTTTAAGTCTTTCAGATGCAGAATTTGGTGGTTGTATAATGGCTAGAAAAAGTACATCTGGAACATGTCATTTCTTAGGAGATTCTCTGGTTTCTTGGTCCTTCAAGAAACAACACTCAGTAGCACTTTCCACTACTGAAGATGAATATGTAGCAGCTGGAAGTTGTTGTGCCCAAGTATTGTGGATGCAACACACACTCACTGACTATGGTTTGAGTTTTTCCAAAACCCAAATTCTATGTGATAATACTAGTGCCATATATCTTAGTAAGAACTCAGCACATCACTCTCGTGAAAAACACATAGATGTTAGGCATCACTTTCTTATAGATCACACACAAAAAGGAGATATTATTTTACAATTTATCGGAATGCAAGAACAACTTGCTGACATTTTCACAAAACCATTACCTTCCGATAGATTTTAGTTTATAAAACAAAAGCTAAGAATGATTACATTAAAATAATCATTCATATCCACTTCCTGTTTTACATTTCTCCTTACATCAAACAACTCCTTTATAAAGTGGGAGAACATTTCTTACTATGTTTTTTACTATGTTTCCTTTTATCTTATGATCTTTAATTATTTACTCTCCTTGTATGTGTTTTTACTTTTCTGTTTATTGTATTGACAATTGTATTGTATCATTTATTTTTCTGTTTATCGTATTGATAGATTTATTGTATTTTTTACTTTTCTGTTTATCGTATTGACAATTTTATCGTATCATTTATTTTTCTGTTTATATTATTGACAGTTTTATCATATCATTTTCTTTTCTGTTTATCGTATTGACAATTTTATCATATCATTTATATTTATGTTTATCTTATTGACAATTTTATCGTATCATTTACTTCTCTGTTTATTGTATTGACAATTTTATCGTATCATTTGTATTGACAGTTTTATTGTATTATTTACTTCTTTTCCATCGTATCGTCAGATCATGGTAATGGATTTCTTTTCCATCGTATCGACCGATCATGGTAATGAATTTCTTTTCCATCGTATCGACCGATCATGGTAATGAATTTCTTTTCCATCGTATTGACTGATCATGGTAATGAATTTATTTTCTATTATCGACCAATCATGGTAATGGATTTCTTTTCTATCGTATCGAACGTTCATGGTAATGAATTTGTTTTCCATCGGCTTGTCAGTTCATGGTAACAAGATTTTTTTCCATCAGCTTGTCAGTTCATGGTAACAAGATTGTTTTCCATTGGCTTGTCAGTTAATGGTAATGAGTTTGTTTTCCATCGGTTTGTCAGTTAATGGTAATGACTTTGTTTTCCATCGGCTTGTTAGTTCATGGTAACAATATTGTTTTCCATCTTCTCGTCAGTTAATGGTAACGACTTTGTTTTCCATCGGTATGACAATTGATAGTATTCTTTTACTTCGTACGCTTGTGTTTTCCTTTAATACTATCTAAAACCAAAAATTACCTTATGATCTCTGGTAGGTACATATTTTTTTCTCTTTTTTTTTAAACTTTTTTTACCTTTAATCCAATCCATTGATTTCTTTTCTTCTAATCTCAACCATAGAATATTAAAGGTCACCCTTTTTCTGCCTATAAATAGACCCCCCCCCTCCCCAATCCCACACCGGTTCTTTCACGATTTGTGGTAAAGCCCTGCTCCATTGATTTAATTCATTGTACGATCTTTCAAAGCAGCTTCACTTATATGTCTCAGTCCTCTGCTAATACTCCCACCAAAATGTTTTCAAATACTTTTACATAGAAAGACTTTTTTAGAGAAAGGTTAGTTTCTCGGGACTTTTTTGATTCGTACGATTATACAATCAGAAGAATCATTTTGTTTCAAGGCTGGGAACATCTATGTGTTGAAAAACTAGTGTCTCAATATCCGGTTCTTTTTGATAAAGTCACTCAGTTTTATAAAACCGTATCATTTGATAAAAATATGACTATCAACTTTGATGTGTACGATAGAAAGATTTCTATGTCTGTGAGTCAAGCAGCTCATTTTCTGAATGTTCCAATAGAAGGTGACTCTTTATGTCCATCTCATAAACTACCAGAGGAAGTTGGTACATTTAACAAAGTGAATTCTGAAAAGTCTTTGTTTATAATATATTAGGAAAAGATGAAAGTAGTTCATCTTTCTCCAGACAATAGATTTGTGACTCTTTGGATGCAATGTTTTCTTATACCTCAGAAAAGAGATAGATAAACTCTAAAAGTTTCTGATTTTTTTATGCTTGACTATCTTGTAAATATGAGAAAAGTGAATCTCATGGGATATGTTTTTGAAACTATCAAGAATGTTAAGTCAGGAGTAATTAAGTCCAAAATGATTATGTATCCAGCTATTCTTACAAAATTCATTCTCGAGAGTATGATGTTTTGTAATATTCCTTTGAAAGGAAATATGATAGATTTGAAGCCCTCCTGGATTAGCAAAAGTACTTTGAAGAAGTTGAATATTTGTTTTGATCCAAATTTAAAACTTTTTATAAGAGATTTAGAAGCAGAATCGGCTCAGAATCAATCGGCACCTATTCCAGCCAAAGACAGTCTTTCTATTGGTGTTCCTCAAAAGTCAGATCCCCAAACCAGTTCAAATCCAAGGAAGAAACCAAAGTACAGCAAGGAGGTTATGGCCAAGTGGAGAAAAGAAAGAGAACAGAGAAAGGAAGGTGATCCAAAGTTCGGTCTTGACCCAGCTGAAGCTTTTGCAGAAAGAATAAGGGTAGAGGAAACCCTTCAAGCTGAAAAGAAAAAGAAGTTTGTTTTGAAAAGAAAGGCTCAAGACTTTGATATCTCGAATGTACTCATAATGGTTGAGGATTCTAGTGCTCAACTAACAGAAGAAATACATCAAGAACCAATCGTACAGAGTCTTCCAGAGAAAGAAAAAGGAAAGAAAATTTTGCAAGAAATAGAAGAAGTTGAATAAGAGGAAGGAGATTTTCTTTTGGAATTCCTTCAAAGTTCGAAAAGGAGTAGAGAAGAATCTTTTCAAAAGCAGAGTGAAGTTATTCAACAATTTCCTCATGCCGATAAAGCACCTATTGAAACTTCTAAAACTCCAGATAAAACACCCCCTCAAGCAAATCAAGGTGATCAATCCTCTCATACTGAAAAAGTTATTGTCATCAGTGACAAAGTAGAAGAAGAAAGAAGGGATAAAGAAAAGGAAAAATGAAAACATCCAATTGTTGATTCAAGCCGATCAAATGAATTTCTTTCATACGATGAAGACACTGATTCAGAACACACAATCTCTCTCAAGAAGAGTGATTACATCGTACATGTTTTGAGAAGAATTGAGAATACTATTCTCTATTTCCCTAGGCTGGAAGGGAAGATTGATTTCATCATTGATAATCAGAAAAAGAAGTTTGGTTTTGTAAAAGAATTGAGAAAGAAAGTTTTTTCAGTTGAAGCTGATTTGAAAGTTCTATCTGAAACTTCGGTTGCTCATAAGAAGGCTTGCAACAGGATGAAAAAGTGGTCATATAAAACAGAAAGCTCGGTGAATGACCATGAGATAGCAATAGAAGATATAAGGAGGTTGTAAAATGATCTTGTGATTTCTTTCAATAAGCTTGACAAAGAAACTGTTGAAAGGATGAATTAAGTAACTCATGGAGCTGATATTCCTTCAGTAAAATAATTTCAAGAGAGAATGAATGCTTTTCAGTCTGAATTCTCAAAGGTTTCATCTTTCAAAGATGAAATGGTTTTTTAAAGAAACAAAATTTTGTGTTATCCAAAGATAACAAGAATTTGCAAGATAGAATTGATACTCTTGAGGAAGTAATCAGAGTCCAGAAGACTATCAGAAATCAAGATAAACTTTTTGCCGACCAACAAGAGCTTCTCAGATCTCGGGGTGATTCAATCTCTGAATACAAGAAAGAAATCAAGAAGATGAAAGCTGTTCTTTATGAGCTGATAAAGAAGGAAAAGGAAAGAGAAAACAAATGACTGTTGTATTTTTTTCTTTTCTTATGGAACTTGTCTTTGTTTTGTAATGACTTTTATGATATCTTTTCTTCTGTCCTGCATTTCATTTATCTAACTCTTTCAGGAAACCCAAGGTTACCCCATTATTTTTGTAAATCACAAAGGGGGGGAATGTTTTATAAAGGGGGATAATGTTTTATAAAGGGGGAGAATGTTTTACAAAGGTAGAATGGTTTAATCAAATACTTCAAAACCAAGGAAAATATGTGAATACAATCCTTAGGAAAGTATACACCTAAGTGGGAGTTAGTTGTATTCAAATTCATATTCAGAAGAGTTTCCAATAACTCAGGGGGAGATAAGTATTTCTTGTTGTTTTTACTTTGTGTGTTGTGATTTCCAAAAAGGGGGAGATTGTTGAGTCAAAAGTTTTCCTTTGACTTCTATATCATGTTTTGGAAACCACAAATGACTTTTATCTAGTATCGTACTGACTCTGTCAATTATATCGTACTGACTCTGTCAATCGTATCGTACTGACTCTGTCAATCGTATCGTACTGACTCTGTCAATCGTATCGTATTGACTCTGTCAATCGTAATGTCTTGACTTTGTCAATTGTATCATACTGACTCTGTCAATTGTATTGTACTGACTCTTTCAATTGTATCGTACTAACTCTCTCAATCGTACTCACTTTTGTGTATCTTACTTTGTATCATATCAAGACATTACATTTAGTAATACTTATAATACTCTTACTTTCATTATTTTCTTGATTTTGTACTTAGTCAAAAAACACATGTTTCATATTAATCATACTCTTGTTTATCATATTCATATATCTTGTTTTAACCAATATTATTTCATTGAGTTAATTACAAACTAATCAAAACGATTTCGTGCTTTCTATTTCAATATGACCGTTATAATGCCAGGTGTCCAAGTCCCTCCGAGTTTTTTGGAGAAATATGACCGTTGGAAGAAATATGACTGTTGGAACCTGAGGCCTATAAATAAGAGGTCATTTGAATCCTAGAAAGAATGAAGGTGACATAACTATGATACTTTTCTTCTATCAAGTTCTGGAGAGATATGTTGTGACTTCTCTCATGCTTTGTGCTTTGTGCGTCCGATCATCATATCGTGGCCTTTCAAGTAATTGAAAGATAGAGGTGTCGATTACCTACAAAATTGAGGGCTGCTGGGGATAGGCATACAGACGTTCTGATCATCGTATCAAGGGATGCCAGGGATAGGTAGACAGACGTTCCAATCATTGTATCGAGGGCTGTTGGGGATAGGCAGACAGACGTTCCGATCATCGTATCAAGGGCTGTCGGGGATAGGTAGACAGACGAACCGATCATCGTATCGAGGGCTTACCAAGGTGGTGGTAAGACAGACCTCTTATCCTAGGTGAAAGGATAACCCTTCTCTTTGGGTTAAAAAGAATTGTAATACTTTTTCATTTCCACTGCTGTCTGTATTAGAAAGGAATTTGTATTGTTTCCTTTCTTCATTACACTTTCAATTGTAATTGTTTCAATTACAATTATTCTATTACATATTGTTTTAATAGTTTCTATACGCTTTAAGGTAGAATCTCCCACACTTGTATTACTCTGATTATTGTATTTATCTTGAATACAATTACTTTTATTTTCTAATAGTATTACATTACTTCATACCTTTATATTCAATACAATTGTGGTTGTTTGAATTGTATTAGTTTAAGATCTTTTGAACTGATCTCTAAGTGTTTAAAATAAAATTTTTTAAACCTATAATTCACCCCCCCCCCCCTCTTGTATTGTTCCATCTAATATACATATAAATATACATATTCGATCCAACAATAACTACTTGAGGTAACTGGATGTGATTGGTTACATGTTTCCCTTTATAGTAGCTTCTGACGGTTTTCTAATATTTCTTGGAATATAGAATGATGCTAATAATGAATAAATAATTATTTACCTATAAGGTTGGGGTTTATGGAATAAAAAAGATGAAAAGATTTTAATTTTTATAAACCGTGGACTTGGTTTGAATTGTTCTTGGAGGGAATGGAAATTACTCTAATTATGGATGTAATTTAATGTGGAATAATGTTAATGATTAATTAATGGGTAATAATTTAATTAATGGAAGGAAATGATAAAAATGAATAAAGAAATTAATGAGACTCTTTTAAATGATTGAGTGTTTATATGATATCTAGTCTTAATAGTGGAATCCAAGAGTCTAAGTGACGTTATTTGGAGTTGAGTCTAACACTAGGTTAGACTCACATTGCGATTGATGTCTATATTATATGATGTATATTTTATGATTTCACATGATACCCTATCCATGTCAGTTATGGAAATAGAAACATATTGGACTCTAGTAGGGTGTTCTCCCAAAAATCCCAGTGGGTGGATGGATGGCTGATAGCCCCCTCTAGATGGTTGTCTTCCCTTGGTATCTACATGTGCTAGTATGCACAATGATTATTTATGTGTATCTGTTTATAGATAGAAGTGATGGATTATGGTTATTTCAGACACGTGTATATCCAAATATAGTATTCAAATAATTATTATAGGTAGGAAATGTATAGTCTGTGATGTCTTGAGGTACTTACCTGGCACATGGGATGTAATGGATTGAGGTATAATACTCTATTTATGATACACATCATACGGGTTGTGGTGGCTCTTGGAAAATAATCTGTTATTATATATAGATATGTGGATGGGATGTTGTTGTGATGTGTCATGGGATGATGTGATGATGTGATGAATAGGATAATATTATTAAACCTTGATCAAGTGTCTTTGGGATAACTTATTTTAGAGATATATGACTCAGGACATGTGGCATTGGGAAAAGAGCATCAAACTAGTGGGGTAGTGGGACTGGGGTACCCTTGATATATTCATTACTATATTATATGCTCTATTTTATGTGATACTTAGTGAGAGTTATCCATGGTGAGGATGTGAACATAATATACTCATTTAGGTGATGCCTTAGTTTAAATGTTATTTACTGTGCTTTAGTATGATTTCATTATCTTTTGAGCGAGAGGATCTAGGGAATATCCTGCTGATTGTACTATTATTCTAACCCTAAAATTATATAAATTATCTCTTAGTTCAGTTAGATCAGGTTGGAGATTAGGCTGGATATTTTTAGCGTGTGGTTTTATAGGATCATCTTGGGCTTCATAGTCGATGTTTTCCTTACCTTTTGGTACATGTAGTTTTCCTTTTAATTGTGTAGTGAAATATAAAATTTTGTGTTTTTACTTGGGATTTATTTATACATATTTCTGAGTAGGTTTTCATTTGTTTATATATATTATATCTCTCTTCTGTATGTTCTCTTATAGGGTAAAGCCTCTAATATATATTCTTATTATACCATCGGTGAGAGTCTCCAACCTAAGGCCTACTGGAGGCAGGACTTAGAAAGTCACCATCTATCTTCCCTCACTGATAGCCTAAGATGGGTATACTTTGGAAGAGGGGTCATGGCATATTGGTAACAAAGATTTGAGATGAGAGATATGATGGATTTTTTAGTTAGGCATAGGTGAAACTACATGGGTTGGTAGGAAAATAGTGTCATATATGTTTAGAAAGCAATGTAAACACGGGATATCAGCTAAGACACTGATATTTAGGGCCCCTTGTGATCTGATCTATATAACTTTAATTTTAATGATCCTATTAAATTAATTGATTCTAAATATAGGTTAGATACCTAATAAAGAATCATTCATCATTATTCTTTGTTCTAGTGTTTAAAATTAGTATAACTTGGGATAAGTTAAAACCATAATAAGATAATAAAATAATTAATGTTAAATATTCAATTTTCCTAATTTAGGAGTCTAACAATTTTTTATTTTTATAGGCATGGTTCAAGGATAACATCATCGTCAATTTTTCACTGAATATGGTCATAAATATTTTTCATAAGATCACTAAAGAGTAGGTATTGATGATAAAGACACTTGTAGGAGGACACTCTGATTGATTTACTTCCATAGTCTACAGAAGTAAAAGGGTTTCATTTATGATTCATTTATATAAGACTAGATTGAAGAGGTTTATATATCATTCAGTAGAATCTATTCTCAGATGTATTACTAGGTTTTATTGGTTGTAATGATTTTTCATAGATCAATGAGGTGGTTGTGGTTCTTGTACCTTAGCGATCATGAGGAGTTAATGGTCTCATGGGAGAATTTTTAAGAATAGTTCTAAGCATAGTCCCTTTATTTGACTATGAAGGTGGCTAGTCACCAGAATCTTTTTACCATTAAATATTGGAGTTTTAGTGTGAAATATTTTGAGATATCTTGTATAACACTTATGTGATATACTTCAGACCTATTTCCATACAAGGAGTCTAGGGAAAAGAATTTTATGGAGGCATCTCTTCCAGATATATAACACCTGGTCACCACTTTTATGCTGAAGACGTATCTTGAGGTGATAACAAGAGAAGAGTTTATTGAGAGGATATTTTCCATAATAATATCATCATAAGAGAGGATTCATCAAGATTCCTCATGATGCAGAGCTATGGTATGGGGTTCCTAGTTTCCTAAAAGGAAGTGTATTCATCCTATCGGGGGTATGTCCCAACCCTCATCATCTTGTTTCTATAGGGATAGTGACTCTCATACCTATGATAAGGGATCATAAATGTGTTTTTATTTTATATTTCTAGGTCATCAACATCAAGAGTGCCCAAAAGTTTTGAGAAGTTAGTGCGTAGAAGGTTTTCTTCTTCAGGTTCCTTTGTTGATGTAGTTTTATATTAGACACTAGCGGTGTGGTGTTTGAGTTTTGGATAATCAAAGATTATATGGGGTAAGAAGAGTATAACCCCAAGATGGTCCTCAACCTAAAAGATCATAGTGAAACTATAGAGATGGTCTTCATCAGGGTCAGATAGGTTCTGTAGTAGTTCATGTTTAGCTTCATGTTTTTGCATTACCAGCACTAGGAAAGAAATATGTATTTAGAGTTACACTTTTATTTTTTATACATGAGTTCATGATTTTTTTTAATCAGGATTGACACAAACCATTATATCACCAACCATTTTCCATGATTTGGGACATAAGGTAGATAATATTAAAATACCCTTGGCATTGACTATGTTAGTTAGAGGTTGATATGACTTGTATGAAGTATGTAGATATTTTAAGATAGTTCAGGGGAGGTACTACACTTCGGAATATTTCCTATGTTTACAGATACAACCATATAACATTGTCCTCAAAATTTATTAGTTGTATTCGGTGTAAGATTTCATGGATTAATTTATAAGGTAGGTTGTGTTATATGATGATGATGATGATCCAGGAGTGTTTGTTGGCAAGAGACATCCCTAAATTGGTTATAGGCATGTTCCGTACATTTCATATTTGATGATTGATCTGAGGCTGAGATCATTAGAGGTTCATTAGTCAGTGTTTCCCAAGGTTGTCAAAGAGTACCCTAATGACTTTTCAGAAGAGGTTGTAGTATTACACCATTTATTAAAGATTGAGTTTAAGATCGAACTAAATCCAGGAATTTCTCCTATATTCATTTCTCCATATATAATTTAGCCTTTTTATTTTTGATAGATATGAGTAAAGATTGATGATCTATTGTGGGGAGGTTTTTCTTGGCCGAGTTTGTCACCTTGGGGTGCACCATTTTTGTTTATGAAGTTTGATAATGGTAGTTTGTATCTTTGTATCAATTTTCATCACTTGAATCATATTACAGTAAACAATTTCTATCCTATTCCATGGAGTGGTGATTTATTAGATCATTTGATGGGAGAAATTTGGTTCTTGAAAATCGATCTATGGTCAGGATATCATCATATGCAGGTGAAGAATGAGGATATTATAAATATTGTTTTTTGATGTCATCATGGGAATTATGAGTTCTTTTTTATGTCATTCAGTGTGATGAATTCTCTATCCTTTTTCATGGGGTTGATGAATGTTGTTTTCAGGGAGTTCCTAAATATGTATGTGGTCATTTTCATCAATAAAATCCTTGTGTACTCCATATCTGAGGTGAATTATACGGTGAATCAACATTCCATTTTGGGAGTTCTTCATCATGAAAATATGTTTGGTAAGTTGTCTAAGTGTGAGTTTTGGTCTCATAAATTCCATTTCATTGGTAATTTCGTGTCCCAACATGGATTATTTGTGGATCCTTTGAAGATATAGGTTATTGCTTCTTGGGAATCCACAATGAAAGTGGAAGATGTGTAGAGTTTTATTAGTATTTTCATCTATTAAAGAAGGTTAATAATCAATTTTTCTTGTTTATAAATCCTTTGAAATATTTGACTATAATGGATCAGAAATTCTTATAGATTGACTAGTTTCTGAAAGATTTTGAGTACCTAAAAGATAAGTTGGTAAGGGCTCTAATAATTTTTTATAATAGATGGATTTTAGTTTAATGTTTTCTATGATTCTTCACATCTTGTGTTGGGATGTTTTCTAATGTAGTATAGATTGGTTGTTTCTAATGGATTTTGGTAGTTACAATATCATGAGCATAACCATGCCACCCATGATATTTATTTGGTAACACTTGTGTTTTATTTAATATTATGGTTACATTATGACATCAGTGATCATTTTTTGGTTTTTACTAACCATAAAATCTTGACATGTGTCTTCTCCTAGAATTACTTGAACTCGTTTCATTATTAGTGGATGAAATTATTAAAGGATTGTGACTTCCATATTTTATATACACCATGAAATGGAAATTTTATACCTTTTTTGCTAATATGAAATTCAAGTAGTGATTTTTTTAATGAATATAGATATTCCTAGAGAGTGATGGATGCAATCCCAATATTTCATTTAAATATGGGAGAGGTTGGAGGTAGAGGATGTCCTTTCAAAATGATAGTGTAGTAAAATTTCGCATAGAAGGTATATGAGTCCTATATAGTGGATTATGAGGTAGATTTCAGGAGAGACCGAGTTGTTTTTTGTGATTCCCTTAATGGTTGGTCTGAGGGTGGACAACATTGGGTGTTATTATAGGGAAGCATTTTCATTTCATTGGTGATGTGTGCGATAGTTCCCCATGAGTTCCATATATCATATTTAGTGGTAAATCCATATGTGATAAAGATGTACCATAATTTGAGTGGTCATTTTTGGTGGCATTAGTTGAAGTATGTAGTTTCAGAGTTTGATTCTTGATGTTTGTTCTTCCATAAGGTGAATTCCAAGCATTGTGTTCTCAATGGATTTTTCCGGCCATTAGATATTCCCCAATGGAAGTGGTAGGATAACTTGATGTAATTAATTACTATTTTACCTCATGTTCATGGAGAAAATTATTATATATGTGTGATGGTGGATCGTTTTATTAAATTATCCCAATTTAAAGTGATCAGGGATTCGATCTTATTATCGTTTTTGTCAAGGTAGTATCTGAAGAAGGCGGTGAGACTCCACGGATTCCTGAGGTTGATCATCTAAAATCGAGATCCTCATTTTACCTAAAATTTGTAGATAGGTATCCAATATGGTTTTGGTACTTAGTTATTCCTTATAACTACTTTTCATCCATGGATATATGGTCAGAAAAAGCAGACCATCCATACTCTTGAAGACTTATTATGCTTGTGTTTCTTAGATTTTTTAGGTTCATGTATGATTCTCCTTACCTTGGTTAAGTTTTCTTACAATAATAGTATCGACTTAACCATTGGTATTCCATTGTTTAGATCTTGTGAGTAAAACCTTGTTGTTTTCTATTGTTATGTACTGGGTTTCGAGAGACAAAAATTATAGGTTGTAACTAGTACAGAATATGATAGAGATGGTTTAAGTAATTTTCAATAGGATTAAGGTAGTTAAGGATTTTTATAAATATTATTTCAATCATATGAAGAGACCTATGGAGTTTTGTGTTGGAGATAAAGTGTTCTAGAAGGTGAATCCTCATCATGGAAAATAAGGGTGTGATCATGGAAGTAAGCTTGCTCCCCAGATTATTGGGCCTTTTGAGGTGATGGATCGTATCAGAGCTATGGTGTATCAGATAGTACGTCCCTCATAGATTAATTGGATACATGATGATTTTCACATTTATTAGCTTCATCATTATCTTCATGATTACTCTAGTGTCATTAATTGTGGTGAGATAAATATTGATGATGATTAAACCTTAAAGGAGTGGACTCTAGAGATCCAAGACCATCAAAAGAATGTGTTTCATGGGTATTCCATTCCCTTGGTTTGTTTCTTGTGGTGCTATAGTGGCATGGAAGAGAGAACCTAGGAACACGAGTCATAGATTTCCACTCAGTATCCAAAGATTTATTATATTTATTTCTTCTATTATAACATTTTTCTCATATATATGTTTAATTTTATGGTTTATTATATATTTTCATATAGTTTTTTATTGTTTGTTTCCTCTCATTTGAGAAGTACCTCCCCCAGGAGGGTGTTTTGGAACTGGTTATTTTGTTTGTGTGTTTTTTAACTTATTACCTCTAATGAGGTTGTTGATATACTAATATGGTGATATCTTTGAGAGGTATCTCATAGGGTGGTTATTCATATGACCCCCATTTTGTTTTCTCTCTGGTTTGGTTTTGTATTCTCAAGGAAGATAATTGTGTGAATGGTATCTGATATATGAGTTCAAACCCATATATATTCTAACCCTTTTCATGTTTCTAAAGCTCATAGTGCTTAGAGGAGGTATAGATTTTGTCTGTAGGTGTTTGGATACTAAATTCTAGATGTCGGGAGAATACATAGTGTGTAAGTGTTTCATGTATATTCATAGTTCTCAACTTTTTGAGGTCGATTCATGGGATGTTACATGAAGTGTAAAAAATTGGGATTAATTGGTTTGAGGTGATGTGTGTTTAGATGAGATCTAAATACTAACATCTATATGTCATGAAAGTGTTTCATGTTGTGTAAATCACTTATGCATTGTACCTATAAATACTGTAGTAGCTAGGGAGTTCCAAAAACCTAGGTCCTTATCTCTATTTAAATGTGGTCAGTGGACCTTCCTTTAGAATTTTTGGATTCCTTCCAATAGGGATCAATCTCTTTCCTTCCATTATTGATCAGTGATGATCTAACATACATTATACCTCTTCTCTTGTACTTTTTAAATCTGATTCCTTCAATTTCTTCTAACCATGTGATAGAGGATCATCTCCATATTTTTAAATGAGTTTTTCTTGGTTTCTATTTTGTGAGTTTGTGCCATGTAATCATTTAAGGGATTAACATTCTTGTGGGAGAGGTTATCTGGATCTACAACATTGGTTCATTCTCATGAAAAGAACATTGATGCCTTTGAGGTAGGTTATTTGTTTATTCTCTTATTTATTTACATGTAATCATAAAGTTATCATGTTTTATCCCTTTGGATGGAAATGAAATTAAACTATATATTATTGAACTGGATTAATAATGAAAGGATTAGTGATCACATGTTGATGTTCATTATACTATGATAGATATTTTTATATTTATTTGTTAAAAAGTGTCCTATCTATGTTATGATTGTTAGCATGTCTTATTATGATATATATTAGCATGTTGGAATTGATAGTAATTTTTAAAGATCAAATATCTAGAAATAATTGATAATTAATTGTCTTAAGAATAATTAATTCAAATGCATGATTTTACTTTAGTGTTTGTCGTAATTGTATGGTGGTCAAATTGATGCAATGATAATGTATAATTAAATTTCATCTTTTATGTGTTAATATAATTGATAAATAATGTGAAAAAATTAATTATTGTTGATAATATTGATAATAAATAAAAATTTGTGTTAATTTATAATGGTTCTTCTCAAAGTTTGATGAAACTTATTAAAATGATAAAAGCATGTTTAGGTTTTGATAGATTGTTATAGCTTGATGCCTTAGGTTACCTATAGTTGGAGCCTATGAATAATGAATTGGTTAATTGAAGATGGAATAAGAATCATTTGTGTGATAAAAATAGTTGTTATGGTGTGAGTTTCTCATTTACATAATAAGGATGAGTACCTTAAGTTTAAATATGTGAGAGATAATTTATGTGTGATTATTGGATGACTTGTTTTTAGGGCCTATATTTCCTTTTTATCTATTCTTGTTTTTTTCCTTCTTTAATGATGTGATCTGGATGTGAGCTTCGCTATACAAGGTGATGTGAGGTAGTTATTTCTATATGTGATATGAACCTATGATGTTTGAGCCTAGTATGGATGATGTGTGGGGTAGGGAGGCCTAGATTATGTCACAGAAGTTGAAACATATTCTAATAAGATGCATCAGAATATGAATGTGGATATAAATTATGACACTGTAGATGATATAATTGGTTTATGATGGTCTTACTCATTGATGTGATGTTGAGATCTTGGATGATCTCTTTTGAATGTGATTAATAGACAATGGTCAGGTTTCTTTTTTTATCTTCATTCCTTCCCCCACTACTTGAGGTAGCTAGATGTTCTTGGTTGCATATTTCCCTTGGTTGTAGATTAGGATGGTTTTCCTAGAGTAACTAGATTATGGAATGATGATAATGATGAATACATAACTATTAACCCATGAGGTTGGTCTTGGTGGAATGAAAAGGCTGAAAAGATATTAATTTTGATAAACCATGGAATCAGTTTTGATTATGCCTCGAGGGAATTGAATTCAATATAATTATTAATGTAAGATAATGTGGAATAATGTTAATGGATAGTTAACAGATAATAAATTAATTAACATAAGGAAATAATAAAAAGTAATGAATTAGTTAATTTGAATCATTTAAATGATTTAGTGATTATAAGATATCTTGTCTTAAAAGTAGAATTTAGGAGTCCGGGTGACCTTATCTTCAATTGAGTATAATACTAGGTTATTTACATAGTGTTATTGTGAGATATATTATATCATGTATATTTTGTGATTCCATATGATTCCAAACCCATATTGGTTAGGGTTACTGACACCCAATGGACTCTGGGATGGTTTTTTCCCCCATTATCTTTGCGTGTTTATGGATGGTTGGATACCCCTTCTATCCCGATATCTTATCTTTGTAGTTACTTATGCTAGTATTAATAGTGGTTAGTTTCCATGTATGTGTGTGTAGTGGTCATTGATGGAATGTGGTTATTTCACACACTTGTATCTCTAGATATAATATCCAAATTATTATTATTATTGGTATGATGTATATAGGCTATGATGCCTTGTGGTACTTACTCAATGTATTTGCAATAATGGATTGAGGCATAATACTTGATGTATGATACACATCATACAGGATATGGTGACTCACAAAAACTACTCAGTTACTATATATGAATATATGGATGGGATTTTGTGGTGATGTGATAGGGGATAATGTGATGATGTGATGTATGAGGTTCATGTTGTGATGCATTTCCTAAGTGTATTTGGGATATCTTGTTTTGGAGAGAGATGGATTGGGACGTGTGATGTTAGGGAATATTGGAAAAATAATGGGGACATGAGAGCAGGGTACCCATTCAGTTTCATTATTTTATTATATTCTCTCTTTTATGTGATACTTAGTGATATTTAGCCATGGTGAGGATGAGAATTTAATATACCAGTTTAGGTGATGAGTTAGTTTCACTAATTTTTACTATTATTTATCTTTTACATGATAGGCTATGTGGAGGATCCCAATTATTATACTATTATAATCACCCTACATATATATGAACTATTTTTTAGGTTGTTTAGAGAAGGTTAGAGATCATCCAGGATATTACTAGCTCGTGGCTTTATAGGTGTTGTTTGGGATTCTTATTATCTATCATATTTACCTTTTGGTCCTTATAGTTTTCCTTTCAATTTTTAAGTACTATATGACATTTCATGTTATAACTTAGGGTTTATTTATATATATGATTGAGTATGTTTTTATTAGTGTATCTATGTTATCTCCCTCTTCTTCATGTTCTCTTATAGGGTAATACCTCTCATATGTAGGCCTATTATACCCTCGGTGTTAGTCACCAAATCAGGGCATATTGGAGGTGGGACTCAAGAAGTCACCATATCCCTTCCCTCATTAACATCCCTGGAGGGGTACACTTTGGGGGTAGGGGTATTGAAAATATAATCCTTCCCTTACATCAAATGATAAATGAAACTATCAAACTTGTGTACAATGAACTACCACTTCGTGAACCAATTTAATTCATTTTCTATCACTTATTATCATGGTTATTTATAATTATGTATTTAAAGTAAATATATGATATTCAAGATGTAGTTGTCATTATGTAAAATTAATATATCAAATATTTTCTTACATTTCTATTCATTAGAAAATGATAACATCCTTTATGTATACATGTGCACTACCACCTCCATGAAGTGATGTGATTCATGTTTTTTCACTGCATCACATTGATGGTATGTAAAATTGTATTTAATAAAATAATATGTTTATATAATGATCATCAAGTAACAATAATTTAATACTTACCTTATTTCCATCATGGTATTTATATATGGAAATGTTACTCATGTATATGTATGACCTACCATATCCATGATTGTAATGTGGTATATTTTTCATAACCATCTATCATTTTTTGTTTTAAAATTATGATTGATGTATAAAAAATGAGAATTTTTTCATGATTATTATTCTAGAGTTGATGGAATAATGAACTCGTTGACCTTATTCAATCTACTTAATTCATTTTGGACACATGACCAAAATATCATCAAAATGGACAAGGTGATCTTAAATTACGAATTAATTAAATATAACAAGTAGATAAATAAAAAAAAGGAATGATAAAATTGAAAAATTTTCTTAAACAAGTAACTAATTAACATAACTATATCATTTCGGATGATAATGAATGAGTGTGCTGATTCGGGCTCAAATTAAAGGACATTTTAATTTAAAAAATTCATTTTAATGTTTCAAAATTTTATTTTTAAATCTTTCATTCCATTTCCATATTCTTAAAATTATTTTATGGATTTTTTATATAGACATAAAATAATTATAAAGGGCATTTTATATTTATTTTTAATTTCATTCAAATGTTTTCAAAAGGAATATTTTATGTTTTTTATGGAAATGGATATATTAATATCTGAAAATGATTTCTTATGGGTGAAAATAGTATTTTTATCAGTGAAATAAGGAAAAATGAATGTTTTTATGTTTCATAATAAGGTTATAGTTCTTGGAAATTATTTATAATGATGGGTCATTCCATTATAAAGTTAGGATTTGTTGTTCCATTATAAACAAAGGATGATTAGTTCCGTTATAAAACAAGGACAGATGATTAGGTTATAAACCAAGGACAGTTGGGTCTATTATAGCCCTCCAATGCATTAAGTAGAGATTTTGGTGTAAGTCTACCATATTTTTTATTCCACTTATAATAATGATATTAAAATTATTTCCCAAGTTACCTACATTATTTTCCTATTCTTGATATGATTTTTTACTAATATATTATGATTTCACAAGATAAGATAATGATTATATGTTTAATAGAAAGTATATTTTACTTCTTAAGGGTTAATGTTAAACTTTTTGACAAAAAATCCACAATTTTCTATGAAAAAAAATAATCTTGTATGAGTATTATTTTTTCCATTAATATTTATAGAGAAATTTTTTATAAAAAATTAGGGTAGTTAATTTTCAATATTAGGGAATAAAATGTTTATTTTGAGTATAAAGTTTATTTTCAAGATAGACAAATATTTATAAGTATTCTTGGAATAAAAATTTTATGTATTCTTTTTCATGTTATTTATAGTGATTTTTTATCATGCCATTATATAAAAAATCATAGGGTTTAACAATGAGTATAAAAGTTAATTATGTTAGAGTTCAAGATATCAAAGTTACATTGATCAAGGAAGGCATATATTTATAAAGAGCTTGTTTTTTGAGAAAAGTTTTACTGTGTAGAAGTGTACACATGAAAGAGTTTGTCCTAATTCTATAAAACTATGAAATTAAATTATCATTGGGTATATAAGTGATCAAATATTTTATTTTGATGTTATATTTTTTTATGGATAAAATTGGGTCATGTTTATTAGTATAACATAAAAAAATGTAAAACAAATAGCACTGGATTTAAGATTATGGGTTTAAGGTTATTAGAGCTGGTATCAAAACATGTTTTATAAAACTTTGGATATTATGATGTTTTCATGTGACTTTATATTAAGATTTATGGAAACTAAAATGGTTTTATATGTTTATATTAGATCACAATTTCAAATTCTTAAACGCCCCTTCTATATTCTAGGTGATGGGAATTTAAGATGATTAAGAGTATTTTGGGAGACATTTATGGTAATGCATCCCTTGGGATAGGAATGTGTTTTATTTAAAGGGTTATTTTGAGAATAATGCATTTATATTTAATAAGCATGAGTTTAAAGAAATTTATAACCTTTACTATTTAAATGATCATTGATTTTTAGTTAATTTAGGGTTATTAAAATTTAGGAACACATGTTTTATCAGATATATAACCATTGAATTGAAAATTATTTTAAGTGATTATTATTGTTTTAGAATAATGTTATTATAATTCTTTTATGTAAGATGAAAGCTATAAGATAATAATTAAGGATAAAACATTAATTAATGTCTATGCTATTGAGGTTATTTTGGATATAAGGTTAATTATTTATGTAAATTATTAGCATATCATGGATTTTATGTGAGTATAAAATTTTCATTTTTATGATACTTTAAGATTGATTGATGTTATTTTGGGATAAATGTTAAATTTTTCTTTGAAGAATAATTGATAAAATCATTGAAATAATTAGGTTTAAATATTAATAAGGAGTATTTTAAGGAATTTTGATGATTATTATTTATAGAATGATCTATAATGATCCTTCTATGTTATTATTAAATTTCTAAGATTAATATATTGTTTCTTCATATGAAAGTGTATTAATTTTTTAAATTCTCTTAATTTTTGATAACCAGTATATTTTTGTTTAATGTATAAATACATGAGGAATGTCTTGCTAACATTTTATAGATTATTTTATCTATTGAAGTTCATTTTCGTACATCAGGCATGGTAAAATCATCTTGAATAATCATCTTTTGTTGAAAAATATTAGATTGGGGTGGAAATTTATTAAAGGACAAAATTATACATGTCAAGTAAGTATATTTAATTATATTATTATTCATGATGGTAAGAGATTCATTAAACTTAGTAAAATTTTCTTCAAACAAAAATGTTATCATATTTCATTATTTTATTATGAATTGACTATCTATTTCACACCTCATTGAGTTACGATTTTTTCCAATAATATTATCTAAAAGATTCACTTTTTAGTGGTCAATGTTCTTTTTCACTATACATAATTATTTATAAAATACTTTTTTCCTCCATTTTAATACATTAACATACCAATAATGTTATTCAATTAAGAAACCTATTTATGTATTATTCCATATTGCCTTCATATTTCTCTTTCCCTCTTTTCAAGAGAAAGATTTATTAACCATTTTTATAATGTGAGATTCCAATAAAGGTATCTCCAAATGTGAAACACTTGATTAATGGAATCATTTTTAAATTTATATGACAGAATTTATTAAATAGGTAGATAATTTAATATCTAGATCTTTTAAAATAATAATATTTTTTATCACACAAGATATGCAACACTGATCTTAAACAAAATATGAAATATTATTATTTAAATATGTTTGTTATAACATATCAGTTGAATTAGTGGTTATGAATAATAATAAACACATTTTTAAATATATATATATATATATATATCCTAATCAATATAAATTTATTGCTTTATAGGAAATATGTAATCAAATAAAGTCATTTTATTCTCCAAAAAACAATTTCTTCAAAAATGGTTCTAATGCCTTTTTGTGAGTGAATATTATAATTAATTTTAGGAAAATTTAGAAATGGTATTTTATAAAAATGGTTTAATTTTTTAAATCATCATATCAAAATTATCTTAGGGTGAAAATTTAGAACTTTTTTGAAAGGATTGATTTTTTAATGAATATTGTAAATACCAATTTTTGTAAAACTATCATTTATTTACATTAAAAAGTCCAATTATTATTATAATTAGATTTAAAATTAAAATAAATATTATTTAATTAATTACATTTGAATCATATTTATATATAATTTTTATAGAACTTCATTTTTTGGGTTAAAACACATTTTTTGGAAAAATCGGTTTTGTCATGTTTTGGGGTTTTAATTTTAAAAATTAATTTTTCATATTTTAAAAATTGATTCTTGAAAAATTAATTTCATATTTGGAATATATAGGTAATATTTTTGAAAATAATAACTTTTTATTTTTTATCATTCTGAATAGCGACCATAGTAAATAATTGTCACCGTAATAAGGGTTAATCAGGTAATTAAGGTTAAAAATAATATGATTAGGAATAATAATGACCCTAAAACCTAACTTTATCATATTTTCTAAGTGGAGTTCATAAATTTCTATCAAGTTTTTTAAAATATGTCAACTTGGTTCCATATTACTTTGATTTTGACTATTATAATATTTAAGGAAAAATAAAGTCAAAAATGTAACTTTCTTCCATTTAATAACAACAATATTTTATGATAGAGATAAAAAACACATATGTTAATTTATAAATATTAATTTTAAATATAAGTGATTTTACTTTATAATTTTAATTTATTTATAATTATTAGTGATGAAATAATTACCTTAAACTATTACACAACGCTAACGCAATATTTATTCTGTTGTTTTAAAGGTTGGGGCCGAAGCCTCATTTATTATTAAAGTAAATAAAAGACCTCTTTTAACTTGTTATAGGGAGGCCCATTACCTAGCCTGAAGGCCCAGTGGGCATTTAGCCTATTACAAGGTCCATAGCCCCAAATATTTGGCCCAAGGCCCATTCTATGAATAGTACTTCTACAGTACCCACCTACTATAGTACCGTACAATACCTGCCGCTGCTACAGTATCCTACCACTGCTACAGTAACCTGCCACGGCTATAGTTCCCACTATTGCTACAGTGTCTCCACTGCTATAGTCTACTATAGTACTGCTACAGTCCCTGCACCCCATGGGTTTTGAACTCCCATTTTTCATGTAGGATTAATGGGTGTTTACCACGAAGCCAAAAGAAAAAATAAAATAAATGATTATAAAATATTATAATTATTATAATTTAATTTAATTATTTTTTACCATGAATTTTTTATATTAATATAAAATTTTTGGGATATTTAATGGATTATATTCAAAATCAATTTTTTCATGTTTTAAATAAATAGTGTCAAAAATGACAATAATGATATTTTACATTAAATAAAATTTTATTATATTATTTAAATATCATAAAAATATTGAAATAGTATAATTAGGATTATAAATGGTAAAAAATATCACATATTTATCATTTATATACTAATTTTCACCTTATAAAAAAACTTATAACCCTTTAATATTGGAAAAGTCATTACTATGGTTAGGATTAAAATTGGTTATCCATTGGGTTAAACCAAATGATAAGGTTTAAAATAATATAAAAACCTATAAAAAGTTTATTTTTCTTATATTAAGGTTATATATTCCTTATATTAAAGTCCATGTGATTTTGGAACCATTTTACATGAGGTAGACACATATTCTATTATAATATTTCATATAGTTTCAAAATTGACATAAATGATATATTATAATAAATAATATTTTATTGAATGATTTAAAACTATGAAAATATTATAATAATCTATGTGGATTATGTATTGTTTAACATATCATACTCAATACATTTAAGGGTTAATTTTACATTTATAATAACTGTATTTACTATTAAAGAGTAAAAAACATTGTTCTCATGGTAATCATAAAAAATGGTTAACAAAGATTGAATCAAAAATATAAGGTTGAAAAAAACGACTAAACTTGTAAAAAAAATTATTTTATGATATTATTTAAACTACTTCTCATAATATCTTCAAATAATATCACATTTTATCCACCTTGACACTAAAATTTATTTATATTAACTCAATACTTCAAGAAATTAAAAAATTATCTACCCTATATGTTATAATAGGGAACGTCCTCTCTTATTTTATTCACACCTCAATAACCAATTGGTTCATAAAATAAATTTATAAATACCTACATAACCTCCCTCATCACATCTTAGATTCCATACATTAATCATAAATAACACTAAAAATGTTTTTAGCTATAAACCTAAGGAGGTTGTCTAAATAATAGGTATTGTTTTTAACAATGTGTTTTCATTTTATTTATTATTATAACTAATTAAAATATTATAAAAACATGTTGAGATAATATAATAAGTATCCTACATATACTATTATTTTTGATGTTAATTTAATAACATTTTTATGTCTCCTCTTTCATCAAATGGGAAACGAAACCATTGTTCATGTGTACAGAAGACTACCACCTCGCGAACTGATGTAATTATTCTTAAAAAAATTCATCTCATATATTTTTATAATGGTGGATTTAATGTAAATATATAATATTAATTATATATTAATAATTCAATAAAATTATTATATCATATATTTTCTTACTTTTCCATTCGTTGAAAAATAATAGTGTCATTCATGTGTACATGTGGAATAACACCTCCAGAAAGAGATGTGATTAATTTTTCAGAAAAACATCATATGGATTGTATATATAAGTGTAATTAAATAAATAATATGATTATATAATTATAATTATTAAAATATAATATATTAATTACATTTTTTCCATCATAATCATTGAAAAATGGAAAAATTACAAATACGTATGTATGAGCTATTGTCTCCATCAATATAACTTAGTTCATCTTTCCTAAATATCCTTCATGTTTATTTTAAAAATTATAATTTATGTATAAAAAATAATAATTATTTCATGATTATTACTCTATATATGTTTGAATAATTCCCTCTTTAACCTTATTCATCCCACCAAAATCATTTTTGACATATGAGCCCAATATCATTAAAACATACGACGTGAACATAAATGATTAAGTAATTAAATTTAACATGGTAATAAATAAAATAAAAGGAATAAAAATCATCAAAATTTATCTTTAAAAAGTAAATAATTATCATAATTTTATTATTCGATAATATAAGTGATTTATGTGATGGGTCAGACTTGTGTTAAATGATACATTACTTTAAAAACTTCATTATAATGTTTTAAAAATTTATTTTCTAAATCATAATATTCTATGTCCACATTATTAAATTTATTTTATGGATGTATTTATATAGAAATAATAAAATTATGAATTAAATTTTATATCTATTTTTTATTTATTTAAAAGTTTTAAAAATGATCTTTTTACGTGTTTTATACAGAATGTTTTGATAAAAATGAAAAAATAATGATATATTTTAACATATATGGCATCAAAGGATTTTCCTACTATTAGAAAAATTATTTTATTTTCATATTAATTTAAAATATTCCATGTTTTATTATAAGGAAAACACTCCTATTTTTTCTATGAATTTTAGTTTTAAAAACTTGGTTCTAAAAGAAAGGGATATATGAATATCTTAAAATTATTTCTTATTGGTACAAGGAATATTTTTATAAGTGTAATAATGAAAAACTAAAATATTTCTATTTTATTATTATGTTATGATATTTTTCATTATTTATAGTAAAGTTAAGTTCCTTTATAATCCATATATTTGTGTTTCCATTATAACCCAAGGTTGGGTGGTAATGTTATAAACCTAGGATGGGTGGTTATGTTATAAAACAAGGATGGGTGGCTCCGTTATATCCATCCAATGCATTGGTAAATTATTATGTTATAAGTTTACTATATTGGTTATTCCACAAGTAATAGTGATATGAAAATGATGTATCAAGTTTCCTCCATGATTTATCTATTATTAAGATGAGGTTTTATAAAACTATTATGATGAACAAGGTAAACTAATGAGATTGTGTTATAAGGAAAGTATATTCTACTTCTTAAGGGTGAAATTTATAACTTTTTAAAGACATAATGATATTTCAATGATAGAAAGAAAAATATTATGAGTTTTATGTTGCTTTTAATATTTATTATGAATTTTTTAATGAAATTGTTTGGTCATAGAAGTTGATTTATTGGGTAAAAAATCTTTGTTTTTATCCCAAAGTTTATTTTGTGATTGTTTTTATATTTATTCATGGAATTGTGAGATTATTTATACCTTTTTATTCCTCTTACTGAGATTCATGTGATCATACCAAGTTTTAACATGTTTTTAAAAGGGTTGAATGATGATTCAAAATGTCACTAAAATCATAGTTCCATATATGGAAGTTACCTTGAGAAAAGAAAACATGTATTTATAAAGAACTCATTTGAAGGAAAAATGGATACTATATTGAAATTTATACTTCAAAGAGTTTTTAATTATTCTATAAAAGTATAAACCTAAAATAACCTTAGGTATGTAAGTGATATAATATTTCAGTTTGATATTATTTGTTTTGGATAGATAAAATCGGGTCATGTTTATCAATATCAAATCCAAAAATAAAAATAATATTTTTTTAGCATCATACTTGGGAGTGTGGATTGGGGTAATTTATACATCTTACCTATTATATTGGAATTTCATGGGATTTTTAATCATATATCCCCATGATAAAAGGTACCCCATTATGGGGATATTGGTAAAGTCATTCCTGGATCATGCGCCACTACTCGGTTAATCCACGTCTGATCCATCTTGACTTAAGAACTATAGGGATACTAGGTCCACCAAAAGAACAATTAGAATAAGGGAATCCTTCAAGGTTTAGGTCCAAACTACTGACTAAATGATGGATTTATTAATCAAATCATGGACTCATAATATACTAGAACGGGGAGCCTCATTGAATAAGCACAAATTTATCTTCATGGAACTATATCTTCTTAAAAAATTCCTTTAAAGGTGTATATTCATAGAGAATCATTCATGTAAGGTAATACTAAATGAATAATCTCCACTCAATCATCTATTTTATCACCTTTTATGACATATAAATACCTACAACATGAAATTAAACTACATAGAAAACATCTTAGTTTCATGATGAAAAACTACATGATAATGTTCTTTCCAAATTATATTAAACTCTTTGGTATGGTTTAATCAAATAACTTTTAAACTATATCACTTTAACTAAATGGGATTTTACTCTAATTAAATTTAACATGTAGGATTCCTCCTATATGTTAAATATAGAAAACCACACTTTTCATAAATAGATATTACATATTAATATACTAATATCCATTATATAAAATAATCATCGATGGAAGAACTATTTAGGTATAGTGCCTTTAGAAATATGGAAACATAAATTACTGGTTTATAAGAGTTCTACATTATCTCCCATTTAGTTCATCATAACTACAAACCTTCATAGATATATCATACATAATAACTTTATTCATAACCATGTGGAAGGAAACATAAAAAAGGGAGATATGAGATTCTTAGTAAGGGTAAACGAGGATATATCAATGATCACACAAAATTAACATGAGAATAAGGGTATAATAACATGAGATTAATATTTGAAAACAATAACCTACATATAATATATCATTAACATGACTCATGGAATAAATTATGGAAGTTCATAAGTCATTAATCATAAAGGAATCAAAGTACATAAACTATGAGATAATAACACTGGCATAAGACATAGATTTTTGGTATAAACATAAGCATAGAAAATCATTTCCTTAGTGGTTAGATATCATTTCCAAGTCTATAATTGTGAATTGGGTTTGCTCCATAAACCATTTTAGTTGTCAAGGTTCACTCCCAATATTATCATAGTGGAAAAATTACTATACTGAATTAGGTTAAATCAATATTCTCTTCACATTTATCTCATGATATATCAATCATTACCCAATGTGTTATAGGGGTACATAGGTCTCACCCATCCTTGGTTATAATGTGAACACTATGCTTGGTTATAACATAATGACCATCATGTAATTAAAACCATACATATGTGTTCCACATGATCATAAAAAATTCATCATATTAGAAACCATGAAAAAATGGGTGTCATAAACACTTCATCATAGTATAACCTATGGATAACAAATAGGTTTTATAAATTTTCCATCATTTCTACAGATAAAACCCCATATAAAATGAATGGGTTTCATAAACATAATCTGATCATAATCAAAAAACCATTTATATATATAATAATTATGTTATAACTAAATCATATATCTATTAAAGCATTACTAATATCAAATAATTTCATCTTAGATGGATTTTTTTTGAAAGATCACTTGGAACATTTCTTAAGGAAATTAACATTTCACTTTAAAAATCATATTTTTAAAACTAAAAGTATAAAAAACATTTTGAAAATAAATATCTATGAAAATAAAATTTGAATCATATAATAGAATATTTAAAGCATTGGGTGTTTATTATGGTTGAAAATTCTATTCATGTTATACAAGGTTAAAGAAAACATTATTTTCAAACTTTAGTAAAAAGTTGAAAAGTAACTTGTTTGGAAACAAATAACATTTATTTTAAAAAAAATTCAAAAATTTCAAGAATTGGTAAAATTTTATTTATATAATAATTTTATAACATTAAAAACTTTCTTTAAAACATTTTTATAAAACGTGGACATGGAAGAAAAAAAGTTTTTGACGAAAGAGAGAAATAATGTTTATTTTTATTAGAAAAATATTTCAATATCTTGAGTACATAAAAAGATAAAAATTAAAGGAAAAAATTTATTCTCATGAAATAATAATATTATAATAAAATAAATGAGTTTCATGAGAGCTAGATTATAATATTTCATCATCGTATTTTTTTTAATAAACAATCCTGATAAAGGATGACGTTGTAACATAAAACCCTTACAACTTTGATAATATTTAAATCATAAGATAAATTAGAAAATATAATAAAATGAAAAATTAAATGCCATAAAAATATATATTTTCATGATATAATGTGTTATAGGAGTAATATATACACCACACATAAGAAATAAGTGGGGAATATGGCATACATCTTCTAGAAATATAGGAGAGACTATAATCCCTTACCTTAAGTCTTGGCATCCTTTATAAAAATTTGAACCGATTGTATAATAAATATAGGTTTAATATACCTAAATTACAAAATTATACTTATATATATCATACAATATATTATTTATTCATGACATTTTATTTCCTATTTGTTAATAATTCCTTGTTAAAATCACATTTCGGTTAATAACTGCTTTGTTTTTCATGTATGTTTTGATGTGGTATTTTCTATCCTTTTACTTTGATATGGTTCCATACTCTCCAGAATTTTTAACAATAAATAATATTATATATATTCATTAAATATTTATTTTTATTAATCCATTAAAGTTTGAAATATAAAATTAATTACACTATTTATGGAGACAGTAAGCCGTATGAATGCATGAACATTATTTACATTTTCTCGATGTATGGAATGGAATAAAGGTATATAATATATAAAATTTAAATATTAATTATTATTTCATATATATATCACATATATTCATTAAATATATCCTTAATACCTTTCATATAAAGAATAAGTGAAAAAATAATTACATCACTTTGCGAGGCGGTAGTCGGTCATACACATGAGTGACATTATTGTATCCTCATGAAATGAAATGTGAGAAGTTATATATGATATTATAATTACTAAGTATTAATATATCATAAGTATAATATATAAATATTAAATCCATGTTTATATATATTCATGATAGGTGGTGATGGAAAATGAGTTACATGGGTTTGCAAGGTGGAAGTTCATCATACACACGATTGACGATTTTGTTTCACATTTGATGGAAAATGATATGTATATAGATTATTCCATTAAAATTATAAAATTGAAGTATATGTGATATATTGGTGTTATTATATCATCATAGTTTAATAATATTTTAACTAGGAGGAAGAACAAATAAAACAAAACGCAACATTATGAATTTTACCTCTTCTTCGAAGAACCTCTTTAGGTTTATAACTAAATCCTTCATAGGAGAGTTTCATAATAAAACTAACACCTATAAGATTTGGGGAGGGAATTAAGGAATAAAGTTTCATTAGTATAGAAATATACAAATGTTTTGGGAACTATTAATAGAATAGGATATTGGGTGTCCTTTTATAAGTGCAGGAGAGAACACACTTGGTATTTTTTAAAAGAAAATATGTATCCATGATTTCAACAAGAAATATGAATAAAAAATGGCTCATTACATAATTTGATATGTTATTAGATCAAAATATGTCCATAAATTTTTTTTTACATGTTTTTAGTTCATTTTACCCTATATCTTTTTAATTTAACCCCTAGTAACGTTGTTTTAAACTTAACTACAGTAATAAATTTTTAATGATATTGATATTAATTACAACCAAATTTATTTTTAACTTATTATATTATATTAAATATAATTATTCCAAATTTTAAAATTCAATTCATAAAAGTGGCAGTATTTATTTTAAAAATAAACTCACAAATGCGAAGAAAAAACTATTTTCCAAAGAAAAAACATTTCAAAAGTTTTACAAGTATTTACATAAAAATTCAATATTAAATTGATTAAAATAAAATAAATTGGATTAATTATAATATAAGTGAGGTAATTTTACTTTTAAAACCGTTTTAACATAAAATTTAACATTGTAAATTCTTTAAATGAAAAGTAAGTTTTGAATAAAATTGTTACTTTTCACTATTAATCGAAAAGTTAGTCTTCTAAAAATAAAAAAAAAACTCACACTAAGATAATTTTGACATGTTGAGCCCAAAATTGAATTTAATTGTTTCAAATAAATTTTATTATTTTTTCACAAAAAATAAACAAAAATCATTTTTTAATAAAATAAGTATTTTCAATGCATATAAAGTCTTTCCTAAAAACTAAGTACTTATCTATCAATATATATTATTTATATAGGAGATGGAGATAGTGACTTGCAGCTGCTCGCGGCGTTGGCGATGGAGATTTGCAGTGATCGAACCCCAGATGACGCTCGGAGATGATTTCCCTGCCCTTCCAGGAGGTGGAAGGGGGCGGGGAAGCGGCCACAGCCTCCAATCCCACGGAAATCTTTCATTCCTTTATCAAGCCCTAGATCTCTCCCTGATTTCCCGATGATTTCGTTATGTCCAAAAGTTCCTGATCTTCATCAAGGTGAACCACAATTGTCGATTTCACCTTCGGAGTTCTCTGAAGCTTCAATCCATCTGGACCTTACGTTGGTGGCTCGTTTCTATCGGCGACGGCCCTCGGTTGATGATTTTGACCGTTTCATTTTTGGTAAGTGGAATTTGAAAGATCGTTTTATCATTGGTCTTCTTGACAATCTCCATTTCATGATTCGGTTTTCCTCAGAGGAGGATTTGATTCGAGCCTGGTCTGGTGCCCCCCATAGATGCAACGGATGCCGCTTCTTCCTCCTTCGCTGGTCCTTTGATCTATGTATGAACCGTGATCCTTAAACCATAGAGGTGTGGGTTAGTCTCCCTCAACTCCCTCTTCCTTTCCAAAATCCTGCAATAATCCGTATGATTGGGAATATGGTGGGGCAATTTCTCTGCTCTGATGTTCAGATGTCAAGTGTTAGTCACCCGATAAATCCCCATATCTGTGTGGAGGTGGATGTTGAAAGGCCTTCAGTCAACTAGATTTCGCTCACTATGGGAGAAGAGTTCTGATGGAGGCAGTCTGTGGTCTTTGAATCCGGGGTCGACTACTATAACACATGCTTCCGATTGGGTCATACGTCTTCAAAGTGTCATTCGGATGTATTAGACAGAAGAAGTTCTAACTTGAGGGAGAGGGTAGTCAAGCCCCATGGGCTGAGGCCGATGCCCGCTGAAGGTGTAGTTTCTAGTACTGCTGGTAGTGTGGAGAACTGGGCTGCAGTTCCCTTAAAGAATTATGTTGAGGTACCTCCAAATCCAGTTGTTTCTGAAGTGTTCAGTAGGCTTCGACATGATCTGCAGTTGGGTGATGGGGTGTTACAACCTAGTGCAAAGGATGGGTCTTATTCTGGTGTAATGGGTTGTCCAGCAGGTGTAACTGCAGCTGAGCAGGAATTACATCATGGTTTGTGTGTGAACTTATCTAATGGAAAGGTGGAGAATTGGTAAAAGGGAGCAGTGAATAAGACTGATGGTATGCTGGATGTTGTTGGCTGTGAGAGTGGTTCTCTGGGGGTGTCAGATGCTACCAATGGAGCACAAGGTAGGGCTATGAATGATGAGGGTGTGGGCTTCACTGCTGCTAGTTCCCAGGTGTTGGAGCAAGTTAATGTGGGGGAAGATCTCCCTTTGAATGAATTACAGAATGGGTATTGTTCACAGAAGGGTGGCATTGGTTCCAATGCTATGCAGCAGGGGTCTTTGATTATCTATGAGAAGATGGAACAGCCAAGGTGTCTTATTGTTGACACCAATGACCATTTCCAGCAGAGTAATGTAGTGGAGGATAATTTCCAGAATGTGATCATCAATGGGAAAGGGGGGGACTGCTATGAGAGTGACAAGGAGAACGTTGGTGGTATGAGAAAGCCTTCATTTAGTGATGTGGTCTAAGGCGGGAGGGAGAATATGATTGAGACCCAAGAAGTTTTGACTGCCCCTCTGAGACGTAGGTCAAAGAAGGACTACTCCTCCCTGCCAAAGTCGTTGGTCACTAGGTCTTCTGGTGGTAATACTGAGCTCTTATACTTGGAACGGATGAATTTGAGAAGAAAATATGCTAAGGTTCTGAAGCATTATGACAGATTGGAATGGGAATCGGCTACTACAGAGGAAGCTTGCTATCAGGGATGTGGATATGGGTATAGTTCTTATGACATGTAACTCTTTCTTTTGAATTATGCTGCTTGTTGACTGTCTTTTATTTTATTTTAATAAATGGTCAGGGGTTTATCCTCTGGCTGAGCCTCTCTGGTATATTATTTATATAAAACCTTTTTACTTATATTTTAATAATATTGTTATTAAAATTCATATTTCCAAGTTTAATATCTAGGTTATAATGTTCATGTTTAAATAATAATATAAACATTATATTGTGGTTTATTTTAACTTGGTATTACATTTAATGCAAACTACCAAAAAAAATTAATTTATTTGAAAAAAATGGTTCCTAAAATTTTGGTATGTTACACTAAATCCACCTTAAATGGATTTTACCGTAATAATTCCATAAATTTGGTACAAAAAAACTTATGATAATTCTAACTCATTACATCTTTAGTTTTCCAAGTAGCTTCCCCATGCTAGTGATGTTGCAAAAAAACATCAACCTGTTTAATTCTCTTGTTTCATATAAATTTCTCTTTATGATCTAAAATCTCCACCAGTTATTCCTCATAGGATATATAATTCTAAAGTTTTATGAACTCTGATTTCATTTCATGTTATGGACACGCTATATACTTCATTATAAGTGATACATGGAACACATCGTCAACTTAAATGAGGTTCAGTGGAAGCACCAATTGATAAATTACCATCCTATTAGGATCAAGAATTTAAAAGGGACCAATATACCTAGGACCTAACTTTCATTTCCTAACAAATATTATAACTTTATTCCATATATAAATTTATAGAAACAATTCTCACCAAAATCATATTCTAGATCATGTCGATGATTATTAGCATAAATTTTCTTTCGAATTTGTGTCGTTATTATGTGTCGCTGATTGGATATAAAATTATCTATAATTTCATCATATATATCATGTCCCAATATAGTTATTTCTAGAAATTCATCCCATCATGTTTGGGTTTTACACTTATTTCTAAAGATGCCTTCAAAAGTATCCATCTAAATACATGAGTGAAAGCTATTTTTATAAGAAAACCCAAGTAGGGGAAGCTGTTCATTCCAACTACCACTCACAACCATGGAAAAAGATGTTAACATATCCTATAGGGTTTGAATTTTTTTTTAGATTGACCATCTATTTGTAGATGATACAAAATTCTAAAACTGAAATCTATATCAAGATCACTCTAAAGACTTATTGGGAACCTCGAGGTAAGCCTCAGATCCTGATCAGATAGAATGGAATGGGGTACTCTATTCAACTTTAACACATCCTCAATATATATCCTGATAATCTTATCCAAAGATAAATATTATCTGATAGAGATAAAGTGTGTTTACTTTATAAGTTGGTTCACTTCAACTAATGTACAATTATTCCCTTTATATGTTTTGGGGGGTCTGATGAAAAAAAAACCATGGATATTTTTTACCATTTGCATTCTAGTACAGATAATGGTTACAACATACCCTTAGATATTCATCTCTCTGGCTTAAATTTTTTACATATTAAGCACTATGATATATACTTATCAATATATACATTCATTTTTTCCACTATAAATACTCTTTCACATAGTCTAGTGGTAGTTGATATACCCTTTTCTCTCTTTGTTTATGATTTCAAGCCATGTGGCCTTACAGGATGTGATAGGTTTTTACCAAACATGAGGGTTATCCTATTACAAAAACTATATTTATATAATTCCCATAATGATTCCAAATATAAATGAAACAAAATTTCTATATAATCAATGATAATATAAACCCTAATGGTTATCAATAAATTTAATCCTATGTCTATAAAATGTAAATACATTTCTCCTAAAATAACTTTTTAACCAAACATATATACAAAATCAAAGGGTTTTGTTTCAATACATATCCCTAAAAATATACTTAATCATGATAAACTCTCATCACATAAAACTTTAATAGGAATTTTTATTACTTAGAACATATTATCAACCATAAACACATAAAAATGAGGTTATACATTACTCTTAAGTTAATCATAGATCGATACATATATGATTTCAAAAGATATTTTATGGTCTACTCATTAAAAAATCTCTTATCTTAGACAAAAACACTTCCATTGGAAACTTGGGTTCATCCTTTCACTAATAGAATATTAAATGTGACTTTATTATTAAATAATCCATGTATAGGGATATAGTCAATGCTCAAAATTGCATCAAATTTATATAAAGGGTTAACAATAAGAATTTAATAGTTCTTATTCATATAAACTCTAAAATTAATTTACCAAATATATATTGGATGATAAGTATTCCCTAATTATCATGATTTTCTTTAACTATTTTGATTGAATAAGATTTTATTTTATAATTCATCTTCATAGGTTGTAGTTTATTATCATCTTCATTATCCCTTGTATTAGTGAATTAATTCTTATAATTTCAAAACTCCTTACATCTATATCACTGAAGGGTTCTTCGTGAATCTTGTGGATCTTTTTCTCTATTTGTATCATTAGCTAACTACTTCCCATCACATATATATTTAGACATTCTTTAACCTTCCTTTCAACACATAAAAATTTTAGTATTCCCCTTAATATAATTTCCCCTATATTTCTTTCCACGCATTAATAATAAAGGAAATTTCATCTTCTTCTCTCTTGGGTTTTTAAAGTTTCCCTCAAATTTTTCCTTTATTTTATTATAAAAACCATATGATTAATGGGTAACTCCAATCTCTATTTACAACTTGATAGCACAAAAAATTATTTCTTCATAGCTATTAATTTCCCTTATAGATAAATACCTTTAAATTATTTTTTTTAATCCACTGAATAATTCATCAACAATACATTAAGGTTGGATGATAATACTAGAATCATATATCACAAGTATTGTAAAGTTTTCCTCATAGGTACCAACAGATTCATCAACCTTTGGTTTTAAATCAAGAAATTCCTTCCACATTTTCATATTAAGAATAAAAGGGAAGTAAATATTGAAAAATAATATCCTAAACTTATACCACACCATGGAGACAATTTCATAATGTTTCCTCATATTCTTGATGAGATCCCACCATTAATTCACTTCACTTTCTAGTTAATAAAAAACCAAAATGAATTTTTCATGTTTTAAAAATTATAGAATAGAAAATATCATTTCACTAGTACTAATCCAGTTCCATGTAACTGTATTATCATCATAACCACTAAAATAATGTGGATGTTGAATCATGAAGGAATAAACAGAACGTTGTTCCCTCTATTGATCATTCGATAGTATAGCATGATTTGTAGACTGAAAAAAAATTGAGCATGAAAATAATATTTTTTATTCTAGATCCCATAAAATTTGGTTTCTCAGGTGAAAATAGTTTCATTTTCCATTGAATTTATCATTGACATGGTTTCTTCAGGTTCTATCCATTGAATAAAACCAAAAATCATTGTGTGAGCAATAATAATCATAGTGCGGAAACCACATAATCATGAAAAATAATATATAGGATGATTAATTAATGAGACCTCCTTTTCAATATATGAAACCTTAGGTTTCACCTAGTTCTTTCATGGTCATAATATATTCAAATCCTTCATGATGGTTCATAAAGAAAAAATGAATTAATAAATCATATCTATTTGGAGTGTTAAACAAGATTCACTCTAATGGAACACTAAACATGCACTAGAATAATCGCCAAGATATATTAGACTAACTCTTTTTAGTGTTATATCCCAAGATGCATCTAAAAAAAACTACATCCACCTTTATTATCCAAAAAATGTGGTATTTTTAGGAAAACAAAATATTCACTTCATTTCTGAAACTTTAGGATGTTATCATATACTTTAAATCATTCCATTAGTTTTTAATTGAAGTTTTCTCATCCCTACTTCCAAAGGTCATCTAAACCTTGCTCTGATACCAACTATAGTGAATCACACTTTTCATAAAAAGGTATTACATCTTCATAGATTAATATTCATTAAATAACATAATGATCTATTTCTAAACCATTTAGGTATAGTTCCTTTTGAAACATGGAAACATAAACAACTGGTTCATAAGAGTCACCTATTGTCTCCCACTAAGTTCCTTATAAATAGCACCCTTCTTAGAAATATCATAGATAATACCTTTCTACATAACCCAAGGAAAGTAAACATAAGTTTGATATCAGATTCATATTAAGGGTAAACAAGGGAGATATTAATGATCAAAAAAGAATAATATAAGCATAATTGTATGATAAAATGAGCTTAACATTTGAAAACCACACCCAGCATATCATAGATCATAAACTTGATTGAAGGCATAAATATTGAATTTCATAATACATGAATCATAATGTAATCAAATTACATAATTCATTATAGAATAAAATTTTAATAATACATAGATTATTATCATGTGGATAAGTATATAAAATCATTTCCTTGGATGTTATGGATCATTACTAAGGTTATAATATTTGGTTGTGTTAACTCCGCAAACCATCATAGTAAAGGTTCACTCCCGAAACTATCATAGTGGAAAATTTCACTTATTTAACTCAGTTAAATCACCATTCCATTCCTTTTTATCTCATTTTATATCAATCATTACCCAATTCATTAGAGGGAGATATAGGTCTCACCTATCCTTGTTTATAATGTGACCATTGTCCTTGGTTATAATGTAACTACGACCCTTATTTATAACATGAAAAATGTTTGTGAATATAATGTAACCATCATCACATAATAAAAAACATAGATATGTGTTCTAAAATATAATAAAACAATAATCATGGGTTTCATAATAATTTTATCATTGCAAAACCCTTGCATAAGAAATAGGCTTCAAAAACATTTCATCATAAAAAACCCACATAAAGGGAATGGGTATCATGATCATCTTTTAATCATAATCATAAAATATCAATAGAAATAATAAGTATGGAATAATTGGATCATATCCCCATTAAAGAAAATTTAAAATCAAAGTTTGTCATAATGTAAGGAAAATTATTATAAAATATCACTTGGAATATTTATTGAGTAAAATAACCTTTTTAATTTCAAAATATCATCTTTCTTTAAATGTTCACAAAAATGATGAAAATACATTTATTTTAAAATAAACTTTAAAAATATAAAGAGATATTTAAAACATTGGTTGTTTATGAAATTGTAAAATTTATTCCACTTCCTATAAGTAAAAGAGAAAAAATTCCTTTCACACTTTGGTTAAAAGTCAAAAATCACCAAATTCTGAAAACATAAAGAAGATACTTTTAAAATATTTTGTAAAAAAATCAAACATGGGTAAAAATTTCTTTAAAAAATCACTGTATAAAATTAAAAACATTATTTAAAAATTTTATAAAACATAGACATGGAGGAAAAGGTGTTTTCAATAAAAGATTGGAACAAAGTTTATTTTTATTAAAAAAATATTTCAATATCATGAGAACAAAAAAATAGGAAAATAAAAAGAAAAAATGTATTCTAAATAAATAAACATATAATAATAAACTTCAGAAGTTTCTTGAGATATAGATCACAACATTTCATCATTGGAAATTTCTTTATAAACAATCCCAATAAAGGATGAGATTGTGCCATAAAACCCTTACTACTTTGATAACTTTTCAATAATAATATCCAATAGATTATATCATAAAATGATACATTAAATATCAATAAAATAATTATTTTCATAATATAATTTTTAAAAGGTGAATTATACACACCACATAAAATAAATGAGTGGTGAATGTGGCATATGTCTCCCAAAAATAAAAGAGAGACTATAAATCACGTACCATAAGTCTGGACTTCATAAACATTTAAACCTCATGTATTATAAATATATATTTATTAAAATTCTATTCCAAAACCATAATTATATATATTATACCATTTATTATTTTTATGACCTTTTATTACCCATTTATTAACAATTCCTTGTTTGAATCACCTTTCGAGTAATAACTAATTTTTTCATGTATGTTTTGATTTGGTATTATTGGTCCTTTTATTTTGATCATTATTCCATAATATTTATAATTTTTCCATTATATAAATATTTTATATATTAATTACATTTTTATTTATAGTAATCCATTATATTTAGAGATAGAAAATGAATTACACCATTTATGAAGATGGCAAGCCGTATGTACGCATGAATGATGTTTCTATTTTATTGATGGATGTAAAAAATAGATGTAAATAATATTTCACATTTAAATAGTCATATTATTTCATATATATTACATATATTCATTAAATTTATTCTTATTACCTTCTATGTAAATTAAAAGGGGAAAAAATCATATATCTTCATGATGTGGTCGTATGTCATACACCGGAGTGATGTTATCGTATCCCCATGAAATGGAAAGTAATAAGTTATATGTGAAATTATAATTCCATAAGTATAATTATGTCAAAAATATAATATGTATAAATATAAAATTCATCATTATATCTAACAGTGACAGGTGGTGATGGATAATGAATTACATCATTTCACAAGGTGGTAGTTCGTCGTACACATGATCAATGGTCTCATTTCCTATTTGATGGAAGAGTAGATGGATAGAAGTTATTAAATTAACATAATAAAATCATATTATATGATTTATAATTTTTTATTATGTCAGAATCATTGGAGAATATTTGAAGGTGGTGGAAGAATAAATAATACAAAATGAAATATTAATAATTTTACCTCTTCTTCAGAGAACCTATTTTTACTTATACCAAAAGGATTCATAGGATAGTTTAATAACAAAAAATATTATATATTATTTGGGTAGTAAATTAATTAAGGTATTTGGGTAGGTATTAGATTACCCAAAGGATTTTGTAAGTGTGAAGAGTAGAGGAGATGGGTGTCCATTTATAACTGGGGGAGAGGATACACATGTAATTATTTAAAAGAAAAGGGTGTAACCATGTTTAAAAAGTTTTAAAATGAAAAAATGGATAATTATAGAATCTTATATATTCTAAGGTCGATAAATGGCTATAAAAAGATATTTTTATAATTATTTCTATCATTTTATGACTTAGTATTTTATTTTAATCAATATAAAACTAGGTTTAGCCTTAACCATGGTAATTAATTTTTACTTTTATTACGATTCATTGTGACCAAAAAAAAATGAAATTGTTATATTATATTAATTACTCTAATTAAAAATATGGAAACCATTTTATAAATTCAATTCACAAAATTTTCATAATTCAATTTAAAAATGAACGCACTTATGTGACGAAAAACACAGTTTTCCAAAGAAAAAATCTTTAAAATGTTTATAAAAAATTATATCAAAATTACATATAAAATTGTTTCCAATGAAATAAAATATATTAATTATAATATAATTAAGATAATTTTACATTTAAAACCATTTTGAAAAAAATTAACCTTTTAAATTCTTTAAATGAATGGAAATTTTCACTAAAACCCATTATTTAACAGTATTCATTGAAAAAATATAATTTTCATAAAAAACCCAAAAATTCAACCTATACTAATTTTAACATATTCATTCCAAAAATTATTTTCATTTTCTAAAATAAAATTTCTTAAATTTGAATAAATTATTTTTATTATCTATTCACAAAAATAAATAAAAATCAATTTTTGAGAAAAAAAATATTTTCAAAGCATATAAAGACTTTATAGAAAATTATATACTTATCGGTCAAATTATTTTAATTATATAAAAAGGTTATAATTAGTTTTGAAAATTATGTTATTAGTATTCATACCATAATATTTAATGATAAGGTTATAATAGTCATGTTTAAATGATAATATTAATAGTATATTTTGGTTTGTTAATACTCAGTGTTACCTGTAATGAAATCTATCGAAAAAATTAAATTTATTTGAAAAATATATATTTTATAAAATCTCACAGTGTTAAATTCACACCCAATATCATCTGACTTCAAAATCGAACCCTATGGGGATTTATATAAATATAGAAAAACTTTCTTTTCATTAGGGTATTAACATGGGTTTTTTATAAACTGACGTTAAAATTGAAGAGAGAATCATTTAACATCATTTTTATATAAAGTTGATGTTAAAAGGTCTTCATAATTACCATTAATGTTGTTTTTAAAGAAAAATTATGTTAAAATTAATAATAAAAATCTTTTAATTTCATTTTTATATAAAAATTGCATCAAAACAGTGATATAAGAAGGGTTTAACTTTGGTTATATATATAACCAGCATTAAAAGAAAATTTTTTATCACATGGAATGCATATTTCAATTTTTTCATAGTGTGGTTTTGATTTTTAAAATTCATCCAAAATTTGATTACATCACCACCAAAAATATTTTCATTTGCATTATATAACATATCATTTTCTCCATTTAAACCTTTTAGATATACTCCTTGTCAATCCACATCAAAGCTTCATCACTTCTTCATTTGATGATTTCATCATTGTATTTATTCTCATAATTTAAATAATTTTTTTATTATTTTTATTCATCAATAAATATTTTTATGCTTTTTTTATGATGAAGAAGTCTTATTATAATTGAGATAATAAGATTAATATTCTTAATGATATTTACCAAATAGAAACTGTTATTGTGGTTGTATCCTATCTTATTGGCCTGATCATGACCCTATAAATAAAATACCCTCCCTAGACTGAGAAAGTCTATAATTTCCAACTATGTGTCTTTAAACCATATAGACCTGAAATAAAATATATTAATTAATAAATTAATAAAACATGAAGAGGGTATGATATATAAATATGGTACCATCTAAGAAGAATATTTCTTATATATATATATATATTCACATCAATGTAATTCCACTAGTATGTATAGATATTCACATAGATTCATAAAAAACTGATAATTGTTAGCGCAGGGAAAACCATTCTCAGGGTGGATTTTAAAAATTATTTATAAAAATGTTTTAAATCAATAAGAGTTACATAATGTAAGAAAAGGTTACCTACCAAAATGTGTGAATTTTTTTAACTCTACCATCCTATGAACTAACATTTATTATAAGGTATCATTGGTAAAGTATTAATGATCACCTATAATTAGAATTAAATTCTCTTCAAACTCAAATTTTCATGTAAAAATCGTATCTAATATTTCTTAAACACCCAAAAATAATTAAACTGTAAAAAACATGATTCCATAAAAAATGAACAAGTCGTGGGAAACATAAATAGTAAACCCAACTTGAATCTTTCAATAATAAAAAATAATTGAGTTTCCCATGGAATTGGTCTATTTTTTCTTCATGTTTCATGAAAATAAAAATGGTTAATATGATTTGAATCTTTTAAAAATGAAAATTATTTGTTAGAAATACCCATATATATGATACAACACTGATTGGTGTTTTTTTCCTGCCATTTTGTGTTAGGTACACCACTCAAGAAACCACTACAATCTAAGGTGATGACATAATTGTTAAGAATTTTTTTTTCAATTCATCTATTATAAGACACGCATCCCCTAAATTTGAGAGTAGCTGTCAACTATCAGACTCCCCAAGCACAATTTTTAGAATGTTTTTTTGAGGTACCAAAACCATTATAGTACTATTCCAATACTAGAGGTCTCACATGAGAACCTATAAGAACTAAAAACTCATAGAACATCCCACAAGATGAAAGATTCAACCAAGACAATAGTGCATGCCACAACATTCAACCAATTCAGGAGCCTCTTTCTAGAGCATGAAAATTAGTATGCCCCATTTCATGGGGAGGTGGACCCCAAATTCATCTATAAAATAAACATCATATATGATTCAACTATGATGGATCCGTATACCCACCATTAAAATCATTGATTCCATGTGGATCTGATTTATTAGGACTACACTAAGGGGTGCACATAAGTTCTTAGTCATATACACTCAAGATAGGTCACATTGTAGGTGGTATTTCATAGGGAATTATATTTGAGGACATCAAGAATATGTTTGTACTCTTATTCCCTAGGAGGAATTCTATTATCACAGTCTGTCATCAGATATAGAATGTGATAATTATCATATCTCTATGATAACTAAGTACTAGGACCATATTAATATTCCTTATAATATTGAAAATTATTTTTCATATATTCTGATGACTAATCGAGAGATGGTGCATATCACCACACACTATCAGGAGGACTATCATCATATACCTATTGAAACATAGGACTTGGTACATATTCCCACGTAATTCCAAGATTCCTAACTATAAATTCTAGTAGAGGCTCAAATTTAGGCTCATATCTATACTCCCATGTAGCTAGATAAATATAGAAAACAAGTTCTAATAGATACCAAAGGGTGAAAACATATTCATGCACAGTTTAAAGGAAACAATCAAAACATTACATTTTAAAATAAATAATATTCCAATATCCATGTCCAATGTTAATTATATCATCAATAAACTATACCAATGACACTAAATTCACACAAAAAGTCCCCCATCTGATAATCTCGCCAATCTACTAAAAGTAGATCAACTAAAACATATTTCACCAAAGGTATAAAATAACATAAGAGAGTGTTGTTATTCCAAAATTGATCTTCTCTTTTAAACTTGAGGTATAGAAACATATTTATATATTTTCTTGAGAGTCTATTGAATCACTATCATTAAAGGAGAGAAGAATCAACTATAGGGGTTCTCCCCACAATATTCAAATTAAGAGGATCTCCCTAAAACATGTTCAATAGTGGTACAACTTATAGAAGCATAAATATTTATTATGACATCACATCTCATGATGGTCCTACCCTTTCCACCCCATTAATTTGTAACCATTAAGGTCCTCCCTATGTTGATAGTTCATCACTATAAGAAGGTCCTCCCCTTGTCATATATACTCCAATACTTCTCATATACCAAGAATCACTTGATTGATCAAGGTTGGATGTATCCGTGAAATAAAACCCAATATGTGGTATTACATCATCATAATAGAGGATATGGGGTGATAATAACTGTTAGAACCTTCCACTCCCTATAAAAATATTCCCATTTCTGAAAAAAAATCTATGGAAAAAAACCATGGTGGTTGTATAATGAGGAAGAGTTTTTCTATGGGGATGATAATGATAAAATAGATTTTTTGAATGAATGGGCCAAGGATAACCTCCCAACTATGTTATGGAATGTTTTTATTCCCCTTTATGATATTATGGAGGTGTTGAAAGAGGTGTGTAAGCCTTTCTTGTTCCATAACATATGGGTGACTTTTCATCAGCTAAAGTTCAAGAAACTTCCTTATCATGGGCATAGAAGTCATATCGAGATAGTGAGTAAGAACTTTTGTTAGATGGGTATTTCTACATTCATATTATCATGGAATATGAGATTATAAAAATTATTTAATAACATGAGACATGAGGATCTACATATCATATAGGAACATTATAAGATAATTGTTGATTCCCCATAGGATGTTCATATCTAGTGATGGGATAATTATAAATCAATATAGTTCATTCCATACATGGGTAAGTATCATTCCATGATGAAAGAATCGTGAAATTTTATTACAATAAGAAGGTTATATACCCTAATAACACATATATTAGTTGGTATATCTAGAAAAATTATACCACATATAAGGAAAAAATGGTCAGACTGAAAGGAGTAGACCATTGAGATTATCCTTCACCAATTTTCCAAAAATGTCCCATGGTAATATTAGATAATAAAATAATTTTTTTCAAACATAGGACAACCTATATTTGTAAGGGGTTCACATTTTTATGAGACATTACACCTTACTCACTCCAGATTGAAAGCGCACTAAATCAGGAAGACTATGTTAGAAGTCATAGTGGTAGCGATCCAAGAGGTTACCAAGTATGTGGGGTTGGTGGAATTTTTAAAACCACCATTACATTATAAAATCATAAATATATTATGGATGTGTTGGTGGTAAAATAAATTAATCCCCATTCTTAAGGATTGGTGGAATTCTTACCACATCCTTTAGTAGTTATTCACCCTTCCATTAGTGTCATTTCACAACACACCCCTATCATTTAGGCCTTGATTAGTGAGGAAGGTTTGTGACTCCAATAGAATCACTATATATATATATATAACTAACATGGTAAGAACTGATCTAAAATATAAAAACTTTTAAAGTTCACATTCCAAATGGGTGTAGTAAGAGAATATATGAAAATATTGATCTAGATGTACCTTTTAATGAGGACACTATAATTGAGGATTCACTATATTACACAAATGATAATGAATTTATTCCTTATAATTGATATGAAATGGTGAATGTTATTAGAGAAAATCCAACAAATGATATAGGAATAGACATGGGTATTAAGGGATGTGATCAATAAAAACATACCCAATATACGATTCTCACAAAAAAAACACATGAGTAAGGTAGACATAGAAAAAATCATAGGTGAAACTAGAATATGGAAGATATGAATTTTCTATTTCCTCTTCCTTAGAGAATTTTTATCTAAATATAATGGGAAAAAAGGCATAGTTAAATCCCACTCACCACCAAAAGTGTTTGAATCCCTATTTTATAAGGAGAATCTGGCACATCATGATGTAGAGATAGACTATCTAAATTGAATCAATGGTGAGTTAATTAGATTTAATATCCCTAAAAATTAAAACCTTTAAGTTTAAGAGGATACTTCTTCACCCATTCACCAAAAAGGATTCACTCTGCCCACTATAGTATAGTCTAACGGTCATGATAGTTCTGTGTCCATACAACCCATTTAATTGAACCCTATGGTTGAAAACCACCATGATTTTCCTCCACTATGATAGTAGATTCCCTAGAATAGGGAAATTCACCAAGGTATATCTTGAAGTGGATATCATCACCCAATACATACATAGGGATATAATTATGCTTCTCATTATACACACATTCAATCCTCATCTTATATAATATTTCCTTCTAAGGTACTAAGATTTATTTATTCTCTCGCCACTCAAACTGAAGACCAATAGGGGAGGTGTGGCTCAGTGCATCATGAGAGGAAACCATGTCATGATTGGTTTGATACCACTCCTTCTATTCCTAGTATTGTGAATCCTACCATCTCAACATTAAATTTAACAAGAGATCTAGTGTGTCATCTATCATGTTTAATATCCATATGTGGTCCTATAATGGGAACACTTGATCGGTGGAAGGTAGAAAAACTCTTATGATTTGTGAATAAATTTTAGGGTCTGGCCTTCATCAGGAACACCAATTTTCCATCCACATATATAAAAGGATGTGAAAAAATTATTCATTAGTTCTACAATAAGGTAAACTCTATACTAAGGAATATTACATTCATCATCCTCATACACTGTAAACTATATGAAAATACTTGTGTTTTATATTTCATCTTGTTATTGAAATGTGTGAAAAACTCAATCAATATAAAACTCCTATTTTATAATTTACTATATATATATATATTTATATATATATAAATTATCTATGATGAGTTTTAAAATTAATTAATATTATTAAATTACCTAGGTAGATTCTAGGAGTTTTTATCAATGGTATAGTAGCTAGAGTATTTCAATCTGGGAATAAGAACTAAGTTTAAGCCTATGCCGACTACTTAGAGAAAAATGTCTGGTAAAGTGGAAACTACTACTATTACACTCACACCTATACCAAAAACCACCATGGAACCCATCCAAGATTAGTATCATGGGGAACCTCCTTCATAGTGACAATAGTAGTAAAAATGACATCATCTTAATCCAATGAAAGAACAAATCATATTACATTATGAGGATCTATGAAATAAAGCTTATTATTTATAAAAATAGGATGTTCTAGGTTATTTCTTTCTAGAAATGTAAATGTATCTCTATAAACTTCTTAATCCTGGACATCCCAATAATGTTGGTAATAAATATTGTCCCTATTTTTTCCCTTTCCACTGGACGTCTAGCCACATCAGTGAATACTGCTACATCCCATTGTATATCATATATAAAATAGATTATTTCATAAAAATAAAATTGAGAAAATCCCTAGAATGGGTGTTTTTTCTATCTACTACACAACCCAATGGGGAATATGATTAGAAATATTTCCTAGCCATGTATGAACAAAAGTTTGATAACTGGATGACATGAATTATGGTTTGTTGATCTCATGATATCCTAAGTGAAAAAATTAATCATTATATTGAGTCCCCTTTTCCAAATCAATAATCCAATGTAATTTCTTAAAAACCATCTTATAGAGGTATCAATAATCATCAAAAATAAAACAAGTTGAGAAGATAGGAGATTTAAATAGCATTAAAACATGTTCAAACTCACGGTGATTTTATGCCCTCAAAATTCATAGTGCATGCAATGTTATATCAAACAGAACACTCATCTGATGAAGAATCACTTTGCAGATTGTTTAATTAAATTTAAATGAATGATCCCTTCTGTGATGAAAAAATTTACTCTAAACTTAAGTTACCTCTAAAATAAATGGATATAAAAAGTAAAATACCACAGAAAACAAGTGAACCATGGATAATGTGTTCATAGAAGACCTCAACCTCAAGGCCATATCACCATTTATTCCACACACATTTTTGAAACACAAGAAAAATAAAATTATTGATCCTAGTAGTAATATAGACACAATCTATAATCATTTAGCATTCATTCAATCCCAATTGTCTTAGATGGTCATTTGGTGGGTGTAAAATTTTTTAAAATACCTAGGTGGGTGGGCATGCTAGATCATCCCACCCTAAAATCAAGAAACCCATCATCGACTTCTATATAAGTACCATATACTTATTCACTAAATTCTCCAACCTTTGTTTCATAGCCCTAGTATAAATCCCATATTGGGAAGCATCATTCTCTAGTACATATTTACAATATCATAAAATAGTTCATTGTGGTCCTGACCAAATAATTGATTATGGATACACTTCATCTATTAAAATAACTCTAGGATATTATTTTTGAAGACCTTTTGGGATCCCAGGAGTTTGATGATGTTGATTTTTTAGTTTAGGTATATTTTTTTGAGACTTCCACAATCTAATGTTATATAGTTATAGTAATAATATATAAATATCAAGAAGTAATCATCCAATTATTCATTAGTTCCCAATAAAATAAAGAAATATTTAAAATGTTGACATCCATTTTTTCTTAGTAGTAAATGACTATGGGTTCAATCTCATCCCATTTTTAATACTATTATTCTTCAAATATGGTGATGATGATGTGTCTTCCTCAAAAATTGACCTTCCAAGGGTATGATAAAACTGACCTCAAATCTCTTGAAATGATACAACTAAAATAATCATTTAGAGTAAAAATATCCAAATTCGAGTTTAGGGTAATTCAGTGAGACACAAAATCCATTTTCTTGGTGGTAAGACCAAGTATTTAAAAACATATAACAGTTTTTTCATCATACCAACATTTCATGAAATACCCTCTCAGTGGGGAAGTTAGAGTATAATGTATTATTAGTTATCCCTCTGAATCTTTTGAATTAAAAAAAATCTAATGTAGTATTTTATAAGCAGGGTGTAAAATTATTGATGATGGGAAGTGGTATTTAGGTTGTTACTCAAATTTCTTTGGGAATTTCCCTATAAACTCATGGAGACTACTTAGTTAGGATTATGTATTTACCATTAATCTGATTGAGTCTATAGATCCATATCTAAGAATCCATTGAATTTTAAAGGAATTAATTTCCTAATTGATTTCCCCTCTTTATATGGTGAATTCATCTTTGAGAGATAACACCAGAATTGATATTATCATTACCAAAAATACCCCTTATTCATCTCTAATTCCTAATGAGGTCCTTATCAAGAAGGAAAGATACCTATACCATACTTGTATATTCTTAAGATGCCCTCAAACCATCCTCTAAACTTCATATTGTTGAAACCACTTCCTCTAAGGATAGAGGAATGAATATCCAAATTTCCACTAATGATGATGCAACTTCACTAACACATTAAATATCTAGATATTACTTTTCATGATTTATAGGATATGAATATGTCCTCATATCATCTTCTAGATATAATAATATCCCTTCATCTTTTTCCCATAAAAACATTAAGGTAGTAGAAGAGGAAGAAGATAACCTTAGATATGATCCTATAGAATTTAAGGATAGTGGTCCTACTATAATCGATGAGCTTAACCATATGAATCTTGATATGATGTATAATATATTTCCTATGATAATCACTATACCAATGTCCCTTAAGGATTCAGAAGCGTATGTTTCCTTCTCTATAAAAAATTAAGAAATGTTCACCTTGAACTACCCTAAAATTATAAGATGGAATCCCAAGGTATTCACCCATTATCTGGGCTTTCTATAAAACCACTATATCTAAAAGAAAGTAATGAGAATAATGAATCCAACTCTCACAGCCATGGTATAATCTTAGGTTGAAAATATTATTAAATCCAACCTCATTTGAGAATATTAATATCTGATGTGGTTATAAAATTTCATTCCACACAATAATAAAAAATTTCTAATTCAAGTGTATATTGACTTTAGATACCTCTACAGGTATTACACAAAAGATGAAAACCCAGTACTGATTATTGAATTAAATATTGATGTGATAGAAATCATTGAGTCCCTCTCCTCCATGGATGAAACTTCCATCTTAAATTATATATGGATTCCCATGGTTGATGAGGAAACAACTATTTTTAGGGAACCCCTAGGAAGATAATTCTATCCTATAATTACCATTATCTTTAATAAAGTTCAAACTATATATTAAACTTCCACAATTTAAATATTTTAATCATTCTTGAGGAAAACCAAGGAATTCTATGTGGATGACCTCAAAATTAAATCCCAATGAAAATATTATCAACTTATAGACTTTGAAACTATTTTTTTCAAGATTAAGAAATATAGACTAAATATGAATCTACTAAAGTGTTCTTTTAGGGTGACATTGGGTAAATTTATCAGCTTCATGGTATGTCATCATGGTGCCAAAGTAGATCCTAAAAAGATAAAGGAAATTCTTAACATTCCTCCACCCAATAATCTCAAAAATTTAAGAGGATTCTTATAGAATATTACCTAAACCATTATCTTCATCACTAATTTCATTCAAAAATATTACCTTTACTAGATTAATGAGGAAAGGAGTTTATTACCAATTAAATAAGGAATTATAGACAGACATCAAATTCCTTATGCATTTCCTCCTCATCTCACCAATCTAGATGCCATAATTTAGAGTAATTTCTCTTATCATGTATGTGGAATCCCTAGAGAATTATCTTTTTATGATCATAGATCAAAATAATGGCATAAGAGAAGATAATAATTAATATTATCTTATTCAGGTAATTCATGAAATTGACATGTGATATTTTAATATTAGGAATAACTCTATGTAATTTATATTTATACCATATAAAATGAGACATTTCTCAATCATCATAATATCTATTTGATCTCTTGTATTGATCTGATCATGTACATCCTCAGTTACCCAATACAAACTAGATTTCTAGAATGATGGGTAGTAATCATGAAACAATTTTACATTTTACTCATGACCAAAAACTTTCTATGGATGGGTATTGATAAAATTTATTTTGGAATATCTAACTCCTAATTTTGTGTGGTTAAACACATATCTCCTATTTGAGGAATAATTTTCCATAAAAAATACACCCATGTCATTTGAGATATGCTTAAAATGTTCTTATCAAATCCTAATAGGAATGTGAATGGATAATTTGAAAGGTAATCATGTTTTTTAATAATAATTCTCATTCCCCCCACCTAATTCATTCTTTCTTTATATTATCCTACAATATGAAGGATTCCCTAAAAATGAGGTAGATATTAAAGCCCTTGTTATTAGCTTGGATTTACCCCTATATATACAATTAACTCACCCCCGCATGAGAGAAAATTCTAAGCTAGTTATCAATCAAAATAATAATGATTATGTAATAAAAAGGGATGGTAAAATCCATATATAAGATTATGTTCAAGAGGATATGACATATTTTCCCTTCAAACTAATCATGACTCATTCCCTGTATGCTCAAAATTCTAGGGTTTAAGTTTTATCTAACACATCTACCACACTAGTAGACCCATACCAAGGAAAGATAGTCAACCATAATTTTTTCTCATTGGATAGTATCCCAATTAATCAGTATCAAACTAGAAGATATAAATTATTTTAATGATTCCCAAAAATAGGAAAATCCCATTTAATCATCAATTTATTCTAATAATTATAGGATTTACAAATTTTTGGGCTACCTCTAATATCATATCATTTCACTATAGAAATCCATGAAAGAGATGATTCATCATCGGCAGTTCCATTCAAACTCTATGGTCATTCCAACTCCAAAACAATCATCTAAAAATGAGGGGAAGGATATCCTCTAGGTAATTCATGAATTCCATTCTGTATCATAGTTCTCATTAGTTAGGGACCAATTTATCTCATCATATTAGATGAAATGTTTATTATAGTCCATCAATGAACCAATACTATTTTAAGTTTACTAAGAAGCTCAATGTGTTCCATGTGCATGACAACTTCACCCATCAACTCTATAATTTCTACACACCAAAAAGGTATCCTAATTATTTGGTGAAATTGGAATTTATGTCATTGTTCTATATCTCTCTGCTATTGTAAGGGATTTCTAGTTCATCCCTACTTACACTAAATTTTTCTCAAAAAAATTAAGATGTTATACTCCTAAAGAAATTAAATTAAAGGAATTTAATAAACATTTTGAAGTCAAATGTCATAATCAGATTTGGTTTCCATTAGATGATATTGATTGACAATGATACTAACTTCTATTTTTATGATTTAAAAAGACTATACCAAAATTACAACCTCTAGTCCAACCATTTTTCAAGGTATCATATGGTAGCAAATAAACAAATAAATGATGTTAAAAAGACTCTATCTAACATTATACTTTTTGGTGATGGATAAAGACAATAAATATGGGCCCAAAAAGCTTCTATATTCCCTATGGTATTATCTTTTCATAATCTATACTAAAATGTAATAGATCCTATATTCTACTATATAGGCTATATAGGCATTCCATCCCACAAATATTTAGTTGTATTTGCTTCACATTTCTATCTAGAATCATATATTTAAATATTACTAGGGTCAAAGGTTTTTGGATAAGTTTCAATGACTCGATGAGAAAAATTGTGTGCATTTAATAATTTAGAAATCCATAAAAACTAAGTTTCCCAAGATTTTACTGAGAAATTTAACCTTTATTCATTCCTCTAATGAAAGAAAGCATTGGTTCTTAGAATGATAATTATGTTAGGGAAGAATCCTTTAAAAATATATCCAAATTTTTAAATAAAATGTATCATACACAAGGTCTACCCCAGTGATGATTATTCCCTGATCACTATGGATGGTGAGTGGATCACACCTCCCATAAATTCAAGGATTATCAAGATGTATATTCCATAATTTTCATGTCAATTCACTTTCATATCTATTTCATGGTGTTAAATTATGCCACACAAGTACTGGTATTATGAATTTTAACTAAATTGAATAAAATCTTAATCACATGATGTAAAAACTCATGATAACATCCCTAAAACATAATAATAAATTTTTTTTGTATAAAATTATCCAATCAAAAATACTCTAAACTACTTGAAATTATAGGTGAATGATTTTTTCCTTTTTTTTTAATTCACCATGGAACATGCCCCATTTCCTTAAGTGATAATTATGTCCATAAATGCATCTTATAATTTAAGAACTACATGTTTCTTGAATCATTATTATATAAAATATACTAATTATTGGATCCTTAATCCTTGGCCCAACCATGTATCCGATACAAATTTATTCCCCTTATCTATATATATATACAATATCAATATTGGGAATATGTCCCTAAGAATTACGCATGGCTTGATTCTATTTTAAAATATATGCAGTGATTCCCAAGATCATACCCTTGATCCAAGACACAATTTCACCTCAATCAAAACTTTTTTGATAATAGGGGTACTCCTTATACTTTTGATGCATTTTGTTGTGTGTTCCCAAAAAATTAAAATATCCATCATATTCATGAGATAGATCAATGTAAAAGCCTTCAGTATAGTATTTATTATCTTTTGACCAATACATAGAAGAAAATACCCTAAATTTCTTCATATGATCCAAATCTATGTGGATATTTATAAGAAAAACAAGTTTCTTTATTCTCATTCTTTCAAGATTTGTAGTTACATTCTTAGTCATCTATCCTATACTATCCACATGTTTTATGCAATATCAATCCCTTATATTTAAGATAAGGTTCTGATGAATCTACCTCATGAGATCCTAAATGGTGAAAAGTACCCCAACATGGATACTAATTCATTTGAGAATACCCTTTTCATGGAAAAGGTATATTAAATTGTGAATCATCTCCTCCATTTCATATAAAATTAAAATGCATGACATTTTTCTAAACATGTTATATAAAACTTCATGATAACATCCTTGTCACATGGTGTTAAATTTCATAGTACCAGCCTGAGTTTTAATTAATTAAAACAACATTGTAAAATCTCACTCTTAAATATGCTTAGCTATATAAAATCAATACTTGTATATTCACAATAAACTACATGATATTATTCCTCCTTGTATGACTCTAAACTACACATCTATGTCCACCTTTGGTGCATAGGTATTCCCTTTGGTGCATAGGTATTCCCTTTCATGTGGGAATCTTAATTCAGGTTTTGTTCTAATATTCTAACCGACATCAAGAATAATGTGTAACACTTCCTCCTAGTCACATGATAATAAACTGCATCATAATATGACTGATATTTTTGGAACCTAAAAAAATTGGGCGGCATACTCAATGTGTCCCATCTCCCTTACTTGGGATCCAAATCTGTATAAATATCCTTAGTGTATGACCTTCAATTATGAGTTATATACACTATGTTATAAATAAATACTCCAATATTAAAGAGAAAAATATGGATTGATTCCTTTTTAGAGGATACCTAGTGATTTTAAGATCTTCTATCATAGTCCTAAAAAAATTCATCATTCATAACCTTTCCTCCCAATATGAGAATAACATTTTCCCCCCATAGATTCAATTACATGTACTCCTGCGTGATTCCGTTAATATCCTAGTTATGAATGGTTTTTTAAATTGAGAGTGACTCACATTAGGTTATATATCCTATAGTGAATCCTTCTAATAAAGACAATATAAATGTGACAAATCTGAATATAGGAATCCAATCCTTACCACATGTTATTAAAATGCATGACATAAGTTCTTTCATATAATACCCCTTAATCTATTAGGGTTATTCTATAAGTGATTTCTTTTATCTTATGTGATATTTATATCCATGTGAGATATTCATGGTGCATTTATCTACATATAAATATATTGTGTCAGTCAAATATGGGACCATGGATTCCTCTCCATGTTTTAATCCTCTATCAAAATATGAAAATTCCCTCTGCACGTATATGAGATAGATCTATGTGGGGAAACTTATTTACTAAAATAAAATTCACCTATTTTCAACTCTTTTAGGATATGTAGTGAATTTAAGATCTCCTATCTAATTCCCCACATCAAATTCAATTAAAACAAAATTCTATATTTCACCTTATTGTTCAGGTTTTTCATCTACATGAAGCATTCTCAGTGTCTTGATGTTACACTAAAACATAATTCTCTCCTATATCATATAATATTTATATGTATATATTTTTACATTGTATAACTATGTAAGGATTGATTCTTATTCTTATAGGATAGGAAATTATTTCTCAATTTAATATTTTAGTCTCAACCATGAATTCCACTCATACATCAACCCAACTTTACTGTTATTTCAGGTTCTTTATTCCATTCTTGGCATGTGAACTGAGTTTTTTTATTTTAGGTTAGTCAATAAAAAAATTTCTAACATGTATCTATATATACAGTGTTCTATGTATTGATAAAATGTCCCATAGTTAAAATATTATTTTTTCATATTGGAATGTACTTATTAGAAATAAACTAATATAGTATTCTATATTGATATCTTTTATACATTAAACCGATGCATGGATCAAGTCCTTAATGTATGACATTAAACTACATAGATCAATACCTTATTTAATGACATTAAACTACCCAAAATTTGGTCTACTGTGCATAAAAATACTTTTATTAAATAATATTAAATAAATACATTTTTATTACTATATCAATAGGGTATTATGATACCCTAATAATTAATCATGGGTAAATGGATGGTTTGGGTTATTTTGGTGATGGTTAAGGTGATCGTGTTTTAAGGATGAGTTGTGTGTCTGGGTTTTCAATGTCTGTTTGGATCGATCAACTGGAGTTGCTTAAACTTTTGGAGGTGGGTGGTACTTGATAAGTCTTATCTTTGGGTCTAGATCTTTTTAGGCTTTCTAGGGGTGGTAAGTGTTATGGTGGGGAGAATTTTCACACCCCGACCTATATAATTATTATTTTATTATTTTCTTAACATTGGATAATTTTTTTGAGGGTTAGAGGGAGTCTCTGTTTAGATTTTTGGGATTTATTTAAAAAAAATGCATGTTTTGGGTTTGGCGGTGCCTAACTCATGGTCAGAGAACAACCTAAGAACCGTGCGGCCTGCCCGCCTTTAAAAAATAAAATAATGAGATACTATTTTTGATAATAATATTAATAATAAAAAAAGGTATAATAAAAATGTAAAAGTGTTTCTTTAATAATAATAATAATAATAATTTTATTAATTTTAATGGGATTTTTTCATTGGGTTTTAGAACAGTGCGCTGACACCGCATGGTTAGCAGAGACCATGCGGATAGCCTGGGCACTGGTGCAACAACTTCTGGATTAGACAAAAGTTCATGCACAGTTCGCGTACAGTCGCTAGAGGCATGCGCAGACTACGCAATTGCATTTTTCAAATAAAATTATTATTAATAAAATGACATTATTGTTATTAGTTATTACCATAATTATTATTAAAATTATTAATGTAACTTTTAATGTAAAAACTAAAATTTTTAACTTTGTTATTATTATCATTATGATTACTAGTATTACTATTATTATTATTTATTATTATTAATCTGATTTTTATTATTTTATTAAGGCTTATTTTTCTTATTTTCTTTATCAACTTCATTTTTTTTCTTTCCCTTCTTTTGTTTCTTCTTTCTTTCTCCTTTCCACACCCTAGCCGCCAACTCTCTTTACTCTCTCTTCTATTTCTCCTTGAGCAGGCTGCCTCCTGTTACTCCTTCCCCCAGCTTGTTGCATCGCGATCCGCACCCATCTATCCCCATAGCACACCCCTTATTCCCACCATACGATCAAACCTGTGGAGAGGTCTCCCCCTTTTTGTTGTACCCTCGTCATGCCTCCCTTAAACCACTGCGCCACACCAGCCTTCATTCGGTTGTGACCCCTCAGCTCCCCTTCCCCATTCTATCTCCAACACCCAGTTGCCAGCCTCCCAGTGCTCCTACCTGCACCGGTCAGCACGCCACCCTCCTTCCGGCACTGCTCTCCTCGATGCGGCACAACCCCAATGACTCCCTCCAAATGACCATATTTGAGGCCCTCTTTCCATTATTGGTGCGTCAACCTCACCCACCCCTTATCCAGCCATACAGACCTCTCCGGTGCACCTCCTCCTCCTACCTTGCACCAGAGACACCCTTGGGCCGCCTCTCATACACTTGTCGCACCTCCTGTGCCCTTCCCTTTCTGTCTGGCCAGCAACTGAGTAGGTCGTCGCCCTCACCCTACGCTAACCACATCACCGGCACGAGATGACTAGCGGCACACCCTCCACCATGCCCCCACCTCGCACCCACTGTTCGGCTGACTCCCCCTTGCATCCCCACCCTCTGGTGTGCCCCCGCTTCGCACCCACTATCCATCCAGCCCTCGCAGGTGCGCGTCGCTGCTTTCTGACTATCGTGTGACCCCTTTTCCATCCCTCAATCATTGTGAGATGCATCGCAACCCCCCATATGCTTCGACCAAGCCCACCGTCAGTCACGCCAGTCTTCGCATCGTCATTGAGGACGTTGGTGACATTTCCCACACACCACCATGCTGGTCATTTTGGATATCACGTGACCGCACTGGTTGAGTGCGTCTCTACATCGAGGTGATTTTTGTGTTGTTTCTTTCTTGAATATTAGATAATTGGTTTAATGTGTGTTGTGTTTAATTAAATTGGTGCGAATTTAGTTTTTTTTAATAATTGATTTTCTTTAATTAGATTGGTGCGACATGAGTTTTTTAAAAAAAAATTGAGTTGTTTTTGGTACTTTTTGTTATGTTTGTGTGAAATAAATTGTGTTTTGTTGGAAACCATTTTTTTTTTGATGTTTAGTATCTTTTTATGAAATTGCGTATTTAGTTTTTTCGACTATGCATGTCATTCCTTTTTTATTATGGTATGTTGGGGATGTGCGGTTGATCATAAAAGAGGTTTTTGAAGGGGTTTTTGGGTGTGAAAATTTGTGAGATACTTTTTGAAAATTGTTTCATAAATTTTAAAGTGGTTTAGTAAATAATTTAGGTGGTGTGAGTTATGTTTTGAAAACATGTTGAGGTGGTTATTTCACATTATTTGTTCGTTTGTCTTGTTTGAAGTCCATGTTTGTGTAATTTTAGTTATTTTGCATTTGTTGTAGTTCATTTGTGAGGTAACCCCATGATATTGTGGTCATCAACTTGTATGTGCTTGTACTCCTATGAAAGGCGTGTCTCGTTATTGTGTTTGGATAGTGAGTAGAGGTAGGACCACCACTGCACTCGCCTTTAAATTTATAATTTAATAATTGCTTGATATTTCATTAATTTTTAATAAATGAGAAATATTATTATAAATTTTTTTTGGAATAATTAATTGATATAGATGAAGTTGTTTATTTTATACACAGCACTTGAATTATTTTCTTGATGAATTGATGCATAATAGTGAAAGAATGCTCGTTTTTTCTTTTAACATAATTTATATAATTTCAAGTCTGGTTCTTGTTTGATGGTAAATGTTTTATTCTGATGCGTGAGTAAATATTTTGGTTTCACTTGATAAAGGGGTGTTTTTTTTAAAGTTGCATAAGGACCATTTGATACTTTAATAAAATAAATTATGTTGGAAAACTTTCTTTAGGGTGACTGAGGGGTGATCTTGTTGCGCACATTGATTTTGTGGGTTGTTGTGTGTGATTTTTGTGCATTGGAATTGGTTTCTTGTTTGGAATTGTTGACTCACCCTTGTTTATTATATGTGTTGATATGGGAACCTATCATAGTGAGTGAATCTTCTGAAAATGATTGCTGCACTAGTTTAGATTAGGTACTGTCTAGTGGCCCTTAGTATGGACTTTTCTCTACTAGGGGATTGGGCCCCTCGGTTAGGCCATGTAGGGAAACATCGGGTGTTAGGGCGTTATGACTTCATTGAGTAGGGTGTGCCTTCAGGATGAGTAACATGTATAGTATGTTCTATATTTTTCACAAGCTCTTAGGTTCGACCCATGTTTCCTTTAGTGCTTATTTTTATGTGGTGGAGAATTGAGAGGCCTAGTTTGGATGCTGGTCCACTTTCGCTACATTCCCATTGCCCTTGTTGTATGTTGTGTGTTGTGTGTGGTTTTCCTCTTGACTAACAACTAAAATTTGGATTTCTAAATTTTTTGTGAAATTTTTTGAAAATGTAATACACATATTTCCATCAAATATTAAACATGTTTTTAAATTAAAAAGGTAAATGGACTATTACTTGTTTTAAAAATTAAAGTGTGTGTGTGAAAACCCATATTTTATATAATTTAGTTCAAACTTGAAATTGGTAAATTATTTATCTAAAGGTAGTGCTTTGGGGATAGTTTTTTGGGTATGCCTACTGAGTTTTAATACTCATTCCTATAGTATTTTCCTATTTTTAGTTTTTGTTACAGGTTTTACTTGATCTTTCTCATCGTGGGAAAGAGTGGTTGTGGTGTGAATAGTGACTCTAGAGGTCATGAGGATTTTTTGGTCGAGGTCAGGTTAGTTTGTTTTTTGTAGGTCATTCTTTATTTTTAGTGTCAGTTATTTACATTGCATCATTCTATTTTATTTCTACTACTTAATTTATTTTCATTGGGTGAAATCATTCCCATTTTACTCTATTGATGCCCTAGCTCTTTTCGCCAGCCTAGGAGGATTGAGAACGCCTCTCGAGCCTTGCCGCGGATCGGCTCGGGTGACCGGTTCATTGTCAACTTGGGTTGGTTCATGACATTACTTCATTTCATTCCATATTTTAAGAAAATGAAAATAATGTTCATGTGTACGTACGGCCTATCATCTCCATGAATGTTGTTGTCCATTTTTTATCTATATATTTTATTGATGAATATAAGTATATACATAATGAATATATAATATATTTATATAAAGTTTTATAGTCCCTATATAATGGTTCCTTGGTCAAATTATAATGACCAAAATTACCAAACTGAAACATACATGAAAGACAAAGATGTTATCACCCTAAACGGTTATTTAAAAAAATATTCTTATTAAATAGGTGATAAAAGGTCATAAAGAAATCATATTTTGTATTATACATGTGATTATTATAATATAATAAATTTATTATAAACCTATATTTATTATATAGGAACTTCTAGCATATATGATGAAATTAAATACTTATGGTAAGGTATTTCTAGTCTCTCTTTTATTTCTGGGAGACATATACCATGTTTACAACTCGTTTCTTTTGGTAGGTGTCTTTAATACCCATTTCAAATGTTTTTTCATAAATATCATTATTTTAATGATACTTAAATTTTAATTTGATGTTATTCTTTCATGGGGCCTATGATTTGAATTTTTCAAAATTGGTAATGGATTTATGTTAAAATCTCATTGTTTATTAGGATTGTTTATGGTTTTATTTTTTTGTATAAATAGTATGATATACCTTTAAATAAGATTGTAAATTTTATTCTACTATTTTAATTTATTGAGAATAAAAAAAATTATTTCATTCTCCTCTCTTTACACACTTAATATACTGAAAGAATTTTTTTAAGGAAAATTGACTTTATTTATTTATTCAGTAAAAAATTATTTCTCTTCCATGTCTATGTTTTCTAAAAAATGAATAATTTTTTTTAATTATATCCAATGATTGATTAAATATATTTTAACCCATGATTGAATTTTATAAAAAAATTAAAATTAATCTTTCTATCATTTTTCGAACGAGGTACCTTTTCAATTTTTACAATAGTGTTAAAGGAATGTTCTCTTTTAACTTGTATGACATGAATAGAATTTTATGCCATCATAAAAACCCAATGTTTTAATTCTTCCTTTATAGTTTTATATTTTTATTTTCAAGGGAAATTATTTCCACAATAATTTGTGAACTTTGAGTTTAAAAAAGTTGTTTTCATAGTGGATAGGTTATTTTCCTTGAGAAACATTATATGTAATCTTTCAAAATAATTTTCTATATTAGATGAAATCCTTTGATGTCACATAACTTTACTATGGATATGATTCAATGATACCATCCTCATTTTTTCTATGAATGGTTTAGGTTTATGATTATGATAACAAGTTTTTTATGAAACTTTTTTATTTTCCATGGGTTACAACATGATTAATTTATGAAATATTTATAAAACCCATTTAATTTATATGAGTTATGATATTATGAATGATTTATGATCTTTTAGTACATATATATATATGATTTTAATTATGTGATTGGAGGGACAGATGTCTCCCTCTAATGCATTGGGTAATGATTAATGTTCAATGAGCTCAAAGGGTATATAAGAGGTTACCCAAAGCTTGAAATAGGGTATATGAGAGTTTATCCCAAGTATAAAAGATGGTGTATGGGAGGTTATACCGATCCTAAAGTAGGTACACTAATGATTTTCTGAAGCATATAATGTTATCAATGTCATGGTGGATATCCTTAACATAATATTTTATATGATTATTTGTATACCAAAAATCTATGTATTATGATAATGATATGTTATTGTGGATTATATACTTCAATTATTTTATTATTTGTGTCTTTTGAACTACCAATATTTATTCCATGACTCATTTTTATGATCAATGATATAAAGGGTAAAGTTTTCAAATGTTATAATCATGTTATCAAAACCTTATTCTCATGTTAATTTGAAATCTCCATATATTTCTCTTATAAATCATCTGAGCTCATCCCTTTTTATGTTTCCTTTCCCTAGGTTATGAAGAAATGTATTTTTATGATTTTTTTATAATTTTTCTTATTATTAAGAACTTAGTAGAAGATTATATTGTTCACTTATGAACCAGTTTTCTATGTTTCCAAGATTCTAAAATAACTATACCTAAAATATTAAATAATGGATCATTATGTTATGTAGTGAATATTCATATATTAAGATGTAATATCGATGTTTGAAAAGTTAGGGTATCTATATTTGGTATTAGAGCAAAGTTTTAGTTAAACTTTGGAAACTAGGATGAGAAAGTGTTAGTGAGAACTTTAGGGATAAGTCTAAGGATAAGTTTAGGCACAGGAAACTATCTCTTAAATTTGGTGAAGGATATACTGTGTGGTTTTAAAGTAATTACAAACCTTTTTAGATACTAAAGGTGTATGTGGACCTAGAATAGTTGTACATAGGGATAAGAACTCTCAAAATGGTGCATTGTACTTTGACTTGATCTTCACCTATTGCACAATAACACGCCTTTCTACACACCTAGCTTGATACTCCAGGAGGATACTCTCAGGTTAATTCACATTTACATTATAAACCATTATGAAGGATTTGAAAAGATAATTATGGTGAATGACCTAGGTTAAACCTAAGGATCCATAGATTGAAAATAAAGTTTCATGATTTAGAAACCCTGTAGATGATTTTTTATGATTATGTGGTTTCATTGATATGATTATTGTTTCTCATACTATTATTTGTGGTCTTAGTTAATGGCTGGATTTGGGGGTAATCGTGTTAACATTTAATGTGATGGACAACTTAGTGATTATGAGATACCAAATTGGATGATGACTGGAGGGAAATATTTTAATGAAATAGGCTTTTTCAATTATATTTATTTCTTAAAAAAATTTATGTTATATTATATAATATTATACATATACAAAATATATAAGTACCAATAAAACCTTGTATCATTAATAAATATCATTATATTAGATAGCTATAAAACCAATGAAATTTACAAATATTACAATTGGGAAAAAATATAAAATAAAAAGGATAAAATAGGAATATATGGATTACCCCAATCTATTAGAATCATCACCCCCATGGCCAAAATTATAGAAATGAAACAAAATATTAGTAAAGTAGTCAACATCTTAGAAAATAAAAATATAACCTTAGGATAAATTGTAGTAAGTATTGGGTTAAATAATGAAGTGGTATTTATAAGGAGAAATGTGAATTTTGGAATAGTGATTTGACCATTAGTCGATATAATTGTTGGTCTACTTAACCATTGAAAACTATTCCAATTGGTAATAATTTTACCATTATAATTAGTGTTTTTATATATTAATGTAAATGGATGATTGATTTTCAAAAAAGAAACGATGGCCTCAATCATTATATTCATGTCATTTGAATCCCATTTGTCAAAACATGGGAGGGAGGTAGATTCACTAAGGTTATCCCTTGAACAATCCCAATGTAAGCTTAAACTAGTGAGGATTGAAAAAAATATCCTCTATGGGATGTTTTATTTTGTGGATAATATCTCATGGTCAATGTTAATCGAGCCACCCCATGAAGCTATCACCATCGCATACCTTACCCTTAGGGTGTATAGGGGTGTATTAAGGGGTTACATGTCTAAGAATTTGTTACTTAAATTATAATTTAATTTTTGTAAATAAATTTTTTATTCCAAAAATCCTATTTTTAGAATAATTTTATTTAATAAAATATAGTTTTAAGTAAGTCCAATTACCTAAATTGATATTTGACACAAATAAAACATAATTTTAATTTTATAAAATGTATACACTTTTATAATAAACTTTGGTGTTCTGAATAATATTTTTTAAAATTTAATAGTGTTTTAAAACACACTTATTTAAATATAAATGATAAAATAATTTTATAATGTCCTAGGAAATTTTTATAATTGTTAGAAATTTGACTATCTTAAAATTTGTTATTTTTCAATAATTAAGGAAGTTTATATCAAAAAGTAAAAATTATCATATCTAGAAAATTATTTTGATAAAATAAATATTATATTTTAAATCAACATCCTGAAATTGTGTTAGGGTGAATTTTTTATAATTTTATAAAAAACTTTATATTTCAGTGAATAATAAAAATAAAATTTTGGGTTTCCGTTATGTTTTATGACTTCATATTTATTTAATAATTATGTAATAATTATCTAACCACATTACATGACCTAGAATATTTTATTTTATTCATATTAAGTATATTAAGGATGGATTGTATTTCAAAGTATAATTTTAATATCAACTAAAAGAATAAGGAAATTTTAGTATTATTGAATGGAAAACCTATAGTTTTTTTAAGGAAAGATATCTCGGCCTAATATTTTCCTAGAAGTACCTACCATAAACTTATTTATGGATATTATCAGTGAATAGATTGAAGGAAATTAAGTATAATGATATAAAATTTACACATCATTCAAGAATATAGTTATATATTTCTTGAAGAGTTACCTGGACCTCCCCTATAAAGAGAGGTCGAGTTATCCATTGAGCTGATACAAGTAACCTCTTCGAATGATGATTTATTTGACCAGATTTATGGGGCTCAATTATTCTCTACTATTAACCTATAATTTGGGTATCATCCATTGAGGGTGAATAAAGAATACATTCCAAGGACTAACTTCCAAAAAATACAATGGAATTATGAGTCTATTGTTATACCCTTCATCTTGACTAATTCTCCAGTTATATTTATGGATTTGATGAATAGAGTCTTTAAGAACTACCAAGATAAATTCATAGTAATTGTTATTTATGATATTCTATTATATTCCAAAATTCGTGAGGATCATGAGGATCATCTAAGGTTTATATTGGAAACTATGATAAAGGAGAATCTATTTGGAAAATTTAAAACATGTGATTTCTAGTTACAACAAGTTGTGTTATTAGGGAACATTGTAACTAATGAAGGAATCTCAGTTGTCTCTGGCAATAGAAAACCCCTAGAGGTGTGTCCTCATCCTATAACAGTAACTAAGAATCCTAGTTTCCTTGGTTTAGTATGATATTATAAGAGGTTTTTGAACAAAAAACCATTACTTTATAATCCACCAACCAAGTAAAACCAAAAAGGTGATTGGTTCATTTGGACAAAGGAGTTTGAAGAATGTTTGAAAGAACTGAAGAAGTGATTGGTTACTACACCTGTGTTTACACTACCCCCTTTCAAAGAAGGATTTTTTATTTATAGCAATGCATATTTGAAATGTATCAGGTGAAACCTCATGAAAAATGATAGGGTGATCGCTTATGTATCTTTACAGTTAATGCCTCATGATCAGAATTATCCTATGCATGATATGGAGTTAGCAACCGTTTTTTTCTCTAAATATATGGACACACTATCTTAATGGGTAGAACTATGATATATACATATCTCAAAATATTTTGAAGTATATATTCATAGAAAATGAATTTAACATGAGACAAAGGATATGGTTGGAGCTTTTTAAAGACTATGACTATTCAATTCATTATCACCATAGAAGATAAAACAAATTTATTGATGTATTAAGTATGAAAGAACTTATTTTTCTAGAAATGTGGAGTATTCAAGGAGATCCATTTATCAAGAACCTAGAAAGGTTGTACATGTGAATCATAAAGGAATAAAAATTATCAATATTATCCCAACTATTTCTCAACCATCATTTTTAAAGAAGATCGAGAGAGATCAAAGATAATATCCTATGATATAAAATAAGGTATTGGGTATGAATAATGGGGAGTTTCTTGAGTTCAATATTGATCAATAAGATGTAATGAAATTTTATACAAGGCTATGTGTCCCATCTATCCCAGAGATAAATAAGGATCTAATGGATGAATCTTATATCTCTTAATTCTACATACATCTTAGAATCACAAAACTGTATAGGGTTCTTCCTGATCATTATTAGTTGTATAATATGAAAATGAAGATTGTTGACTGCACTAAGAGGTGCTTGGTATGTCAATTAGTAAATGAATAGTGAAAACTTCATAAAGGGGAATTGAAAAAACTACCCATACCAACATGGAAGTGGGATAATATCACTAAGGACTTCATCACTTTTCTCCCAATAACAACCAAAAGAAACCATGTGGTATGGGTTATAGTGGATTTAATCACTAAGACTTCCCATTTAATTGATATTCGGGATGATTTATCTCTTGACCAAATTTCCATGACATATGTAAAGGAAGTGGTGAGGATCCATGGGGTGACACTTTCAATCATTTATGATCATGATCCAAGGTTCACATTTAAATTTTGAAGAATTCTTTTACATGATATGTATACTTAATTGAATTTTAGTATGGCCTATCACCCCCAAACTGAAGGACAATCTAAAAGAACTATGCAGACACTCGATGAAATGTTGATAAAATGATCAATGTAATTTAAAGTTGAATGGGATCAACACCTCCCATTACTTTAGTTCTTATACAAAAAAAAATATTTCACTCAAATATTCAAATAGAATCATATGAACCTCTATATGGGAAGTGATGTAGAACTTTAACTTGTTGGGATGAAGTTTGTGAGAGAAAACTACTTATGTAAGAGATGACAGAAAAGGTTCACGATATCCAATAACATATAAAATAATTTTAGTGTTGGAAGAGTATATATGATGACAACCATCAAAGGGACTTTTATTTTGATGTTAGAGAGAAAATATTTCTTCAGATATCACCATGGAAGATAGTCGTGAGGTTTTATAAATAAAGGGAATCTTATCCCTAGGTACATTATCCCCATTGAAATCAATGATCACATAGGATAATTGGCATATCGGATAGCACTACCACCAAATATGGCTCAAGATCATTATTTCTTACACATATCTCTTGTGTGGAAGTACATACCTAATCCCGCACATGTACTAAATCAGGATATGGAACAACTGGAACATGAGAACTCCTTTGAAGAGAAACTGATGGATATCATAGAATATAGAGAAACTATTCTACGCAACCAAAAAACCCAACCTATCAATGTTTTTTAGATAAAATATAAGTATGAAGAGGAAAAATGGGAACAATATGAAACAATAAAACATAAGTACCATCACCTATTTTCAACTGAGAATATGAGTGGAACTTTTGGGGATGAAATTTCTAAAGGGGAATAATGTAACGACCTATGATTTTAAAATGATATTTGTTTCCTGAGAAAATGTGTGTCATATTATATAATATTATATACATAAAATATATATAGGAACAAAAAAACCCTTATCTCATTAATAAATATCATTATATTATTCAATTATGTAGCTAAAGAAAATGTAAAACATTACAATTTGAAAAAATATATATAATAAAAGAGCTGAAATAGAAAAATATGGATCACCCTGATCTTTTAGAATCATTTCCCTTATGGATAATATTAAAAAAATGAAATAAAATATTAGTAAACCAATAAATATTTTATAAAATGAAAATATCAATGTATGAGGAATTTTAGTAAATATTATGTGAAATAATAAAGTTGTATTTATAGGTAAAAATGTGATTATTCTTATAGTAATATGATCATTGTTCAAATATGACCATTAGTCAATATAACAATTATTTTATCTGAATATTGAGAACTATACCCATTTCTAATAATTTTACCAATATAATTAGTGTCCATAGGTAGTAATGAAAAATGATAATTGATGTATAAAGGGGAGTGATGGCCTCAACTAGTAGAGTCATTTCGTTTGATTCCCATTTATTAGAACATGGGAGGGAAGTAGAGTCACTGGGGTTCTACCTTGACCATGACCAAGATGAACGTCAACAAGATAGGCTTAAAAGAAATCACCCTTGGGATAAGTTCATTGTAGTTCATATTACCACTCGGTCAATGTTAGTTAAGCCACCCCATGAAATTACCACCATCAAACACCTTACCATTAGTATGTACTTGGGTGTAATAAGGGGTTAAATATCCAAGAAATAGTTACATAAATTTTAATTTCCTTTGTATAAATAAAATTTTTATTCCATAAATCTCATTTTCTTAATAATTATTTAAATAAAATATATGTTAGCAAATCCAATTTGATAAAATTATTGTTAGATGCAGATAAAACATAATTGTATTTTTAGAAAATATATACAATTTTATAATAAACTCAGGTATTCAGATAATATTTTTTTTAATAAAATATAATTTTTAATTACACTTATTTAAGCATAAATTATAAGATAATTTTATAAATTCCTAAGAAATTTTTGTAAATGTTGGAAATTTTATTGTATCTTAAAAACTACTATTTTTCAATGAATAAGGAATATTATTTATATATAAGTTAAATTTATCAAATTTAGAAAAGTATTTTAATAAAATAAATATTATATTTGAAATCATCATGTTGAAATTATGTTAGGGTGAATTTTTTATAATTTTCTAAAATACTTTATTTTTATTTGAATAGTAAAAAAATAATTTTAGGTTTTTGGTATGTTTTATGACTTCATATTTATGTCATGATTTTTTAATAATTATCTAACCACAATCCATGAACTAAAATATGTTATTTAATTACTATTAATTATTTTAATATATTTTATTCAATTTCCAAACCTATAAGTGAATTTCCAAAGTCTAAAATGGAAAATTTGATTTTGAAAACATTATTTTGTGTAAAATCTACATTTCTATTCCAAATAAGTATTAAAAATTTGTGTTCAGTTATAATGGATTAAAATATCATAAAATTTAACTCAAATTTACAAAACCATGAGAAAAAAATATGGTTAATCCAATGTTTTTTCATTTTCCACAACTAAGATTTCCAAAACCTAATTTTGGAAATTGTTAAACAATTTCTCCATTTTTGATATAAATACCCACCCATTTCACCATTCCCATTCACTTAAAATTCATAATCCATGATTTCCTGGTCATTTTTATCCCATATAGTCCCCAAGGTGTCCTTAGTCCCCAAAGGTTCTATCCTCATGATTTAGGATCAACTCTTCAAGGTAGTGGAGTTCTTTTCATCTTCTTTTCCATTCAAGTAATTATTTTCAAGTACAAATTCTAAATGGTATATTAAATTCTTTTCTTAAGATTTTGACCATACCCTTATTATTAAAATAATTTTCTATCAATGGGAGACCTACATTCTCTCTCATTTTACCCTTTTCAAAATTAATGTTTTATACCTATTATGCTGCTAAATTTACTTCTCAGTTTCTCTCTTTTACATATGAAATTCTTATATTGTGAATACCCAACCCATTTATTTATCCATGAGTATTTGACTATATATTAATATAATTTATTAATTCATGTATTTAAATATAAAAAATCCACATTCCTTTTCTATGGGTTAAAAATAATATTATGCTTTATCCTTTAAGAACTTATATACTTAATGCTTTTATATGAAACCCATAATTTATTCTCCTAAGGTTATTAAAAATTTTATTTATTTTGCTCAATGTGGATCACAGTAAATTAAGAAATATGAAGGGTGTTCAATGATAGTGCTTCAATGCATTGGGTAAATAATTATCCACAATATATGACATGTTTTATGATACCTTGGTGAATAACCTTAGTGATTTTGATTTATGACACCTTGGGGATAATCCTTAGTGATATAATTATGAATGTCACATTTAAATATTTTAGCCACATTTACATGTTATGATTCATGTTATTTTTATTATGATACCCCTCATGTTCTCTTGATCGTGTTATATTGTTCTATCCTATGTTCTTATTGATATGCATTGTGATCACAAGTTAAATTTCTCCCTGTATTATTTTTGTCACGACCCGTCCTCAGGGCCTGTGTCGTGACTACCCCAAACCTGCCTTCCATAGGCCAGGGACTGGCGACTAGCACCAAAGGCATAAATCTTGGTAAAAGGGAAGGCATTGCCTTTATAAAAGTAAACAAACACAATAGATTATGCAAGTGAAGTAAGAACTAAGTAAATCTGGGTATAAAAGTAAGTGCTGAAAAGTAAATGGGCCAGTATACAAACCCAACTGAAAGTAAAGTACAACTGAAAAGAAAGTACAATAGTAGTAAGTAAAGAAGAAACCACAGAGTCGTCCTCCAGATATCCCACCTGAAGGGTGGGTACAGATGGTCTCCTCAACTCCTCGGGTCCGGCTGTCCGCTCAGTATACGTCCTGTCTAGTGTTCCACCCCTGGGTACCGTCCAGCTCTACAAGCCTCCACCTCAATTAGTGTTGTCTGTCGTCTGCATCCAACATAATGTAGTGTGGGCATAACCCGTGCAGGGGTGAGTACATGATACTCAGTAGGGACCCCGAGACCCTTGAAGGTCTCCCAGAATCTACAAAGGATAAACCACAAAGGAAAGTTACAATCACGAAGTATCAACCAACTCTACTTAGTTATATGCCCATACATATACCTAAGTCATCATTTCCAGTTCGGCTCCAACTCTCGAGCCCAAGAACATCCCAGTCCACACAGGAAAGAAGTCAATCACACTATTGGTAATGATTGCAAGTCAAGACTCAGCTCACACAGGTATACAAATCACGAAGAGGGATGGAGATGATTAGATGTAACCTCTGAATCATCTCCTCTACCAAACCCATGTAGGATCCTAGTACAGAAGTCGTCGTTACCGAACCCACGTAGGATCCAAGTATAGTAACAATCGCTCTCGAACCCACATAGGATCCAAGTATAGTCGTCATCACTACCGAACCCATGGAGGATCCAAGTACAGTCATCCTCACTGCCAAACCCACGTAGGATCCAAGTACAGTCTCCATCATTGTCGAACCCACAGAGGATCCCAGCATAGTAGTCGTCGTAGTCGTAGCCAGCTCTAGGGTTCCCGTACACAGCGTACTCGATTCCAAGAGGGTCCTCTCCTTGAGTAAATGGGTCGATACATCAACTGTTAGGTAGACCAGAGTTTATGTATCCCGAAGTTCTGTCTCATCAAAAGGAACTCAACGCGACAGACGGCGCATCAATCGGATGCCCGGTCTGAGAGATATTGGCTTTTTCGTTCAAGGGGCCCAGTTGGAAATATGCTCGTTCCAAACCCGACCATTTACCAAAGTTTTCCAAAACTCACTTATAGTATCGCAAAAGGAACTCCTCATTGAAATGATCCCAGTGTCTCAGACGGCGCGTCGATCAGACGCACGGTCTTTAAGTTATTCACGTTTAAGTGATTAACAGGCCCGGCCCGTTAAGCCCAGTGGGTTGGCGGGTTTGGTCACCCAGTTTTGGAGGGTCTGACCCGGTAGAGGTGTTGTACTGGCCCAAAGATTCACGTGGCCCAACCTGAGGGGCGCGGCCCGACCTGAAGAGGGTGTGGCCCTGCCCGGCAGGGCGCGGCCCGGCCCGACGCGGCCCGGCTGAGCGTGGTTCACCCGAAGGCCGAGCGGTCTGGGGGGGCTTCCTGAACCGGCGGCGCCAAGCAGCGCTGCCCTTCCTAAACAGTCGGACTTCTGGAACAAGTGGCCCACACGGGCGGGACGTGGCTCATCCAGCGCGGCGCCCTCCTGGCACCGCGGCTTCCCACTGCTCGGCCGGACGACGGGTCAGCCAGTCCTTCCGTCGAAGCGGCCCATGAAACGGGCCGCAGTTCATTCCGCACAACCGGCATGACGGTGCCGGCTTCCTCATCCACATTCCTAAAATGGCGCGACGGCGCCGTGCTTCCTCCTTCGTGGCCCCACTTGGCCGCGGCTTTCCTTGCGTGTGCGACGGAGGCCCTTGCGCTGCAGGCCTCCTTCGTGTTCTGGTTCCGGTTGCCGATTCCAAAAAAAATAAACAAGATCAAATGGAGGGTCGTCGAGCCGTGTTCGTTTGACCCGCACCCTTTATGTTAAACGATAGCAATAGGCTGAGACAATAAAAGTTATACCACAAATAATGAGGCATAATTTTCATCCATTAAAAATTGAACATAATCCCCTACCTTGAAAAAGATTCGCGGTAGCTGAGCATCGTGGATGACGGTGTCGATTCCGTCATCGTCGGAGTATACCCGAATAAGTGGCGTCTCCCCTCTTGTCGTGTAGAAAATAATAGAAGTTGCATCATCATTGGTTAGTTCCCTACGGCGGTGTATCCTTCCTCGATGCGGATGAAGAAGAGTATTGGATAACTAAGGAGTGTTCTTTGTTGTAGAAGAAAAATGTTCTTCATCGGAGAAGAAAACTATTCTCTCAAGATCTCTCTCCCTTCACACAACGAAAGCCCCCAAGAAATAAAATAATAAGCTTCTCCTATTATTTTATTAACACAATCCATTTAAAATTCAAACATTCAAACACTTAATTACTAAATTGGAGGATTCAATTTATTAATTAAGGCGTTGGCATGAATTAATTGGAGAGTTGTAAACATTAAAAAGGAGAGTTTAATGGGTGTTTATGAGAGTTATGGGAAGTTCAAGGGTCTAGGACACGTGTGGGCCGCACCCCACAAATATAATCTCATGGTAGGTTATGTGGGTGTGGGACCCACCTCTAACTCCCCTTGGTAGGATTTAACCACCATCCTTAAAATAAAATTGTGCTACACCAATTTTATATATTTTAAACTAATTCCCCAAAAATTAATTCTCAACCCACTTAAAACACAACTACGGTAAGGGTCCCCTTAAGTAATTATCGGCGCTGCGAGTTCATCGGTGCCCTCAGATTTCAATTCCAAGCACCAGTTCAAAATATAGAAAAGCTCGATCATTCGTTTACTGAACATACCCGAGATAAACTTCGGAAATTGATTCCAGACACACCGGGCCTCGAATCAAGTGTCATCAGAATCCATAGACTCATAATATTCCAAAGAATTTAAGAAAAAATTTTCCTTGAAATTTCCAGATCTCTACATTACTCCCACCTCAGGGCTTTATGTCCTCCTAAAGCTATAACATAAACTAGGGAAACAAATGAGGGTACTGAGCATGCATCTGAGACTCCCGCTCCCATGTGCTCTCATATATGTTCCCGTGCTGCCAACGAATGCGCAACAGAGGAATAGACCATCCACGTAGGACCCGCTTCTATTGATCCTAGATATCCACCGGGACCTCCGTGAATGTAGCCCCATCATCGATGTCCAGCTCCCCATGATCAATGATGTGGGTCGGGTTGTGCACGTATCTCCTCAGCTTGGATACGTGGAAGACATCATGCACCCGGTTCAACTGAGGTGGAAGGGCCCGGAGGTAAGCCACCTCGCCTACCCTACTGAGGACCTGGAATGGTCTGATGAAGCATGGAGATAACTTGTCGCCCCAGACAAATCTCTGTAATCCACGTCAAGGTGAGACCCGTAAGAAAATGTGGTCTCCATCCTCGAACTCCAGTGGTCTCTATAACCTATCAACATAGGACTTCTGTCTGCTCTGTGCAGTCCTCATCCACTCCTGTATGATCTTCACCTTCTCCGTCATAGCCTGGACTATCTCTGGTCCTACAAGTGCTGACTCCCCAGGGTCAGTCCAGCACAGAGGTGATCAGCATGGTCAGCTATACAGTGCCTGGTAAGGTGTCATCCCGATGGTGTAGTGGTAGCTGTTGTTGTACGAAAACTCCACCAAGGGTAGGTGATCCTCCCAACTGCAACCAAAGTCAAGGAAACATGCTTGGAGCATGTCCTCGAGAGTCTGAATGGTCCTCTCTGTCTGGTCATCCTTCTGAGGATGAAAGGTGGTGCTCAGGCGTAGCTGCGTCCCAAATGCCTCCTGCAACCCCTTCCAAAGCCAGGAAGTAAAGTGAGTGTATCGATCAGAGACGATAGACGATGGAACACCATGAAGTCATACAATCTCCTGAATGTAGAGGTGTCCCAAGCTCTCTAATGAGCCCTACTCTCTTATCGGTAGGAAGTGGGCCGACTTGGTGAGTCGGTCGATGATCACCCAGATAGAGTCGTGTCCTCTGGAAGTACGTGGAAGCCCCGTCACGAAATCCATGGATATCTCATCCCACTTCCACTCCAAAACCTCTAAGGTATGTACCAAGCCTACTAGTACTTGGTGCTCCGCCTTCACTTGCTGGAAAGTGAGGAATCGTGAAACGAACTCAACTACAGCCTTCTTCATACCCGGCCACCAGTGCTGTCATCTGAGGTCCTGGTACATCTTTTCTACTCCAGGATGTACCTCAAGAGGGGAAGTGTGAAACTCCCTCAGCACTTCCTCCTACAGTGCAACTGGTACCATGGTACGTCCCCTGAAGAGGATGACATGCTCTCCTCCTTCAGAAAATCCATCAGGCGCCTGCCCTGTGGAAATATGAGCACGTCGCGTCTCAGAGTCAATGTCCCCATGTTGTGCCTCTCTAACCCGTTGAAGTAGTGGAGGAGTGACTGTGAGAGACTGTAGAAATGTTACTCCATCTCTATCCACAAAGGATATCTGTAAAGCGGCTAGTTGCTTCATCGCATCTCCAAGTAGCTGAATGCCCGATCTCCTGCTGAGAGCATCTACTACCAAGTTCCCTTTCCCAATAGTATAGACTATCTCAAAGTCATAGTCCTGGAGGAAATTGATCCATATTCGATGTCTCAGGTTCAGGTCCTTCTGCGAGAAGATGTACCTGAGACTCTGGTGTTCAGAGTAGACTATAAAGTGCTCGCCCATCAGATAGTGCCACCACATCTTCAGGGCGAAGACCACTGCTGCTAACTCCAGGTCATGGGTAGCATAGTTCTGCTCATGCTGCCTCAACTACCACAGATGTAGTAACTTCTGGATGCGCACCGCAGAGAGGGTGGTTGGAACAAACTCTGAGTAGAAGAGTCTCTCGAAGTCCTTCCAAAGTAGAGATGCCTCATCGAGCACCTAGAGCATCAGGATCCACCATCTACCTACTCTTGCGTGCAGGAGACTCGTGGAAAGGATCACCATAAGGTCCGTTAGTGTCCCTACCAATCTGAAGACTCTGAAGATAGCCTCCAGGAAATCCTCGGCTGCCTGAGGGTCCGTCTCTCCATGGAACCTGGGTGGCCTCTGTTGTTGAAACTCATGCAACGCACTCAGGCGGCATGCACTCTTTGTTGTTGGGGCTGGTGGCATCGGTGGCTCAGCGGGTAGGGGTACCGCTAGTGCCTCCGCTGTAATGGGGCCCTGCACCGAGGCCTCATCACTCGGTGGGCTTCCATCTCGCACGTAACTAGGAACTCTAGCTAGCTACCTTAATGGGGCCATCCTGAAAAGAAAAAGGTGCGCCACAATCAAACAGTATACCTGGTGAGCTAACACAACGTAATCACAAAGAAAACTTTTGAAACACTCATGCAATCAATGTTTTCGTGTACTAAGTCAGAAATCAAAAGTCAGGGTCCTGGTGTATGGATACGTCGGCCTCCGCACCAACACTGGAATCCCTAGGCTATTAACTACACTCAATACTCTAAACATTATTGCTTCAAAGAAAGAAATTATCAGAGTTCAGAGTTCTGTGGTAGAACCGACTCCTCTGATACCAATTTGTCACGACCCGTCCTCGGGGCCCGTGTTGCGACTACCCCAAGCCCGCCTTCCATAGGCCAGGGGCTAGAGACTAGCACCAAAGGAATAAATCCTGGTAAAACAAAAGGAATTGCCTTTATAAAAGTAAACAAACACAACAGAGTATGCAAGTGAAGTAAGCACTAAGTAAATATGAGTAAAAAAGTAAGTGCTGAAAAGTAAATGGGCCAGTATACAAACCCAACTAAAAGTACAGTAAAACTAAAAAGAAAGTACAACAGTAGTAAGTAAAGCAGTAACCATTGATTCGTCCTCCAAATATCCCACCTGAAGGGTGTGTACAGATGGTCTCCTCAGCTCCTCGGGTCCGGTCATCCGCTCAGTGTACGTCACGTCTAGTGGTCCACCCCCGGGTACCGTCCAACTCCACAAGCCTCCACCTCGATCAGTGTTGTCCATTGTCTGCATCCAACACAACATAGTGTAGGCATAGCCTATGCAGGGGTGAGTATACGATAATCAGTAGGGACCCCAAGACCCCCAAAGGTCTCCCAGAATCCAAAAAGGATAAACCACAAAGGAAAGTTACAATCACAAATTATCAACCGGCTCTACTTAGGTATATTCCCATACATATACCTAAGTCATCATTTCCAGTTCGGCTCCAGCTCTCGAGCCCAAGCACAACCCAGTCCACACAGGAAAGAAGTCAATCACACCGTCGGTAATGATTGCAAGTCAAGACTCAACTCACACAGGTATACAACTCACGAAGAGGGATGGAGATGATTATATATAACCTCTGAATCATCTCCTTAGCCAAACCCACGTATGATCCTAGTACATAATTTGTCGCTTCCGAACCCACGTAGGATCCAATTATAGAAACCATCGCTGCCGAACCCATGTAGGATCCTAGTACAGTCGTCATCGCTATCGAACCCACGGAGGATCCAAGTACAGTTGTCATCGCTGCCGAACCCACGGAGGATCCAAGTACAGTCATCCTCACTGCCGAACCCATGTAGGATCCAAGTACAGTTTTCATCATTGTCGAACCCACAGAGGATCCCAGCACAGCAGTCGTCGCAGTCGCAGTCAGCTCTAGGGTTCCCGCACACAGCGTACTCAATTCCGGGAGGGTCCTCTCCTCGAGTAAAGGGGTCGTTACATAAACTGTCACATAGACCAAAGTTGATGTATCCCTAAGTTTCGTCTCGTAAAATGGAACTCAACGCGACAGACGGGGCGTCAATCGGACGCCCAGTCTGAGAGATATTGGTTTTTTCGTTCCAGGGGCCCGGTTGGAAATATGCTCGTTCCAAACCTGGTTGTTTACCAAAGTTGTCCAAAAACTCACTTAGAGTATCAAAAAAGGACTAACTCGTCAAAAGGATCTCAGTTCCGCAGAAGGCGCATCGATCAGACGTGTGGTCTTTAAGTTACCCACGTTTAAGTGATTAACGGGCCCGGCCCGTTAAGCCTAGTGGACTGGTGTGTCCAGTCACCCAGTTTTGGCAGGTCCAACCTGGTAGAGGTGTCGGACCGGCCCGAATATTCACGCGACCCAGCATGATGGGCGCGTCCTGGCCCGAAGAGGGCGCGGCCCGACCCGAAGTGGCACGGCCCAGCCCGGTAGGGCGCAGCCCGGCCCGGCTAGGCACGGACCGGCTGGCTCGGCCCGAAGTTCGAGCAGTCTAGGGGGGCACGTCCCCCCGGCTGCCCAAACCGGTAGTGCCTAGTGGCACCGCCCTCCCTAACCGGCCGGCCTTCTGGCGCAAGCGGCCAGCATGGGCGGGCCGCGGCTCATTCGGTGCGGCTCCCTCCTCGCATCACGGCTTCCCACCACCTGGCCAGACGATGGTCTGGTCGGTCCTTCCGCCAAAGTAGCCCGCGAAACAGGCCGCAGTTCCTTCCGCACAGCCGGTGCGACGGCACCGGCTTCCTCCGCCACGGCCCCGCTTGGCTGCGACTTTCCTTTCATGTGTGACGGTTGCCCTTGCGCCACCAGCCTCTTCCGCGTTTCTCTTCCGGTCTCCGATTCTAAAAAAAATAAACAAGATCAAACGGAGGGTCATCGGGCCATGTTTGTTCGGCCTGCGCCCTTCGCGTTAAGCGATAGCAATAGGCCGAGACAATCAAAGTTATACAACGACAAACGAGTCACAATTTTAATCCATTAAAAATTGAACATAATCCCCTACCTTGAAAACGATTCACGGTAGCTGAGCATCATGGATGACGGTGTCGATTCCGTCATCGTCGGAGTGTACCCGAAGAAGTGGTGTCTCCCCTCTTGTCATAGAGAAAATAATAGAAGGCATGTCATCATTGGAGAGTTCCCCACGGCAGTGTCTCCTTCCTTGATGCAGAGGAAGAAGAGTATTGGAGAACTGAGGAGTGTTCTTCATTGGAGAAGAAAACCATTCTTCGTCGGAGAAGAAAACTATTCTCTCAAGAGATCTCTCCCTTCACACAACGAAAGCCCCCCAAAAATAAAATAATAAGCTTCTCCTATTATTTTATTAACACAAGCCATTTAAAATTCAAACATTCAAACACTTAATTAATAAATTGGAGGATTCAATTTATTAATTAAGGTGTTGGCATGAATTAATGGGAGAGTGGTCAACATTAAAAAGGAGAGTTTAATGGGGGTTTATGAGAGTTATGGGAAGTTCAGGGGTATAGGTTGCGTGTGGGCCCCACCCCACAAATATCCTCTCATGGGAGGTTATGTGGGTGTGGGCCCCACCTCTAACTCCCCTTGGGAGGATTTAACCACCATCCTTAAAATAAAATTGTGCTACACCAATTTTATTTATTTTAAACTAATTCCCCAAAAATTAATTCTCAACCCACTTAAAACACAATTGCGGTAAGGGGCCCCTTGAGCAATTACCGGTGCTGCGAGTTCATCGGTGCCCTTGGATTTCAATTCCGAGCACCGGTTCAAAAGATAGAAAAACCCGATCATTCGTTTACTGAACGTACCTGAGAAAAACGTTGGAAATTGATTCCGGGCACACCGGGCCTCGGAATCAAGTTTCGTTAGAAGCCACAGACTCATAAAATTCCAAATTATTTAAGAAAAAAAATTCCTTGAAATTTCCAAGTCTTTACAATTTCCCTTTTGTTACCTAGGCTTACCCCTTTCCTTTGATGTATGTCCCGAGGATATGAGATGTAGTAAAAGTAAATTAGGTTGAAACCATGAGTAATCCTTTCATGTGAATTAGAAGAATGTTTTATGTTTTATGTTTTCTTGTATTATGTTCCTAATTTCCAAGAAACTAAAATTTAAACGATGCTATATTTTGTTCCATGTAATGAAAAAATTGTGTGATAAAAATGTGGGATTCCATATAGATATTGTGATTATGAATAATTATCTATCACAATTTATGATTAACAATGTGAAATTATATAAGGTTCAAAACAAATCAATTAAGTTAAATATGGACATTTATGGTAGTTTTTTTGGTAATGAACATAGAGGAAATTATATTTGGCTTTCTACATGTCAAGAATAGGGTAAGAATCACAATGAATAATATCTAAAATAGAGGTGAAGGTTTTTTCTATATATAAATTAATTTTATAATAAACAAATTTCCATGGAATTAAATTTATTATATGTGGGTATTACCTGAGTAAATTTCCTAAACTAAGGTCTAACCCTTAGACCATATAAGGACCTATGTTATAAAAAAATATTAAAGTAAAAGTGTTGAAGAATTTATTTATTTGGATTGTATAAATATATTGTATAATTATTTTTACCAATGGTATTTTGGTTATAAGAATCAAAAAATATATAAGTATTGTGTTAATTTCTTAAGCATATATGTCATCATGTAAGATTAATTTAAGAGTTCTAGATACCACCATGGGTTTATGAGTTTAATGTTGATCATAAGGTAAAATTTTTATACAACTCATTACTAAGTTATAAATGATGAGATTGTATTGTGATTAATGAAATTTTTGGATATTTTTTATTAGAATAAGGTTTTTATAACTCTTATGTTAAATATGAATCATTATTTGTGGAATAATGATCTTTTCATAAGTTTAAAGTTGTTGATAACTATAATGGTTTATATGATCATTTTTTATTAAGGTTATTTTCATAGATTTTGAGAATATTTATAGGTAAACCATAAGAATCTTATTAAAATATTTTTAGTAAAAAGGAATATATGTCACATATGTCAAGGTCATAGGGATTGAACTCACAAATGAATGGTGATGAGGGTGAAACTCTTACCACTAAACTATGTGATGTATTGGTTAGTATAAAAAATTTAAATTATTTTATAGTTAATGAAAATTTTGATATTTTGAACATATTTTTATCATAAATATAAACATGGGATTTAACAACGACATGGTTATAGATTATTCCTCAACAAAATTAAAGGTTCATGAGAAACATTACCCAAATCATGATTTATAATTAGTTGTAGCATATTATGTATTAAATATATAGAGTTATTATATTTATAGATTAATTTGTGATATATATAATGATTGTAAAATTTTAAAGTATATATTTAAAAATAAGGAATTTAACATACACCAGAGAGATAGTTAGATCTAATTGATGATTATGATTGCCCAATACATTACCACCTTAGGAAAGAGAAAAAGGTATCCACTTATTTGACTCTAAAGGATAATGTTAGCTTATCTATGATGAGGATCACAAAAAATACAATATTTTTATATTTAAATAAGATATATCAATAAATCTTGAAGGTAGGAGATAAATATTATTTTTTCTCAAAAAAATTGTTCAACCATTAATCTTACTGAATATCAAAGAGGAAAAGAAGGAAGATGTTGAGCTACAGAATAAGGTTATAAATGCTCTTGAGTTTAATCGTGATTATTATAGAATGAAAAATTTTATGAACCATGTGTGTGTTCCTTCTTTACCATATTTTAAAATTGTGTTGTTAGATGAGGTTCATAGTTCTTCATTCTCTATTCATCTTGGAAGTATAAAAATTTATAGATATTTGAAAGGGTATTTTTCGTGAGACAACATAAAGAGATATATTTTTTAATATGTATCTCGGTGCTTGTTATATTGTAAATTTAAGGGTGATAGATAAAATTCTAAGGGAATGTTACAACCATTACCCATATTATAATGGAAATAGGAAAACACTGCCATTAATTTTGTCATCAGCCTCCCGAAAATATCTAAAGGGAATAATGTTGTATGGGTTATAGTTGATCTTTATTTAAAGTCATCCAACTGCATTTTTATTAGAGAATATTTTTCCTTTGATCATCTTTCTAGGATATACATAAATTATGTTTTAATTTTTCATGGAGTACAATATTTTATTGTATCTGATTGGGATATGATATTTACCTTGAAGTTATGGATAAGTATTTAATAAAATTTTGATACGAAGTTAAATTTCATTACAGGTTACCATCTATAGATAGATTTTCTATCTAAAAGAAAAATCCATAACTTATAGGATATGTTAAGATTTTTTTCTATAGATTTCAAAGTTATTTGGGATCAAAACTTTACTCTAGTTTAGTTTTCTTATAATAATAGCTTTCACTCAAAAATTTAGGTGGATTCTTATGGATCTATCTATGGAAAAAGTGTATAACTCATACACTCTAAGATGAAGTTAGAGAAAGATATATATTAGGACCTAATCTAGATGAAGAAATAGAAAAAAGGTTATATCCATTCAAAAAAACATAATAGAAACACATAGTTGATATAAATGTTATGTTAATAATCTTTAACATGGTCTTTAATTTGAAGTTGGCGATAAGGGTTATCTATGAATTTCTACATGGATGAAGGTTATGTGATTCGGGGAGAAGGGAAAGTTGATACCGATGTGTATTGTCCCTTTTGATATTCATGATTGAGTAGGGACTATATCTTATATCTTGTAACTTCCATTGAACCTCTCTAAAGTAAATGATGGTTCCATATATCTCTAATGGGGGAGAATATATCTGATCCTTTACATATACTAAACTTAGTGGTTATGTTGCTGGATCATGATCTTTTCTATAAATAACAACCAGTAGAGATTTTGGATCATATAGAGAATATTCTATGAAACAATACCACTCACATGGTCAACATTTTGTGGCAAAATCACCAACTTGAGGAAGCTATAAGAGAACATGAAGATATGATGAGGTAGAAGTAACCTCAATTGATTGTATCATAGTGATAGAATTTCAAGGGAGAAATTATTTATAAGGGGGTAGAATATTACACTGAGATTTTATGAATTTTCTTTTTCAAAAATATTTATTTTCTTCGATATCTTGTCATACACACAACACAGATTCTTAGCGAACCGCAATATACTATTTATATTATTATTTAAACATGATAGTTGTAACCTAGACATTAAAAATGGAGGTATGAATAATAATAACCAAATTTATAAAATTAATTGTAATGTTTTTATATAAATAAAACATATTGATAAAAACGTATGTAAGTTTTAGTAAATCCTTTAAATTATTCGAAAATACCATTTTCTCATAAACATGTCTTTTTTATTTTGTGAAAAAAAGATGAAAGTATTTTTTACCAAATTTATAAAATTTATTTGAAAAAATACAATTAATTTTTTAAGTATAAGTTTCAAAATTATCTTTAGGAAAATTTTTTATACTTTCTTGGAAATATTAATTTTTCAATGAGTAGTGAAAAATAATGATTTTTATTGAAATATACCTTTTCCTTTAAAGAATTTATAAGGATAAATTTAGTTTTAAAATGGTTTGAAAAGTAAAATTAGTTAATTTATATTCTTATTAATCCAATTTATTTAATTTTAATAAATTTCATAATGAATTTTTATGTTAAAACTTTCTATACTTAAGAAAACGTTTTCTTTGGAAAACTTGTTTTTTCATTGCGTCTTTGGGTTCTATTTTAAATTATATTCTTCAAATTATATGAATTTAATTTGTTAAAATGGATTATAAATTTTTAATTAAAATTATTTATATTATATAATAATGTCAACTTATTTTTTGTTCATAAATAATTGTACAAATAGTAAAAATAAATTATTGTGGTTAAGGTTAAAATGACATTTAGTGCATTACTTACACATGGGTTAAAATTAATTTTGAACAAACATTTGAAAATCATTTCATAAAATTGATTAATTATTTATAATAATTTAGTAAATATTATTTAATATGGCTCATTTTATTTTTATTCTTAAAGGATAAATTTCCTAGGTAAATAAAAAGAAACAGGTTACCATGTCGAAAACTAAATGGTAAAATTGAGAAAAGATAGATGATAATGGAATAACATGTTTAAAAATAGTTTTTTTTAATATGTTAGTGGTTTTTATCCCCCATATCATACCTATTATCCATAAATTTAAAAAAAATTATACACGTGGCTTGATATTGACATCCCATTATTGAATAGTTTTATGTATTTACAAAAATGACCCTCCTCCTCCATTATAAAAGGACCCCTCCTACCCTCACTTATTCACACCTAAAATTCCATTTGGATCAAAAAAACCCTACATAAATATCTCCCCACAATACTTATTCATGTTATAGATCTTCTATTCTTCCCAAAATAGCAACCCTAGGGTCATCAATAAAATATCCAAAGGATGTTTTTCTAAGTGAAAGTAATTTTCTTCACTAAGCTCTTTCTTTTTCACTTCTTCTCTTACCAAATTTATTAATGTTTTAATAATTAAAATATAATCACACCATTATATACCATATAATGAGATGTTTTTATGTTGATTTAATATCTTATATTCATATCCTCTTCCATCAAATGGGAAATGAATTCGTCGATCATGTGTACAGTGGACTACCACCTCACAACCAAATGTAAATCATTTTCTATCACCAACTCTCACGTTTTCATATAATGATGGTTTAAAAGTGTTTATATGATATTTATGAAATAATTAAACTTAAAAAATTATAATTTCACATATACCTTCTTAGCTTTTATTCCATTGAAGAATGATGACATCACTTATTCATACGTGTGGATTATCACCTCCATGAAGCTTTGTGATACATTTCTCTTGGATAGTGATAAGGTTATATTTAATTAATATATATGATATATAAAAAATAAAAATGAAACTATAAAGGTTATATGTTATTTACCTTCCTTTTATTCCATCTGTTGATAAAATAGAAAAAATGTTCATGCATATGTACGGCCAACCATCTCCTTGAACAGTGTAATCCATTTTTTTATATATATATTTTATAGATGAATATATCTATGTATATAATGAAAATGTATATATATATATATTAAATTTATATCATTTTTAATTTTATGGTGATAATATATATAGCATCCCGCCTTTTTATCACATAAAACTTTCATTACATTTTACAAAACCGAGGATCTTTAAGGTTTAGTGTCTTGGAAACCAGGAACTTAAAACATGAAACAACAAAAAAAACATTCTTCTTAAACACTTGAATGGTTTCTCCTCATGTTCATCCTAGGTTCATTACTGCATCACATAACCTGGGGACATACATCAAAAGAAAGGGTGAGCAAAAAGCGCAGTAAGGGAAACAAGAGAAACATTTTACATGTGAACTTGAGATACTTCAATAAGGTCATGAAAAGAACTTTAAGGCATGAGAATGAAATCATGTGGCATATAATAATAAAAATAACATTTTCATAACATGAAGATGTGGCTACATCATTTAACGTAGACAATCATGAACATATCACCAAGGTCCATCCCCAAGGTGTCATTTGAAAATTACCAAGGTTATTCACCAAGGTATCGTGAAAATTGTAATCTCTAGTGGTTACATCATTACCCAATGCATTGGAGCGCTATCAGGGTGCACCCTTAAATTTTCCTTTATTATCATGTGATCCACATATATCATCATCAAACATTTCATAAAGAACCCATATAGCACAAAATAAATGGGTTTCATTTCGTAATCATAACATTTTAAAAACTGCTTTAAAGACATGATCTTTACGTCACTTTAAAACCCACAGAAAAGGAAGGTGGGTCTCATGTATGTAAATCCCATAATTTAAAATAGAACATTTTGGTATATATGTTAATACCCCTTTAGAAGAAATATCTTTGAGTATTCACTTAATAATATAAAAGAACTTTAGAAAAAGAGAGAGACATTTTGAGACGGAAATTCTGCAGCATAACGGCTATGTTACGAGGTTTTAGAAGACATTAAAAAGAGAGGTAAAATGGGTCAAACATTCATAAATTACCCATAAAACAGTAGATGGAAAGAATAAGAAGGATACATTATCATGGTAATGAAACTTCAAGGAAATACCATTTGAAATGAAAAACATGGAAGGAAGACAAAAAATTAGATTTCTCTTATGAAAGTTCGGCAGCCTAACGGTGTTACTTAAACTTCAAAAAAAATGATTTGAAAAGATCAAATAGGGTCTCTCATCATGTGAACATAAGAGTTCAGTATGATATATATAGAGATAATTCCCCAAAATAATTAAAAAGAAACTTGAAAGTCTTGACATGAAAGTAGAACTTTGAAAAGAATGAGAAGGGTGAAAGAATCCCCTAAAAAATTCGGCAGCCTAACGGTGCCACTTAAATCTTCAAAATACTGAATTGAAGAGATAAAATGGAGTCTCTCATTATATTAACATAAGAGTCCAGTATGATAGATATAGAGATCATACCCCAACATAACAAAAAGGAACTTTAAAGAATTGACATGAAAGTAGAACTTCAAAACAAGAAGGGTGAAGAACCACTTAAAAATTCGGCAGCCTAACGGTGCCACTTAAAACTTCAAAATACTGAATTGAAGAGATAAAATTGGGTCTCTCATCATATGAACATAAGATTCCAGTATGATAGATATAGAGATCATACCCCAATATAACAAAAAGGAACTTGAAAGAATTGACATGAAAGTAGAACTTCAAAACGAGAAGGGTGAAGAACCACTTAAAAATTCAGCAGCCTAACGGCGCCACTTAAAACTTCAAAATACTGAATTGAAGAGATCAAATGGGGTCTCTTATCATATGATCATGAAAGATCAGTATGATAAATTTATAGGTCATACCCCAACATAATAAAAAGGAACTTGAAATACTTTTCATGAAAATAGATCTTGAAAAATGAGAAGGGAGAAAGAATCTGTTACAAAAATTTTGGCAGCCTAACGGCGCCACTTAAAACTTCATAAAACGAAATAATGAGAGCAAGAGGGAATCTCTCATTATATGAACATGAAAAGTGCAGTAAGAGGAGTATAAAATAACATCCTCCAACATAATAACATGGAGCATAAAAGGAATGACATAAAAGAGATTACATGAAATGAAAGAGAGAGGTCAGATCCCTTACCTTAAAATGTAACTCTTAAACCTCAAAGGCTGGGACCTTGAGGGCTTGGGGGCACCTTGGGAGGACTCCTTGGGAGGTAATGAGACCCAAAATTCGTTGGGGAAGAGTGGGGAGTCGAATGGATGAGGGGAGGGCTTGGTATTTATAGGGAAAGTGAGGGGACAAGGCATTAATGGCCAAGGGACACCTCATTAGTGGTTTTGGAAAAACCATGGGCTTTCCCATGGTATTTTCCCATGGTATTGGCCACTTGGGACACCTCATACCTTATCTTACTATTCATAAGTCGACCATTTTGATTACATACTTAATACATCATTTAATGATGTCATTAGACACCCGTAACTTAAAAACTGTATTTTCACTATTCATCGAAAATTCAACTTTCTCAGAATAATCCCAAAATTTCACCTTAACCAAATATCAACGCTCTGATTACAAATATGAACTCCATTTTATAAAAATAATTTTCTAAATATTTTTAATTTAATTTTTAAATAAAAACACTATTCACCGAAAATTAATTTTTTCAGAAAAAACCCCAAAAATTACCATAGCATAATATCGGTGCTCTGAGTTCAAAAATGAAATCCGTTTTATAAAAATAATTTTCTAAATATTTTTAATTAAATTTTTAATTAAAAAACACTATTCACCCGAAAAAACTAATACTTGAATAATAATCTATGAAACCGTTATTTAACCATTTTATTGAATCACATTACTTAATCAAGGTGCCTGGATTATATTAATACTTTCATTAAGTGAGATTACTAATCCATTTGGACACATTACTAATCCTAATCATAAAATCCCTATTCATAATTTACTATTCATCAAAAATCAAGTTGATCTTATTAGACTCCAAATTTTGTACTGAACATAATTGTAGAAGACCATTTTTTGGAAATCATTACATATTTTTAATTATTTAAGGTTTACATAAACATTTTTAAAATATCTTTTTTCTAAAATTCATCAAAAATATGAATACTATATTTATCCGGTCATTTGAAAATTCATAAACATCATCATAAGAAGAAATCCCAATTTTTATTTAAAACAAAGGATTACACAAGGCAGTTACGGTCTCCTTACATATCCCCTTATCACACCAGCATAGGACCTAAGTGTAAGGTGTGCTAAGGTGAGAGAATCCGAGGGAGGCTCAGCTAACATCGCACGAGTAGTAATTTCTATTAGTTTGAACTTCTCGCGAAGGCAATTCCGTTCTAGCTTCACACGATGAAGTTCGGCTTGGGTTTGGTCCATAGCAAAGCCCAGTGGTGCTACCTCCTTCCCAAGTTCTGTTAGATGGGCTTCGATCGGTCCAAGACTACTGGGTGAGGCCATCAAATCTTCTTTCTATAATAATTAACCAAGATTACTTGTATTTAGAGACAACATTTTGTTCACAGTGGTCATATTGACCGATGGTCATATAACAGTCAGAACCCAATGGTCTCATTTTAATTATAATCATGTTTATGAAATAAAACATTTTTGTTGAGTATAAAAATAAAATAAAATAACACATGAAATTAGGAAACAAGATTTATTCAAAATTTCGGGCTGTTACAATCTTCCCCCCTTAAGAAATTGCATCCTCGCAATTTTAGAAATTGGGTTTTGAAATTTCATTGAAAGTCCCACATCGGAAAAAGAGTCAGTGACACCATTACTTTAAAAGAAAGAAAATGGAGTACAAAGGCCACCTTAGTTTACTCATACTAGGATTCCATGTAGGAAACATGGACATGGAGGAGAAAACAAAGGGTCGCATCCTAAAGGAGAGTGATAGAAAACATGATTAAGAAGAATTTAACCACCAGAAAATCCCAAAATTATGATGTGTTCAAGCGGTCTTTGATTACCTAGTAGGAAACGTAAACCAACAATGTTTTTTTTTACGTTCCTTTTCATAACTTTGGGGAATTCATTTATAACATAGAACAAAAACATAAGGAAATATATCTACCTTCATGTAGAGTTTCATCATTTAATAAGTTTCTACCCAAAACTAATCTTTTCTCCAAACTATGAGCATTCAAAACTACTTGGTATCATCAAAACACAAGAATCATATTCATAATCCACAAAAGATTAACTATCTATTTCTTCTATCTTTAAACATTATCCCAAAAACAGAAAGGGTAAGGTAAAACAACTCTTCAAAAAGAAATAATCCCATAGGAATGGAAACTACTTTTAAATCTTAAAAGTTCCATGGTACTACCCAAAGTTCATCATAGTCCATTCCATAAATAACGGTCCTTAAAATTCCTCAAAATAAACCAAACTAAGATTGAAACCCAAATACAAGAAGGATTTGATAACATAGTCTTCCAAAATAAACTTCATTGTTCATCTCCAAACAACATCAACCTCTCCTAACATCTTATAACAAAATTAGCTAACCTAAACATATTTTACCCAAGATAGGTTAATCATTCCCATAAGTAACCTAAATTACTATAAGTCCACCTTAAATTCATCGATTCTTCAAAATATAAGTCATCTTTACTCCTCAATGAAAATACCGTAGTAATCTATTTATCTAGATTATATAGGGTCCCCAAAATAGTGAACGTCCTCCAAAATAATAATCATATTTTAATCCCATAATCATCTCTGTCATATTAATACGGAAATCATCACATTTCCTATCACATTGGTTGTTGGGACATGTTCTTCCATTTCTAACCATTAACTAAGAAGAGAAAGTATAATTAGAGGCTTAAATACTTAACCAATAATCATGAAAAGGAACTTAAAGCATATAAGGATAACTTGTAGAAGAAAAGTATACCCTAACATGTGATCCCATAGGTTCCCATCTAGGTTATCCATGATCATATATTCTTATGTGAATCTTTATTTTGTTTTATCCTTGTTCCTTTAATAATGGTTCATACTAAGCTTATGAATTTACCAAAGCATATCCCCTGGGAGTGTCGTAACCAAGAGTGCAGCAAGGCCCGTTGTCTTGTACCAGTTCCCGTTCGAGTCTAGCTCAAAGCGGTGTTTTCAGGTTTTACCCCTATGTACATTTGTGCCATAGCCACCTCTACCTGCTCGTATCCAGACAGGGATGTATTTTCGTGGCAACCCATTACCCAATACTCACCAAAATACCAGGAAGATTTACTATATATAAACTTTTCTATAGGATTCTTCTTAAAGTTTTCATATCCTAATTTCCAAAAATAACTAAACCATCCTTTGATACCAACTATAGCATCCCGCCTTTTTATCACATAAAACTTTCTTTACATTTTACAAAACCGAGGATCTTTAAGGTTTAGTGTCTTGGAAACCAGGAACTTAAAACATGAAACAAAAAAAAACATTCTTCTTAAACTCTTGAATGGTTTCTCCTCATGTTCATCCTAGGTTCATTACTGCATCACATAACCTGGGGACATACATCAAAAGAAAGGGTGAGCAAAAAGCGCAGTAAGGGAAACAAGAGAAACATTTTACATGTGAACTTGAGATACTTCAATAAGGTCATGAAAAGAACTTTAAGGCATGAGAATGAAATCATGAGGCATATCATAATAAAAATAACATTTTCATAACATGAAGATGTGGCTACATCATTTAACATAGACAATCATGAACATATCACCAAGGTCCATCCCCAAGGTGTCATTTGAAAATTACCAAGGTTATTCACCAAGGTATCGTGAAAATTGTAATCTCTAGTGGTTACATCATTACCCAATGCATTGGAGCGCTATCAGGGCGCACCCTTAAATTTTCATTTATTATCATGTGAGACACAGATATCATCATCAAACATTTCATAAAGAACCCATATAGCACAAAATAAATGGGTTTCATTTCGTAATCATAACATTTTAAAAACTGCTTTAAAGACATGATCTTTACGTCACTTTAAAACCCACAGAAAAGGAAGGTGGGTCTCATGTATGTAAATCCCATAATTTAAAAAAGAAAATTTTGGTATATATGTGAATACCCCTTTAGAAGAAATAGCTTTGAGTATTCACTTAATAATATAAAATAACTTTAGAAAAAGAGAGAGACATTTTGAGACGGAAATTCTGCAGCATAACGGCTATGTTACGAGGTTTTAGAAGACATTAAAAAGAGAGGTAAAATGGGTCAAACATTCATAAATGACCCATAAAATAGTAGATGGAAATAATAATAAGGATACATGATCATGGTAATTAAATTTCAAGTACATACCATTTGAAATGAAAAACATGGAAGGAAGACAAAAAATTAGATTTCTCTTATGAAAATTCGGCAGCCTAACGGCGTTACTTAAACTTCAAAAAAAATGATTTGAAAAGATAAAATAGGGTCTCTAATCATGTGAACATAAGAGTTCAGTATGATAGATATAGAGATAATTCCCAAACATAATTAAAAATAAACTTGAAACTCTTGACATGAAAGTAGAACTTTGAAAAGAATGAGAAGGGTGAAATAATCCCCTAAAAAATTCGGCAGCCTAACGGTGCCACTTAAATCTTCAAAATACTGAATTGAAGAGATAAAATGGGGTCTCTCATCATATGAACATAATATTCCTGTATGATAGATATAGATATCATACCCCAACATAACAAAAAGGAACTTGAAAGAATTGGCATGAAAGTAGAACTTCAAAACAAGAAAGGTGAAGAACCACATAAAAATTCGGCAGCCTAACGGCGCCACTTAAAAATTCAAAATACTGAATTGAAGAGATAAAATGGGGTCTCTCATCATATGAACATAAGAGTCCAGTATGATAGATATAGAGATCATACCCCAATATAACAAAAAGGAACTTGAAATAATTGACATGAAAGTAGAACTTCAAAACGAGAAGGGTGAAGAACCACTTAAAAATTCGGCAGCCTAACGGCGCCACTTAAAACTTCAAAATACTGAATTGAAGAGATCAAATGGGGTCTCTCATAATATGATCATGAAATATCAGTATGATAAATTTAGAGGTCATACCCCAACATAATAAAAAGGAACTTGAAATACTTTACATGAAAATAGATCTTGAAAAATGAGAAGGGAGAAAGAATCTGTTACAAAAATTTCGGCAGCCTAACGGTGCCACTTAAAACTTCATAAAACGAAATAATGAGAGAAATAGGGGATCTCTCATTATATGAACATGAAAAGGGCATCAAGAGGAGTATAAAATAACATCCTCCAAAATAAGAACATGGAGCATAAAAGGAATGACATAAAAGAGATTACATGAAATGAAAGAGAGAGGTCGGATCCCTTACCTTAAAATGTAACTCTTAAACCTCAAAGGTTGGGACCTTGAGGGATTGGGGGAACCTTGGGAGGACTCCTTGGGTGGTAATGAGACCATAACTTCGTTGGGGAAGAGTGGGGAGTCGAATGGATGAGGGGAGGGCTTGGTATTTATAGGGAAAGTGAGGGGACAAGGCATTAATGGCCAAGGGACACCTCATTAGTGGTTTTGGAAAAACCATGGGCTTTCCCATGGTATGTTCCCATGGTATTGGCCACTTGGGACACCTAATACGTTATCTTACTATTCATAATTCGACCATATTTATTACATACTTAATACATCATTTAATGATGTCATTAGACACCCGTAACTTAAAAACTGTATTTTCACTATTCATTGAAAATTCAACTTTCTCAGAATAATCCCAAAATTTCACCTTAACCAAATATCAACGCTCTGATTACAAATATGAACTCCATTTTATAAAAATAATTTTCTAAATATTTTTAATTTAATTTTTAATTCAAAACACTATTCACCGAAAATTCATTTTTTCAGAAAAAACCCCCAAAAATTACCATAGCATAATATCGGTGCTCTGAGTTCAAAAATGAAATCCGTTTTATAAAAATAATTTTCTAAATATTTTTAATTAAATTTTTGATTGAAAAACACTATTCACCCGAAAAAACTAATACTTGAATAATAATCTATGAAACCGTTATTTAACCATTTTATTGAATCACATTACTTAATCAAGGTGCCTAGATTATATTAATACTTTCATTAAGTGAGATTACTAATCCATTTGGACACATTACTAATCCTAATCATAAAATCACTATTCATAATTTACTATTCATCAAAAATCAAGTTGATCTTATTAGACTCCAAATTTTGTACTGAACATAATTGTAGAAGACCATTTTTTGGAAATCATTACATATTTTTAATTATTTAAGATTTACATAAACATTTTTAAAATATCCTTTTTCTAAAATTCATCAAAAATATGCATACTATATTTATCCGGTCATTTTAAAATTCATAAACATCATCATAAGAAGAAATCCCAATTTTTATTTAAAACAAAGGATTACACAAGGCAGTTACGGTCTCCTTACATATCCCCTTATCACACCAGCATAGGACCTAAGTGTAAGGTGTGCTAAGGTGAGAGAATCTGAGGGAGGCTCGGCTAACATCGCACGAGTAGTAATTTCTATTAGTTTGAACTTCTCGCGAAGGCGATTCCGTTCTAGCTTCACACGATGAAGTTCGGGTTGGGTTTGGTCCAGAGCAAAGCCCAGTGGTGCTACCTCCTTCCCAAGTTCTGTTAGATGGGCTTCGATCGGTCCAAGACTACTGGGTGAGGCCATCGAATCTTCTTTCTATAATAATTAACCAAGATTACTTGTATTTAGAGACAACATTTTGTTCATAGTGGTCATATTGATCGATGGTCATATAACAGTCAGAACCCAATGGTCTCATTTTTATTATAATCATGTTTATGAAATAAAACATTTTTGTTGAGTATAAAAATAAAATAAAATAACACATGAAATTAGGAAACAAGATTTATTCAAAATTTCAGGCCGTTACAATATAACCATGATCAAATTACAAGGATAGAAATTTCTGAACAAAAACATACATGATAGACAAAGAAGATATCACTCAAAATAGTAATTTTAAAAAATAATTCTTCATAAAAAGTTAAAAAAAGGTTATAAGTAAATATTATTTGGTATGATAAATTTTATTATATTTATATACTTTATTTATAATAAACCAATATTTATTATAATGGAGGTTAGAACTTGTATGAAGAAATATGAGACTTGAGGTAATGGATTTCTAGTCACTCTTTAATTTCTGAGAGACATATGTCATGTTCACGCCTTGTTTCTTTAGTGTGGTGTATATACTAAACATTTCACAATTTATATAATTAATATACTTATTTTCATAATATTTAAAGTTTAATTTTATTTTATTCATTCATTGGGCATATGATTCCAAATTTACCAAATTGGTAAGGGTTTTATGTTACAATCTCATCATTTATCAAGATCATATATGGTTGTATTTCCATTGATGAAATATTATGATATACCTCTCAATAAAATCATGAATCTTTATATCCTCTAGTTATTTATTTATAATAAATTTTTTCCTTTAATTTTACTCTCTTTAAGAACATAATATACTCAAAGAATATTTTTAAGTAAAATTAACTTTATTTCTTTCTTCTGTTGAAAATACTTTATCTTCTAGGTATATGTTCTATAAAAATGTTTCTAATACATTTTTTTAATAATAAATAATTATTAATTAAATAATATATTACCCATGATTGGATTTTCTATAAAATAGTTTTAAAGGAATCTTCTAGTTATTTTCTAAACAATGTAAATTTTTACTTTTTACAATGATGTGAAATAAATGTTTTCTATTAACTTGCTCAAAAAGAAAAAAAATTCCACTATAATGAACCCTAAATTTTTTAATTATTTCTTTATAAGTTTCCAAGGTTATTTTCAAATAATGTTTCAGAATATTTCGTGAAATTTTAATTTTAAAAGGGTGATTTTCAAAGTGAACTATTATTTTCCTTAAGAAACATCATAAGTAATCTTTAAAAATAATTTTATATCTAAGAAAACATACTGTGATGTTATGTAATCCTTATTGGTGATATTATACAATGACACCATCCTCATTATTTATCTATATGTCTTATGTTGATTATTATAATTAAAATATGCTTTTGAAACCAATTTATTTTCAACCATTTATAACATGATGAATTGAATAAATATTTATGAAATCCATTTCCATTCAATGGGTTATTATATGATGAACATTTTATTATATTTTGTAACACGTATGTATTATTATTATTATATTGTGGATTTTACCTATATCTCCCTCTAATGCATTGGGTAATGGTTAATTTTCAATGAGCTCTAAAGGTACACGGGAGTTTATCCCAAGACCAAAATAAGGTACATGGGAGTTTATGCCAATCCTGAAAGAGGGAACATGATATGTTATCCCATGCCTAATGAAGGCACGTAGGTGGTTAGCCCATTACTAATATGTTATGAATGTCTTTGTGTATATCCTTGAAATATGATTTTTTATACTTACGTGTGTTCCAAAAATCTATGTCTTATGCCAAAGTAATGCACTAAATATTATGTACATAGATTCATTTATGATTTAACTCTTATGAACCAAATATTTATGTCATGACTCAATTTTATTATCTATCATATATAGGCTATGGTTTTAAAATGTTATACTTTTGTTCTCAGGACCATATTCTCATTTTATGTTGATATATTACTTGTTTACCCTTAATGAGCATCTAATCCCACCCCTTTTTATATTTCTTTTTCACGGATTATGAAGAGAGGTTTATGTATGATATGTATAAGAAGGGTTGTAGTTGTGAAGAACTTATTGGGATATGATATATCTCACCTATAAACTAGTTTTTTATGTGTCTATGTTTCGAAAGGCACTGGATCTAAATGATTCTTCTGTGGATCATTGTGTGTGGGTATCTATATAGCCCTCATTCATCTTTATCATGCTTCAGTTAATGTAATGATGGGTATATCAGTGGATAGTATTCTATTTGTATAAGATGGTATCCATGATCAGGCATATACATATAATAGTCCATTAGATTCACCCTTTTATGAATGCTTTATTATGGATTTTTTGTCATCTTGATCCATCATAATCTATAATTGTCTTTCTACAATGGGATGAAAATAATTTATATCATATATCAATGGGGTCACTATATGATTATTCATGTACTTAAACTCCTTATAAAATCATTAGGGTTCATAACCCTCATAAAAAAATATCACAATTGATTCCAATGAAAAATATGAAGTGTCATCAAGATATCTTGTAACAACTTGCATCTTACCCATAGCTATCATCATTTATTATCATGTCAGTGGGAGGATTTCCATATAAATAATACATGACCTATATGTGTAATTACTTATCTTCAGATATAGTGTCTTGATGCTAAAATAAAACCTCGATAAATTTCTTTAATCAGACCTCTAGGATTTTTATGTTTCCTAGGAGATTATATGCATTAAAATTTATAGCAATACAGTAATATATTACTTTGAACAACCCATATATACCAAATAGTTCCTTAACATTATAGATATATAGAAGGAGATAATGTATCATCCTTATCAACAATGTATATAGGCCTGTATATTTTCCTTCTCCCAACTATACCACTATAATGAATGTTCTCCATTATACCCTAGTATGACAATCAAGTACTGGTTTCATGTATCTATTAATCCACATGGATAGAAACCATGACAGTTTTTTCATGGGATGGATATTGTGGTTTAAAATGTAATACTATGTAACATATTTCCCACTTTCAATATAGTTTCAATACATATGGGGAAGTACCTTAATATACATTGAGGGATATATGGTTGCGAGTTGGTATTAGATACCAACTATATTTTAAATTAGAAGTATATTCTTCCAAGTATCAATAATGGAATTTCTTTATGGGTGATTTTCTTTCCTAGTGACAATATAAACCTCTATAATTAGTATATGAACATGTTATAGCATCCATTTGTGGTCCTCACATACATACTTGGGAGGGTAAAACTCATCATACATATCTATTTATATCATATCCTTTAAAGTTGTATAAATTTCCCAGAAAGTGATCCGGAAATCTTTTTGGACCAAGTGGAATGAATTGGTTTCTAAAATATAGTAACTGAACAACTTAGAAATGAGACCAAAAAATTTATAATCACAAGTTTATAAGATCTAGATAACCTAAATAATTCTCATTGAAAGTAGTATACCTTTGATGATACTGCACATTTTACTGACCCAATAATCCCACATCCACTTAGGCTTTATACCACATACAAGGAATATGTCCCAATCCTCCACATATCCCTCCAACTGATCTATGACTAATTTGTTAAAAATCTTAGAGTAAAAATTTTTCATCGGTTGGGTGGGTAAGATATGTTATTGGAGGATTCCTTTGAATTGTGAATTATTAGTATAGGGTTGATTTCCCTTGTTTCGATGTAGACTCATGTTTCTGATATGTTAGAAATTATAAGATGATTTTATAAAGTAAACCATAGTCCTATAAGATTAACCTTAGGCTATGTAATATCCATGTTAGTCACCAATCCATGATTATAGAGTTGGAGAAATCCTGAAACTATGTACTCTCAATGGATTTTGCAAATTAAATTTTCTCATGATAATATTAATAGATTATATTCTATGAGATATCCATCTTATATGTTTTGATTCATAAGTTGAATCTAAGTAATGAAAATAGTATCTGAGATGGATGAATATGTATAATCCATGGTTATTCAAGTACAATGGTCATAAATGACATAATTTAACTCAACAATAAGAGGTAAATTTTCATATAAATCCAAAAGAATCCACAGATGAAAAATCTCACTAAGAAAATATTTCTCTTTTGAATTTTTCAAAATACATATTTTCTCAACTCCCTGTGAAAAACCAAATCATCCAAGGGGTTTCACTAAAGAACACTCTTGATAAAAGGATTATTATAAACACTATCATCCAATGAACATATACATGGTCAGGGAAGGTGACCAAATAATGATATAACACTATAGAATATGTAAATATATGAACATACATTAAGAACTATGTGTGATAATAATAAATAGATACTTTAAAATCTATAAGGATCGATCGACTCATAAGGTTTCAAACAAAGTGCATTGGTCTTCTTTATTTAAACCCATTATCCTTGGCTTGTGAAACTCCTTACACTAATACAAGACACCATGATATGAGCATTGTAACACCCTGATATTTTTTATGAAATATATTTTTAAATAATATTATTATTTAATATCTTACTTATCATGTTACATCATTTTAAGCTTGTGTTACACCCAACATTGACTTAGTTTGTGTTACACGCAACCCAAAGTTTCTACGAAACATCATTTTATTATTATAAATATTTAAAAAATAAAATTATAACTTATCCATTATAATTTTGGTTATGAACTGGATTAACTAAATTATAAAATTATGTTCTACACATGTATATATAATTCTCTAACTAATTAATAAAAGGAAATGTTTTTATGAAAAAACCATTTAAATAAGCACAAGTGTGTTTTATACTAATAAATAAACAAATAAATATTATTGTATTATATTAATTAAATATATATTTATATTTATATTTATATTTATATTCAATTTAATTTTTAACATTCTTTATATGTGTTTTTGAAACATGATATAAGAACAAATCTAATTTTACACCTAAAATAAGTATTTTTCTAAAAATGCAATTTTTTTGCGTTTTGATGGTGAACTTGTTAAAAATATAGTTTTTAAACTTTTATAGATTCAATTTGATAAAATAAACTTATTATTTTTAATAGGGATCTCAAAATTTAATTTGGGTAAACTTTTGGTATTTTTTTGAGAAGTTTCATGTTTTGATGAATAGTGAAAATACTGATTTTTTTGAAAACTATATTTTATTCTAAATTATTTAAAAGGTTAAATTATATTTTTTATTAGTTTTAAATTTTAATTAGTTGTTTTTTATTTAAATTAATCCAATTTTATTTTTTTAAAATGATTTTATACACAAATTTATTATAAAAACATTTTATGTTTTAAAAGGGAATTTTTCTGAAAAACTGTTTTCGTGGCAGTTTAAAAGTTTTATTTTAAATTTAATTCTGAAATATCTATATTTTTAATTTTAAAAAATGGATTCCAAATTTGGATTAATAATTTTAAAATTTAGTGAATAAGTCCCTTTTATTTTTTGTTAATTTAAATAGTAACCTTGGTAAGAAAATTACAACGGTAAAGGGTAAATAGAGTAATTTTGGATAAAAAATAAAATTATAAGGACTATAAAATAACTATAACACCTGTAAAATAATTATTAGATAGATAAACATCGATATTTAATATCTAATGATAGAAATAAAGTTTTTTAATGGATACTTTCCAATAAAAATGAATTATATAACATTTAAATCAAAGAAAGTCACAAATTATCACTTTCTTTGTCTTTAATATCCCTTTTGTGTCTACATGAGGAAAAAGTTATTTTATAAAAGAATATAATAGTAAATTTTTAACTTAATAAGTATATTTTTATTTTATAAATTTATTTTTAACTTTTTTGGTCACTTAGATGAAATTATGGTATTTATAATATTTTTATTTAATGAAAATTTGAAGATGTAACATTCATGTTTTAAAAAGTATATCATTTTTATATAGGGTTACACAATATATATATTATACTTTAAATATTAATCTAAAATATATAATATTTATCTTCTTCATGGTAATTTATATTTAATTTATAGTGAACAAATAAGTATATTAAATAATTACATAACATTGAAGTATTAATTATTTTATTAATGGAAATATCAAATAAATGTTAATAAAAAATTAAAATATATATAATTTGATATAATTAATGTGATAAAAAATCTAGATGAACCTAACCGCTTAGGGATATAATAAAATATTTGGTTCTAAGTTAACTTGTTATATTTATATTTTTAAAAGGCCAGGTAATGAATACTGTTAAAATTGACACTAATTATATTTTTTCAAAATAATATTTTATAAAATTATTTCAAAATTTATAAAATATATTTGAAGATAAAAAATATATATAATATAGTCTAAAATGTTATAATTTGTTCATTTATAATTTAATTAACATCAAATAAGTGAAATTACAACATTTTAATATTGAAAAAGTCGTTACTTTAGTTAAAATTAAAATAAATTAACTAAGGATTAATCAAAATGATAATGTTTAAAATAATGAAAAAACTTATCTAAAATATATTTTTTGATGAGATTAAAAAATTTTATCATAATATATTATAATTCATGGAATTTTAGAGGTATTTGGATTGATATTTAATTTATTATAAATTAATATTTTTAGAAATTTCAAAAGAATCCCTCACCTCAGTTATAAAATGGAACCACCTCCCTCACTTATTCACATAACATTGAGCCTTCTAAATCTACCAAACCCTACCAAGTTATATTCTACACTTTCCTATCCACATTCTAGGTGTTACTTTATTCTGAAAATACTGACTATAGAGTCTGTTAGATGAGATATAAAGGATTCATTTTAGAGAAGTTGTAATTACACTAACTGATCACTCTATTTTTCTACTCTTGTATACCCCCTATAAATCTATGATATATATAATAAAATTATAAATTCCACATTCTAAATATGATGAAATATTTTTATTATCTTTAACACACCACTATACATCCACTTTCCCATTGAACAAGAAATGAAAGTATCAATTGTGCATACGTACCACTTATCGTCTCCACAAAGCGGTACAATTAATTTTCCATAACCATATTTTATGAGTGGTAATTATAATGTTTTTAATGTTTATATATTATATTTGTGACCTAATTATACTTATGTAATTTTTATATAATATTTTTCTTTTTACCACCTAATCTTTTGTGAAATGATAACATCGCTCGTACGTACATGTGGTTTGTCATCTCTACAATGCGATGTGATTCGTGGTTCATCTATATTTCACATAAATGGTAATAAGGATAAATTTTATTAATATATATTATATATATAACATAAATATAATTATTTAATGATAATAAATCATATATATTTATTTCTTTTAATATGATAAGAAAATAAAAATAGCTTTCATGGGTACGTACGGCCTACCGTCTCTATAGATGGTATATTTCATTTATTTATTTGATATATTGTTATAAATACTTATTTATTGAATATATATGATATTTATATCATGTTTATAGTTCTATATATTATTCAATCAGGATATATATATATATATATAATGACCAAAAATATAATAAATCAAAACAGAGACAAAAAACAAAGCGATTATTACTCAAAACAAAACTTTAACATGGAATTGTTAATAAGAGAGTGATGTAAATTCATATATGATATTATATATATGAATATGTTTATATTTTATATGCATAATAAACTTATATTTATTATACAGGTGGTTTTAACTTATATTAAATAATTCAAGACTTAATATAATAGATTTTTTTTGCCTCACTTTTATTTTTGTGGGACAAATACCTTATACACTACTTGTTTCTTTTGTATGGTGTGTATAATTTATAGGAATAAATTTTATGAGTATTATTATAAAAATATGTGTTTATTTAAATATACATTTTATGATATCTTTTTCATGGGGTTTACGGTTCAAAAGTTACCAAATCAGTAAGGGAATTTTGTCTCAATTTTCCTTCTTTGAGATACATGTTATATTATGCACCTATATTTTTTACGAGGTTTATATACATCACTTTGACATGTTGTATCATGAATCTCATTATTTTCATGTTATTATAATTTTCATGTAAATCTATTCTCTCTTTGATTGGAAATATATATTCCTTTAATATAATTTTTTCTAAAAAATTTAAATTGTTTTAAATGATCTATTATGAATTTTCAAGGAAAGGGAATTTTAGATATTTTTAAATTGGTTTTAAAGGATTCATTCATAATTATTCAGGGATAATTTCAATTAAAACGTTTTGATAAATGTTTTATTATGAATTTTTTTTCATAAAGGAATGTATATTTTCCTCAAGAATTATTTCAATTAATCTTTAAAAACCATTTTTCTTCTAAGACAACATCATTTGATATTACTTATGTTTTATTGGGGATATGGTCCAATGATACCATTTGTATTATCTTTCAGAATTGTTTATGTTTATGATGGATTGATATTTATGATTTTTTTCCAATATTTATGTTTTGATGGAATGTTTATGAAACATATTTTATTCCAAGGGTTCAGATATGAAGAATGATTTATGTTCTTGTGGCACACATATGAATAGTTTTCATTATTTGATGGGTGGGACCTATATCTCCCTCAAATACATTGGGTAAAGATTTATATCTCATGAGATATAGAGGAATAGAATGGAATGTGAACTTGATTCAATAACACATTACTAGAACAGAAGTAAACTCAATTCGAAAATACTGGATTGGAATGGGAGTAAACTTTATTTAGTAATACATGGTTGGAATAGGGAGTGAACTTGGCTCAATAAAGGACTTTGTCCACTATTATGGTCCTGGTAATAAACCTTGACTAATATGGAAATTATTTAATATGCATATGTGTGTGACACAATTCCATGTCTTATGATCTCATAGAATATGTTCTTTGATTCGTTATAATCTTCTACGATTTATTCCAAGACACAATATCATGATCTTTGATATACATGATATGATTTTAAAATTTTTTGTTTATGTACTTATGATTTATGATTATGTTATGATTGATGTATTCTTTTTTACCCTTACTAAGTATATAAGCTCACGCTTTTCATATTTTGCTTTTCTTTAGTTTATAAATAAAGGTTTTAGGTAGGAATACTAAAGGTGAAGATATTTGTGGGAAACATTGAATATCATTTACCAAACTAGAAGTTTGAGTTCTAAGTTTCGAAAGGTAGTAAACTAATATGGTCATTGGGTGTTTTTTTGTGTAATATATAAAATATTCCACAAAAAAAGATTTAATTTCTATGTATGTAAAGTTTGGTTTGTTATAGTTAGTATAAGAGAAATGTTTCAGTCAACCTTTGGAAATTATTATAAAAAAACCTTAGTAATATTCCTAAGGATAATTCTAAGTATATTTTAAAATCCTATAATTTTTGTAATGATCATTGATAACCTAGGATTAAACCTAAGATGTTCTACATTGAAAGTACTTCCCCTAGATTATGTTTCTTTACCAATAATGATTAGTGTTACTCACACGATACTTTGGGTTTTATTCAATGGATGAAACTTAAAGTAACTGTGATTGGAAATGAAATGATGGTCCTCCTGAAAAACTGAATGTTATGGAAGATGGATTGAAAAACCTCATTTTTATAACCACACAACCTTATCAAGACATTAATCATGATGTACTTCCAAATGAACAAGTGAGGGAACAACATTTTCTTGAATAATTTTTAAGGAAACATACACCTTCTTTTAGGGTAACCACTGATCCACTAGTTTCTAAGAAATCTATTTATACCAGTGAAAATATAATTTTCATTATCTATTTTTTGGAAGATGAAAAAGTTAATTTGGGCACTTATATCCTGGAATGTGAATAGAATAAGTGGTGTAACTTTATCAATAATATGACACAACAAGATAAAATTGACTCTATGGATTGGTACAAGTTCACGAACTTATTTTTCAATAATTACCTTCCTTACATTATTCTTAAAAAAGGGGAGATTTAATTTTTCCATATATATCATTATTATGATAAGAAAAGAAGGATTTAATTCAAGGTAAACTCTAAGAACTACATATAGAAGAATATTAGAGTTACTTTATGCTCAAGGTGTGGAAATAATCATGTCGGATATTTTCTATTGGTTACTGGTAAATGTTTTACATGAGGAAATATAGGTCATCTGGAAAGTGAATGCCAAAGTAATGGTAAGAAGTTATCTAAAGATTTTAATTGATAGAAGGTTTTAAATAACGAACATCCTACACTTCAATGCTTCAAGTGAAAGGAAAATGGGAATTATTCGAAATAGATCCAAAAATATAATGGTTAATGATGATGATCTGCTTCAAAAACCTTTTAAATCCAAAGATAAATGGAAATATCATGTGATAATTGTTGGTGATGTGGAGTATGATAATAAAGTGGTGGAATGATTTATTTTTTATACAATGTAAATGAAGAATATTATTATAAATTTACTTTTATGGTTTTATGGAGTAATGAAAAATCTAGAAATTTGTCTACTCTAGTTTTTCTTAAGATTTTGAAAGCATGTGTTGAATGGTACTAGTAACCATGAAAAGTGATTAAGATGGTATGGTGATATTTTTGTATAACACACGATTAAGGTAAGGATAACCCTTAATATCATCATGATGTTGGGATAATGAAATAAAAAGATTTTTTATTGTGATATAATAGTACTATGGGTTAATTTTATAGAAATTATGGATTTATGGTATGAGAAAAGTGTTATTTTTTTAAAATATTCATGTTTTCACTAAGGTTTTATAGTAAACAAATACATGATAATAGTATTCACTAGTTTAGTGTGTCTAAATTAAGAGCTACATCATGTTTTTTTTTGGGATTAATGATAAGTTTATTTGGGAAATTCAGAAGCCTTCTTTATAAGGTTTTGGATTTCAATATTTTGGAATGATCATAAAGGTAAACATTTTTGAAATTTTATACATTGAAATTTGTATGAGGTTTTATAGATTAAATTATTATCTCTCCATTTAAGTATTTATGAAAATTGGATAACTTCTATTATCCTTTTTGTTGATATGTTAATAAAAGATAGATGGAATGACCAATCATTCTATTTATAAATCTCATGATCTGATCATTCTTTAGTAATGATAAATTCACCTTCATTTCTTGTAATAAGAGATGATGTGTAAATTGATCGAGGAATAATGAAAGGATTCGATTGTGATTATGAAATTTAATGAAATCAAGTAATTATTTCTTCTCATGAAAATTATTCGACTCTGAGGAAAGGATATTTAAACCAAAAAAAATGTTATCCTAGTACCTTCATTTATAATCAATAAAATGGTCCCTTAAATCATCTTATATTTATGGCTTTATTATTGTTAACTTTCTCTTGGCTATGTTCTCTATCACTCTCCATCAGAACTTGATAGTTTTGTTTCTCTTCCATGTCCATATTTTCACTTTCCATCTATGTTCTACTATGTGGAAACCTAGTTATGAGTTACTTTGGGACACCATTATGTTTCTAACTTTATCTTTTTAAAAGTAAGTTTTAGTAGTCATTTTTACGATGTGGGTTCCTATGAAAGAAACGTTCAAGTATTATACATTTGACAACCCACATGAATTTAAAGGGTGAAATTCATTTTAAGCGGGTAGAATGTAACAACCAGAATTTTTTTTGGAAATTTATTTTTAAATAATCTGATTCTTTATTAGCTTTCATATCACACTACACCATTTTAATATATCACTACACATAACACCATATTGGCTATGTTATGAGAGACATTGAGTTTCTATAAAACATTATTTTAATATTGTAATTATTTAAACAAGAAAATTATAACTTGTCAGTTATAATGGAAGATATGAACAAGATTAAATAAATTATAAAATTATGGTTTATACATGAATAAATAATTTCTTGACCAATTAATAAATGGAAATGTTATTGTGAACAACTATTTAAATGTGCATAAGTGTGTTTTATACCAATAAATAAAAAAAATAACGCTTATTGGATTATATTAATGAAATATATATATATATATATATATATATTGAATATAATTTTTAGCATTTATATTATGTGTTTTATACACCTGATATAAGAATAAATCTAATTTTACGCAAAAAAGAAGTGTTTTTTTAAAAGGCAGTTTTTCCACCTTTTGATGGGGTACTTGTTAAAAATATAGTTTTTTACACATTCATATATTTTATTTAAAAAAATAAACTTCTTATTTGGAAGTGGGATATCAAAATTTACTTTGGGTGAACTTTTGGTATTTTTCTGAGAAGTTTCATGTTTTGATGAATAGTTAAAATAATGATTTTTACTGAAAACTGTATTTTATTTTAAATTATTTACAAGGTTAAGTTATTTTTTGGATTATTTTAAATTTTAATTAGTTCATTTTTTAAAAAAATAATAAAATTTTTGTTTTTGAAAATTATTTTACATGCAAATTTATTATAAAAATATTTTATATTTTAAAAGGCCATTTTTTTGAAAAACTGTTTTTCATAGCAGTTTAACGGTTTTATTTTAAATTAAATTCTAAAAATTTTGTTTTATTTATTTTGAAAAATGGATGAAGTATTTTTATTAATGAGTTCCAAATTTAGTGAATAGGTCCATATTATTTTTTTCCAATATGAATAGTATCCTTGGTAAAAAAATTACCATGGTAAAGGGTAAATTGAGTTACTTAGGATAAAAATAAAATTATAAATACTATAAAATGACTCTAACACATGAAAAAAATATATTGGATGAAGAAAAATAAACTCCTAACACATAAGGATCAAAAAAAAAATTAATTGGTACTTGTCCATGATAATGACTTATATAATATTTAAATCAAAGAATGTCACAAAATGTCATTTTTTTGTCTTTAATGTCCCTTATATATCCACATGGGGAAAAAGTTATGTTATGAATGAATACAATTGTTAATTTTTAACTTAATAAATTTATTTTCATTATATAAATATATTTTTAACTTTCTGGGTCACTTAGATAAAATTATGGTATTTATAATATTTTATTCATAAAAATATAAAGATATCACATTCATGTTTCAAATAGTATATCATTTTTATATAGGGTTACACAAAATATATATTTGACTATAAATATTTTTCTAAAATATAGAATATTTAACTTTGTCTTGGTATTTTATTTTCAATTTTTAGTGGAAAAATAAGTATATTAAATAACTATACAACACAGATGTAGTAATTATTTTATTAATGGAAATATCAAATAAATATTACTAAAAATTTTAAAATAAATATAATTTAAGATAATTAATGTGATAAAATGATTTTATATCTAACCTTGAACTATTAGGGATATAATAAAATATTTTTTTTATTTTGAAGTTAACTTTTTATGTTGATATTTTTAAAAATACAAGTAATGAATAGTGTCAAAATTAACACTAATGGTATTTTTTTCAAAATAATATTTTATTTAATTATTTAAAAATCATAAATGATCTATGAAAATATAAAAAAATATAAAATATGGTCTAAAATGTTATAAATTTTTTATTTATGATTTAATTTAAATTACATAAGTAAAATTTACAACCTTTTAATATTAAAAAAGTTGTTACCATAGTTAAAATTAAAATAGGTTAACAAAGGATTTATCAAAATTACAAGGTTTATAATAATACCAAAATTTGTTTAAAATATATTGGTTGATGATATTAAAAACTTATCCTATATTATATTCGAATACATGTACTTTGATGTATTTTAATTGATATTGAATTTATTATAAATTAATATTTCATGAAATTTGAAAAGTAACCCTCACCTTAATTATAAAAGGGAACCTCCTCCCTCACTTATTCACATCACATTGAGCCTTATAAACCAAAAAAAATATGAAAAATTCAATTATCCACTTCCTTATACACCTTTTAGTGGTTCTTTTATTCTCAAAATACAAACTCTAGAGTCCTTAATAGGAGATCTAAAGGAGTTGGTTCGAAGAAGAAATAATAGCTCTAACTGATCACTCTCTTTTTATAATATTATATAACCCATATAAATATATGATATATTTCCTAAAATAATAAATTAATCATCCTAAATATTCATACATTTTATTCTAATTATGAACACACCACTATACATCCCATTTCCTATTGAACAAGAAATGAAATTATTACTCGTGCGTACGTACGGTTTACCATCTCCACGTATTGATACAAATAATTTTCCATCACCATATTTTATGAGTGTGAATTATGATGGGTTTAATTTTTATATATGATATTTATGACATAATTATACTTCTGGAATAATAATATCATATTTACCTTTTTACCACCTAATCTTTTGGGAAATGATAATATTTCTCGTGCGTACGTATGGCTTACCATTTCTACATTGCAATGTGATTTTTTTCATCTATATTTCACATAAAAGGTAACAAGGATGAATTTTATGAATATATATTATATTTAAGATAAAAATTATTTTTTAATGATAATATATCATATACATTTCTTTCTGTTAATAAGAAAAGGAAATTAAAATAGTGGTCATGCATACATATGGCCTATCATCTCCATAAACGGTGTATTTATAATATATATTTGATGGATTATTATAAATACTTATATGTGGAATATATATTATATTTGTATTGTTTTTTTCATTCTGTATATGATTAAATCATGAAATACGTAAGGGGACCAAAAATATAACAAATAAAAACACATATGAAAAATAAAGCTGTTATTACCCGAAATATAACTTTAATATGGAATTATTAATAAGAAGGTGATATAAAGTAATATATAATATTATATATATGAATATTTTTTGTTTAATATATAATAAAATTATATTTATTATACATGAGGTTTTAATATATATGAAATAATTCAAGACTTAAGGTAAGATATTTTTTTGTCTCACTTTTATTTCTGTGGAGCACATGCCTTATACACTAATTGTTTATTTTTTGTTGTGTATATACTATACATGAATGTATTTTATTATTATTATACTGATAAATTAGGGGTATTTAAAAATCCAATTTATGTTCTCTTTTTCATGGGGTTTACCGAACAAATGTTACCAAATCAGTAAGGGAATTTTGTCTCAATTTTCCTTCTTTGAGACACATGTTTTTTTGAGAACCTATAATATTTTACGAGGTGTATATACATACCTTTGACATGTTGTATCATGAATATCCTTTATTTCATGATATTATAAGTTTTATGTAAATTTATTCTCTCTTCGTTCAAAAATCCATATTCCTTCAAAACAATGTTTTCTAAAAATGTTTTATAAGTTTTTTAAATTATTTTTTAATAATTTTTAAGGAAAAAGGATTTTAATGATATTTAAAATGATTTTCAAAGATTAATTTATAAGTTCTCAAGGATAATTTCAATGAAAACAATTGATAATTTTTTTATGATTTAAAAATCATTTTTCATAAAGGAAAGGATATTTTCCTCAATAATTATTTCAAGTAATCTTTCAAAATCATTTTCATTCTAAGAAAAAATTATTTTATATTACTTATGTTTTATTGGGGATATGATTAAATGATACCATTCTTATTACTTCTATGAATGTTTTATGTTTATAATGGATTTATACTTATGAATTTTGTTTCTTTTCCATGAATTATGTTATGATGTAATGTTTATGAAATCCATTTCATTTCATGGGTTCTCATATGATGAATGGTTTATGTTCTTGTGTAATACATATGTATGGTTTTAATTATGTGATGGGTGGTACCTATATCTCCCTTGTGATGGCCCAGTTTATCCCATGATCATGATATTGTCTGCTTTAGTCCTATCCCACATGGTTTTTCTTTCCCTAGGATTTAGCCCTTAGGCATCCCCCAAGAAAAGGCCTCATGATGGTAGAGGTATCCACCCCACCTTATAAAGGGGTGTTTCGTGAACCTCCTCCTTTGATGTGGGATTTCCATAATCCACCCCTTGTATGGGCCTAGTATCCTCGCTGGCACATCAAATGGACACTGCCTCTAATACCATTTGTGATGGCCGAGTCTAGCCCACAATCATGATATTATCCTCTTTGGGCCTAGCCTGTGTGGTTTTTCTTTCCATGGGCTCTGGACTATAGGAATACCCTATGAAAAAGGCATTATTATGGGAGAGGTATCCACACCACCTTATAAATGGGAGCCTTTTTATCCTCCTCCTTCAATGTGGGATTTCCATGATCACTTTTTAACATCCCATCCCATTTCACCTCTAAGATGGTGGTCATACCGGTGGGTCACATGACCTCAAGTGCATCTCCCTGAATACTAGAGGTTGTTAAATAGTAGTGAGGTACCAGGGTGTTTCTGTAGGGAGACTATGCTCTCATAGATTAGAGTATGCATAGAGATTAACAATTTATAGTAGATATAATAAGAATAACAAGAACAAATAGTAGAAAAAATAGTAATAAATAATTGACAAACATCAGAAGATAAATAATAACTATTTAATAAAAGTGTCCAATGCTAGTTTATACAATAGATGAATTCATTACATGGTAATGATACATAAATTAAAGTAATAAACAACACATAATTCTTTACAATACATTACAATAATAATAAAAACGAAATTAAAGACCCGCGGTGATCTCCATGAGCATCCTCAGATCCAGCTCAGTCATTTTCTCTTAACTCCTAGGTACAAGAAATACAAAAAACAACCTAGATACTACAAATATAATGTCTACTTAGGTACCAAGGGTACCTGAGTGGGGTGGGAGATATAAACCTCAGTAGACCGGCACCCCTGGTGTATATCCCAATCTAGACAATACAATATAAATTAATAAGTGATCCATGTAAAATAAATGCATAGGGATGAAAAATTAATAATAGTCACTTGGTTAGGGTTCCAAAATGGACACCCTTCTCAGTCATTTTCTCTTAACTCCTAGGTACAAGAAATATAAAAAACAACCTAGATCCTACAAATATAATGTCTACTCAGGTACCAAGGGTACCTGAGTGGGGTGTGAGATATAAACCTCAGTAGACCGGCACCCCTGGTGTATACCCCAATCTAGACAATACAATATAAATTAATAAGTGATCCATGTAAAATAAATGCATAGGGATGGAAAATTAATAATAGTCACTTGGTTAGGGTTCCAAAATGGACACCCTTCCCATAACACCTACTTCAACCTAAGACATAATATAGAAAGGAGGTACCTGTTCAAGAATAATATGTGTACTAGTTCCAAAAGTAACAAGGCAACTCAAAAAGGTACACCCCTAAGCTTGTGCTTAGTCTAGGGGTCTAATTACCATGTCATCAAATAAGTGTGATAATAAGAAAGAGAGAAAGTCACAAGTATGTGCTCTAATATAAATGGAAGAAACAAGTATATCATGAGAAATTAACCCCAAGAAATCATTCAATGTAATTCAAACAGATCTAGAGTTGGAGTTTGATCCCATCCCTGAGGTATCACTATGGTACATCCATTAAAAATATTAAATACCTCTAATCCCATCCAAGGAAATATTTTCAAAGGTCCAAGTTTCGCTCGTGGTATGAAAACTATGATTGTGTCTCTAATATTGAACATAAGGGACAAAGTATCTTATGAGGCTCAGTGTAGCCATCTTACCACTAGAACCTTCCTCAGTTTCCCCTTAGGGAATCAGTATCACCCAATAGTATAATAAAAATACTAGAGGAAGCCCTTTCATGGCAAGCCTAAAACATCAATTCCCCAGCGCATCATGGTATAACCACCCGAGTACAAGATTCCATCCATGAGTTCTTAATATGGAACTCATGTTCTCACCCAGCCCGTATCAACTGAACAATAGAAGAAAGGAAAATATAAATTCACATAAGTCATTACAAAATATAAGAAAAAATTGTGGCCTTACCACCCTTATAATCCATTGTAAATGAGTCATTACATTTAATATATAACACATAAGGTTGTACCTATTATTCAATTCAATATCCCTGATAAATTTCATTATAATCAAATCATTCAATTAATTTATAGAAAAGCATGTCATCGTGACTTTTCCATTTCATTTGTTACAATTTACCTGAACCATTCTCGTTCAATTATATTAAGAGGCCTGGTCATACCACCCTATTCAAATCATTTAATCAACTGGTTTAACAATTCAAGGTCAACACCAAGAACCATTCCTAAACATCACACCTTAGATGTTAACTCAAGGCATTGGCCAACTCAAAAGGCTTGCCTTTAATATAACTCACATGGGAAACAAGGTAATTTACTACTTGGTAATTCTAAATATAAGAGTAATTAACACCTAAAAGGAGTCTTAATTCATTTAACACTTATATACAAAGGAGAAACATCATTTTGGAATAACCCAAGAGGCTAAAATAAAAAACATGGCAAAACTAACATTGATATCAAGTGAAAAAGAATACCAATACAATAAGACAAGAAATTATGAAAGTATTTCATTACTTTTTAGCTTGAAGGTATCTCACCTCCATTTGATGAGTTTTATTAGAAAACATGAAATCATTTATCAATACTTCATTTATGCATATTTAAACATTTATTCTAGAATTAAACATTCATTCTAGAATTATAATTCATAAAGAAGAGGTCAAATACTAACCTACCATGTGTAAATAAATGGAATAAGAAACACCAATTCAATAATCACAACAAACATGATATAAATATCGATTCACCACTTTTTAGATTAAAGGAAGAGCACCTCAATAGATGAGTTTTATTATAAAACCATGACTTTGTTTACCAAAAAAACATTGAACAATATTAAACATTTATTCTGAATAGAATATCAACATCATTAATTAAATGAAATGAAAGTGAGAAAATAAGGAAATTAATTAATTAATGAACTTTTAAACTTAAGTGGTTATGGAAAGGGATCCTACCACAAAAGTGGAACTGAGCCAAACACTCGATGCTGAAAACTTTTATCAGTGACCACTTGAAATTACACGGTAAATTCCAACGCACTAAAAATTAAATTACGAGGGACTTTAGAACAATTAAATACCCTAAATGAGATGGTTTGAATCCAAGAAAGAAGAATAAAACCTCACCTTGGATGGAAGCAGAGGACCAAAATCATTGGAAGGTAGAGTAAAACACTCTGAACCACTTCGCCTTCGATGGCGGTTTTCGCAACATGAACGAACAATACCTGAGTGGCCATTAGCATACCCTAAAACTAAAAGAAAAATGAAAACCCAAATCAAACTCTAACCTAGGGTTTTGACCGAGGGGAAACCAAGCAATGGGGGACCTCAAACCAGACAGAAATAGATAAGAGAATGAAGATAAGGACTCACCATGATGAGCCAACCCTAATTCCTCAAGAGATCTAGATAAAACACCACAAGAGAAAGAGGTTGGAGGAGGGGGATTTTGAACTGCATGGTTTCATACAGGGTGTTCTTCCATGGGGCTCATTGTAAGTAGGATCAACCGAGGAGAAAGCTCATGCACCATAGTAGATGGTTTGGTAAAGGGGGTCTCACAAACTAGGTGGGTAAGGGGAGGGTGTGTCGGGAAATCTAGGAGGAAGGGGGAAAATGAAAAGAGTGTGGAGGGGAAAATGGAACTCCTCATGGATTAGTAAAAACCCTAAAAATTATAATAATAAACTTTATAATAATAATAATAACAACAACAACTACAATAATAACAATGTTGTTATTATTATTATCATTAAAATATTTCTCTATTATTTATTTTTATTTTTCATTTTTCTTATTTCTCTTTTCTTTTAATTTTATTTATTTCATTTTTATTTTAAATTTAAATTTAATTAATTTAAATTCTTTAAGAAAAACACATTATAGTTTCAAATCTCATAAAGAAAAAGTTCTAACGCTCAGTTTTAAAAATGGCCTACCTAGCTAATGGAAAATTTTAATTTCATTCACTTTTTAATCCAGTCAAAAACACAGGATGTTAAAACCTTCCCACCTTTGAACTTATCATCCTCTAGAAGCCTTCTGAAACAATGTAGATGTCACCCAGCCTATAGGGGTCATGAATCCTCGCACAAGCAGTCACATTGCTTCTCCAAATGGCCAATTAACCTTTAAGCGTTGATTATACCAGTGGCACATAATCCATTAAGATCTTATCCAATTCTAATTTTCCAATAGAAACACCGATATGACACTTAATTGAGCCCTTTTATCTAGAGAAGATCACGTCATCGTCTCATTAAACATCAGGTCAAAGGTACTTTCCACCTTAGTTTTTTTATGTTAAAAAGGGGGAAATAAAAAATATTCTGAGCCATGACACCTTCCATCATTGGAATTTCCTACCAAACATTCCCTTGAGTGTTCTGGCGATACTTCTCACGTGATTTCTAAAACGGATGAAATGGTTAATTACCCATTGACCTAAATCCCAAGTCGATCCATCTATTCATGAAAATCCATGGCCAAAACAAATTGCACTCATGTCACCTGATGATGTGCTAGAAAAGGTCCTTCACTTACTGATTCATTGAAAAATAGATATAACTAGTCGAGCCACTTCATTCGACCATTCAAAAATACACTTATCTTAGATGGTCATAATTTTATGAACTAAACTGTGATGCCTTCTTCTAAGGTATCTCTCATTCACCACAAACACATCCACTGAAGTATATACCTAACTTATGATGACATTACTTTATTTAAGCATCATTGGGTCTAAAAAAAGTATGGGATAACCTCAGGTCAGTAAAACATGAGTATAAGTAACTAACATGTGGTAGTAAATACACCATTTTTATGAGTGAGATGTTGGTAGAAATCTAAGACATCTACAACAGACCATTTACTGAGCCCAGAGCAGTATTGGCCTAGCAGTCAAGTAAAAATAAATGACCGGTTTACAAGAGTTTTTCTAAGGAATTTCTACATGAGAATCCAAGTATTACTGCCTAGATGGCCCTAAGGCCTTCATTTTTATTGATTTTTGATAATCCCCCTTTCAAGGGATGAGGGGGAACCCTTACAAGGTCCATAGGCTTAGAGATTACATGGCTCGTAGGCTTAAGAGATTAAATGACCCAAAGGTCTAAGGGAAATCAACTAAACTATCTAAAAGGAACTGCCCCTCCCCAGCATATGAATCCTGATATTAGCTCTCCACCTTTGAATGATCGTCTGGCTAGGCTTCTCATGCAAGCACATACTGGTACCGATGGCATAGCCATACCCTCTCATTCTGACAATCCATTTGGATCTGCTCTGGTGAGTGCACCTACTCTGAATCCTCTTCTGGGGATGCTCCTTTTTTGTAGTGTGTCTGGGGCCTGCATTCATGTGGCCTGAAGGCCTTGGGGTGTCCCTAAGGCCTTAAGGTGGCCCGAAGGCCTTGAGAATCAACTAGCCTGAAAGCCTTGCAGGACCCGAGGACCAAACCGATGGCCCGAAGGCCCAGATGGATGAATAGTTCCGGCTACTACAGTACCAAACAGTGCCTGATACAGTACCTGCTATGGTGCTGATACAGTAACCCAGAAATATGCCTCCAGTCGGATTTGATCTCGGCTCTCTTGGATACACCTTACGAGTCCTCACCAACTGGGCTGAGGCTCTTGTGTGAATCCAAGTGTTACTCAAGACTAACTAAGCTTCAATAATAACCATTAATTTAGCATGAAACACATAAATAATCAATTAAACAATCTGAATGAATTTAAAAACATTAGTGTGGCGTAATACTGATTCTCTCTTAGTATACCTTGATGATGTTGAGATAAGGGACAAGCTTGTCGCTAAGTAGGATACACTAAGAGGATTCAAACATATTCCAATCAAACAGACCCAAGTGCTGGAAATAAGAATAGTCAAACCACAACTGGTCGACTTCAAAGAAGAAAATTAGCTTCACCTGTTGATGCACCATCATTAACCAATCATCAATCCTTTTCCACCTAAGTAATATCGTGATTGATCAATCTTAACCACCTTAGTCCACCCACAACCAATGGTGTTACTCAAAGGTTGCAAACATCACAAACCACACTAACATTGTGTTGTTGAGAAAGCACCAACATAATTTAAAGTTCCAAAGCCTCATGATATTTAAGTCAGCCTGACCATTCTCTAATGGTCCTCTTTGGTTTTGCTCCTTCTACCTAGAAGGACACTTCTTTAACAAAACCGACATGACACTCCCCACCTTAGGAGTGTCCTAATCATCAAAAAAAGAGATATACTAGCCACTAAAAAGTTCATATGGTCAGAAATGTCATAAATTCAAATGTTTAAACAATTGGCATAAAGACCAAAACCAAACCGACTGGTGTTTTAACACACCCGAGTCTTTGGAAGTCATCTCAATAATTGGTTTAAACTTTATTATTTTAACACATAAATCACTCTACTAAAGAGGTGACCCGAGACATATTTTAAAGCACAAGGATTAATGATTACAATGAACTCATCCAGTTTGTTACAACATTAAGCACTTGACGAGCACCATATACATGAATTCATTCTACCCCAAGGTGATATAGAAGAAAGATGACTTTTAACTCAGATGACGATGTACTGAGTCGTCCATCACTATAGAGAAGATATGGTTGAATGACCTATAAAGTAGTTTACCATGCCTAATGAAAGTCTAACCTACTGAAAATGATCATTACCCGATGATCAAGTTCAAAACAAAAGTCAAGGATACCATGACTACCCATCCAAACAAGGTGGAATTTAGAGAGTAAAAGTACTACTAGGTAAAACAGCACACAAACAACACTAAAAGGAAGAAAAACCCACATCATTATCAATGGTTTTAAGTTCTAAGGGTAAGACCTACCATGGGATACACCCTTATGAAGAACAAGCATCTACCCTAACAGTGGTTCATGCTAAAAGAAGTCACTAAGCTCAAAAGCCAATCATTTAAGCCATTTTTAAAAGGAGAACCTATAGAAAACACTTGTGCTTTTATTCCAAGGAAACTCAAAAAGGATTTATCTACCCTTACATGAGGGTATAAAATAGAAAATTCCACTACAGGTTCCATTTCTAATCCCTTTACATTTAAAACCATTTCATAATATAGCAGGCTAGTCTAGTCATATGGGTGTCCATCTACAAATCCATAAAGTTCCCATACACTTTACAGGTGTCATTTGGATCCCATTTAATTGAAATCAATAAATTTTATAAAAATAAACTAATTTCATATTAAACAATCTAGCCTGTCATTACAAGCATCTAACAGAGAGAAACATGTTTTAATCACATATGCATGACATTTTAATCATAGAGACATACTAATAAGCATAGAGGCGTGATACAAGGAAAATATTCTAGTAAATAGGTATCATGGAAATATGCTATCATTATAAATATATCATTAAAACATGGTATCTAAACAGGCATTCTAAATAAATACAAAACATGGAATGGCATTCAAGGCACTAAATCATATCAGTAGGCAAACTAAAATGCAACTACATGGCATGGAACTATACATGGAATGTGAATTTCTATGTGCCTAATATGATGCATGATATATTTCATGCTTTCCTTAACAGTCCAAGGGTAAAATACCATAAACTCCATAAATCCATAAGTAGTATAAATTACACCAATCACTTAAGGTGAAATCATATAAACCCTAATATCAAAAAGTATGAACATCAATTCCTATCCCTGGCCACTTGGTCATTTCTCGTACATGGGGTTATTAGTCCCAGGCTCATCTCTTAACCAAGCATTGAAACATTCCTATTCATTTATATCTCTACCCAAAAAGGTAAGATGAAGGGAAAAAAGTAACCTCCTTTGATACCACTTTGTAACATCCCGACTCGAATCACCTCTAAGACGGTGGTCGAACTGGTGGATCACATAACCTTAAGTGCATCTCCCCGAACACCATAGACTTCCAACTACAAATGAGGGACTATGTTGTGTTTGTGGGGAGACTATGACCTCATATATTAGATTATACATAGTGATTAACAATATATAATAGATAGTGTAATAATAATAAGAAAATACATCAGTAGAAACAGTAATAAATAATTGAAAAATAACTGAAGATAAATAATACCTATTTAATAAAAGTGGTCAATGCTGGTTTATACAATAGATGAATTCATAGCATGGTAATGATACATAACTGAAAGCAGTAAACAATAAATCATGATTTACAATATAGTAAAATAATAATAAAAAATATAGTAATTCCCCATGACAATCTCCATGAGCATCTAGAGCTCTTGCTTGGTCCTTTTATCCTAACTCTCAGGTATAGCTAATATAGAAAACAACCTAGATACTACAAATATAAGGTCTACTTGGGTACCAAGGGTACCCGAGTAGGGTGTGAGATATAAATATCAGTAGTCTGGCACCCATGGTGTATATCCCAATCCAAAAAATGTAATATAAATTAAGAAGTGTGTCATGTAAAATAAATTCATAGGGATAAAAAATTAATAATAGCCACTTTTTTGGGTTCCTATATGGAAACCCTTCCCATACCACCTACTTTAGACTAAGCCAGAATATAGAAAGTAGGTACCTATGCAAACATAATATGTGTACCAGTGCCACAAGTAACAAGGCAACTCAAAAAGGTGTACCCCCAATCTTGTGATTAGGCTTGGGGTCGAATTCCCATGTCATCACATAAGTATTCTAATAAGAAAGAGATAAATTCACAAGTATGTGCTCTAATATAAATGGAATAAACAAGTCTATCACTAGAAATTAACCCTAATTAATCATTCAATGAAATTAAAATGGATCTAGAGTTGTATTTTGAGCTTGTCCCTAAGGTATCACTACGGTACATCCATTCAAAATATCAAATGTCATTGATCCCATCCAAATAAATCTTTTTAAAGGTCCAAGTATCGATCATGGTATGGAAACTATGAGTCCATATCTGGTATCTCACTTAAGAGAATGAGTATCTTATGAGGATTGGTATAGCCATATTTCCAAAAAAACCATCCTCGGATTCCCCTTAGGGAACCGGTATCACCCAAAAATATAATAAAAATCCTGGACTAAGCCCTCTCCTAGCGATCCTAAAACATCACTTCCCCAACACGTTGTGGTATAACCAACTAAGAACGGGAGTCCATCCATGAGTCCTTAGTATGGAACTCGTGTTCTCAACAAGATAGTATCAAGTGAACCATACAAGCAAGGCACATATAAATTAACATAAGTCATTGCAAAAAAAAGGGTGTGGCCTTATCACCCTTATAACCCATTGTAAATGAGTCATTACATTTAATATATAACGCATAAGTAATTACCTCTTATGAAATTTAAAATCCATGATCAATTCCATTACAACCAAAGCATTCAATTCATTTAAGGAAAATCATGTCATCATGACCCTTCCACTCCTTTTGTTACAAGTTACCTTAATTGTTCCTATTCAATTATATTAAGAGGTATGGTCATAACACCCTATTCAAATCATTTAATCAACTAGTTTAACAAGTCATGGTCAAACCCAATAACCATTCCAAAAAATCTCACCTCAGATGGTAACTCAAGGCATTGGCCAACTTAGAAGGCCTGCCTTTAATTTAATACATGAGGGAAACAAGGTAATTTCCTACAAGGAAATTCTAACTATAAGAAGACTTGATAGATAAAAGGAGTATAGATTCATTTAACACTTATATACAAAAGTGAAAAATCATTTTGGAATAACCCAAGAGGCTAAAATGAAAAACATACCCTAACTAACATTGTCATCAAGTGCAGAAGAATACCAATACAATAAGACAAGAAAGTATGGAAGTCTATCATTAATTTTTAGTTTGAATTCGTCTCACCTCTATTGTAGGAGCTTTATTAGAAAACATGACATCAATTATAAACACTCCATTTCTATATATTTAAACATTTATTCTATAATTAAACATTTATTCTAGAATTATAATTCATATCATAGAGGTAAAATAATAACATGCTATGTGAAAATAAATTCAAGAAGAAACACTAATGAAATAAGCACAACAAACATGATATAAATATCTATTCACTGCTTTTTAGATTTAAGTCAGTGCACCTCAATAGTGGGGTTTTATTATAAAACCATGACTTTGTTTACCAAAAAAATGATTTAACAAGATTAAAATTTTATTTTAAATATAATATCAACATCATTAGTTAAATTAAATGAAATTTATAAAGGAAGGAAATTAATTAATTACTTCACTTTTAAACTTAAGGGGTTATGGAGAAGGGTCCTACCTCAAAAGCGGAACCAAGAGGAACACTCGGTGCTTGACACTTTTATTGGCGACCAACCGAAATCACACAGTAAAGTCCAATGCTCTACAAATTAAATTACTAGGGACCTTAAAAAAATTAAAGGACCTAAATTAGATGCTTAAAATCTAAGAAACAATAATAAAACCTCACCTTAAATTGTGGTGGCTGTCACAACCCGTCCTCGGGGCCCGTTCTGTGACTACCCCAAGCCCGCCTTCCATAGGCCAGGGGCTGGCGACTAGCACCAAAGGCGTAAATCCCTAAGTTGGGAAGGAATTGCCTTTATAAAAGTAAAAAACACAGCAGAGTACGTGATAGGAAGTAAACACTGAGTAAAACTGAATACAAAAGAGTGTGCTAGAAAGTAAATGGGCCAGTATACAAACCCAACTGAACAACAAGTACAAGTAAAAAGGGACAAACAACTGAAAGTAAAGAGAAGCTCCTGGATCATCCTCTGGGGTTCCTACCTGAAGGGTAGGTACAGATGGCCACCTCAGCACTCATGTTCGTTAGTCTCCTCCGTGTGCCGACTCGTCACAAGGTCCAACTCTGGGTACCGTCCAGTTGTGGTGCTCTCGGCCTCCGTCAGCGATGTCCGTCGTCTGCATCCCACACAACGAGATGCGGGCATAGCCCGTGTACGGGTGAGTATAACGATACTCAGTAGGGACCCCGAGACCCTCAAGGTCTCACAATATCCACTAAGGATAAACAAAATAAGAAAGATACAATCATGAAGTATCAACCAACCCTACTTAGGTATATTCTCATACATATACCTAAGTTACCAATCTCAGTCCGGATCCAACTCTCGAGACCAAGTACAAATCAATTCTATAAAGGAAGTAAAGTCAATCACCAAGATGATAATGGTTGAAATACATGACTCAGATCACACAGGTATACATCTTTTATATAGAGATAGAGATGATCAGATGCAGTCACTGATTCATCTAAGTTGTCTGACCCACACAGGATATAGGACTAGCTAAGCTATCGAACCCACACAGGATACAGGACCAGCTACTCTGTCGGACCCGCACAGGATACAAGAACAGAAGTCAGAACTGTCGAAACCACATAGGATTCCGGTACAGTAGTTATCGCTGTCGAACCCACGTAGGATTCTGGTACAATAGTCATCGCATTCGAACCCACGGAGGATTCTGTCATCTCAGTTGCAGCCAGCTCTAGGGTTTTCTCACACAGCACGCTCAATTCTGAGAGGGTCCACTCCTCGATCCAAGTATTTATACATCAACAAAGTTCTGAGTTGATGTATCTCGTAGTTATGTCTCATCAAAAGGAACCCAACATGAGATACGGCGCGTCAATCAGACGCCCAGTCTGTGAGTTATTAGCATTTCCGTTTCAGGGGTCCGGTTGGATTTACGCTCATTCCAAACCTGGCCATTTTCCAAAGTTGTCCAAAACTCACTTAAAGTATAGCAAAAGGAATGACTCGTCACGAGGGTCCCAATGCAGTAGATGGTGCATCGTTCGGACGTGCGGTCTTGAAGATATTTTCAATTTAGCGAAGTCGGGCCCGGCCCGTCAAGCCCAGTGGGCTAGCGGGTCGGCCCGATCCGGCTCGACGGGTCTGACCTGGCTGGGGGGTCGGCCCATCCCGGTTTGGTGGGTCTAACCCAGTTGGGGGGTCGGCCCGGCCCGGTGGGGCACGGCCCGGTGGCACCGAGCGGCACCGCCCCTCTCCTACCCGGCCATCCGTACCTGTCTGATTCTGTCTGGCACACGCGGCCATCTCAGTGGGCCACGATTCTCCTTCGCATGGCACCTTTGGGCACCGCGGTCCACCTGCCCGGCTGGCAAATGGCCGGCCGGTTCGCCCGGTAGAGCGGCCCATGGAAGCGGGTCACGGCGCCTGTGGGCGCCGTGATTCTCCAGCCCGGCCGGCCGTAGCCGGCTGGTTCTTCCAACCCGGCTGGCTTGAGGTCGGCTGGTTCTTATCTGGATGAGGGGCCCATAGATGTGGGTCGTGGTCCTTCTCCACGCGACTCCTTCAGGCACCGCGGTCTTCCAGCGGGCCGATCGGTCGTCCCACTGCCCGGCTCCACGACGGCCGGCTCAACCGGTCACCTCCGCACCTTCACCACGGCGTGATGGCGTCGCGGACCTGCTGCCCTTTGCGCGGCACGATGGTGTCGCGCCACCTCCACCTCCGATGTTAACCAAAATAAACCAACGGAGGTACGTCGGGCCGTGTTTGTTCGGGCCGCACCCTCCGTGTTAAATGATAACAATTGGCCACCTTCGATCAAGGTAAACATCGAAGAGAGTGGATATAATTTAAAGTAATAAAATCCACCTACCTTGATTTGAAGTTCATTCGTTGATGATGGCGTCGATCCATTGTCATCGGGGTGCGTCTGAGGAGGAAGCGTCATTGTCGGCAATGTTCTTCGCGGACAGCGTCTATTTCTTTAACGCTGATGGAGGTCGTTGGAGGAGTTCTTCGTGTTCTTCATGGGAAGAATTTTTTCATCCAATTCTACAAAGCTTCCCCAAGGTATAATTACCAACCCACGTAAAATAATAGGCTCCCTATTATTTTAATGTTGGCATATAATTCAAATAAAATCAAACACTCAAATTAATTAATGAAGACATTAATTAATTGTGTTGGCACAATTAAGGGGAGGGAGATGGAGAGTTCACCCAATTAATTGAAGAGTGGTGGCTTCATTATGAGGGAAGGTGGAAGGTGGAGGGTTTAACCCACATAAATGGGGGGTTATAAGGGTTTCAAGGGGGGTTGAGGAGTTGATGATCGTGTGGGACCCACCACATAATATCCTCCCATGCGAGGTTATGTGGGGGTGGTCCCCACCTCCAACTTCCCTTTTGAGAAAATAACCACCTAAATAAAAATAAGCCTCCACTTATTTTTATTTTACTTTTTTTTATGAAACCCAGAAAAATAACTTTCAAACATGCTAAAACGCATCTGCGGTAAAGGTCTCCTTAAGAAAATACTGGCATTGCAAGTTCAACGGTGCCCTTGGATTTCAATTCTGAGCACCGGTTCAAAAGATATAAAAACCCGCACGTATATTTACTGAACGTACCCGAACAAAACTTCATAAATTGATTTCGGGCACACCGGGCCTCGGAATCAGGCGCTGTCAGAACCTGCGGACTTGTAAAATTACCATGTATTTAAGAAAAAAAATTCACAAGATTTTCGGGTCTTTACAGTGGAATCTAGATATCATTGGCAGGCAGACCGAAACACTCTGAACCACTTCGCCTTTAGGGGCGGTTTCCACAATAGGAATGAACAAGACCTGAGAGGCTATTCACATACCCTAAAACCAGAAGAAACATGAAAAAACAAATAAAACCCTAACCTATGTTTTCATTCAAGTGGAAACCGAGAAACATGAGACCTCAAACTAGCCGAAATGGAGAGGAGATGGAAGAGAAGGACTCGCCTTAACGAGCTGAACCTGATTCCTCAAGAGATCTGAAGAAAATGCTACAAAATAAGTATGTCATAGGAAGGGTCTCACGTGTTTTGGGGTTTCATCCAAGGGGGTGCATCGCACCTTAGGGGGGTTTAGCCTGGGGGATCGTTGTAGGTAGCATCGGGCGAGGAGGGAGCTCGCGTTCCATGGGAGAGGGTTCGGCTGAGGGGGTCATGCAAACCATGTGGGTAAGGATATGGGGTATCATGTGTTCTAGGAGGAAGGGGGAGAAATAAAAGAGCATGGATTGGGAAAAGGGAACCCCTCATGGGTTAGTAAAAACCCTAAAAATTATAATAATAAATTTTATAATAATAATATTATTATTATTATTATTATTATTATCATCATTAAAATATTTATTTTTATTTATTTTTATTTTTTATTTTTAATATTTTTATTTTCTTTTAATTTCATTTAATTCATTTTCATTTTAAATTTTAATTTAATTAATTTAACTTCTTTAAGAAAAACACATTGCAGTGTCAACTCATGGAAATAAAATTTTCTGAAGCTTGGTTTTAAAAATAGATTTCCCAACTAAAAGAAAAATTTAATATCCTTCACTTTTTTGTCTGGTTAAAAACATAGGATGTTATATCCCTCCAATTCATTGGGTAAATATTTATATCTTATGAGATATACATAACTGAAATGGGATATAAACTCAGTTCAGTAACACAAGACTAGAATAGGAGTAAAGTTGGTTCAGTAATACCAGACTGGAATGGGAGTAAACTCAGTCTAGTAATACAAGGATGGAATGGGAACTAAACCTGGTTTAGTAAAGGACTTTTTCCACTATTATAGTCATGGAAATTATCCTTGATGAATATAGAAATTATTTTCTATGCTTATGTGTATGACACAATTCAATGTCTTACGCTCTAATAGAATATTGTCTTTAATTATTTATAAACTTATATGATTTATTCCATGACATGATATCATGATCTTTGATATACATGATATGATTTTCAAATGTTTTATTTATATACTTATGCTTTATGATTATATTATGATTGATATCTCTTTTGTTTACCATTACTGAGAATCTGAGATCACCATTTTCATATATTTATTTTCCTCATGTTATAAATAAAGATTTTAGGTATCAATACTAAAGGGGATTATATTTGTGGTAAAAATTAAAGATCTTTTACCAGACTAGATGTTTGAGTTCCATGTTTCCAAAGGCACTAAACTAATACGGTCATTAGGTGTGTGTTTGTGTGATTTATTAAGTATTCTGCAAAAAAAGATGTAATTTTTATGTACTTTACTCCTATTTTTTATAGGTATGAATTTTTTATATTAAATTTTTTGGATCCTATGAATTTGACCCTCTTAATACTGATCAGACTCAATTTCAAGAGGTAGTGGGAATTTTTTGTCACTCAATTGAAAAAAAATAAAGGATAATGAATTAGAATGACAATGATCTTTTGAAGGAGGAACAATGTTGGACCAAGTATCCAAAGAATGTGGGTATTCTTCCGCACCAATATATATATATACACACACCCAACAATCCCATCCTATATCCACTAACATGAGTATTCTGAACCCATTAATCCTTGTATACGCATTTTTTATTCCCAAATACAATACCATTCATGCACCTCCTTATTTTCCAAACCTATTCACCCAAATCTATATATATTCCTTTAAATAGACTCTAATGGGTTCTCGTTAAAACAAATTTAGAGAATATGTGGATACACTAAGATCTCCCTTCACCCATATCTTATATTCTCCTCTATGTATCATTTTGTACCTAAACATAAGAGAATGAATTATCCAATGAGAGTGATCATGCCACCCAATGTTCCAAAATGATATGAAAACCATGATGAAGGAAATTTTTTCCTAGTTTTGTGAAGCTAGTGAGTTATACCTTCATTGAGAACAATATTTGGGTGTTATTCACCTAAAAGAATTTTATGATACCCCCACTTAAAAGAATGAAGATTCTCCCAAAGTTATTTATTTTAATCACTGAGAAAATCTAACTCTCTATCAACCCTTATATTGGGAGAAAAATACTATCTCTATAGCCTTTTATTGATTGAAGAAGACTCTCTTCATTTACTTATATTTAGTGAAGTGGATACTCAAACTAGACTCACATTTAGTGAAGCTATCCATTTTCTTGACCAAAAATTGGTTAATACTAACCCATTACCATTCCCATATTTGGGTGAGATAGGGGAACCCATATGAACCCCCATTTGAGTGAACTAGAGTATTATATCATCCCTCAATTTGGGGAACTAAATCATTGTCCATGAATTCACTAGGATGAATTCATACATAATCCCTTAATAAGTAGAAATATAATTGGAAATATCACACTATGAAGATTCTACATTTATGCCTACACTTTTCCAAAACTCCTTCCATTGTTACTATATTAGGATATCATATACACCTCATGTTCAAAGATATAGAATCCATTCACGTAAGTCTCTTAAATGGGATATTGGTAATGAAGGCATCCTATAAGTCCACTAAATGTCCATGGTCATGGTATGTACACCATTATTCACCCCTTTCATTCATGTATTCTCTTGATAAAAATACACTCTGATCCATCCTCCTCAACAAAGAGGAACTTCATGTGATTTGAAATCATCTATCCCCATGATAACAAGGGACCTCATCATTGGGTTTTTTGTAAATCCATTCATGGATCCTACACTATAACTCATCTAATTCAAGTTGAATCCCAATTATCTTGAGCACTCATAGGATGTCCAGGTCCACCCAAATATTTGTGAACCTAAGGAATTCATTTTATGTGTATGTCCAAACATTAGACTCAATTATGGATTTCATCTCTACTAAGCACTCCATAAAATTAAAAAAATTAAGTCCCAATATATAGTCCCCAATTTATCATCAATGATCTTTATCGTCTATGAAAAACTTCATTCAAATGGAAATATTACCAAATAATCATGCATATAATTCCATCCCCTTGTGTATTCCCCACTCAATCCTCTGTTGATGCACCTTTCATGACATTGATTTACCCAATGCATGATGTTAAACTATGGGGAAAATATCCTAGTCACATGACATAAAATTACACAACAACATACTTATTGAATAATCTTAAATATCATGGTGCATTCTTATGACATGACCATAAAACTTTTTAAAATAAACTAATTTAGATTTGAATCTAGTTAAACTGGATATGTAAGACACATCCCAATGGTTCAAACCCATCAATATATGTTTTCCATGCCCACCATAATAGTTCTATATCCCCCATGAATCTATTTAAATCTTTCTTTGTTGGGCCACAATACCTATGTGTTTTTATGTCCCCTCATTGGACCTCCCAACCATTGAACTTATGCCCCTTTTTCTAGAGATCCATAATTTTTTTCGGGAATTTCCATAAAATTCCCATATGGGCAAAAATTCCCTATGATATCATGTAATATTCAAGGGTCCATAATCCTAATGAGTTTGTATCCTACTCATCGAACCATTTCCCCATAGTAAATTTCCATCCTTAATGGGCCATATTCCCAAAGAGGATCACCGAAAAGGGCTTATAATGTGTTTGTTCCACATAAACCATCAATTGAAATCATTCTCCGAGAATTCCACTCTACATGAAATTAAATTACTATAATTGTTATATGTTATAAAAACATAAAAGGTATGATGTGTCCTATTATGTAGAACTTAACTATGTGGGTTTAAATTATTTTTATAAGGATAAGTAGGTATCCATTCCCATGGGTGTAATTCAAACACCATAAAAACAAACTACCTCCTTGGATAGGGATAAAATCTAATGCATTGATTTATATAACCTTAAATAATATCACACAAAAACACAATAACATTACTTATTAATAAAGAAATGAGACATATGGTCTAATACATATAGATGGTTGACTGCGTTGTCATGACACGTCAAATTGATTATATTTTTAAGGTTTATTTATAGTCTAGGGAAGACCCTAGGTCGTCTCTCAAGGAGCGTTGGTAGGTTTAGAGTGTGTATTTTTAATAAAAATGACTAAGAGAGGGGGTGGTTTTGAAAACAGTTTAAAACAATGACTTAGTTGAAATAGCTTAAAAGATGAGTGACCAAGTGGATTTTGAGAAATATGAGATAAAAGGGTTGATGTGATTTAACTACACACATATCAAGTTCATTTTTCATATAGATTCATCTTGGGTTTAGAGTAATTCTTTGGTTGGAGTTAATTGGAATCCCGATTAATTCCTAAGCTTTTATTTCAATGCTTTAAGGAAAAACCTTGACGTAACAATTGTATTGTAAAGGTCCAGTACTTATGCATGGAATAAGAGCTTCCAAATCATATTAAAATCTCAATAAGGTGGGTATGAAAAGGATTCTTGTGATGTCCAATCGGAACAACACAAGTCGCGCACTCAAAACCTCACACCGATCGGTTAGAAATTAAGATCATAACACTCACATGCATCAAATCAAGCATTAAAATCTGAAATAAAATAAGATACATGGAATGAAATGTTTAAACACCCAAATTAATCCAAACCATTAGCTAATGTATGCATCGGAACTCCCTTGACATGTGTGTAGCTCCCTCACAACGAACACCCAACTTTTAGCTCGACATCGGGAGGAGGAAGCTTGGGTGGAACTCCTTCTTCATCCTTGATTCCCATAAGAGGATAGGGGCCTCCAAAACCTCCAATGTGATTAAGAGAATCCTCTAGGACTCCAAATTTTCAGCACTTCACTCCTTGTCCGAACTTTCAAATGAGGTTCCCTTGGTGCCCTTTTATAGGAAAATTGGAAGGTGGTTTTAGGCACAGAGATTTCATCAATCCAATTGCACGATGCGTTTTGGCCTTCATAAAGTATTATATCGCTTTGGAGAAAATAGAAAAGTTGTATCCCTACCTCTTTACTGTCTCCAACGAAAGTTTGGTAGAATTTGGACAAATAAAACTCAAGATATTGATAAAATACAGAACACCGCATTTGACTTGGTCCAAATTCGGTGGCTTGGACAGATCAGTTCGGATGGGCCCCATAGAGGTAGAATAAGGATTTGGTTCCTTAATATGAAATGTATAATATTAAAATTTGGACAGTCTCACAAAATTTCAGCCCATTTGGATGCACGGATTTCGCTTACTATTCAAAACAGTGGACAGATGTCCATGGATCCATGCAATTTTGGCCCATTTTTCTTCCACTTCATCAAGGGCCCTCCAAATCACCTCCACCTACATTGAAACAATAAAAACAAGTAACATTGCCCATTATAATATTGATTAACATTAATTTATTGATTCAAACATAAAGTGAAATTTATTATTATATTTGGAATATTCATTACAAAACTAGTTTAAAACTGCGGTGTAAGGTTGTAATAAAACAGTGAATCATGGTACGATCACACCCCCACACCTAAACATTTGCACTCCTGGGAAAAGTAACATATCCAAATACAATGATGCATATATATATATATATATATTTCCAACATCCTGAAGATTTATCATTTGAGGAAATTTTATTTAAAGTAAAGTGATCAATGCACGAACCACACCAAGGAGTTCTTCTTAGTGAAAATAGAAAAAGATGTCTCATAAATCATATCATAGCGAAATTCAAAAAGATTCATGATACCCCATTGAGAAAGGAATTCAGAAGTAAACCATGACACTAACTCTCCATGTGTGTGTGTGGAAACCATTCCATGCTATTCTTTCCACTTGCTATCCAATAAATATATGTTATTTTAACATTTTTCAGCTTAAATGATTTTGTCACCGAACATGTCCTACATCCTTTACAATCGTATTTTAAGACCCACTCATTTAATCATTCCCATAAGTCAAAACATAAGCTCCCGACCTAGATATCCCCATATGTTACACATTTCATCACTCCCCTCATTTATTTTATTTTTTTTTTGAAGTTGCAATTGGAACAAATCTCACACTCATCTCTCAACCCTTGTTTGATCTCCTCATGACACTAATTGAAATAGTTATAATAAGATCAAAGGTTGAGGAGGAGTGGTTTTTGACCTGCCCAAGACACAATAAATTTTTTTTTTTTGAGGGCGTACAACAGTCAGACATTAGGTACACACGCATAGGTCAATCTGGTATAATAATGAAACAGATCAGATAAGGAACGAACGTATGGAAATATCATTTAAAGATGAAAAACATTAACCCAGCATATATTTACCTTATATTAAGTAAGAAATAATCACACTTTTTAGTTTGGTGCAAAAATTTGTGGAGATATTAGTGACATAGTTTTCCCAAAAACTACTCACACAATGGGCATCAATCATCTCAAGGGTTTCACATAGATACGACCATTTATATCATTGACAGAAAACCAATTCACTAAAAATCACTCCCTGATGTTAAATTCATACAAATACTCTTTTTATCCTTCGTTGTGCTATTTTTACTTTCCCCACATTATGGTCGCCAAATCATGTAACTTCGAAATTGTTGATGGGGAAAAATAAAAATACCATAAAGAAGGCCAAAAAGAGAAAACAAAAGGAGAAAACGATGAAAATTCCTAACTATCCCAGGAATGTATCCACCCCCCCCCCCACACCTAGAGAATGCATTGTCCTCACTGTAATAAAAGAGACATTGGGAAGGAAGGATAAAACCTGGTGAGTGTTATTCATAGACCGCTTCTTGAACATGGAGTTACTCCATTGGGGACTCTGAAATGGCTTTATGGAAGTGCTTCAGCCACTGCCCATTGACAATGAAGGTTTGCTGGGTGTCTTCATTTTGAACCTGGACAACACCAAATGGAGAGACATTAGTAACAATGTAAGGTCCAAACCAACGGGAACGAAGCTTACCAGGGTGCAACTTTATCCTTGCATTGTAGAGGAGTACCTTCTTCCCGATGTGGAATTGACGATGAAGGATGAGACTGTCGTGGGCATCCTTGGTTAGCTCCTTATAAATTCGGGAGTTCTCATATGAATCTCTTTTCATTTCCTCCAACTCCGGAATTTGCAACTTCCTTTGAATACCTACACCAGAAAGATTAGAATTGCATTGTTTAATAGCCCAGTAGGCCCGGTGCTCTACCTCAACAGGGAGGTGACAACTCTTCCCAAAAACTAGTCGATATGGTGACATGCCAATTGGAGTTTTGAATGCAGTATGGTAATACCATAATGAATCATCGAGTCTAAGACTCCAGTATTTTCTGTTTGGCTGAACCGTTTTCTCAAGAATCTGTTTTACCTCTCTATTTGATACTTCGGATTGACCATTTGTTTGTGGGTGAAAAGCAGTAGACACTCGATGCCCAACCCCATACCTGCACAAATGAGATTGCATTGTGCGGTTGCAGAAATGAGAATCCTGATCACTGATGATAAACCTAGGTAATCCAAACCTACAGAATATTTGGGTACTCAAAAATTCCACAACTGTCTTGGAATCATCTATCCTCGTGGCTTGTGCCTCTACCCACTTTGAAACATAATCCACTACCAGAAGAATGTAAAGGTTCCCAAATGAATTGGGGAATGGTCCCATAAATTCAATGCCCCAAACATCAAAAATGTCATGGAAGAGTAAGGTTTGTTGGGGAATCTCATTTCTTTTAGAGACATTCCCTATTCTTTGACAGTGAGGACAAGATTTACAATATTCGTGGGCATCCCAAAACAATGTGGGCCAAAAGAGACCAGAATCTAAGACCTTGCGAGCAGTCCATTGGGGACCAAAGTGGCCCCCACAATCAAGTGTGTGGCAGAACCTAAGGACAGACTGAAACTCACTATCGGGAACACAACGCCTAATAACTTGATCACTACATGTGCGCCAGAGGTAGGGGTCATCCCAAATGTACCAACGAGACTCATGTTTTAGACGGTCGGCCTGGTTTTTGGTGAAATCAGCAGGAATTCAAGATGCTACCAAATAATTTACAATTTCAGCATACCAAGGAATAGCATCTTGCACTCGGTACAATTGCTCATCAGGAAACAATTCATTTATGGGAATACAGTGGGATGAGTCAATGTCCGAGGATGGGAGAATCCTACTGATATGGTCAGCAACCACATTCTCTGCTCCTTTTTTATCCTTAATTTCTAGATCAAATTCCTGAAGGAGGATCATCCAGCGAATGAGATGTGGTTTGGCTTCTGGTTTCTTTAGGAGATATCGGAGGGCTGCATGGTCTGAGAACACAATGACTTTGGACCCTAGAAGGTATGACCTGAATTTATCCAAGGCAAACACAATGGAAATAAATTATTTTTCAGTTGTGTTGTAGTTTCCTTGGGCAGGGTCCAGAGTACGTGAGGCATAAGCTATGACATGTGGAGCTCGGTCGACCCTTTGTGATAAGACTGCCCTAACTACATAGTTAGAGGCATCACACATGAGCTCAAATGGTAAATCCCACCGAGGTGGTTGGATTACCGGGGGTGACGTGAGACTCTATTTTAACTTATTGAAAGCTTCCTCACATTTTTTATCAAAATCAAATTATTTTTCTTTTTGGAGTAATCGGGAGAGGGGGAGTGCAATTTTACTAAAGTCACGAATGAAACGACGATAAAATCCAGCATGACCCAGGAAAGACCGCACATCCCGAACATTTTTAGGGATTTTTAGGGAGGAAATGATATCTACTTTTGATTTTTCCACTTGGATACCTTCCCCAGAAATGACATGTCCCAAAATTATGCCTTGTGGCACCATGAAATGGCATTTCACATAATTTAATACGAGATTCTTTTCAATACAGCAACGTAGGACAGAACCAAGACTACTTAAACATTCATCAAAAGAGGATCCATAAATAGTAAAATCATCCATGAAAACTTACATGAAATTCTCCAGTTAATCCGAAAAAATACTAACCATACATCATTGGAAAGTACCTGGAGCATTGCACAGACCAAATGGCATCCTTCTATAAGCAAATGTACCAAAGGGGAAAGTAAAGGTTGTATTTTCCTGATCCTCGGGGGCAATATGGATCTGAAAGTATCCAGAATACCCATCAAGGAAACATTAATGGGACTTACCTGCTAGCCTCTCTAGCATTTGTTCAATGAATGGCAAGGGGAAATGGTCCTTCCTAGTGTGTTGGTTTAGTCGGCGATAATCTATACAGACACGCCAACTATTCTGCACAAGATTTGGAACCAATTCATTGTTTTCATTTTTAATTACTGTTAGGTCAGTTTTTTAGGAACTACTTGAACGGGACTGACCCATTCGCTATCAGAGATGGGGTAAATGATTCCAGTAGCCAATAATTTTGTTACTTACTTTTTAACTACTTCTGAGAGGTTTGGGTTCAGTCGACGTTGTGCCTGCCTCACTGGTTTAGCCTCATCAGTTAATAAAATATGATGTGTACAAATTGATGGGCTAATACCAGGAATGTCTGCAAGTGTCCATCCCAATGCTTGTTTATGCTCCCTCAAAAGTTCAAGCCATTGCAATTCATGCTCAGGAGGGAGTGAACTAGCAATGATGACAGGCAACTTGTTTCTATTCTCAAGATATGAATATTTTAAATCTTGATTCAGTTTCTTTAGTTCCAATTCAGGTGGATTTTGGATTGATGGGAGTGTGTGTGAAAGTGAGAGGTCACTAATCTCATCTAACTACTCAATGGTATCATCCTCAGATGAGGAATTAGCTTTTACAAGCGTAGTAGTATCATCGATGGTCATGTGATCCTCTGTGTTCAAGAAATCATCAATTAACAAACATGCATGAAATTTCTCTAGACCGCTACAACAATCAATGCATGATTCATTACCTAACATTTCAATCAATGAAGAAAACTCAGAAAGGGGATCAGGGGAATGAAAATAAGTTGTTTCAGGGGATGGGAGAACATCAATTGAATTGACAGAGAGAGAGGAGTGTTCTTCTGAGGGGTGCTTCATGGCATCAAGGATATTGAAGTGGACAGTATTACCACCAAACTCCATATATAATGTACCATTATGGACATTAATTATTGTTTTGGCAGTTTTCAATAAAGGTCACCCCAATATAATTGGGGCATGTCCATTCATCCTATCATCTTCCATTTTAAGCACGTAAAAATCAGCAGGAAAAATTAAATTTTTCACCCTCACAAGAACATCCTATAACACACCAGAGGGGTGTGTTGTACTCCGATTTGCTAGCTGAATGACAATACCAGTGGGCTTCAGTTCACCGACCTGCAATGAAGAGTAAATAGAGTGAGGCATCACATTAATAGAAGCACCCAAATCAAGCATAGCGTTGGAACATGAATACTCCCCTATGGTGCACGGAATCGAGAATGTCCCAGGATCATTGCACTTGGTGGGAAGTGATGGTTCTATCAATGCTGAAACATTCCTCCCTAGGCTCACCTTCTCATCACCATGAATCCTCCTTCGGTGTTTACACATCTCCTTTAGAAACTTGTCATATCTTGGAATTTGCTTCATAGCATCAATCAAAGGAATGTTAACCTGTACTTTCTTGAAAGTTTCCAAGATTTCTTTATCAAGTTCGTTTTATTTTTGTTTCCTAGGTTGGACAGCCCTTTGAGGAAATGGAAGAGGAATGGTTGGGATAGGTGACTCATCAACAGCCACAATCTTTCCTTTGGAAGGGTTTATCTCAGGAAAAGGGTTTTCTTCTCTTGGACCATTTTCAGCAGTTGGGATGGTGGTTTCCTTTGGATGGGATGACTCTAATGGAGGGGTAATTTGGCTTTTGAGTTGTGTCCCACTCCTAAGGGTGATGGAACTAACATTTCCTTTATCCCTAGGGTTTACTAGTGGTTGAGATGGTAGTTTACCCGACCCATGACTTTGGATTTCCCCCCACTGAGTTGGAAAGTTGGCCTAGTTGGGTCTTTAGGTCTTGTATGGCTGCTTGGGTGGTTTGTTGGAATTGGATATTATTGGAATCCATTTTCTTCATCATATCTTCTAGGCTAGGCTCGGTTTTTGGAGGGGGTGGTTGGAATGGCCTTTGGGGTGGTTGAGGATTTCTGGGTGGTGGTGGATGAATACTCTGACCCTGTTGGTTCCATTGCTATTGAGGTTGGTTTGAATACCCCCCTTGACTATAGGATTGGTTGTCCTTCAAACCTTGGTTGGATGGATAGTATGGTTCTTGCCTAAAGGGTTGGTTAAAGGGGCGTCCTGAAAATATTGCCTCACAACTTTCAGAAGTTTATCTCAATTGAGGACATTGGTCAGAATAGTGGGTGTCAGAAGAGCAAATTCCACAATGGATGGGAGGAGGAGATTGAGATTTCCCTTTGGAGAGAGCTAGTTGTCGTAGAAGGGTACTTACCTCTTCGAACTTCGTGTCCACCTTCTTCTAAAACTCAGTACTTTGCACCTCATGGACACCTCGAATGGGAACACTGGACCGTGTACCGAATTGTTGAGTGTTTTGTACCATGTTCTCAATGAGGGTTCTTGTAGAAATTGGGGTCTTATCTACCAGCGCACCACTTGTAGCAGCATCAATCATATTACGATCAAGTGGAATTAAACCTTCATAAAAATACTGAATTAAGATTTGATCACTTATTTGGTGGTGTGGGAAACTTGAACAAAGCCTTTTAAATATTTCCCAATATTCATGAAGTGTTTCCCCTTGATATTGTCTTATATCACATATTTCTTTCCTTATAGTTGCAGTTCGAGAGGTTGGGAAGTATTTTTCAAGAAAAAGGCGCTTCATGTCCGCCCAACCTCTAATAGGTGAATTAACATAATACAGCCAATATTTAGTCGTGTCTTCTAATGAAAATGGAAATTCCCTAAGTTTTATGTGTTTTTCATCCACATTTGCAAGTTTTAATGTTGAATACACAGTATGAAATTATTTTTAAATTCTTATGTGGATCTTCTCCAGGTAGTCCATGAAATCTTGGTAATAAATGAATTAAACCAGATTTTAGTTCAAAATTGGGTGTCTCTCCATGTAATTGAATGTAAGTGGGGTGGATATCAACATTAGGTGAGGTTAGTTCTTTTAGTGTTCTATTATCTTCATCCATGTTATACAAGTTATGTTCAATTTTAACTTTGGTTTTAGAAGAATAAGAAGGATCAAGAAGAATTTTAAGATTTGATGTCTCCTCCTTCAAAGTGTGGTCTTGTGTGTCTCGGTTTCGTTGATGTATGATCCTCTCTGGTTCGGGTTCGAAATTTTGTAGGTCTCCTGGAGTAGAACGTGTCATACACAGAACCTACACAATAAATAAATTAGAACACAAAAATAAATTCAAATTTATAAGATAAAACAAACAAATATTCACAAAAATTACAAAAAAATTATCAAAAACACGCACAAAAAAACAAAGCGCTCCCCAGCAATGGCGCCAAAATTTGACTGCGTTGTCATGACACGTCAAATTTATTATATTTTTAAGGTTGATTTATAGTCTATGGAAGACCCTAGGTCGTCTCTCAAGGAGAATTGGTAGGTTTAGAGTGTGTATTTTTAATAAAAATGACTAAGAGAGGGGGTGGTTTTGAAAACAGTTTAAAACAATGACTTAGTTGAAATAGCTTAAAAGATGAGTGACCAAGTGGATTTTGATAAATATGAGATAAAATGGTAGATGTGATTTCAATACACACATATCAAGTTCATTTTTCATAGATATACATCTTGGGATTAGAGTAATTCTTCGGTTGGAGTTAATTGGAATCCCGATTAATTCCTAAGCTTTTATTTCAATGCTTTAAGGACCAAACCTTGACGTAACAATTGTATTGTCAAGGTCCAGTACTTATACATGGAATAAGAGCTTACAAAGAATATTTAAATCTCAATAAGGTGGGTATGAAAAGGATTCTTGTGATGTCCAATCAGAACAACACAAGTCACGCACTCAAAACCTCACACCAATCGGTTAGAAATTAAGAGCATAACACTCACATGCATCAAATCAAGCATTCAAATATGAAATAAAATAAGATACATGGAATGAAATGTTTAAACACCCAAATTACTCCAAACCAGTAGCTAATGTATGCATCGGAACTCCCTTTACATGTGTGTATCTCCCTCACAACGAACACCCAACTTTTAGCTCGACATCGGGAGGAGGAGGAAGCTCGGGTGGAACTCCTTCTTCATCCTTGATTCCCCTAAGAGGATATGGGCCTCCAGAACCTCCAAGGTGATTAGGAGACTCATATAGGACTCCAAATTGGCAGCACTTTACTCCTTGGCCGAACTTTCAAATGAGGTTCCCTTGGTGCCCTTTTATAGGAAAATTGGAAGGTGGTTTTAGGCACACAGATTTCATCAATCCACTTACACGACGCATTTCGGACTTCAAATAGTCTTATCCCACTTTCGAGAAAATATAAACGTTGTATCCCTACCTCGTGACTGTCTCTACTGAAATTTTGGCATCATTTGGACAAATACAACTCAAGATATTGATAAAATACAGAACACCGCATTTGACTTGGTCCAAATTCGGTGACTTGGAAAGATCAATTAGGATGGGCCCAATAGAGGCCAAAGCAGGATTGGGTTCCTTAATATGAAATGTATCCTATTAAAATTTGGGCAGTCCCACAAAATTTCATCCCATTTGGATGCACATATTTTGTGTACTATTCAAAACAGTTTACAGATGTCCATGGATCCATGTAATTTTGGCCCATTTTTCTTCCACTTCATCAACGGCCCTCCAAATCACCTCCACCTACATTGAAACAATAAAAACAAGTAACATTTCCCATTATAATATTAATTAAAATTAATTTATTGATTCAAACATAAAGTGAAATTTATTATTATATTTTGAATATTCATTACAAAGCTAGTTTAAAACTGCGGTGTAAGGGTGTAATAAAACAGTGAATCGTGGTACAATCAATGGTCTCATTAAAAGATAACCTCTGATATATATATAGATATTAATGTGAATGGTAAACCTTTATTATGAATATATTTTTACATCTTTGATGAATTAAAACATACATTCATTAGTATAAGGCCAATAGGTCCCTTGTTCATATTTCGGAATGATTTATGAATATGTATTAAATCTAAAATATAGTGTAATAATAGGCAATAGTTCCCCCTAAAAAGTTCTGGATGATCCCAAACATCGATCCTCTCAATCAGTTAACATTCTATAGTTTCAGTGGTCATGTATAAATTACCACCTACCATTATAAACCATATCTACACTAACTCAAATCATCATAGTAAATTCATTTTAGATGTTTCTTGAACACAAAAAAAACTAATTCCTCAAGTAACAAACATGAGTCCATCATAAACTACCAAGTGGTGGGAAATATCATAACTGGGTATCCTTCTAGGTTCATAAACCTCATGTGGTACTCCATAGATAAGAATAATATAAGATTCCATCAAGAATAAAAATCCAAGTGTTTCATTTAGATGCAGATATAGGATTACATTGTTCCCTCATGCATCCAACCTATGACATTTTTATATATCCTGATTTGGTAACTAATATTTTTTGTAGTAAAGGAACATCTTGGTTCAAGAGTTGGTGCATGTTTTCTTTGAATATTTCTATCAATATCTTCTAGTCAAATCCATATAACCATTAGTGACATCCACATTCAAAATTTCTATCTCACTGATTAGTGATGTAAGTATCACATTTAGAATCATTAAATCAATTGGAAATAGATTTTTATTCAATAAGTAATAGATTACACTAGGATCATTTTTTCTGTAATTAGTGATTATTAAAGTATATCTTGTGTTGTTCTATGGATAGACCTCACTGTTATAAATGGTATAGAAATCTGGGTAATCTACTAGATGGATAAGGTGATCATATTTGTGGTGGACACAATAGTGGAGTTGTTGTTGTTGCAATAGGTATTGGTGGATGATACTTTTATTAACTTACCCGCTATAAAAATTTGGATATCAATGTTAGGAATAGTTGAATGAGGTCATGAATTTGGTCATATGCATGTTATATATGTATTCTATTATATATTACTCAATATGGTTTGAGTTATGGTTAGTGTCTTATTTACCATCACAACCATACTCATTGATAATAATATGATCCTTTATTTTCTTGACATATAGATTATTTGATAGATATAAAATCAAGTACTTCCCATAGATTTACCTCTTTAGATATGGAATCATAATTCTTTCTATCACAAAATCAGTCACATTTTTCACTTGAGTGAACTTACTCTCATCAAAGATAGGTTTTACATGGTTAACATCAAGGAATATATGAGAATCTAGGACAATATACATAGTATGAACTGGTTTTCTATAGTCTAGCCTTGGGTATATTTTTATCAAGTCGTAATGTTATTCAATAAATCATATGGATTTATATTTAGTTTCACTGTTGAGGGGACACTCTAGAATAATGATCAATTAAAATCCTCATGAAGATATAGATAATTACCCATTAGTTATTGAGAAAAACATTATGACCCATGGGTACTGTAGAGGAGTAGTTTCCAACATTTAAAGATGATGAAATTGTTTTTTATCCATTAATATTATAATTTGTCTCCATCATTAGTAGTATGATTCGAGTATTGATCAACGTAATGGGACTGTAATGATTTAATTTTTTCATTTCATATAGCCTCAACTAAGATTGCATATTTGAAGACATTGTTATTGGAAATTTTTTTAAAAGGGTTCATTAAAACCTACATATCCCCTTGGAAAGAATTTGTACCATTTTATATGATGGTAGATAGGATATTTGGGCATTTTATTGACAATTAACACTTGAAATTTGTGTTATTAAAGAATAATTAACCACTTTCAAAAATCAATGAACACTTAAAATAACTAAAAAGAGAAATGTGGTTTGTTAAAATTGATCTCAAATTTATATATCCTATGCTTCATGTTCATGAAAATTATATCCTAAAGATGGAATTCAGGTGTCATAATAGTTACTACGAGTTACTGATGATGTTGTGGTATGATGATTTCTCTAGTTTCATTCACATGACACAGTGATCAAATCTTCTATCAATTTACATACATTTTTTTATAGACATGTTTTTCTTTATTCATAAACTAAGGATGGGTATGTCTTGATTTTAGGTATTATTCATGACTTAAACAATGTGAAGTATCTATATAAAATATATTCTTGTGCATATTTGAGAAGTTCATTTCTAGGGGAGCTTAATATTAGTGTTTAGAGAAGGTGTTGGCCCCAAGAACATCGTGGATGGGATGTTTTAGAATCCACCCATAATAGTGTATAAGGTCTGAATTTTAGTTGGAAAACTAGATATTATAGGAGTTTTATGGTGGAATACTCTAGGATTATATCTCCCTTGACTAACTCAACCAAAAAAGGGAAACCATTCATCTAGACAGACTATTTGAGAGGACTACATCGAGATATACACAACACTGGGAGGGTGGGTGAATTTGTGAGGGTAAATTATTCACCTTTTATAAATTTTTATTTCTTTACCTCTTTGAGTACTTGGTATCTTGATTCTAAAATTCTCTTGTATTTATCACAAACAAGTATATGAAAGTAGTTAAATGATGGAAAATGAAATTTTTAAAAGGTTCACTACCTAATAAGAGTAGATAGTACTTACTATGTATGGTGATGACCATCACATAGATCGTTCACTATAATGAAACACTAGTGATAGTGGTTTGGATAGAAAACTATACTTATCCAAGTGTGAATCCCTACACATTATTAGGGGGTGTAATCAATCCTCTTCTATGGACTGGATAAAACATCATCCATCATGTAGCTCCTTGTAGTATCTTTATACTACCTACTGAATACATTCTCACCTATGTATTAGGTTATCTTGTAACACATATTATATCCTCCTCCTATTGAGACTTATGATAGATTTTACAATGTTTCTTTTTTTCACTTATTTTTTCTTTACTTCATTACTTTCACAATAGTAGGCAAGAAACTCTTCTTATTCTTCACAGTAAAAAACCAAAATCTTAACTATCTTTCATTTTCTTATTCTTGGGGAAAAAATTCACACAGTGCTCCCTTATTCTATTTATTAAATCACGAACTTAATTTTTTATTATATAAACAATGAATGTTTGTATCAACATAATCAAAAACACTTATCTTACATTATATTTCCTTACCATTCATAATAATGTTAATGTGTATTAGATTGGATATCACATAATTCTTCATTGACCCAAATGATAATAAACTAGATATATATTAGGTCATCAATTCTTCTTATACACCCAATAATATGAAATAGTGGAGCAGTATCATATTTTATTTTCTTCAATACACAATATAAATAATTGAGTGTATTATCGATTTCTTCTTAGTGAAACTAAATATTTCACAACCACTAATTACACTGAATTGAACATATCACATGATCTTATGAATGTATTTTATTTATACATGAAATTATCACCAATATCCCATGTAATACTAATTCATTTATTTAATTATCAATATCCATTTTTATGTTCAAGTTTCAATACTTCTTTTTATCATGAATATATTATTATTTTACTTGTAACATCCATGAAAACCATATGTGACAGTGTATACGATATCTAACTTATCCTTTGAATAAAGGTTTTGTTTGTCTTGAAAAAAAATTATCTTATGTTTTATATATGTGATGACACTACCTTCTTAATTTAATTGTATGTGTGAAAAAACCATTGTATTCTTAATGTAATTTCATGTACATGGTTTCAATATTTATTCATTTTCTCTACACAAGTGCATAGAATCATATTTTATTCTTCCTTCACGTAATTTTATAAATGTTTTTTCACTGTCTTAGTATAACTTAGTGGTATATTCTTATAATACCATTAATTTTATGAACATATATCTTTATACATCTATGAAGGTGAAAGTTCATGAAAACATGGAACTCTTGAGTTCTTCTTCATGCAATTAGATCATGGTTCTTCCTCTTTATACAAACTACTATGCATAAATCTACTATTTGTGTATAATAATAGGATATGGTAAATCCTTTCTCTTCATTTAAAATAATTCTTAGATAATTCTCTATTTTTATGAAAAACAAAAGCTATCGTATGAAACATAAGTAGTATCACCTTCCTTCGGCCATGGATGCTCTCGTTATATAGAAGATTTCCACCGCCCCCTTAAAATTTTTGTTTGATACCAAATTAAAATTAATGGAAAATATATTGTGTGAAGGATATTATAAAAACCTTGAAGATTGAAACATTTCATTCTTTGGACTCAGGTTATTCAATGTTGATAATCATTGAATCTCTTCTTATGTGAATATGCCTCATGTGCATGTGATGAAGATCATATGTTCCTATTTTTTGTAGCTATAATTAATCTATGAAGATTAATTATTTTCTGGAATATGAAACCTTGATAGAATTTAGTCGAAGAATATTTTTCAAACTTTTCTTTGCATGAAAATCATATCAAGCATGCATGAAGGTTCATGCCATATGATCATCATCTTATTATCTTTGGATTCGGAATGATCATGGAAGAATTAGGTTTGACATAAGATATTTGGACATGAAATATGGTTAAAATAAGACCATTTTGGGGTGTGGTTGAAGATGACTATCTTGGTAGATCATATGTTACATATCGAATGGATCAGGTAGATATGTTTTATCTATATATTTTTATTGAAAGTGCTACAGTGTAGTGAATCCATGATCCCACATAAATCTTATAAGTGGTAAAATTCTTCAATATATTAGCTCTCATGATGTATTCATCTTGAGCCACTACACCGTAGTCAGCACCTAGATACACTATTCACCCACTCTCCCACATGGGCCACTCCACACCATTGTGTGGTCCATGGGAACTCTATTCGTACCATGTGCACACTATGCACAATCCTTGTGGGTACTTTTCAATCCTCGCTCTCCTATACTTCCATGTATTCCTATGCATGAGTTTTCTCCCACATGGTTGATCCTAGGATCCCATATGTGGTCTGAGGTGTCCCTCCTTGGGTGGCTATGGTTGGACTATTTTTTTAATAAAAGGACCATCAAAAATAATAATTATAATAAATCTAAGTATAAAAAATAATAAAAATACATTTATTAACTTACTCAAATTTAAAATGAAACATATGAAATAATAAGATATTTTATGGCCTACTCATTAGTTCCCACTTCTTTTTCATCATGAAAAATATTATCTTTCATTGTCTTTACTAAAGTATTATTTATGAAAATTAATATTTTCATTCTCTTAAAATAATATCCTCATGAAATAAATATCTACATGGATTTAATAAATTCCTCTTCTTCTCATTTTGTAATATAAATTCCAAAGAACTCCTCAACATGAAATTATCCTCCTTCACATCTTTTTCATTGTTATAAACAAGGTTTCATGTAAAAACTCTTAGTGACACAAATATTTTGAACTTAGAACCAGTTAAACAATTTTCAGGGTTGTAAACTCATTGTATTTAAAAGAAAATCCTTAAGATAATAATACTTGAGTATTATATTCTTCATAAATTCATCCAAGATATATCCACTTTGATATCAAGCTTGGATATTTTGGATACTTCACTTCAATAAACTTATTTTCTTTATAACTTATTTAACATATTGAAATTAATAAAATATTTTTATTTCATTTAATTCCATTTAAAAATAATAGTAACCATTGAAAAAAAATAAAAAAACATACAAAAAGTGGGCTCTATAATCTCTCTCTTTTTACTTTTTGAAAATACCTTCAAGGTTATTTCCAAATGAATATATCAATATGTGAATCTCTCCCATTTTATTTTTTAGACATTAATTTCACCTTATCTCCCCATTATTAAGAAAAAAAATTATGGAAAAACGTTATTAGTCCATATTCATGAAATGTTTCATTCATCATTTCACTCTAAGTCTATGTGATCCATGCTTGATGTAGAAAACAAGAGGATTTGATTTACACAAATAATTTTTCTATTACCAAAAAATCTTGATACCACATTAAATAAGAAATCATATACTTGTCATTAAGGGTTTTTTGGTTTTATTCTAGGATAAGGATACTAAATCAGATATAAAACGTTTTTATGTAAAAATAACCTGAAACTACTACACTCACTTCAAAAAATAGATCAAAAATATTTGAGTGAAAAATAAAAGGATAAGTGGACTTGTGGAACTTCTACACTTCTTATTTTATTATATAATTGATTAATTAAATTACTATGCCTTTGTGTGAAGTTTTAAATTTTTTATAACCATGGATGAGAGATTAAGAAAGAATATACCTTTTCCAATGACATGAACTATAGGAACAATATGGAATTATTATATTTGATTCTAATTGAAATAATGATTCTAGAATGCAACTTATTCTTTCTTCATTTGTCTCTCACTCAAGGGAAACACTTCTAATCAACTTAATAATTCTGAATATATTCAAGAATTTATTTTAAATGGTTCCATTTTGGATCATGCACCATAATGGATCATCAACTTATGGCTATCCATATTTACAAACTTTCACAACTTCACTAGGAACAATCTTATTCAATACATGTTCTTTAGGATACCAAATATATGATCAACCCAAGATGGTATCTTATTTATCAATAATTTCTAGTATAAAATATAAAATTATTTATCATCATCAAATATCATCCTCTATTATATTTTTATATGAATTCCAATTAAGTAATCATTCAAGGATGATGTATTCTTTATCTTTTCTCTCAATAATTGATAACACTTACTAATTCCAAGGTTCTCCCCCTGAGAACTTGATTCACCTTTAATTACTTACATTGTAAGCACAAATACAATACAAAAATATTAATGGAATAATGCGGATCTTCCATGATTCTCAATTTTAATAGTATGTTTGAGATATTTTCCTCAACCATGTTTCTCTATTTCATTGAATCATCACACTTACACATCTGATCATCAATTCTGATTAAGGTTGTGTGGATATTATCACTTACTTAATTTCTTTATGTGGGAATATTATTTTCTCAAGGGATTTTAAATCACTTACATCACATAGTGTAAATTTAATCTTCTTAAATAATTATTCTTGTACTGGAATAATTTTAAAAAAACTTCTCATAGTATGATCATCCTTGTTAAACCCTATACACAGAGCTTCTTTATCTTTATGTGGCATATTTTCTTTCCCTTTTTCACAATATTTGTCTTATGATTCCTCTATTTTGTTCATTCTCTCCAAATATTCTAGCCATATTACTAAAATATCATTATTAATATTGACTATAAGTTTAGATTTTCCACATGAATTCTTTTGAGTGAAATCCTTCTTATTTGTTCTTTTGGATGAATTAATTTTCTTCAAATTCTTGGATTTGGAATCCAAGGTCTTCTAATCATTATTCATTAATACCTTCTTAGGAGAACTATAATTTATAAAATTATTCTTATTACATCCAAAGTATTCTTCTTCTTTCTTTTCCAAATTATGTGGTATTATTTTCTCATAAAATTTGAATACATGTCGAGATGATCCTGTACAATTATTTTGACCACCATCTTTACTAACATCATGAGTATTATCAAATTTTCCAAAACTTTTGGAAGTTTTCATATTTTTGTTACACTATGTATGTTTCTTATTCACCTCTATATTGATACCTCTTTACATGGGATTCCATTGTACTTATTCATTTAAAGGATTGCACCAACCATCTAATGTACAATTCCCAAATCTATTACAGCACCAATACTAACCCATAAACCTTGATCTTATTATTTCTTATTAATGATTGTTTTGAGTTTTATTTATAACTTATTATAAAATTTCTGGGGAACTAGATTCAATGCTCTTATTCCTATCCACCCTAGTCATGGTGGTAGGATTCTTATCACCGTTTTTCATCTATAATTATTCATAATTTGTTTCCCAACTTTAATTATTCATGAAAATAGATTTAGAAACCTTTTTATGGGATGGTATAGATGATAACTATTTCTTTAAAACACCTTAAGATATATCATTGAATGAATTCGTGATCTTCTTATCATATTTTGGAGGTATTTTATTAATAGAATCCTCTAGTGATAATTGAGTGGTAGAAACAACTTTATCCTTCTTTAAAAAAGTCTCAATATGTTTATTCTCAAGATTTTACAACTAATTTTACAATTCTAAAAAAATTGTATTGAGGGTGATTTCTAATATTAAATCATAATCACAGTATCTTTATAAACATTTTTTAAACTTTCAACCTCCCTTTTATGCATATTATAATTGTTTTGTAACAAAGAGTCATGTTCCTTGATCTTCTTGAATTATTCTTATAATTGTAAATCCTTAACATTAATGATTCTTTTTATCTTAAAGCGCATGGATATTTTCATCTAGAGACTTATTAAATCCCCATTTCTCATAAAATTCTTTGATCCATTTTGATTAACTTATTTCAAACTCCCTATTTGTCACTTTAGGGGCTCCAACCTCTATGTATATTTTTAAACATTCTAGAATTTTTACTTGTAATTCCTTCTCTATATTATCATATTCATCCAGCTAAGTGATATCTTCTTTCATACATTGAATGACTCCAAAAATAAGAGATATTGTTTCTTTTGGAATACAATTCATAATATCTCTTTATCGTTCAACTGGTATATCTTGTTTTCTAGATATTATCATCACCACTTGTTCTAGGATCTTTATCTTGATGAAAATTTATAAAATAATTTTTACAAACCTCATGATCACATATCATTCTTGATTCACTTGAGGTATTAATTTTTTCCTTCTCATTGGTGGAAAATTGATCCACCTACTCTTTACTTTCCAAGCCAAATATGTCTTCATTGTTAGCAAGGTAGGGAGAAACTAATACTTGCTATTCTTTAGATATGATGGAATTCTTCTTCATCTTTATTTTCTATTTCATTAAAATATTAATCATGGTCTTAATATATATAGAATTATAATCATAGATAACTGAATATTCACAAAAATATCACTTCATTATTAATATAGGAAAGAAACCCAAATATTCAAAAGATAATAGCTGAAAAGTAGAGTATCCAATAGATTTGAACCTTGGATCTGACAAAAAATGGGAGGACCACTTCAGGATATACTCAACACTGAGATGGGGATGAATATGTGTTGGTAACCTTTTCACCTTTTATAAATTTTTATCCCTTTACCTCTTAGACATATTAGGATATTGATTCTCCTATTCTATTTTCTTTATGGCATGAAAGTATATGAAAGGCTGTAAATGATGGCATGTGATATTTTTATAATTTTCACTACCTAATAAGAGTAGTTAGTCCATGTCGTGTATGGTGATGACCAGTACATGGATTATCCACTATAGTGAAATACTAGTTATAGTGGTTTATCTAGAAGAAAATCCTTATCAAAGTGTGAGTCCCTGCACTTTAGGAGGGGGTGTGGAAATAATACTCTTCCCTAGTATGAAAAAAACTCATTTAACTTGTAGATCCTAAATGGATATTTATACTACCTACTTAAGAGATTCTACACCTTCTTTTAATGGTATTTTATAACACCATGTAATTCCTCCACCTATTTAGACTTCTGATAGATATCATAGTGCAACTTTGTTATTTCACTTAATTTGTCTTCACATCATTACATGCACAGTGGTGGGAAATAAACTCTTCCTCTTATTCATAGAAAAAAATATAAAGCTTCTATATCTTTATAATTCTTCTTCTTATACAAATAAGTAGGCACATTACCTTATTCTTCTCTTACTTAAATCAAAAACTTCCATTGTGATTATCTAAAAATGAATGTTTAGCTCTGTATTGTCACAAACACTCCTCTTATTTTATCTTTCTTCACCAGTCAGAATAAAATGAATGTATAGTAGAGTTGATATCATAGAATTCTCCTTTGAACCACATGGTAATAAACTGAATATATATTGGGAACTCGCTACTTATTTAACACACAATAATATGAAAAAGCCTAGTAGTGTAAAATTCTTTTTTCTTTAATACACAATATCAATAATTGAGTACAATGTTGATTTATTCTTGGTGATACTGAATATTTTTCATTCAATAATTACAATTCAGTGAAATTATCACATCATCTTATGCATGTATTTGAATTATGCTAAGAATTATCATAAATATCTCACGTGAACCTAATTCATTTCCTTTATTATAAATATTCCATTTTTATTTTCATGTTAAACACATATTTCTTTCATGAATGCATTATTATTTTCCTTTTAACATACATAAAAACCCACATGTGACAATGTATGGGATATATCATTTCTCTTTTATAATTATAAATAATAATTCATATTATCTTTCTTAAAAATAGGGAATAACATTGGAAGAAAGGAAAATATGGACTTTAAACAAAGTGGCAATTAAGAGATGAAGATTCGTTCTTAATAACAATATACATTTCTGTTAGAAAAAAATCAAGTGGGAAGATTTGAATTAAAAGGTACATTCACCCAAGAATGATAAAAAAAATAACATCATAAAAATGGGTAATCAATTAATAAAGATAATATTTTTGGTTGATGTTCAACAGGAACCATATAACTCAATGAAAGGGATTTGTGTTACAAAAGTCCCTTACGTACTACAGAGTTCATGAAGTAAGAAAATTTTGAATAGGGGTTTATGTGGTAACATTTTTATACCATATAAGTCAAAGAGACATTACCAAATGATAAAATATTTTGGTATAATTTTCCAAAATTATATTAAATATGTTCAAGAATAATAAGTATAACTCTATAAATGAGAATTGAGTCAACAAAAACCCCTACCACCAGAGGATCATTTAAATAAAAACCCATTGAAAGGGATATATTTAAATTGAACATAAATTATGATTAAAAAAGGTATTGAATGATATATTATCTCAATTATGTAGCATATACATCAAATAAAATAAATTATGTGCATAATACAAAACATGACTCGAAGAGAAGAATTTGATATGGGAACCATTACCTTAATTCATGCTTAGTAAAAATAAACTATATTCTCATGTATAAAAAAAGTTATACCTTAATATTTTATTTAATAACCATACTCATACAATTTCCATTTATAATCTTCATTTATAATCATTCTCTATATGAATTCTAGTTAGTTAATATCTTTTTTCGATATCTAGTGCGAGTAATCTTGATCATTTTAAAGTAGTTTCATATTATCATTATTGTTCTTCATTATTCTCCCAAATTTTATCATTCCCAGATCATACAAGGAACTTTAATTTATATTTAATAATTATATATAGTGATATAATTTCATTAAATGTTATTTTTTGTTACAATCCTTAAAACTGAATTTGACGATGAGCATGTTTCAATTATTCTTAATAAATAAAGGGGTTTTTCTTAAATAATGGGTTAAATTTTTATATTAACATTAAAAAACCAAAAATAATAATTATGTAATTATTTATATCATATATTAAAAGAAATTAAATTCTAATAATCATCCATAATATAAATTTATATAATTTTTCAAGTAGGTGGTCAAATCGATCGAAACATGACCATGCCATGACCAATAAATGATTAGGATTTGATTCAGTTTCCTAAATCATAATGATCATATTTAGTGTCTATTATTTTTTTATATTATAATAATAAATTATTATAGTAATAATATACTATATACAATGTTATTTCATTGTATAGAGATATCATTTGTTTTCTCTTAAAACTCTCTTTTATAGAGTTGAATTTACAACAATTTTTTATTACTCATACTGTCATTAGGTTTTCAAATTTTACTTTAAAGAACATTAATAAATTATTAAACATCATATTTATCCACTACAACTATTATCCATGCTATCCATGTAGGGAAGTGATGAAAAGAAAGACAAAAATTAACTGTTCTATGGAGGTGGCAATCCACACGTACACTTGGGTGATGATTTCATTTTCCATAGAAAGTGGAAGATGATTAATATGGTTTATAATTTGAAAATAAAAAATTAATAAATATAAATGATATATATATATTAAATTCCCTATTATTTCTATCTTTATACTGAGGTGAAGGAAAATGAAACATGTTGGATTGTGGAGGTGGTAGTCCGCACAACGCATGAGTGACGGTTTTATTTTTGTAATAGAATAGGGAAAGTGGTTAATATTCATACCATCATTATAATAACATAAAATTATATTAATTATAATTATTTTATAATTTTAAGATTGTTTTATCAAACTTTAAGAACAATTAGAGCATAAAAATAAATAGAAATGAGGAGGTGAGGTTATGAAATTATACCTCACTACTTGGATTATCTCATTTATGAAGGGTATTAAGCCTTTGATGGATGGTGATTTTAGAAGACTATAACATATTAATGGTATATATTAAAGTTTAGGAGATGGTTTTATAGATATTGGGTTGAACATAGGGGTTTGTGGTGTGAGGGGAACTTAGGAGAGGGGATGCCCTTTTATAAGTAAAAAAGGGATGACGTTTTTGTAAATACCCAAAATATTTCAATAATGTGAAGTAAATATCAAGGAAAGTGATTTTAAAAATTATTAATAATAGAGAGGATAAGTGATAATGTTTATCATGGCCCCGACTACCTATTCAGACAAATTTTTTAAACATGTTTGTGGTCTTTTCCTCTTGGTTAAACCCCTTTTACCCCTTTTCAATTTTACAGAGGTAACTAGTTTTTACCCAATTAATTTATCCATTACACTTGAAAATAAAAATGTTCCTTACTAAATTATTTAAACCTAATTATTCCAAATTTTAAATCCATTTTTTATTAATTCTAAACCATTAATAAAAATTACTTTTAATAATACTTAATATATTGTATTAAAAACAATTTTTTGAAAAATATTACTTATGTTCTAAAATGTCAAATATGGATTTGTAAAAAAAAGATAGTTTTTAAAATTATAAATTTACTTATAAAATAAATATTTTATCTCAAAAAAATCTTTCATTATTTACAATATATACATAAATACTAATAATGTCATAAAAGTCGTGTTATTTGTAAAAATGGTATTTTACAATATTCACCTAAGAATAAATATTTTTAAAAGAATACCAAATATTAATTATATGATAATATTTGCATCTATAATCCCAAAATGAATTTATTTTTATCAAATTAAAATCATAAAATTTATAAACTATATTTTAAATGAAAATATAGTATATATAAAAAATTTCTATTATTAAAGAAATGCCTTTTTAAACTTTAGGTGTTTTTAATATTATTTCATATAGATTTATAAATAATTTAATATTGATATATTAGTTTATAAAACTAAATATTACATATTATAAAATTATTTTATTATAGTAAAATATAATAACCCCTCACCCCTACTTTTTAAAATGGTTTTTCAAAAGGCATACTTTTTAAATATTAATCAAAATAATAATAATATTTATTTATTTTATTTTATTTAAATATTTTCATCTACTAATGATTATATTATTAATGTATTTTTTAATATTTCATTGTTAGTTTTAGTCAATTGTTGCAATAGTTAGGTGTTACATGTGACACAAGCTATTTAATATATTATTAATTTAAAGGGTCCAAATTCTGGGTTTTTTATATTCTACCCGCCATAAATAAATTGCATCCTCTCAATTTTAATTATTACTCACTAATTAAAGTGGGTGAGGGTAATATTAAATTATCCATAATTCAACATATAACTTCTAATATGACATCTATCTTACCCTATTATTCTCTATTAAGTTACTTATCTTTCCAAAAATAATATTAATCTTTTATACAATCATATACCCAAGTATATATATACCAAAATCATACATTCTCTAAAATATACCTTCCCCAAAACCCTATAAATCTCTATGACATTAGTCCATAGTGGAACCATTTATTAATCATGAAATTAATACCATCCTTAACCTTCCAATGTATTAACCACTTGTTCATTAAGTCATAAACTAGTCAATATATATTGTAATCCCAAAAATGAAATAAAATTCACTATTATTGTCATGAATAAATTATCAATCACATGGTTACCAATACTCTCTATAATAAAAATTTTCAAAATCAGAAAAAGATCCATTACCTCAACATTATGAATATACTAAACCTAAGAGTTATCCGTACCTAAATCATGTGTTCTCCAATAGTTATCCCAAAAAATATAACCTTGTTATAAAATCACTTTTCAATGTTGTTGATGTCATTTAATATATGTTTCCAAACATTTAAGAAAAAACTATTGAATAAAAATCCAAAGATGTTTCACATCATCCTCATAACATTTAGAATATACCAAAATTTCATCGATAAATATCAATCATTAATAAAAATAGCTAAGAGTTCCAAGATATTATTTCTATTAAGGTATAAACTCCACTACCTTAGGTAACATAATAAAACTATATTTTTCCCATCATAACAATAATTTACTAAAATATTTATACATTTTAGTATACTCCCTTATTCCTTTATATGAAATATTTGTAATTGGATATAAACCATTTTTAGCTACATTTTCTGTAGTCATGTTTCAACTATATACTAAACCATAACTATTATGATGATATCCAATAATGTTAGAGTAAATTTTCATATGAATATGAATGTAAAACCCTTTATTTATTCTCTAATTACAAATTTATTTCAACCTATGATAAATTCAGTTTTTACTATGTTACACTTGGTTCATCCAATAACTCTCTTGGTTTTAACTTGGTTTTGTTATTTTTTGGTATATCACACTCCTTAACCTAATACCTTAAATTAATAAGGAAATTTATATTACTAATGGTTCCTAATAAGAATTTGATTAACCAATGCATATCCCTAAGGAGTGTCTATCCATTTTTGTAGTGTTAGGCCCACTCATCGTGCACCAGATAAGATATTGATTCAAAGATCAATAGGCCTTTTTTGAGGTGGTGTCTCTTAGATTCATCTGTTTCATTAAAGTATCCACTTTATATTATCTTGATAAGGATTAAACTATTAGTATAACCACACAATCTCTACATAACCAATATTTTAGGAAGTCAACATATACTTAGACTTATCCCTTAGACTTATCCCTATGGTTTTTAAAAAAAATCTCTTATCATGATACCCATAATATTACCTCAATCAAATTAAAGTTTTATCTATACCTTTAAAATTGAAATCAACCATAAATTATCAACCTTTTATAACATTTTAACCCAAAATTTATCCTCAACTGATATCATCCTAATATACAAAGTTATTTAAAATTTTCTCTAATAACATCTATATATGCCCTCTGATATGACGGTCTAAATTACATGACTTAAAGAAAATATTTCACTATAATATATTCCTAGGACATTTGGGTTTAGATTATTATATAATTATGATTAAAAATTAATGAACGGATCTCATTAATTTTTAAATAATGGAAATTTTTACCACTATATATGAAAATTCTGAATCAATCAAAAGCATTTAGCATCTCCCACAAATTCTCCACATAACATAATTTTCTAGAAATGTCCTACTTTTCTTATATTATTAACCTAGGGAAACAAAAACATAATAAATGGGTGATCTTAGATGCTCAGTAAGGGTAAACATAAGTTATTACAATCAAAGATCATAACTAAGCATAATATAATCATATAGGGATAAATACGATACATAATAATGTTATACCCAACAAATAAATGTTCATAAATCATGACATAACATAATTATATATGATGAAAATTCCACATATCATTGAAAAAAGGCATAATTTTTAATTTTGGTGCATCCATAAACATAGAAATAAAAACATAGTAGATCATGTGTCAAAACCTATTTTCCATAATGGATCGTGATTCACACACATGTTTCCCTTGGTGTATCTAGATTCACTCATTCATTTCCCATAGCGATTCGGGCATCACAACATGTTTCCCATTTTAGATTAAGCGTCACTAATCATTTCACCATTATATCATGAGATGTAAAGCTTTACCCAATGGATTTGATAGCTATGTTTATCCCACCTACCATTTAATTATTAAACATACACATGTGTTTCATATTAAAACATTAAATTATCACATATTTAAAACTCAATATTAAGAATGGGTTTCATAAAAATTTCTAATTAAAATTATTCACATGTTTTTATATCATAAAGAACCCATGGTGAGAAAATGCGCCTCATTCAACACATCATAAAGAAACCATGGAAAGGAAATGGATATCAGATCCTTTTAAAATAAATTCATATAATTTAATAATTAATAATTCCATCAATAATAATAAAATGATAAAACCCATACAATATAAATGGGTATACAATGAAATGGAGTAACTTTCTAGGTAAATAACATTAAATCATAGAAATAAAATGGTATTTACAAAGTATAGATAATGGTATTATGGTTAATATAATAATTTACTCACAATCAATCAATGTATGGAATCTAGGTTATCACCATTTAATCAAAGGAATCATAAAGAGGGTATTCATAGTGTAAAGGAATCAGTATAAAAATTATAGTTATACACTGAAAATGATTAGGTATGGCATAGGTAGTGATCAATAATTTATCAAAATGATAAATAAATTGCATAATATATCTTGATAAAGAATGTGGGAGGATATATTTGAAAAAAAATACTCAATTAATAATAAGATACATTAAAGGAAAATGGCCTAAATGAAAAATAATTTTAAGGATTTTTTAAAAAATCACTCTATAAATAAGAAATATCCTTGATAAATTGAAATAATTTTAAAATTGATATTCTATAAATCTAGGATAAAAATATTTCTTTTATAGATAATGAAAATGTAGAAATAAATTTTCATAAAATGAAGCATAATGATGTATTATCATGAAAAACACTAAAATTGATCATTTTCAATATATTTTTAGAATGATGAAGTTATGGGCCACATTAAAAATCTATTTTCAAAATGTTGAAGTGAAAAATTAGAATAAATTTACCTTTTAAAAATAAACTTTCCTAGATGATTCCATGAAAAAATATAAAGATTATCCAAGTAAATGAGATGTGGAAGATAAAACATTTTATTTTATAAGGATAGATAATATTTTGAAATACCTTTATTTTGAAACTCACATCGTAAAAAGAGAAATAGATTTTCATTTTGAAAAGATATAAATAGAATTTTTCGAATCATGGAAAATAATCCATATTATATTTCTTGAAAATTTGGAAGAACATTGACGTGAGTGAAAATATGGACTTGAAATAAATATATAATTATGACATGGAGGTTCATTCTTGATAAAGTTATAATTTTAATTGAGAGAACAATCTAGTTAGATGATTTGAATAAAAATATACTATATCCCAATAATGATAGAAAATAACATCATATAAATTGATAAGTCAATTAATAAATATAATATTGAGGTTTCTTGTTCAAAATAAACCATATAACTCAAATAAAGATGTTTCAGTTGCCACAGTTACTTAGAGACAACATAGTTCTTGAAGTCATAAAATTTTTAAAAGGGTTTTATGTCATAAAAATTTAAATCCCTATAATTCAATTTTAAAATACCACATAATAAAATCATAGTTCATAATTTACCCAACATTTATGGAATATTTTTAAGAATAAAAAATATTACTCAAACAACAAAATTTGAGTTAAAAAAACCCTTACAAATCCAGGAGAATTTAAATAAAAACATCTTGAAAGAGAGATATTTAAATTTATGATAAATTACCATGAATAAAATCTATTTATATATATAATATCTAAATTCGGTAGAATATACACCACATAAAATAAATTAGGTTCAAAATACAAAACATGTCTCAAATAGAGTAATTTGAGACCAAAACTCTTACCTTAATTATTACTTACTCCAAATGAACTCTAACCTCCTATAAAACAAAAATATATATCATAATATATTATTTTATAACCTTAAATAATATATTTTCCATTTATTCTCTTCATTTATTATAATTCTATATATTATTTCTAGGAAGTTATTATCTTTTTTCGATATCGATTGTGGTTAATCGTGACCATTTTTTGAACTAGTTTCTTAATAGTGGTGTTGTTATTGATTCTTATATTTAAAATTTAATCATTAATAGATCATAAAATCTACTATAAATTATGTTTTATAATTAGTTTTAATTTTATAATTTCATTTTATGGTATTTTTTACTATGATCCTCAAAGATGAATTTGGTGATGAACATGTTGGGATGATTCTTAATGAATGAAGGGTGTTTTCTTCAATAATGAATAAAATTTTAATATTAAAATTTCAAAAAAAATTATAATTATTTACTTATATATATCATATATTACCTAAATTTAAATTCTCATAGTCATATGGGATATAAATTTATGGCATTGTTCAAGTATTTGGTCAAGATGACACTAACATGAACATGTCGTGATTAATGGATGATTAATAAGTGATTTAGTTTTAATATCACTATAATTGAATCATAATGATATTATTTAGTGTTTATTAATGTTTTATATTGTATTTTTAAATAATTAGTAAATAATATAATCTATTCAATGTTATTTTATAGTAAAAATAAATCATTTTGTTTCTCTAGGAATGCTCTTTTAGATGGTTGAATTTACCACAATCGTTTATTGCTCATATTGCTGATAGGTTTTCCAATTGTTCTTTACAAAATCTTAATAATTTCATAAACATCACATTTATCAATTAACTACATTCTCATGACCTTCCATATAATATAGTGGTAAAATGGAAAATGAAAATCAATTGTTCTGTAGAGGTGGTATTCCACAAGTATAGGTGAATGGTGATTTTGTTTTCCATAGAATGGGGAAATGAGTAATATGATTTGTCATATAAGAATATAAAATATGTAATAAATATTATACTCATATATTAAATTCAATATTAGTAACATCTTTTTGTGTAAGTGAAGTAAAATGAAACATGTTGTGTTGTGCAGGTGATAGTCCACACAACGCATGAGTGAAAGTTTCATTTTTATTAATAGAAAAGGGAAAGGTGGTTAATTATTATATTTTAATTATAAGAAAATAAAAATAACTAATTATTATTATTTTATAGTTTTATGATGGTGTAATTTAATTTTAGGATAAAGGAGTTCACAAAAATAAATATAAATGGGAAAGAGAGTTTACGAAATTAAACCTTACTTCTTAGATTATCACTTTTTCAAAGTATCTTGATCCTTTTAGGGATGGAATTTTTATAAGAAAAAAATCTCATTAAGGTGTATATTAATATTTTAGAGTGTTTTGGTAGAGTTTAGGGTGAACTTATGGGGTTGTGGTGTGAGGGTAACTGAGTGGATTAGATCCCCCTTTATATGTGAAAATGGATGGTCGATAAGGAATCTTTGATTTCAAGTGTGTTTCTCTTGGTTGAGGGTTATTCCATATACTATTTACTTGTTTGTAATTTAAGTATCACAAATAGAGTTTGAGTTTGATCAATTTAAGTCCAGAAACCCTTAGGGTTCATGATTGGAATTTAACTTTCATACTTAATGATTTTAGAGACACTTATTCACAAGTTTAGATCAAAATTTATGGTTTAAATTAGGTATTGTGGAACTTGGAACTTTTGTATGATAGTGATTATATAATTGGTATCCCAATACAGATATACATGGCCACCGAGAAGGTTATCATTTGTCACATTTCAAGGTTCTTGGTTGAATTTGACTTAAGTTCTTCTTTGATTTATAAGGTTTTTCTCTCTACTCCTTAAGATGAGATCAATCATAGAATTGTGTATGAAAAAATGACATTGTTTTATGATTCATGTTATATTATTGGACACTCGAGGTCCAATTATAGGGAGAATATTTTTTATATATATTTAATTTAAATGGCCATGATTTTATACATTGAAAAAGTAAATAAGGGAATGGGGCTACCCAGGGTACTGTTATTCAAGCTAAAGATTAGGATGCAGATGAGGTTACTCATGATTGTACCTCTTGAAATTTAAATATTATGAGTGTACATCCCCATGTTAACATTTATGATTATTATCATGGAACACTAATGCATTATGATGAATGTATTCCTTAGAACATGAGATGTACATAAATTCCTAAGCTTGGACCTACTTCTTCTCCTCATATTGATGTTGGGATTCTTTCACGTATTCTGGTGAATGATAACCTCATTATCTCTTAGGATGATATGGTAGAGGAAAATTATTTGGATAATGTGAGAGATTCATTCAAGGATGTATTAATTAGTTTCATATGTGAAGACCTTAATATAGATTAATCATATTATAGTCATATTTCCAAGGAGATTTCTGAACATACAGGTATGGATGATAGACTTTGGAAGGAAAAAATTGTGTTTTCGTCAAAATATCATAAAGGTAAGTCCAAGATGGAGTCTACCACTTCAATTAAATCCAATCCAAAAAAGGATTACAACTTTATTATTTAAGATAAAGGTAAGGATGATCTTGAAAATGGAAATGATAAGGTTTTGGATACTCTAAGACAATCCATTTCTCTTAGGCGCATTGGATCCAATATGGATTCTTTGGGAAGAATTATGGTTTTAAATAAATAAGTTCCTTCTTCTAATTCAATTGATCCTGGTGTGGGTGGGTTGGTGGGTGGGAATACATTTTCTTCAAGTTAATGATAGGCACCAATAGATACTATTAAATCAAAGGATCAATAAATAACTGAGTTGTAACCAGAACCTACTCATGGCAGGGAATATCAAATTCCACTATTATTAAATTTTCCGCCCTGAGGATAGATATAGTTAAAAGAGGTGCAATATCTGAGACCCCTATGGTACCATAACCTTCTCTAATAATGGATATAAAAGATTCTTCTTTTTCCCCAAGGATGAAACCTACTAATAGATATGGAATAAGAGTCGATGTGTCTCTCAAAAAGAAGACTATTTTCTTTTATTTTGGTTTTAAGAAACAAGGATCCAATTTCAAAGCTGGAGATTCTTAATCTTGAAAAATCAAGAATTTATTTTTCTTATGTAGGATCAAATACTATAAATCCTATGAATAATTATTCGATTTTGAAGGTCATTACACATAACTCCATTGAGTTTCTTACATTCTAAATTAGTGAAGAGGATAGAAAAAATAATGATTGTGTATCTGGAATAGAGGAAATGATAGATGGTGTTGATTTTGTACTTCCAGATGATGAAAGTGAACCATGGTTTTATGTTAAAAACATGGATAAGGGTACATAATCCATGAGGTTAGGTTATACGTGTCTCTCACCACAGCATGAGTACTTGATCTTTAGTAATTACATTTATTCTGGTTTTTTTATTTTTCCTTGTCTGTGGACATTTTATGTTTTTCATGTTCCTCCTATGTTTTTACCTTTTTATTTAATAAAAGGGCCAATACACCTCAACCTTTTTAAAAATGGGATGTAATTTATTTAAATACCAAGAAAAATAAATAACAGGAAGTCACTCACTAGGAAAGTGGATCCCATGTTGATAAATAATGGAGAGGTTGATTGATAATGTTTTGAAAGGTGTAATCCAATAATTCACATTCATGTTTAAACATGTTTCTGGTCTTTCCCTCATGGTCAAACCCTTTTTATCCATTTTTATTTTAACTGAGGTAACAAGTTAATACCAAAGTAATTTATACTTTATGCTTTAAAATAAAATGGTATTTATTAAATAATGTATACATAATGAATCCAAATTTTAAATCCATTTTATATATTAATTTTATAGTAGTGATAAAATATAATTTCAAAATACTAATTGTATAATGTGTTAAAAAAATTCAAAATTTTATTTCAGTTATAAAATGAAATATATTGGTTTGTAAATTAAAAAGAAAACTATAATTTATAAATTCACTTATAAAATTCATATTTAGTCTTAGAAAAATGTTTCATGATTTTCAAATTCATACTGATATTCTAATAATGTCATAAAAGTCATGCTATTTTTAAAAATGATATTTTTTACTATTCACTAAAAAATAAATCATTTTAGAAAAATTCCAAAAGTTTATCCTAAGATAACATTGTCATATTTAATACAAAAATTAAGTTTTTTTCAAATTAAAATTCTAAAATTTATAAATTAAATTTTAAATGAAAATACTATTTATAAAGAAAAACTGCTTTTATTAAAAAATGAAAATTTTAAACTTCAAGTGTATTTAATATTATTTCATATATATTTATAAAATATTTAATATTAATATATTAGTTTATAAATATAAATATTACCAATTATAATAAACTTTTAACTATGATCAATTTAATTTATTATGTTAAATTACAATACCCTTCTTTTTCAATTTGTTCTTTAGGAGGCATCCTTTTGGAAAATATTTATCAATGAAAACAATAATATATAATTATTTTAATTTAATATTATGTTTTTTACAACTAATTATTATATTATTTATGTATATTTTAATATGTCATGGGTTGTTTTACTTGGGTTTTTTGTTACTTCGGTGCTGTGTGTGATAGATTCTCTTGAATATTGTATTAATTTAAAGGGTCCAAATTCTCAGTTCATTATAAGTAAGGCCTTGAAGGTTAATTTTCTTGGAGTTTTGAAACAAATAAAAAGATCACACCATGTGGATCTTTTTCATGTTGTGAGGATACTATAGGTTGAATAAAACTAAAGAAGAAACTGATCATTAATTTCATGATACGTGTCATCATGTTGTGAATTCTAGAAATTTGAGAATTTAAATTTATTGGATGAATTGTTTTTCTCAAGAATGTTTTTAAATTTTAGAAAAACCATTAAATATAAATTTTGAATTTAAATGGTGGATATCTACTCGAAGATGCTCAATTGTTTTATTTTAAGTAAGGGATGTTGTATGTTTATTTATGATTCAATTTTGAATTTAAATTTGAAAATTCCTTAGATACAAGGGAATATTTCTTACTGAATAAAATTAAGCACATATTGGGAGATAAAATATCGATAAATTGGAAAATAGAGTGATCCTATAGTAGAAATTTATTGAATATTTAGAATTATGAAGTGAAGTGTGAATAAATATATTTCAGTTGAGTACTAGTATTGGAAATGAAGTGTTATTGTGCATGTAATTGATGTTATGAAAGTAAAGAATAGTGCATCATGGAGAACACCAATTCATGTTTACATATCTGAATGAAAAAATTGTGATTTGAACCAGTGTGATAACATAATCTTTTATAACCCTATTTTAAATTAGAGACTAGATGAGATAAAGACGTAGTGGAATTTGGATGAGTAGTGATGTTATCATAAATGTTAAAATAAAATACTAGTGATGTGGTAATTATTTATCATATCAACCCATTTCTTATATGTTATATTTATATGGATCCTAGTACTGGTGATCCATGTAAAATTTTGGTGTATGTGTTTCATTATTTTACTTCAATTGGTTGTGCTTGAGTGTGATTAATGAGGCCAATTTAAGATTTCTTTTTCACTTGATTTTATGATCTATTTAATTATGAGAAAATTTAAAATTTACTATCACTAAAATTCACCCCCTATAAACACACACTTAGGGTGTTCAATGGGATATCAAGTTATAATAAGTGGTATCAAAGCCATATGTTATTTCTTAGATAATCTATTATAAGAATATTTCTTCATAGAAACTATTATAAATGAAAATATTGTACCATTATTTTATGGATGTCATTTTATTGTGTGGATGAATATAATGAGCTCTCATTTATGATCTCTATGGAATTTTCCTTTTTCAGTATTTATTTATATAATTCAAGTATGTGATTTTTTTCATAAGGTAGATAGCATAAGCAGATGATTAAATGATGAATGATGATGTAATAGAATCAAATACTAGGTCCATATCATTTTAAAATGAGATATAAAAAAATCTAATGAACAATAAAATATCCAAAGGAATTTGGGATAAGCTTGTTAGTATTAATGAAGCAGAAAACATTGTGAAATTGGAAAATATGCATGTTTTTTAAAATATATTTGATGATTTGAAGATGGTTTTGAGTGAAAATGTGGATGGTTTCTTCCACTATCTTATTATGTTTTTTATATCTACTCATGTACTTAGTAATCATATTAATGAAGTAGGTATAATAAATAATATCATGTATAGATTACCCCTAATTTATAATCCAAAATTTTCTACACTAGAAGTAAATCATGTGGAATTATCTCTTGATGATCAATATAGAAAAATAATCACATATAAAATTTATGTGAAGATAAAACATTCTTTAGATAATTCATCTAAATAAATTTCATTCAAAGAAGTCAAAAATAAATGAGTTATGGAGGTATAATATGAAGAAGATGTTCGTGATGATTTTATATATATTATCACAGGGATTTTTAAGAGTTGTAAGAGTTTATTTGAGGATATTTTACCCATTTATTATTTTTATTATAGAAATTATGGTAATATATTTATTAAGTGTCCAAAAATATTTGGTGTAGAATAAGGTGAGATTAAATTATAACAAATTCCCATAAACAAGTTTTCACTTTGAAGGAACTTCAATTCAATAAATGAATGTAGAATAAAATTTCAGTGAAAGTTGTTGGATAGAAAAAGGAATAATTTATAGAGGAAGGTCCTCTAGAAGGAGTTGAAACCATGTATATTAATGATTTAAAATATTATTTTATGGATTTAATAGAGAAATAAAAATTATTTATAGAATAAGTTAATCTATTGGGGGAGATCTAGTTATTATGGGAGAATTTGAAGCAACTCTTGAGGATCATGATCTATAGATAAAGAAAAATATAATGATTGGATATTTTTTATAGAATACTTAAGTAAAATTGATTTGTAGGATCTAAAGAGTATATAATTATTCTTTCTGAGGGGGTGACTTGTATTTTATAAAAAAAGTTAAAATTTTTACCAACCACTTTTTGAAAGTTAATTAGATTATATTTCATACTAAAAAACTTTTTAATCAGAGTAAGAAAGAGTTTATAAAAATCTCTATAAAATGTTATATTAACATTTATAACATAATTAGAAACTTGTAGAATCAATTAAAACAAAACTATGTAAATTATATAAGTAAAATTTAAAAACCATTATAAGAAAGTTTCCATACATTATCTAGTAATGTTTTAGATGTCTAAAACCTGTCATTAAGTATCCATGATATTCACCTTATCATAATGGTATGCCTTTCTTAACCTCATAATCCCTCGATATAATAGATTAGATATAGAGCTATTTCTATAACCCCAAGAACCCTCGATCACACCAAATTGGAATAAACCTCTACCTTTCAAACCTTGATATCCCTCGATCAATACGACCAGACACAAAAATTACAAAAGAAAATGATCTTAAGGAATTTAAAATGTATCCTAGCAATTGGATGCATTAAAAAACTCTCTAAATATTACAATGAAGAGCTATCACAAAAAAATATGGTACAAACTCTTAAAATAAAATTTATATAAAATGGATAATTCTTCCTTCTCCTCAAATGTGGCTCTATTTATTGGTTGACTTTTAATAGTCGTATTTTAATTTTATCGGATGTGGTTGAAATGGCATCAAATGCAGTTCTCTCTACATATAAATATCATTATAAAATCTCTGTTTGATAGTAATCGGGATGTACACCACTTTTGTGCCTGTAGTTTTTTCCTAATATAACAATATATCATCTTCTAGAAGAATGTATGTAGTTATTTTACTGGTATTTTTTTTCCAAAGTTCATCTAGTTGACATGTCTTCCTCTATCCAATAAAGTCAGTCCAATATATTTGGTGTAACTTAATCTTGGGGACTTCGTTACACTACATCTAATGGACTTTATAAACCTTCATCTAGTGAACATGGTATATTTCTACCTAATATACAAAGTACATATTTTTTTCAGTATACTTTAATGATTTTTAATCTGATGGAGTTGATATCCTCTATATTGTAAAACATTAATCTTTCCTATAAAATATATTAAATACTTGTGAAGTATAAAAGTTAGAAATGTATAAACTTTTAAGGAATTAGATTGTGATTTTCAAACTTAAGGTTAAAAAGTTTTGAAATTATTCATTCAACTCATCAATATCCCCATTTTTTAAAATCACAACACATAACATTTTAAAGACAAAAATTAAAGTCTAAAAAATTATAAAAAAATAATCCTCTTAAATTTTATAACATCCAATAGTTTAATTATTTTCCCTTTCTTCCACTTTTATGAATATTTTATAATTTCTCCCTTTCTACACATTTTTTATTTTCAAAAAGTTATTTAGAAGGTAAAAATTTTTCTCTAAAGTGTTAGAGTAAAATATATACAAAACAATTTATATAAAAGTAATAAATTTTATCATTCATAAAAAAAATATTAGAAAGTAGTAACATGTATCCAATGATATTAGAAAAAAATCCATCCAAATATATGTGTAACTCATTCATCCAAAGAATTGAAAAAAAAGATATAAATTTTTTGATTATTACAAAACATTTGAATAATTCAAATAATTAATATTTATTTGAAATTTTCTTTATGATGGCCTTCACCTTTCTCTGATAGTCTTGTTTCATTTCTATCTCAGTAAAAAAAGACTTAAACTTTTTGACTTCTTCATTCAGAACATCTATATTCTTAGCTTTCTTGGAAATATTCTAGTCCCAGTACATCAGAAAAGTCTTTAAATCATATATGTATTTAGATTTATCACAAACTCCATCATTGATATTATCTTCATTATTTCACATAGTTTTGGATTATATTATAATTCCATCAACTTTTTCATCAAATAATTTTAAATCACCCTCTATGTAATTCATTAAACCAATAACAATCTTCAACATTCTATAATTTACTTTAGAATTACCTTTCAAATATTTAAATTCATCTTTGTTATGGATGAATGTATCAGCGAGTTGTTTTAGAGAACATGGATTTTCTAAAAAATAAAATTTTCATTGGATATACTTAAAATGAGATTGTATGTCTAGAAATATATACAATATTTCATCTGGAATTTTAATAACCTCATTGAATTAGTTCATCTTAATTTACATTCTCTTATTACCGATGTAAGCATCTAAGTTGGTTGAATCAGAAGAAACTTTGGGTTGGGATAGCCATGGAACTATTAATGGTCCAGTTTATTCTCTTTGAATAAAGTAGGATTAATAAATCACCATAAAATCAACTTCTTCATCAAACATTTCTTTTTTCCACTGGTTTTGTTTTGGATTATTCCTATTCATTTTTCTAATATTATTCTCCTTCTTTTTCACTTATAAAAAATTATTTTTATGATTAAGGGGATGGAGACATTGAGTTATCAGAAAACTCTTATTTTAAATCCAAACACTTTATTAAATATTTAATGAATTTAAAACTATACTGTTATTTAATGATATATTCTTATATGTATTTTTCAGCAGGAACTACTTTCACACATTCAACAACTTTATTTCCCTTGTACATTCCAACAGTATGAGGAAAAATTTTATGAAGACCGGATGAACCTTGTTCTGTTAAATCACATGGATCAGAAATTAATAGAGGAGGAACATATATAGGTGACGTCTCCTATTGGGTACTTCCAAATTCTTTTTATACTAACACCAATGCTCTAAGGAATTGTTGAGAAATAATAGCTTTCTTTTCATTTATATCCCACTTCTTCTTTTTATCTTATTATTTAAAAATTCGTTTAACTTGTATGAAAAGATAACCACTACTAGAAAGTTGTTCTATACTAATGCCCCTATACCAATGGTTCTGTAAAACCATTGTTATAGGTGGTTATATCCCAATAGTTTAGAATAACTATTGGGATATGCCTTCTAATATCATTCAATCCCAACGGGTTTAAAACACCATTGGGATAGGCTTTTTAATACTAGTCTATCCCAACGGTTTAAAATGTATATTGGGATATATCCTCTATCCCAATGGTTTTTAAAAACCGTTGGGATTTCCCCCCCAGATATAGTATCCAGCCCTCCCTCTCCATTCCATATTCGATTCATTTTCCCTACCTGAGTAGTACTATCTTCCTAGTCGGTAACCACTCCTCCTCTTCCAACAGGCAATTCATCCTAGTTTAAATAGTTTTGTTTCTTCCACTTAAAATTTGTGATTTTGAGTTATATATTCTACATACATTTATTTTTTATTTTTAGAGCGCTTCTCTCTTCCCAACCGACGACCACTCCTCCTCTTCCAACAGGCAATACAACTTAGTTTAAATCATTTAGTTTCTTCCACTTCAAATTAGTGAGTTCGAGTTATATCTCTTGATTATATTTATTTTGGATTTTTATGTACCATATTTAGTTTACTTCCAAATCCATCTCAATCTCTTATCATTTAAGTTTTTAATTTGATTGTTTTTTAATATGAAATTAGCACGTTCCAAATACTTCAGCCTACATTGAGAGAATAAATTTCACTTCCTGAACCACTTCTACCATCTCTAATTTTTTCAATCATGTTACACAATGTTAGTGTTTTAGGGAAACTATATTTTCCTCCATTTTTCATGCTAAAAATAAAATTTTGAGGTATTTTACCTTGGAAACTAATTCCTTTCTTCAAAAAGGGAGTTCCAACAATTTATTTTTGAAATTTTTCTGTAATGTTATGGTTTTTAAGATATTAATGGAAAAATAATTTTTTACTAATACCATTGTCTTTATTCCTATATAATGAGGCATCTATGTCATAAAAATGTTTAAAAATTTCTTTATGGAAAATAATTATTAATTTATTAATACCACTTGACCTTTTGGAACTTTCTTGACACACTTTTCTCATTTTCATTTTCATTGGTCACCACACATTCACAAATATCATTAGTGGCCTTTATTTGGTTTAATATTACTAATATTCCCTATCCTATATGTCTTTTTCACTTTTTTATTTTGAAGGTTATACATGTATGTTTGACATGTGGGTCACTAGAATGTCTATAAGTTATGATGTCTACTCGATGGTCCACACCTATAGTTTTACTATTTTAGAATATTTGGGTTAAGTAAATCCATTATTCTCATAACTCTTCAATGAATTCAATTTATATTAATTCAAATTATTGATTAACTAATAAGAAGTTAGTTACAAAAGGAATTTGGGTGAAGTGATATGTGTGAGTCACATGGGCTATGTGACCTGTGTGAGGCTTATTGGTGAAGTGACCTATGGGATGCACTTGGGAGAAGTGACCTGTGTGAGGTACTTGGTAATAATTCATGAATTTTCCAAATTCATGAACAAGGATACACGACCAACTTGAGATGGAATTAACCCAAATTTAACCCAAAATATCCTTTACTCAATGATACATTAAAATAATTACATTAGAACTAATAAAATATTTTATGCCTACTTCCATACTTTTTAATGTCTTAGAAAACTGTTTATATTTTAGAGGAAGAAGTTGATGTATGCATCTATGAGATATTGGATATTTTTGTACCATGATATTGCCTAATATATGACCCCACACTTCTAAACCATTTGAAGCATCTGAAGAAGTACCATCTTTTTATCCTATGGGAGAACAATTACTATTATATGACCACATAGTTAGAATGAAGTTCTCATCCTAAAGCGGGGAGTCCCTTGAAAATATTGGCATGTATTGGGGTGAGGTAAATATAACACATTGGGGTATACCATGAAGTCTATCAACCCGTAAATAACTCATATTTCTAGATTTATATCATTTTTGTTGAGCACCTACATGTTTCTAGTTCATGTCAGCAAATATGGATACCTTTTAAATAACACACACTATAAAAAATATCATTGATCACCAATTTATTCCTCATTATTATGACCCACTAAAATAAATTAAATTGAAATGAATTGACTATTACCTAAGAAAATTAAATTGTACCAAACTGATAAAAATAGGCTTGAATATTAATGAACTGAATCTATAAATCCTATACACACTAAAACCTAATCAAAATAACTAATTATATCTATATCATAACCAAACTGTCTTGACCAAACCATATGAATTGAATTGAAATGACTTGATCTAGCCTAAGTAGTCTTCAGTAGACTCTAACTACACTAAACTACATCAAACTAAACTAAAATAAAAATAATTGGAATAAATTGAACCTAACTAAAATAAATTTTATAGTAATGATAAAAAATGAATTAACTTGGTTAGTCTTTAATAAGATTATAATGTTCATGCATCGACCCGATCCAAAAAAAATAACCAAACCCAACCAAACTCAATCAAAAATAACTAAAATAATCATAAACAAATAGAACTAACCAAAAATGATCCAAATAAAATAGAATAAATGATAGAGAGGGAGATAGAAGAATAATGAAGAGATGGTTCACCCTATAGATGGATTTTCATGGTAGATATTTGAGGCTTTATATCCTAATTTCGAAGATAATGTGCGTAATGTGAGGTTGGGTATTTCATGTTATGGTTTTAATCCATTTGGGAAGATGATTACGTTGCACAACACATGGCTGGTTTTCATACACATTTATAACCTTCCCCTGGTTGTGTATGAAAAACCTTTCACTTTCATGAGTATACTCATATCTAGCCCTTATGACCTTGAAAATGATATAGAGATATAAATGAAACCTTTAATAAAAGAGTTGAAACTTCTTTAGGATGTGGGTGTGCGCACATACGATGCATGTTTGAAAGACATATTTCATATGTGTGTTGTTCTTATGTGGATGATTAATGATTTTTCTGATTATGAAATAATGTTTGGATGGAGCATAAATGGAAAACTATAATTTCTTATTTGTATGAAGAATACATGATCCAGAAGACTGGAATATCTATGTAGTTTTAGTTTTATGGGACATTAATGATTGTTTCCAATGGACCATCCATATAGATATAATCGATTAAGATTTGACAATACCATGGAGATCGATGATCCACCTCAGCATATTTCTGGAACTAATGTGCTTAATGAATTGAAATATTTTAGTTTTTTATTCAAGAAGGGTCTAATGAAATCTAGAAAAAGGAAGAATGTTTCCACTAAAACCAATTACAATTATAAGAAGAGAAGTATCTTCTTTGAGTTTCCTTATCAGTCAACCAATTTGTTACGTTATTTCTTAGAAATAATTCACATTGAAAATAATATACGTGAAATGTTTCTTTCGATTTTTCTTAATGTCAAGGGAAAGACAAAATATGATTTACGATCTCGGTGTGACTTGGTGGATTGGGGGATCATGCCAGAATTGCATCCTCTACGTATCAGTGAAAATAAATGGAAAGTTCCATGTTCTTCTTATGTGATGACACCTATAAAAAAATCAATTTTTAGAAGTACTAGAGGCTATTAAAATTCCTGATGGTTGTTCAAGAGACATATAAAAACGGGTCAATATAAGATTGTTGAAGCTAAAATCTTTAAAGGCTCGTGATTATCACATCCTTCTACATGAGTTGATTCTAATATCAATCCATCATATTTTTTTTAATAATATAAGGGTGTCAGTTATTTAGTTGTGACATTTTTTAGAGATATTTTTGCTAAGAAGTTTCCCAAGTCTTTCTTTCAAAAAATGTTGGCAGATGCATCATTAATTTTGTGTAAGTTAGAGAAAATAATTCCTCTATCATTTTTCACATGAATGTTTCATCTCACTATCCATATTCCAACCAAAATACTTCTCAGAAGACCTGTAGATTTTCTTTGGATGTATCCAATTGAAATAAGTATGTACACATTGAAGTCTTATATTCGGAATAGGAATCATCCCAAAGGTTCTATCGTGAACAGTTACTTGGATCAAGAATATATGGATCTCTACTCAATGTATTTGTCTGATCTTACTACGAGAATGAATAGACCAATGGGAAATAAAGAATAATAGTGTGAGAAAATTGAACCCATATTTCCATCACTTCCTCAAATAGACAAAATTCCCAAATCATATACATTGATGACATTAAGCCTTGAAGAGAGAGAGATGGAAAATCGTATGGTTTTGTTCAACTATGATTTGTTTTATGACTACATCAAGTAAGTAAATTGAACATGTATATATTATCTCATCTCATTTAATTTTACATATCTTTTAATTTTTTTTATCTATAAGGAACATAAAGAAATGATAAATAGAAATTGTCGTTCTTTATCTTTGATAATGAGAGATACTTTCCAAAGAAAATAGTTTTCTACTTGGTTCAAATTGAAGGTAGAAATATTATTATAATAAATTAATAAAATAAATATTTAATTAATTTTAATATTCATTTATATTTCAGGTATTGAGTTTTTCTTCTGACTCTATCTCTAAGGAAATAATATCTTTGGCTTTTGGTCCTAATACTGTGGTTCATGAATGTAAATCAATTGTGATCAATGGGTATAGATTTATTATAATTGAATGAGAAAAGAACATGAGAATACAAGATGATGGTGTTATGGTAACTACCACAATAGACTATTATGCCAGTGCATCAGATAGTAAACCTCTATTTGAAAATGTATGTTATTTTAGAGTTATTGAAAAAAATAATAATATTGGATTATTACTCTCATGGTTGATTATCTATGTTGAAATGTCAGTGGTTTGATTCGATGATGAGGTATGGAACATTTATTGATAATTGTGGATTTTAAAATATTGAAATTAATCACACTCTTGCTACCGATGAACCTTGTGTATTGGTATCAATGGAAAACAAGTTTTTTATGTCAAAGATTATATTCAAACTGAATTATGTGTTATTGTTGAAGTAATTACAAGACATATTTTTGATAATGGTGATGATGTAATGGACACCATCCCTACTCCCATTAGCCCTGGTCCATTTATTACTTTTCATGACTCCAATAGATCAATTTTTAGAGTTGATTGTGAACCTGAAGTTGTGGTTGGGAATATATAGAATCATCCATCTGTGTTCCCAGTTCTTTTGGTTTAGATCGACTTGGGTTGTAAAGGTTGGCACTATTCAAATTGATTTACTATTGACTAAAAATATTTTGTATCTGGCTTGACCTTTAGATGAATTTTTAATATTTATTGGTTGTAATTTTTTTTGAGTTGCATTCTCTATTATTAAATTGAACTGTATTTAAACCTACAAAGCCAAACACAACTGAACAAATTAAATTAGAAAAAAAACAAGAGGAATTGAATTGGACATATTAAACATGTTTATATGAAAATAAAGAAAATGAAAAAAATGATGTAACAAAAAAAATGGAAAAATTACCTAAACCAAAATATGAACCAAATGACCTAAGAAAAATAAAAATGAACAAATGAACTAATCAATTAACAAAATTAAACCAAATGACCAAAGAGAAATAAATACAGATAAAAGACCTAATAAATTGACAAAAATGAACCAACTGACATAATAGAAATAAAAATAGAAAAATGACCTAACCAAAATTGAATTAGATCAAATTTTAAATAGAAGAAAACTATATCATACCTATGATAAACATGCGAATTTTAAAGTATTATTTATTCTATGACATGACTTCTTTTTGATATTATTCCCACTAAATTTAAAATTGTTTTTGTTATATCACTACATATCCTGTATTTGGTTTGACAAGTGGTATTCCTTAATAATTTCATGTATCATCTTTATTGTTGTTTGGGTTACACATTAGTTGTCCATTTATAATTAATTCCATTTTTTTTCAAATATAGTAAATGAAACCTACTGATGAGATGTGAAGAAAAAGGATGATGAACAACAATCTCTGAATGATTAAGATGGGCATTCCTCCATTAGTAAATGTTGTGAGTATTTTATTTAATATATATATATATATATATATATCAATAAAATATAATGTCATGTGATTAATTTTTTTAAAATTTTATGTAGGATCCACCACTTAGGAACCAGTTATTTGATGAGTAGCCTAGTAGTCCCAGTACTTAGGTCGGTGGTATGAGGGGGTGGTACTAGAGTTAGGATCTCTAGTCGGTGTACCCGATTAGACCCTGTCCCTCTCACTGATACACCATCTTCCACACATTCTGATCTCATAGTGTCGTTAGGGACACACAAGATATTTAGGTCACTCGTGTTTTTACCAGCATTTACATATGAGCCTCCTCACCCATATTTATTGTATCTGATGTTGATTCCTACTCCTCATCCATATCATGCATTTGGCCAACCATCCATGAAATCTTCTTTTATTTCTACTTTATTCTCTCCAAGCTTCTACATTACTTCTTATTCGACTCCTACTCCGAAACATTCTGAGCCTGTATAGAATACACTGGGACCCACTCCATCCGTATAGGGTGACGTTCCTTCAGTGCCTATGGATCCAGTGGCACCCACTGATCATACCGTCGTAGGTATATTTATAGAACCCTAATAAAGTTTTTTACCATAAATTATTTTCATTATAATATGTATTGATATAATATATTTTTTTCTTCTACAATGAATATATCTACTTATAGGAGTCATGGGAGTACATTCATGCATGTAGTGTGGAACCGCTGCACACAATTGATGGTGGACTATAACGGAGACAACCAAATGATCAAAAAAATAGGGCGGGAATGTAGGAGTTCTTTTACAATGCTTTCCAAATAATCTGACATCATTCTCATCATCCCACTTGTAACACCCCAACACCAGTTACCCATAGTTGGTACATTATTACATAACATTGGAATGATATAAGGAATCATGTCCTGAAAGACCGACCAGTTTAGTAGCCTTGTAAGTACTATATACATTCATAAATTTTACATTACATCATGAAATAAAAACATCAACAACATTTTTTCCCCTTTTGAACACACTTATATCCTTAGCCTATCCCTATAGGTCAACCATAAAATACTTCTTCACATCTTGGAAAAAATAAAACATAGAAATGGGTGATCTCATATGCTTATTAAGGATAACAATATAGCGGAAACTTTCATAAATAAGCATAAACATTTAAGGCAATGTATAAGACTAAAACAAAACCCTTTTAAACTTAAACGTCAGCATAATATGAAAATGATAAAAACAAATAATTCCATTTACTTATTCACATAGATATTCTACTAGTCAAATAATCGCATGCAATATCAATAGCCACTTTCATAATGATGGAATGCATAATGCCAGACTTCATAACCACATAGTCAAGGCCTTGTGTCAAGACTAAAAATAAGATTTTGTAAAGTCCTTGTGTCAAGACACTAGTTTGTATCATGAGACCTACCGATGCATCGAGGATCTATAGAGGGCTCCACCTGTCACTTTCAAAGTCCAATGCATTCCTCACACGAAAAGGTTTAAACATAACATAAACATTCGTATTAAAACTAACATACAAAATGTCAATACTTTATCCATAAACCATGAATGGTATAAAAATAACACATCCACAGTAAAACATATCACAAAACCTTCAATACGATATGGAAGATTTTTATCATAATGAATCAATTTCAAACAAGTGTAAAATCCATCAAAGGATGTTGACATAGATAAAATCAAAACTATTTGAGAGAAATATCACTTTCTTTTTTTTGAAATCATTTAAAAGTCCCAAAATTATAAAAGAAAACATTTATTTTTGAAAATATTCTTATCATATTTTAAGGTAAGCTTCGACAATGTCATAATGGTGGAAAATAGCCACACCCACCGTTTAAGTTAAAAAAAATACATTCTTACCTTAATTTTGTCAAAAAATTCATAAAGTACCTTGTTTGGAAAATGACAGAAAGATTCCTTTCAAAACATATAAGGTCAAATAAGGGTATAAATTACTTTGACCCATAGTCTAGTAAATAGTAAAAATGTTTTTGAAATACATTTTTAAGAAAACATGTATGTGGATGATAAAGAGGTCCCAGTAGATACTTACGTATTAACAACCTCAGATAAGTAAAGAGATTGTAGAATTAACCCTTACCTTATACTTTTCCTTGGTCGAGGGTAAGTTAACCTCTTATATAATAGTTAAATAATTGTTATTAAATTATAGAATAACTATATACATAAATATTATGTCATATATGATCCTCTAATATTGCTTTGTTAATAATATTTTAGTAGTATCATCGTTTCGGATGTTAACCGATCTATTTTCCTTTATATGCTCGATTACGTAAGCCATGTTTGTTATGGATAGGATGTATTTTATTCATATACATAATTATATTAAGTTCTTAAACATTATTTTTAATCATAAAATGAAAATTATTCTTGAATGATTACGATGGGGAATGAATCTCATCGCGTTTGTGGAGACGGTAATCCGTACGTACGCACGAGAGACAATATCATTATATTGATAGTGAAATCATATGTAATTGGATGGTATATCATATATAAAGAATCATTAAAATTTTATATTTATTATTTACATTAGTTATACTCATTATTATACCAATCCAAAATAATGAAGTGTTTGAATAACAAACTACACCACGACGTGGAGACGGTAAGCCGTACGTACGCACATATGGTGACTTTTCCATTTATAGGATGGATAGAATAATGAATATGGTTGTACCATATTTATAATAACATCACAATATGTATAATGTACTGGATTTATTATTTTGGTATGAAATCAAAGAAAGAGGAAGTGGAAGAAGAAAAGAACTTGAAAGAGGGTGGTGAAATTATTACCTCTTCTTTGGATGTTTCCTTTTGAGTTGATCAAAAGAGATCCTTAGGTTGGATTTATGATCCAAGTAAGGACTCTAGGTTGAATTTAGGGAAGTTGGGATGATATTTGGGCAGATTTTGACCAAGCCAAATGGATTTGGAGGTGTGAAATTAAGAGAAGGGGAAGTACCCTTTTATAAGAGAGGTGAGGGTCACTTTAGGAAAAGCTTGAAATATTATTTTATAATAAAATAATTTTCGGTTTCTAATGGATACAAAATGATTTATTTCGAGGATAAGGTGGGGATGGGTCGAAAACCTCTCAACCAATAGGTTTTAGACAGTTTTAGGTCACCATATTAACCTTATCTTTTATATTTAACTCTTAGTTAAATAGTTTGACATTTACCATGTCTCTTTGTATTTTTGTATTATATGGTTAATAAACTTACTATAACAAGCCAAGAGAACCCAAAGTGGTTCATTATTAATATATATAATCTTATCTAAGTACTTTGGCTGAACCTTAGATTTTTAGGAATATTATATCAATTAATAATATAATATATATTTTTAAATTCTTTTATGTCAATTTTGACATTATTTGGTATTTTGTTTTTGTTAAAGTCATAACAACATTATTACTTCGAAAAAAAAATCATTTAATCAACTATAACATGTCATATTAATCTATAAAATTATTGGAATTCATTATAAGTCTCAAATTATCTTTATTTGGATATTTATAATATCAATTATTTTAATATTTCATTAATAAGGTAATTACTGCATCATCATTGTGTCATAAATAAATTTAATTATTTAATGTCTAAAAATTATAAATAAAAATACCATTATGTATGAATTTTTTTATCTTTATAATGAATATTTATAGTCGGATTTATCTTATGTATAACCCTATATTAAAAATGTTTTAGTTATGAAAACTTGAGTTTAACACTTAACTCTTCTTTAAATTAAATAATAATAAATGTACTAATCTAATCCAAGTGGACCTAAAGGATAATTTTTTATTCCTAAGGTTTTTTTTGGTCTAAATAATCTTATCCAATAGAATTAGGACATGTGTTAGGGTAATAATAATATCATTTTTACCTTTAATTACCCTATTTACTTTTAACCGTGGTAAATAAAAGTTAAAAGTTATTATTCACCAAAATTATTTTCATCTTATTAAACCACATTTTACTTACTGATGTCAATCGTTTCTCTATTATTTTTTAAATTCAACTCACAGAAGTGGTAAAAATAATTTTTATGCAAATTTGTAAATGATCCTTGAAGGTGGGTAAAAGACGGTAAAAAGTTCAATAAAATTTTTATATATCTAAACTTATTATAAAATGACTTCAATGAAATAAATTGAACTTATATAGGTATTATGTATCTATTTTGACATAAAATAAATTTAAATAGATAATTATTTAAATAAAAAGTTGGTTTTAAACAATAACGCAGTGTTTTTCACTATTCATCAAGAATTGAAAGTTTTCAGAAAAATACAAAAAATTCACCCTAATCTAATTTCGATATTCCAAATCAAAAAATGAAGTCCATTTTGAAAGTTAAAATTTATAAAATTTCAAAAAGTGGTTATTACTACTCATAACGACTAGTTTGATTGTTTGTGGTGTGTTTGAACTCGAAGTTGCGTACAATACAAGCTATTGTATTATTCAAAGGGAAACGTACCATGGAAGCTTGGGGTATTACATTCTCCCCTCCTTAAAATAATTTTGTCTTTGAAATTTCTAGAATATTAATGCATAAAAAGATTCGGGTGGTTCTTCATCATAAGTTTCTTGGGTTCCCACGTTGCCTCTTCCGTCTTATGGTTTCTCCATAGAAATTTTACCAGGCAAGTCATACAGTTTCTCAACACTTGTTCTCTAGTATCCAAAATCTTGACAGGCTCTTCAAAAAAAGTCAGATCAGGTTCCAGTTCTATTTCATCATAGGTGAGTACATGCGTTGGGTCAGACTGATATTTTCTCAATAGTGATACGTGGAACACTTCATGAACTTTGGATAGACTTGGAAGCATTGTCAAACGGTAAGCTACATCCCCAATTCGTTCTAGAATTTAGAAAGGTCTGATGTACCTGGGACTCAATTTACCCTTATTACCAAATCATATAACTCCCTTCCATGGAGATACCTTCAAGAAAACATGGTCTCCTACTTGAAATTCCAAATCCTTCCTTCGGTTATTGGCATATCTCTTTTTCCTACTTTGGGCTTCTTTGATGTGGGTTTGGATAACCTTAACCTTTTCCATTGTTTCCTCAACAAGTTCTAGGCCTATGAGTTTTCTTTCACCAATATCATCCAAACAAGTTGGTATGCGACATCTCTTTCCATATAACGCTTCATATGTTGCCATATGAATACTTTAATGGAAGCTATTGTTATAGGAAAATTCTACTAGAGGTAAATATTGATCCCAAATACCTTGAAAGTCAAGTGAGAAATATCTCAAAATGTCTTCTAAGGTTTTAATAGTCTGTTTTGATTGTCCATCAGTTTGAGGGTGGTAGGCAGTGCTCAAACGAAGTTCAGTATCCAAGGCTTTCTAAAGACTTTTCCAGAATCTTGATGTAAAACAGGGATCATGATCAGAAATAATTGATAGGGGTACTCCATGAAGTCTTAAAAATTCATTAATATATAGTCTTCCTAAATGTTCAAGTGGTAAATCTTCTCTTATAGAAAGAAAATGTGATGACTTGGTAAGACGATCAACAATGACCCATATTGCATCATTACTTCTAAGAGTATTTGGTAGTCCCATGACAAAGTCCATCGTAATATCATCCCATTTCCACTCAGGTATGGGAAGAGGTTGCATGACTCCTCTAGGATGTTGTCTTCCAACTTTCACTTATTGACAAACCATACATCTCGACACAAAATTAGTAATCTCTCTCTTCATGTTGTCCCACCAAAAATGTTCTTTCAAATCTCTATACATATTAGTGCTACCAGGGTGTATAGATAAATTGAAACTATGAGCATCATCCAAAAATTCACTTTTAAGATCAGGTATATCGGGAACACAAAGTCTCTTCCCAAATTTCAAAATCCCATCTTCATATACGAAGTCGATCAATCTCCCATTGTTCACAACTTTAATTTTATTTTAAAATTCCTCATCATCTGTCTGAGAACTTTTTATCCTTTCTAGTAAAGATTATTTGGAAACCATTTGAAAAGTATTGATGTTTAACCTTCCATGGTTATTCCCATATCCATATTTACTAAATTCATGTATATAGGATTCTTTTCAACTCTAATCTTGTTCAAAACTCCATGATCCTTTCTGCTAAAAAATATGCCACCTTATTTGCCTTCCCTGGGTGGTAGTGTATAGTGCAATCATAATCCTTGAGTAGTTTAATCCATCACCTTTGCCTCATGTTTAGATCTTTTTGTTAGAAAATATACTTCAAACTCTTGTGATCAGTATAAATCTCACATTTTCACCATATAGACAGTGTCTCTATATTTTCATAGCAAAGATTACAGTTTCTAACTCAAGATCATGAGTGGGATAGATTTGTTCATGAATTTTTAGCTGTCGTGATGCATAGGCAATAACTCTATCATTCTGCATAAGGACATAACCAAGTCCTTTCTTTGAAGCATCACTATAAATAACAAACTCATCATTCCCCAATTGTAGATTCAAGATATGATAATTGAATAATCTTCTCTTCAATTATTTAAAACATTCTTCACACTCGTTTTTCCAAAAAAAAATCCCTTTACGTGTGAGCTTGGTTAATGGGTTAGCCAATCGGGCAAAATTCTGGACAAAACGATGATAATAACCTGCTAAACCAATAAAACTGTGTACCTAAATTATACTCATTAGTTCTTACTATTATTGGATTGCCTTTGTCTTTGAAGGATCAACAAATATTCCATCCTTAGAGATAATATGGCCAAGAAAGAAATCTCTTGAATCCAGAATTCACACTTGCTAAACTTCCCATATAATTCATTTATTCTAAGAGTCTTTATAATAATGCGCAAGTTATTTTCATGATCTTATTAGATTTTTGAGTATACCAAGATATCATCAATAAATACCACTATAAAGTCGTCAAGATATTCCTTGAAAACTCTATTCATTAGATCCATGAAGACAAAGGGTGCATTAGTCAATCCAAAAGGCATTACTGTAAACTCATAATGCCCGTACCTGGTTTGAAATGCTATTTTAGGAATGTCTCCCTTCTTCATGCACAACTGATAATATTCAGATCAAAGGTCAATATTTGAAAAATATTAAGCTCCATGAAGTTGGTCGGATAAATCATCAATGAAAGGTAGGGAATACTTGTTCTTTATTGTTATAGCATTGATCTCCTTGTAGTCAATGCACAACCTCATAGATCCATCTTTCTTCTTAACAAAAAGGACAGAGGCTCCCCATGGAGAAACACTAGGGTGAATAAATACCTTATTACTCAATTTCTCTAGTTGTTTCTTTAGTTACACTAATTCCACAGTGTCTATTCTATAAGGGGTCTTCAATATGGGCCTTGAACCAGGAATTAAATCAACGGAAAACTCAATTTCTCATTTTAGATGATGTCCAGGTAAATCCTCTGGAAACACATCAACATATTCTTGCACAATAGGTACATCCTCTATTTGAACATTATTTTCCTCACCCATAGTTATTATATTCTCTTCATCCCCAATAATTGAATTTAGTAGAGCTACTGGGGGTGGATCTAGATAAGAATCAGATGGTGACATTTATTCTCTAAAGATAAGGTACTTCTTATCATCATCGAGAATTGTAACCTACTTCTTCTTACAATAAATTTTTGCATCATGGTTTGAAATCTGATCCATACCGAGGATTATATCAAATTAAATCATGGGTATGATGATGAGATCAGAAGATAAATATAGTTTATATGCCTTAATGGGGATTGATTCACAAAATTTTATTACAATGATACTTACCATAGGAGTTTTGACTGACAAATACCTTGTTAAATCAAATTGGAAATATCTAATTTTCTTAGAAAATTGGGAAGATATGAAACAATGAAATGATCCAGAATCAAATAAATCATTGTCTAAACTTGAGGAAACTATTAAATTACCTACCACCACGTTTTTCGGAGCTTCAACCTCAGCAGTAATGATCGCATAAGCTTGGCCTTGCTCCCTTGTCCTTTTCTGAGGTAAATTTCCTTGTCACTTAGGATATTCATTTGCATAATGCCCCTTTTCTCTACAATTGTAGCATTTAACATTAATAGTCTCTTTCTTTCCTTTGCAATCATGAGCTTAGTGTCCTTTTTCACCACACTTGTAACAGACTCTCATTCTCTTCAGGCATGTACCATGGTGTTTATTCCCACATTTACTGTAGGATGGATATTCAAATTTTCCCTTATTCTCCTTATTTCCATTTCTAGATTGTTCAGCAGATCTATTATTCTCCTTCTTTGATTTAAATTTTTAAGAATTAGAGAATTATTTTTCTATTTTGATAGCACATGAGACAATATCTTCGTATTATAAGAAGGATTATGAGACTAATTCTCAACAGAGAAATGGTTTTAACCCATCAAAGAATCAATCAATCTTACTCCCTGGGTTACGTATATAATCTGCAACATTCCTTGCTAACCTTGTAAAGTTAACCTCATATTTTGCAACATTCTCATCCTCATTTTGTCTCAGACTCAAAAATTGTCTTTCCATATCTGCTCGATGATCACGAGGAAAGTATTTTTCTAATAAAATTTCTTTAAACTCCCTCCATTCCATGTTTTATACTTATTCATCTTCCTTTTGTTTTGAATTAATGACCACCATTGATCTGCATCTCCCGTGAGGTGATAAACTGCCATGACAAATTTTTCCCCTTCGCTACTCCCCAAAGCATGAAATATTTTCTCTAAGGAATTTATCTATTACTCAACTACTATTAGATTTTTACTCCCATTAAATTTTGGTGGTTGTTTCCTCATGAAGTGGTCTAACATTAATCCTCCGCATTGTGGGTCAGGATGCTCCATACAGGTAAGGTTATTATTCATAACCTGAGTAAGTTGTCCTAGTATGGTGATAAGCTGATCAGCACCAGTTGCATCACTGGCTCCACTATAATTATATTAAGTAGGAGAAAAATCCATACATGGATTACATGCGTTGATACGGTTTCCATTCCTTCCACTAGGCGTCATTTCTAAAAAATTGTATACACTAGATTAGTTTATGAATTGCAATACATAATTCCAAACTTGTAAAACACTTAACATAAATTGAACAGTTTATGGATATAATCCATAATCATAAAAATGTTTTCATTTAGGAATTATATACTCATAAACCCTTTATAATGGTTTGTAAAGAAAATGAGAATTATCCTGAGCATATCTCCCAGGAGTGTCATAACCAAGAGTGTAGCAAGGCCCGTTGTCGTGCACCAGTTCTCGTTCGAGTCTAGATCAAAGTGGTGTTTTTGGGTTTTACCCCTAGGTACATATGTGCAAGAGCCACATCTACCTGCTCGTATCTAGAAATGGATGTATTTCTTGTAAAACTCACAAAATCTCTATAGTACCAAAATTCTAGGAAGTTATTCTATACTAATCCTCAAAGTCTATCTTAGGGTTGTGTTCTCTAATCAGAGTTTTTCTAAATCTAGTTTCTAAAGATTGTGTTAAACTTCATTTGATACCAACTATAATTATTTGACCCCAGTTACCCAGATTCGGTATATTATTACATAACATTATCATGATACAAGGAATCATGCCCCGAAAGATCGATCAGTTTAGTAGCCTTGGAAGTACTAGATACATTTATAAGTTTTACATTACATCATGAAATAAAAACATCAAAAACATTTTGTCCCTTTTTGAACACACTTATATCATTAGCCTATCCCTAGAGGTCAACCATAAAATACTTATTCACATCTTGTAAAAAATGAAACATAGAAAGGGGTGAGCTCAGATGCTCAGTAAGGATAACACTATAGTGAAAAATTTCATAAATAAGCATAAACATTTAAGGCGATGTATAACACTAAAACAAAAGCCTTTTAAACTTAAACTTCAGAATAATATGGAAAAGATAAAATCAAATAATTTCATTTACTTATTCACATGGATATTCTACTATTCTAATAATCACATGCAATATCAATATCCACTTTCATAATGATGGAATGCATAATGTCAGACTTCATAACCACATAGTCAAGGCCTTGTGCCAAGACTACAAATAAGATTTTGTCAAGGCCTTATTCCAAGACACTAGTTTTTATCATTAGACCTACTGATGCATTGAGGAGCTATAGCGGGCTCCACCCATCACTTAATAAGTCCAATGCATTCTTCACATGAAAAGTTTTAAACATAACATAAACATTCGTATTAAAACTAGCATGAAAAATTTCAATACTTTATCTATAAACCATGAATGGTATAAAAATAACACATCCACAATCAAAAATATTAAAAAACCTTCAATATAATTTGGAATATTTGTATCATAATGAATCAATTTCCAATAAGTGTAAAATCCATCAAAGGATGTTGACATAGATGAAATCAAAACTATTTGAGAGAAATATCTCTTTAATTTTTTTGAAATCATTTAAAAGTCACATAATTATAAAAGAAAAAATTTATTTTTGAAAACATTCTCATAATATTATAAGAGAAACTTCTATGATGTTATAACGACAGAAAATATCCGCACCCGCCGTATAAGTTAAAAAAAGACATTGTTACCTTAATTTTGTCGAAAAAGTCATAAAGTACCTTGTTTAGAAAACAATGAAAAGATTCCTTTCAAAAAATATAAGGTAAAATATGGGTATAAATGACTTTAAATCATAGTCTAGTAAATAGTAAAAATGTTTTGAAATACATTTTTAAGATAACACGGATGTGGATGATAAATAGGTCCCAGTAGATACTTACGTATTAACAACCTCAGATAAGTAAAGAGATTGTATAATTAACCCTTACCTTGTACTTTTTCTTGGTCGAGGGTATGATAACCTCTTATATAATAGTTAAATAATTGTTATTAAATTATACAATAACTATATACATAAATATGATATCATATATGATCCTCTAATATTGCTTTGTTAATAATATTTTAGTAGTATCATCATTTCGGGTGTTAACTGATCTGTTTTCCTTTATATGCTCGATTACGTAAGCCATGTTTGTTATGGATAGGATGTATTTTATTCATATACATAATGATATTAAGTTCTTAAACATTATTTTTAATCATAAAATGAAAATTATTCTTGAATGAGTACGATGGGGAATGAATCTCATCGCGTTCGTGGAGACAATAATCTATATGTACGCACGAGAGACAATATCATTATATTGATGGTGAAATCATATGTAATTTGATGTTATATCGTATATAAATAATAATTAACATGTTATATTTATTATTTACATCATTTATACTCATTATTATACCCATCAAAAATAATGAAGTGTTTGAATAACAAACTACACCACGACATGGAGACGGTAAGTTGTACGTACGTACGTTTGGTGACTTTGTCATTTATAGGATGGATAGAATAACGAATATGGTTTTACCATATTTATAATAACATCATGGTATGTAGAAGGTAATTTAGTTATTATTTTGGTATGGAATCAAAGAAAGATGAAGTGGAAGAAGAAAAGAACTTGAAAGAGGGTGGTGAAATTATTACCTCTTCTTCGGGTGTTTCCTTTTGAGTTGATCAAAAGGGATCCTTAGGTTGGATTTCTAATCCAAGTAAGGACTCTAGGTTGAATTGAGGTAATTTGGGAGGATATTTTGGTAGGGGTTGGCCGAGCCAAATGGATTTGGAGGTGTGAAATTAAGAGAAGGGGAAGTACCCTTTTATAAGAGAGGTGAGGGTCACTTTAGGAAAAGCATGAAATATTATTTTATAATAAAATCATTTTTGGTTTCTAATGGATAAAAAATAATTTATTTCTATTATAAGGTGGGTATGGGTCTAAAACCTCTCAACCAATAGGATTTTGACATGTTTAGGTCACCATATTAACCTTATCTTTTAGATTTAACTTTTAGTTAAATAGTTTGACATTTACCATATCTCATTGTATTTTTATATTATATGGTTAATAAACTTACTATAAAAAGCCAAGAGAACCCCAAGTGGTTAATTATTAATATATATAAACTTATCTAATTCTTTTTGACAAACCTTAGATTTTTAGGAATTTTATATCAATATATAATATAATATTTGTTTTTAAACTATATTATTTCAATTTTGACACTATTTGGTATTTTGTTTTTGTTAAAGTCATAACAGCATGATTAATTCAAAAAAAATCCTTTAATAAACCCTAACATGTAATATTAACCTAGAAAATTAATGTAATTCATCAAAAGTCTAAAATTAGATTTATTTTGATATTTATAATATCAATTATTTTAATCTTTCATTAATAAGGTAATTACTGCATCATCATTGTGTCATAAATAAATTTAATTATTTAATGTCTAAAAATTATAAATAAAATACCATTATATAGGAATTTTTTTATCTTTATAATGAATATTTATAGTTGAATTTATCTTATGTATAACCCTGTATTAATAATGTCTAGGTTATGAAAACTTGAGTTTAACACTTTTAACTCTTCTTTAAATTAAATAATAATAAATGTCCTAATCTAATACAAGTGGACCTAAAGGATCATTTTTTATTCCTAAGTTTGTTTGTGGTCGAAATAATCTTATATAATATAATTAAAACATGTGTTAGGGTAATAATAATACAATTTTTACCTTTAATTACCCTATTTACTTTTAACTGTGGTAAATAAAAGTTAAAAGTTATTATTCACCAAAAATTATTTTTATCTCATCGAACCAAATTTTACTTACTTATGCTACCGCGTCTCTTGGATTTTTTAAATTCAACTCATAGAAGAGGTAAAATTAAGTTCTATGCAAATTTGTAAATTCTTCTAGAAGGTGGGTAAAAGACAGTAAAAAGTTCAATAAATTTTTTATATATCTAAACTTATTATAAAACAACTTCAATGAATTAAATTGAACTTATATAGGTATTATGTATCTATTTTGACCTAAAATAAATTTAAATATATAATTATTTAAATAAAAAGTCAGTTTTAAACAATAACGCAATGTTTTTCACTATTTATCAAAAAATGAAAGTTTTCAGAAAAATACCAAAAATTCACCCAAAGCTAATTTCGATATTCCAAATCCAAAAATGAAGTCCATTTTGAAAGTTAAAATTTATAAAATTTATTCATAAAGGCTAGTTTGATTGGTTGTGGTGTGTTTGAACTCGAAGTTGCGTACAACACAAGTTATTGCATTATTCAAAGGGAAACGTACCATGGAAGCTTGGAGTGTTACACAACTCTTATAGAGACACCTTACAAAAAAATTTAGGATAACACTTGGGCACAAATATGGGTAAAAAAATTATGTTGGATTTAATGTTATATTATTATTATATTTATATGAATTTATATTTTGGTGTTAGCTTTGTTTTAATTTTCCTGATGGTGAGGGTACGAGGCCAGCAAGGCTAATGGAATTAGGTGATATGTGAAGAGACTATAAGCATGACTTACATATTTGATGATATTATAGAGTTGGAAAAGATTTAGAGGTCATACCTATCATGGAATATTGTCTGATAGAACATTATCAACAAATGATTACTCATTGGATGAGTACCACATTCAAGGTATTAATCAAATTTTAGGTTTTAAAATGAAAATATTCATGATTTTCATTAATAATTTATTTTTTATAATAGAATTTTTTTAGGAATCATTGGGAAAAAATAAAAAAAGCATTGATCCTAAGAAATACCTCAACACTTTGGGGCGGACTATGATGTCAGACTATGAGAAGAAGCAGGTACAACAATCATTTATAATTTTTCTTGAGGACTTTCACTTTCTATTATTTCCTCCATAATTCATTAGATTTCTAAATTTTTGGTTGAGTAGTGCAGATTTAATATCAACCCAAACCACATTAAATTGAAAAAAATTGAACTAAATAGACTCAAATCAAACCATATGTTTTTCTTTTCAGATTCATTTAAAATTAATATCCATTTGATTTTAGTTATGAAATTAATTATTAGTAAAATATTTTCAATTATGGTTTCCTACATTCAATGTCATTATAGAGGGAGTTATTGACTATTAAAGGACATGTTCCTTGAGCAATTTTTTTTTACTTGAGCAGAAATAAAAAATATGTAAGTGCAGTTAACGAACTAACACAACAACATATTTTAAGTTTTATGTTATTGATTTCAAGTTTTAATATCTATTTTTTAACTTAATAATCTATTTATATTTGTAACAGGCTACTTTAGAGGCCCTTGATTCCTAAGAATCTGATAATTTTGGGCCAAATGATCACTTACATCAGGTTTTGGGAGATGAGAACCATGATAGAGTACGTTGTTGACATGGGAAGAGTATAGTCCTGATGAGGTATTGTCCTACTTTAGGTACCAGTTGCAGTACCATTTAGTTGAAAAGATTAAGGCATGGACAGAACAAGACAAAAAAAGGGTCACACATGTGGAAGAATGGGTTGAAATGGAAAACAATGAATTTATGAAACTGATGAAAGTTTTATATACATCACTTCCACCAGAGACCACTAAATATTGTGATTCGTATATGTCGTCAATGGATTCATTATATAGTGAACCAGGCAGTAGTACTAGTGGTGTTCGAGATGATTTCACTCTTGGTGATGTGGATGTTAATGGTGAGGATGATAAATAGGAAGAGCTTGAGGCCGAGGCTGAGGTGGAAGACGAGGGCAAGGATGAGGCTGAGGATAAGGACAAGGATGAGGACGGGGATGAGGGTAGGGACAATGATGAGGACGAAGATGAGGCTGAAGAAGAAGAAGAAGATAGTGATGTTTATGAGGGATTAATTGATCCATTACATTTTTTACTGATGTTTATGACATTTTATGTTTGATGATTTTCTATGACTAGATATATGTGTGATATTTTGTATGTTTGTTACCATTAGTTAAATGCATCAATTGATTTGTTCTGTTATCATTATTTCTGTATTGGTTTGTTGTTATTTGAGGATGCTCTATTGGTTGCATTACATGTTTTATTTATTGAGTATTTTTAGTTGGTTTCATTGTAGGTTGAGGATGTTCTGTTGGTGTTTTGATTGTAGTGGGTAGTTGGTTTCATTATTTATTATGTTCTATTTTGATTGTTGGGAGTTGTGATTGTAGGTGAATTATGTTTTTATGTTTTGATTGTAGGTGCATTGTATTGCAAGTAGTTCTGTTTTGTAGGTGGTGAATTATGTTCTGATTGTAGGTAGTTTTGAGGTGCATTATAGGTGTTGGGGTGTTGAGGTGCATTTCATTGTAGGTAGTTATTTATAACTAAGGGTATAATGGAATTGTAATTTGAAAACATTAGGTAAGAAAGTTCACCCGGGATATATGAGAGGATACAGTGTGAGTGCTAGTATTAAATACATTTTTGAACATCATAGTATACCATTGAGTTAGGCAGAATGAAATGGAGAATATAATCCTTTATGTTTTTTACAGAGGATTAATTAATTAATTAATATATGAGTGAATTAAATCAAATACACTATATAGGTTTTCCAAAATGGTAATATTTTAACAACTTGGGAAGAAGCGCCTTCAAATACTTCTTCGATATCACAAGGGGAAAAGTATCAGTGATTTTATTAGGAGTTCAAAAATATATTCATAGAGAATGATTATCCACTATTGAATTATAATCAGTAGGTAAATATAAAATGGATGAATAAATAGTATGAGGAATGGATTAAAATTCTTTGAAATATAGAAAATCCACCATTGTATTTCACTCAATCCAAATATTTATAATGAATTGCATTTTGATAAAGGAATTGGTTTCATTCTAAAATGATAAAATTCTATAGAACAGTGTGCCTGATATGTACCTCAAGGAGTGGGAAGAGTGGTGGGTATTGGGTTTAGCCTTATTTTTTGAGTTTCAACATCACGTATTTTGTTAATGAAAAAAATCTACTTATATAATTTTATAGCACATTTGTTTTAAAAAAATTCAAAAATCTAAAGCAAAATGTTATCTTATTAGATTTTTTGAAACCAATTCTCTAATTGAAATTAAAAATTTATTTTTTTATGATAACCAAAAAAATAGATTCTTCTTTTTTAAAACACATTTTAAATTCACCCAAAAATAACTAATTTTTTAATCCAAAACAAATGGGGTCTAATTGGGAAAGTAATATGACCATTTAACTTGGTATTTTCTGATGTGATATTGGATTTTGTGTTATTACTAATGTTGAAACTGATGATAAGTGGATTGTTTATAATAGTAGTGTTTTTTGTTTTAAAATTTAACATTAGTCACAATCTCTATTTAATTTTCTTGCATTACAAATTATGCTTCCTTCATTCAATTGGGCTCTTGCAAGGTCTCCTTTTGTTTTCTTCTTCATTTTGTCTAGTTGCTTGAAATGCATCAATCATGATGAAATCAAAGTTGAGTACTTAACCCAAAAATATTTGTGAATGCTTTTAATTTTTGTTGAAATTTGATCAATATAAGTTTCACATATTATGAAATGTAATTGAATTTGATTCCATTCATCTTTTATTTTCTAAATAGACTTACCATGGTTTTTCTTTTGCCATAGAAAAGACCTAAAGTCGATTGTTGTGTCATATTAGAAACCCTAGTCAAATTCTCTATTGAGTTCATTCCCTTATTTTTCTCATATAAAAAGTACAAGTACCATATATTAAAATTCAAATCAAGTGCCCGCAACTGGAAGTATTTTTGGTCATTTGATGAGGGTTGGGAATGGAAACTCATTAGTAACTCATGATGGAAGGGTCTCTACTAGAATTACCCTTGATTCTTGTGGAATAATTCTTGTATCTCCATTGTTTGATGATTCTTCCCAACACTCTAACTTTGGAATGTTGACTGATGCTATTGATAATGGGATTGTTGAACATTCTAGGCACAAATCCCTGGATAATGCATTGGGTTCGCATTGTGTCTTGTCTATGTTTACTCTAGAAAATGATCCTTCACCATGTAATTCAAACCTTGGGTAGCATTTTTTGTCCATAATTGATATATAAAAAGCAATGGAAAAGCCTTTCAAATCTATTTCTAGTACATTGGCATCTACAAGCCCTAATCTTGTTAGACTTGCTTTTTCATCTTCATGGTTTGACATGAATATAGGTTGTTGCAAATCATTTTTTTTTCATTTTTAAAATCCGGTTTAAAGGGGACCGGTAACCCAACTTACAACCCCAACTACAAACAAGAAATACGAACCTTAAATGACAGAGAACATCACAACATTACACATCATAATAGCCATAATCTTCTCCAAAAACCATGCAGGATTCTTCTTCTCTCGTAGCTGATTCCCACTCTGTATGCCTCCAAAAATTTGCACTTTGAACCTGAATTCTAAGCTTCTCCAGTGCAAGAAGCTCAGATGAAGCATCTTTGACCACTATTCCCTTTTCCAAAGCAATAATCACCTCTCCACTCTACTTAGAGGCGGATCTAGTCTACATCGGCCGCGAAAGGTGAGAGTAATCCTTCCTTGTTCTTCTTCTTGTTGATGTAGAAAAAGGCCCTTCACCTGCATCCATCCTCTGATTCCCACTCTTAACAATATCACTAAATGAAAGGCTGGAAGGGACACTCACAATGTCTTTTCCTCCCCTCGAATTCTCCCTTCCTTTACCAAGTTGTTCCCTCTAAATAGAAACTGGGCATTCTGTGTTATTACCCAGCCGCTGATCTGGAGTGCTGATCTCCAATAAAGGGATACACATATCTTTAGTCGGAGCTTCTTCCATAGCCATGTATAAGGTCTCCTTCCCTTTATTTCACTTTCTCTTACCCATCCTTCCTTGGGATGAAGTATTACTTTCAGTCGTGCAAGAAGGCCTAACCCCCTCGATGGGATTATCCACATCCTTGGCGACCCCCTAGGTGAATATCTATTTTTCTTTCTTTATAGTTTATTCATTTTTTACCATATTCTGCATTATTTTCATTAATTTTTTTACTTCCAAATACCCCAAATCAACTGAATATTTTATGCAATAGTTGAGATTTATGAATGTGACTAAGAAAATGATTTTATGATGGAAGTAGGTCATTTTCCTTTGACATTTATAACTCCTCCTATAATCCCATATCAACCTAGTTACTTAATAGGGACGAGGAGATTTTTTTTCATGGATTTTATACCACACACTGTTAATTCCATAGATTCAGGGTTAGAAGATCCCCTGTTGGATTCTGGTGAATCTTTTTGGCTTTTAGAGTATACTTTTCTCCCCTAGTAAAAGATTTAAAATTGGAGTTGTGGCCATTTCTCAAGGCCACTTCTTAATACTGCAGATGATGGTGAATAATTATTATCTAGAATAGAAGATAGGTAAAAATCATCACTTTATTTCATATCAATGTATTAGCACCCCAGTAGTCACACCCCCACCCCCATTTTGTTTCTTATATTTTATTTTAGGAATTTTTTTTCCCAGTGTTGAATAAGGGTTGTTTGATTTTATTTTTTTGATGCTAGGAAGCTCAGTAACTAGATTTTCATATGTGATACAAAGTTTTAAATTGGTACAAAATAAGTTCTAATGCAACCTTTCTCTCCGATTTTCATTGTTGTGATGATTGTGAAAGAATCAAGTATTTGATATTTTCATCATATTTTCTTATTATGCAGGTATATTCCTATTTTAATTCATATAAACTTATTTAATGTTTTTATATATAACATAAATTTATTCTATCCTAAAAAGAAGGCAGTTTTGTCAATTTTTTGACATTCTTCATTATTTAGCGGGTAAAATTGTAAGGTTACCCTATATTTCATACATAAATTTCTAAAATTTTGGATTATTTTTGGTACTTTTAGATTTTTTATACTAATATACTAGAAATATTATGTGTCTTATATGCTTGATGATTATTGATAATTATTAATCAAATTCTATATTTCATTCTTAATTTCAATAATAATCTTTTTATTTTCCCCAATTATCAAAGTCACAGTTCCAGAAAAAATCTTATATTTTTTTCTCACCTTTTTTTTCTTTTTGGAGGTACTTTTTACATGTCATTGTTCACATTTAATTGATTATTGTCTCTAAAACTACTTCTTACAACCTCTAGTTGTCATATCATACTTGTAGTCAATAGTAGTTTGTGGCCTTATCATTTCCCTGGGTAGTGTTACTAGTCCTTAAGGCTTCTCATTTAGTGTCTGAATCTCAAAACATATGTAAGAAGACTTTGGGTAGCAACCTTCAATGTGTTCTAAAAACATTATGTATTCAATCAATAGGGTTTGAATGTGTCAATTATGTAGTGTTTTTGTGGTTTTATTTGTTGCAAAATTAGGTATTTTTTTAGTGTTTTGATGGTGATAAACTTGTGATTGATGCTAGTTGGTTATTTTTTATGGTTAGATTTTCATTATCACATTCTAAAAGTTTTCTTATCTTGGTCTTACTTTTTTATGTTTCATTTTCATTTTCATTTTGATTGTTTTGACTATGATGTTCCTGTCAAAGTTTAATTTTATGATAGTTCTATTTGTAATTCCTAACATCTAGCTGGCCTCAATGAAATAAATGAAAATAATTAACATTTATGGTGTTTAGAAGCTTCTAATAATCATATAGTGACTTGCTCATGTGTATCAGGAGTTTTTTAAATTTGATTTAGAATATTGAATGATGGCTCGTTATTGTGTACATGTATGTTTTCTTTTCCCTTTTCTATGGTATGGTATAATAAATTTAATTGATCATTAGTTGTTGAACTACAGTTTTGTTAAGGTGATTCAATTGCTTTCTCTTGTATTTAGACATAAATATCATGGCTTAATTTCTCAGAAGAACTATTTCAGTTCAAAATTGATTTTCAAATTATATTTTATTGTAGGGGTTGGGGTTTGACCCCATTTCTATTAAACTATAGATTATATTTTAGAGTTGTCTTTCCAAAATTGGTGAATTTTGTTCTTTTTGGTAGCCTTGTATCTTGGTCTTACAGATTTAAATCACAACGAAGGCTATTGTTTTGGCTGTGTAAAGTTATGGTTGGGTTTTGGAATATGGTTATGTTTAATGACACTTACTGAGAAGTGATTATAATACTTGATCACTTATGGTAAGTTCTCTTTAAGTGTTTCTAAATTTCTTATCGAAGAAGTGATTCATTTTTCACCATTTATTTAAGTGTTTTTCTTCTTCATAAATTTATGTATATGTGTTTTTTAGAGATAGAATGAACACTAATTAATTTTGCATACTACTTATCATAAGTGGTATAATTTCTGTTAACATTTTTTAGTAATTGATGTCAAAAACATAATTATCTAATGATTTATAGTATTTAACCCATGTGTGTGCATATTTTTTATTTACCTATATATCACTTAACTAGTAAGAATTGACTCAAAAAACACCCCTAAAGTGTTTTAAATATAATTTTTTCAAAAAATATTCTAATATTTTATAATTAAATTGAACTAGATATAACCCAAAGTTATTGGATGGTTTGCTATTATCATTTTGTTTATTTTGCTGCATGTTTCTATTATCTGATGTTTTTTATATTAATATTTTTATATTAAGGAATCATGATGATCCCACCCTTCTCAATAATTATCAAAATCATGGTTTTCCTGACAAGGGAATTTCCATGCTCTGCCTTTTCAATGAGCTTGATGACTGTCTGCTTCTTGTTGCTTCATGTAAAAATGCCTTATCACTGTTTGAAATTTGGTATTTTTGTTTTTGGATTCCTTTTACTATGTTGTTAGGGTTTCAAAATGCATACAAATTTTTTCATTCAACTAATGAGAATATTCATGTTTGGAAATATTACACACTAAGTGATAAATAAAAACATGTTATTTCATTCTCATCAATCCAAATTCATAGACCCAACATGTGAAGTGTTGATGTCGTGGTTGATTGGCAGCAGCAATCTGGGTACCTGGCATATGATTTCTTATTTCCAAATTTGTTAATTTTCTTTTCTTTAATGGTCCTTTGATATATATATATATATATATATATATATATATATTTGTGTGTGTGTGTCCTCCAGGGCTTATATCAGTGGTAGTGGCTCTGTGGAGTGTTGGGGAGGTCTTGAATTTGAGTCTCCTCAACTACTTTCCTGTGTGTGTTTCATGTTTTCTTTGTAGGTTTTTAATTCCCACTCCCCGATAGTTTGTAATATATATATATATATATATATATATATATATATATAATTATTTATTGACTTTAAAATAGTGTGCTGCTAGTGAAATATGATCAATCATTATTTGGGATCTTGACAAGGAATAGCTTGTTCATACTATGAGTTCTTCAAATTTTTGGAATCTCGGGTTTAGTGGGTTTTTCTTCTCTTACATAAATACATTAATAATATATATTCATGTATTTATCTATTTTCATTTTAGTGATTCTTGACTTTTTATCATTGAACGCGGTTCCCATATTCCTTTCTTAGAGTGTAGTCGTATAGATATACAATTTTATTATGTAGCAAGTAGGATGTTTAAATTGATCGGTGAGGATTGTAAAATTTTTAGGGATCGGTATCTCCATTAAAATAGATTTGAGATGAGTATGATATGTTAAACGTTGTTATAATGATATAGTCTAGTTGATATTTTTCCATCTTGCTTGACTTTAAAGAATTCGTTTATTAATGATTAAATTCATCCTTGATACCTTACATGATATTCACTATTTGTTCTTTCACTAGGAAAATTCTATCATATCTCATGATTTCAAAAATGGGTCTTATAATGATGAGAACACTAACCACCAATAACAGGTTAAATGATGTTTCTATCTATGAATCATATCTAAGGCTACGTCTACTAAAGGAATGATTGAGAGAATCATAAATCATGTTTTATATGAGGTAATGTCAATTCAGGGAACATGAATTCCTTTCAATATAGGTGGAATGTCTGCTCTTTTCTTGGAAAATAAAATTTATGAACATAATTTTCTTTGATTTTATTGATTATTGACATGAATATCATTCAAAAATTTTATTTTTTTGTCGATAATTTAGAGTTTCTAATTGTCATAATTTCATTATTGGTTGCAGTCTGCTTCCCAAGCTTGCACGGGTCAGTTTGAAGCAGGTTTTTCTAATGTCTTTATCATTATCTTCGACATAAGAACACCAAATACATAAGCAATAGTAATAAATATGATTTTCATGCGTGAACATGTCATAAATCTACTTCCCATATCATACTAAATAAGTTTATGGTCCATGTTCTGCTCCTTAAGATATTCACATCTTTGTTCAGTTTGGTTCACTCAATGCGGCCCCACACTCATGGAGTGGGAAGAGTGGTAGGGATTGAGTTTCAGCCTTTATTTCCGTTGAGTTCAGATTATACTATTTACATTTATGTGGAGTTTTATTATTTTTCCATGCTTGTATGATTATGATAAAAAGATAACATTTTTTGAACAAATGAATATATGTCCCATAGGTGAATAATAAAATAAGAAAAAATGTATACTGTAATTGATATTCATAAACTATATATGTGTCCCGAATGTTGCACTTTCCATTTATAGGTATAAAATTTGAGCTCAAGTGGCATGTTGTGCTTTCTAGTGTAGTGTTTTTTCATAATTATAGTATGAATAATTGGACATGAATGACTTCTAAACATCTGAATTCATCATAGAGTATTCAGTATATTGTCTGCATTAGTTTTTTTGAATTATGTACATTGTATTGCAGTGTATTTTCAGGTGTTGTATTAGTTTTTTAAATTCTATGTATGGTATTTTAGTGTTTTTGCATATATTTTTTCTTTGTGCAATGGAGGGGAGGCTGTTGTATGGAATATTGGAGGTCCTTTGGGAAAAAGAGTGTGGGTCTGCTGTATGGAATTGTGCAGAACTCTATACCAACGGTTTATAAACCATTGGTATAGTTTTAAGTTTCATCTATACCAATGGTTATCAATAAACCATTAGTAAAACTCTATAAAAACGGTTTAAAAACCATTGGTATAGTTTTAAGGATCGTGATCTATACCAACGATTTACAAACCGTTGGTAGATACCTATACCAACGGTTATCAACAAACCATTGGTATAGTACAATTTCCAGTGGCCTATAGCAACAGTTGATGAATAACCATTGGTATAGGCCTATACCCACGCCATAACACCCAAAAATTCAGAAAACTATTGGTATAGGGTATACCAATGATTTTCCAGCATATACCAACAGTTTGAAACCATTGGTATAGCCTAAGTTTCTAGTAGTGAACATTATTTCCTCTTTTATCAATGATCTTTTTCTTCCATGTCCATGTTCTTCAAAATGTTTTATGAATGCTTTTTTATTTTCATAAATGATTAATAATTTTTTTTACTAACTTTTATTTTTATTTCAAATTATTAAATTGAATTATTAAAATTTTTTGTGTATGAAACACTTTTGAATTTTCACAAAAGTGTTCAAATAATTTTCTCTTTTAATGTATACACCTTAAATGACTTTTTTCGTAGTCATAACCGTTATTTTCATTGATTCTTACATTAAAAGATTCAACTGTTTTTTCAAATAAATTATTTTTCTTAGTATTTTGTGAATTTTTTGTTTTCAATGAAACAGAAAAAAAGTGGTATTTTTCTTATTTTTAAAGAAATGTTCAAATGACCTTTAATGAACATTTTCCTATATGTCAACAATCTTTATTGAATGTGACGCTTAACTAAAGATATGCTCTTATAATACAATCTACTTATTTCTATTGATGTATTATGGTGATGATGTTTTGATGATGATTCTATGAAATCCATAACTTCCCCATGGTTTAATTAAGTTGTGATGAAATTATTATGAAAACCGTTTCTTTTCCATGGGTAATTCTATGATGAAAGGATGGACGTTTTTTTATGATATCATGGCACACTTATGTATGGTTTACATTATGTGATGAGTGGGTCAAAAATTATATCTTTCTACAATGAATTCGGTAACGAATGATATCTCATGAGATAATATTAACTGTAATGGAGAGTGAACCCAGTTATATAATGGAAGTAATCCACTATGATGGTCTTTTGATTGAACCATAACTAGTTAAATGATAGAATATCAAGTGATCCCAATCCACTATGGGACATTTTCTGCTTTGATAGTCTTGGAAGTGATCGATGACTAAAAAAATGATTTTCTATTCTTATATATAGGCCAAATATTTATGTCTTGTTCTTATGACATGTTCCCATTGATCATAATTGATTATTGATTATTTTGATCTCTTATGACTTATGCCTTTTGTTATGACAAAGCCTTATGCCATGAATCATGATTAATGATCTTTAATTGTTGGGTATGACTTTCGTAAGTTATGATAATATTCTCATTCTCTTAATCTTATCATATTCCCATTTATGTTCATTTTTGGACATCTCATATGTTTACCCTTAATGGGCATCAAGGCTCACTCTTTCTTTTGTTTTCATGTCCCCAGGTTATAAAGAAAGGTCTCAAGTAGGGCATGTTTAAGATGGTGTCTATGTGAGAAGAATATTATGGATGTTTTTAATGATCTTCCATTAAATATGTTTATTATTTATCTAATGTTCAATGAAAATAAACCTTGACAGTTCTGGGGAGTGTTTGATTATGAGATGTGTTGAATATTCATCTAAAATGATGTACTATTTATGTATGTAATGCTTGGGTATCCCCAAAACCTAACTATGATATGTGAGAATAACTATTTCATATGAAAAGGTAATCTATGAGAGGAAATGTTATAAAATGAGAAACCTCCATGAGATACATTATGAATAATATATTTATTATGTAATGGCCATACACAATAGAAATTTGAAATTGTCTAGATCCCCACTGAGATGCGTAAGAGTAAATATTTTTTACATAAGTGTAATCATTAATAGATAAATAGATTTTTCAATAGTAGAAATCACTATGTGATACCAAAGAGTCTTAAAAAACATTAGTGGTACTTGAGGGATAACTGTTTGAGAAATTTCAAGATGATGATTCTCCCAAGTCAAGAAGATCATAAATTAAGGAAAACAAATTCTAGGAAGATAAGTTATGTGAAAGTTGAATGAGCTTTCATATGCCAGTGTTGGACCAATGTGTTGGAGCTACAAAATAAGAACAACAAAAGCTCAAGATGAATAGCATATTATGTTTAATGATATAAAGATAGAGAGTTGATTCAAAGAGGGAGGAGAAGAATTGTGAGGATGTACAGATGTTCTTAAGTAGAAGCATAAGAGGGAGCTGTATTATCTGGATGCTTGAGTAATTCAATGTCAAAGGTAGAATAGGAAGTGTAAACAGAATAACGACTGTGCCAAATTAATTATGAGTCTATGGAAGTTAATGGACTATAAGATTCCATAAGGTTTTATATAACATTAATGTGATGTTAAAGTAAATTTGATAATGGTGAGCTAGACATCAAGATGAAAAAATAATGATGTTGATGTCCTTATTCTAGCCAAGATTTATGAAAGCAATGATAATTGTTGATGTCGATATTTATGGTATCCTTATGCTAGACTCCCATATCTTCATAGACATTGTTGGTGGTTGACTTAGAATTGAGAAAGGTGGAAAACATGGAATTTAGAACCCATATTACCTCTATTTTTTAGAATAATAATGAATATATAAATCTAGAATTTATTCATGGCTTAGTGCTTATAATTTGAGAGAAGATATATAGAGATCTTGTCCGCGACATACTGAGGGACACATTGGGTTGAAGGAAAGGGAAGTGATTATGATGAATTTTATTGGAGTAGAGGAAGAACATAAATTTGGGATGATTGTTTAGTTAAGAGGCTAGACACTAATGTTTCAGAAGTACGGTTCCTAAAAATTATCTTTCAGAAATTGACTTTGGGAGCAGGTGGTCATTCCAATTATTCTAAAACCTCGAAGGAAGATCTATCCTTCAATACATAAGTATTTGAAACATCAAGTATCTTTCTCATTGCGGTGTTGGATTGTTGAAGACAAGAAGGATCCAATATAATCTACGCCATAAGAAATCTATTGGGGGATACTAAGTTTTCTTTGTGCGGTGCGTTTTGATTTTGCTCTACGGTTTCATCTAAAGTAAAAAATCTTAATATGGTTTGAAATCAGGAACTCCTCAACTCATTATCACGGGTATAACAGGAGTGTAACCATTGAAATAAGGCCCATGAGGTAACTTTTTCGCATTGGGGATAAAATCTAGCGATCGGACTGGATCTGAAGCTCACATGCATTGAAAAATTTGTGGCCCGACAAGGAAGCCCGAGCTATGAACCCGAGCGAAGCAAGTTTGAGTCCGGACCCCTAAATTGGGAGAATCTGGTAGTCGAGCCGTTGAAGCATGAGGGTGTCGTGGCCAAACCGACCCGCTTGAGATCAAACAGAAGAAAAATACTGAGATTGAAGATTGGATGTCTGTAGAGAAACTGTAGCTGATGCTGGTTATGGAAGAAGATGAGTTATGCCCTGCTCCATTCATACTTCTTGATTGCGCTGCTCGAAGTTAAGCCGCCAACTGTTCTAACCATGTTCGGCAATCGGAGGATCTGAGACAGTGAATCGGTATAACGACGGAAGCCACTAAAGTCGATGCGTGTTGTTTTGTGTTCTGTAGTTTTATTTTATGAGCAGGGATTTCTTCGAGTCGTTGGATGGTGAAGGCGATCTATGCTTGACGACGACTGGAGTTGAGAGATGATGAAACTATGCATCTGCGAATTAGAACCATGCCGAGTCCAACGGAATCTATGTTTGCATCTGCGATTGCTGGTTTGATTCTTCTATTGCAGGGATCCTTTTGAAGAAAACGACAGAGGGGGAGCCACATTACTCCATACGGCTGCGGCTGTGAGGATGAATTTGGGTGCGCGTGAAGTGCTCGACATATTGTTTGAGTGAAATTGTCGAACCAAGCTGTGATGTTAAACTGGCTTCAAGCCGCAGTTGAAAGTTGAATCGAAATTAAGATGGATATGCCAATCTGAGTCGAAGGAACAAAGGCGAACCAGGTGTAGATCGAATTAAGGCTGGGTGAGCTCAACATGAAGTTTACGACTGAAACACAAAATTTAGTAAGGTTGTGGTTCGTAATGGTTTTGGGCTGGAACTGGATGATCAAGGAGGAAGACGCCTGTTGAATGTGTAGTTGAAGATCCGAGGTTTTTCGTTTTTTTTTTCAGGCCGATGTTGATTTACGATTTGATGATTTTGGGGTTGTTTGTATTGAAGAGGTTCAAATTCTGGTATCCAAACCCGGTGTTTACCGGTTTTTGAGAATGAGCTAGCTTCACAGAATTCATTGGACATAGGATCACGCCTAGCATTGAAGACTCGATGGACCAACCTATGAAAGCCCATCACTCCAAGTTGTGTACAGTAAACCCGAATTTCCAAGTTGCTGAAAGAACCAGAGAAGAAGACAACACACCATCAATTTTGAGATTGAAGAAAAAGAGGGGGATGCACTTGAAGCTGAAGGATGTATTGGTAAGTTTCTAGAGCTTGCTGGAAGAGCCAAGGAGATGCTTGGGGATTCATCACACTTGCTTCCTGAGCCAAGACCACATGGGGCTGTCAAATTTTGTTAGAGGAGCTTAATCACAGTGAGAAGGACTTCATTGGGAGTTGACGAAGAGCACTTGAAAGCACACCACATGGATGTGAATGCCTGTTAGTTGGGATGTCATGCTTTTTTCCCCCTTTCATTTTAGAATAAGTGGATGATTCCTTATTTTGTTTTCACACTCCTCGGCACCAAATCAAATTCTAACCTCCTTCCATGTTTCTTTCTACATTAACTCTATTTTTATTTTGTAAGTATAGTGTTGCTCGTTATTCTTTCTTCAGGTGTTGTGATCTTGAACCTTCAGAGATGAAAGACTGATCGTTAATCTAGAGCTAGGAAGTGATTTTTGATGCTGCTTGGAGAGTCGTACATCATGTTGTTCATCGATTCTTCTTCTTCCCTCCTGGAAGTCCATGATGGTGAAATGGAGATGCAACATCTCTCGGAAGTGTTTGCTATTCTCTCCCTTGATCTTCTTCCCCTATATCTCTTAGATAGCTTGAAAGAGTGACTGGGTGAGGTTGTGTGATTGTTGATCTCTTGAGGATCACTCCAGGCAGCAAAAGATTCCGGACAAAAGTGGTTTGATTGAGTGATTCTTCACTTTTGAGAGATTAGGTGCTCAATGATTTGGGTGAGAGAGGTATGCGATTCCGGAAACTGAGTAAACATTGAGCTTGGTTTAGAGTTGATGGTATTTTCCTTTAAAAGATTCGTGATAGACTGTTGAGTGTGGATCAACCTAGATATGCCTTTGGTTTCTGTTATCTTTTTTCTCTATCATTTTTCTATTTTCCTTGTCCAACTTCTCTCTTTCTTGTGCTCATGTTCCCATTCCACCCATTTCCTTTTTGATTCTCATCCCCCGTGTCTGCATGTTTTCATTTACTTCTTTCAAAAATAAAACACACACAACATGATTCTAGGAGAATCAACGGGATAGGCGACACTACTTCCTTGAGACTGACCTCTGGGTTTGTAAAAGTTCTATATTTAGTGAGATTCTAAATTTATCTCTGACCGCCCCTTACAGCAGGGGCGTCATCAGATTTTGACATTGTTTGTATAGAAGCATTGTATTTCTTACCTAATCATTGTTTTCCTATCAATTATTTGTATCAATGTCAACGGTGAAGGTGAAGGACATTAATGTTTCTGATACACTGTAATTGCTAGAATATTCTGAAGTGTAGGATATTTATGAGGATGTACAACATATCAATTTTTTGATACAAGAATTACATAAACAAGAGCTCATCGATATTGAAATGGATGTTACTCATCAAAAGAAGCAAATGTTTGCGCAAACTTTTCATAAAATCAAAGACCATGAAGGGAAGTGTAACGTCTCGGCCTGACTGACTATGGAATCAGTTGTCAGATCGGTCGCCACATGACTTCAAGCACGCCTCCTCGTACACTAGAGATTGCCGACTAGCAATGAGGGTATAATGGTGGTATAGTTGGGGAGATTATACCGTCATGATCAGAGTATCACAATGGTATGAGAGTCAAATAATAAATCAAGCAACAACAGAAGCAACATAAATGAAAGGTGAGCAACGAAAGATAAATATAATGACTGAATGATAGTGTGCAACGCCAAGTATACGACTATGCATGCATATCTGGATGAGGCTACATAACCACATAGTAAGAAAACGTCATACGATACCATATAATACATAACTAAGAAAAAGAATAAAAAGCCCTGAGCTCCTAACTCCCAGGTACAAGCATGACATCACAAGTACAATCCAAAGGATCTACAAACATGAGGTCTACTCGGGTACCACAGTGCAATGACGACCTGAGCAGGGTGTGAGATTTACCCAGTAGGCTACCAACAATGGTGTCTAAAGCATAATCCAGTCTTTTAATATAAAATACAACAATGTTCAGGTACATAATAAATGCAAGGCGAAAAATAAATAAATAGATCGGTCTGGGTTCCTCATGGGATACTCGACCAACACTACCTTCTTCGACCCAAGCTAGATATGTCTGAATGGAAGACAACCTGTGCAAATATAATATTGGTGTAATAATAAATCATCATAATCAAGTATCAAGAGTTGGACTGAGGCCCAATCATATGATTTGGCTTGGCAGAAGCGTCCCTGGATAACAAGTATGCATTATCAGTCTTTAGTATAAGTCATCATTTGAGTTTAATAAGAGGCACCCTGAGCCGTCAAAGGCGATTCAGGATGGAATCCCAATTTTGGCTCCAGGGGAACTATAGATACCCAATACTATAAGAGTTCGTCCAAGACGATCCATAAATGGAATCTCAAGTATCACTCTCGACATAACGTGAGGATGAAATCCTCCGAGCCCGTCCCTAGTATATCACATAGGGGACCAAGTACCACCCGTGGCCTGGTATAACTATCTTTCCACTGAGCTCGTCCATGGTGTCTCCCTTAGGGAACCAATGTCGCTCATAAGGAGGTAAAGAAAACTCCCGGTGAGCCCTTCCAAGGCATACCAAGTATCGCTCTCAGTGTATTTACAAATTAGGTAACCTATGAGCATATCTTTGATGTTCCGTAATAGGATACCCAGGTATCGCTCAAGGCATGATACAATCTCAACAGCCTATGAGCCCGTCTAAGGCATTCTGTAAAAAGTAACCCGAGTATCGCTCAAGGTGTTCAGTTTCATTTATTCAATTAAATTCAAACAAGGAGAAAGGCCATGTCCATAAGCATGCCTCACCATAAATCAAGTATATATAAAATATAGTGGATTGTGTACACAAGCATGCCACATCACTTGACAAGTATACTCTAAGAGGGCCATGCCCATTTATTATGTTAATTTAAGGAATAATAATGGCCATGTACTAAGCATTCCATTCATCATAATTCAAATTCATTTACTCACCCGAGGCTCAATTCACAATTAGCAAACATCATGTGGAATTTTCATACCATGAACTTTACACTTAATTCAAGTTAGTCATTTAAAATGAGACAGGCCAATCCACTTAGGAGGTGGTTTGGTCCCTACAGAATAACATAGCGGAGTGTCAAACCCTACCAAATTTCAATGAATCAACATATTTATATTTTATAAGACAACTAACCTCAACGGGGGGTTTTAGTAGAAAAAAAATTAATTAATTAAATACATTCAAGGGACACACCCTTAAGGGTGGATAAAACCTAAGATCCATGACCAACAACAATGCCAATTTAATATACAAAGGCTATTGAATTTACGGTGTTAGGATCTACAAATTAAACATCACATTTAAGAGGCGTCACATGAAAATATAGGTGCGCGACACAACAACACGATTTATAAACGTCGATAATTTAAGGGAAAAGGCTATAAAACACCTAACTTATACCACATATGCTTCACTTGTCCAATATCAAGTATTGATTTGTTCCAGTTTGAGAGAAAATGAAGAAACGGATGAACGCTATGAAAATAAGGCGGATTAGCTCGCATAAATATTGCCCAGGTGATGGAGAAGTAAATGAATAAAGGAAGAAGGAGGAGTCGTAGACTTACCGAGAGCCATCCAACGAATCTGATGGTGCTCAAAATGGACACTGGATGGTATAGATCTCTCCATCCCTCAAAGAGGGGAGGAGCTCGAGCAGCTGCCCCTAGTGCACATGAAGGAGAAAGAAAAGAGAGGGTGAAAAGAAATAAGGAGGAAGGTGAAAACGGGAAATTCTCCACTGTAAAGAGGTGCACGGTTGGCCAAACCATGTGCCAACTATGATTGAGACACTTCCCAAGAGGGAGGATTGCACGGTATGAGAAACTGTGCACAAATCGCGCAATTCCCCTCTGTCAAGAACCAATAGAAAACTGCATGGTCATGCAACTCCCCCCACATGGTTAGACCAGACCATGCGAGACCTCTAGCTCCACTAGATCAACCACACAGATTCTTCTGGATGGTTTCATGGTTTCATAAAAACTATGCGCCCCTACCAGCTTCTCCAGTTTTTGAGGTTTTTGAGCCCGATGCTCCCGAAACTCAATGGAACACCCGAGACACCTCTTGGTCCTTAAACCAAATCTAAAAACCACATTTAAGTGTTCCAAAGCACAGATTTTCTTTTCGATGCTTGATTTAAAGAATGGACTGTCCACCAAATGTTAAAATTTAAATTCCCTTGAAAATTATCCCTGGTCCAAAAACTTGGGACGCTACAATCTTCTCACCTTAAAACTTCTCATCCCTAAGAATATTTGGATAAATAATGAAATCATCACCCAACCTACACGGGTTGGAAATTTCCATTTAAATGGTCATTCTGCATTCCGAACACCCAATGCAACCTCCAAGCACCATTTTAGACACATGGTATATAAAACGTCGAAACTCTAGACAACGCTCGCACCCAATGGAATGTTAAGACAGAACTTACCCAAGCCCGTCAAACTGAAGAAAAGATTACATCATTGTCTCTTTAACCACCCGACCTATGGTTCTCCCCACCACAGGATCTAGCATTCAAAGATCAATTCACAGTCACAATATCTTTACCCAATGGAATTTTCTATTTAAGTGTGTCTGTAGAGTTCCAACGATGCTCATGGAACAATTCTTATATTAAACAAATAGTCGACTCCCAATTAACCCCATTTAGCCAGGTAGATCCATCTTTTCATGAAAAACATCGAATGGCATTCACATTTCACCTATATCATCTCGACAACATGCCAAAATAGTTCCTCACCAACTGTATTCATAGAAACAAGAAGGAAAAAAGTCGATCCACATCCGAAAAACTATTCTAAAAAATGCTTGACTTAGACAACCGGTGCAACTCAACCCAAAACATGATGCCTTCCTCCAAGGCACATAGTGTTTTCTTCAAACACACCCATCGAAGCTCATAATCGGATTCCAATGACATCTTAAAGAAAAAATTCCATTTCAACTATTGCACCCCAACACAGACATGGTTGCATGCCTGATCTAGTACACTAGGATCATCACCCCTTAAAAAATCCCTTTCGAGATGACTGAAGTTTGGGCTACCTTGGAATCATCAAATGGAGTGTAAGGAGCTCATCTATGGTGGTCCATACTCCGATGTTTGCAAGTGAGACGTCATTACAAAGTTAAAACATCCACACATAAAAATGCTGACTGATCCCAAAAAAAGTCAAGATAAGAACTGACTGGTGTCACTGAGTCTTTTCAAGGCATTCCAAGGTGGGAATCCAAGTTTCACTTAGGACTAACCATGCCTTTAAAATTTCTACTCTATAGAAGTGTAACCCCACAAAGTTTATTCATCAATCCCAATGACATTTAACCACTTTTTATTTAGCTTAGCATATGAAAAACACTCTCTTAGTGTATCCTATAAGATATCAAGATAGGGGACATAATCATATCTAAGATAAGAATACACAATGAAGATATCAATAAATCCAAGAATACCCAAGAAACTTCCATTATATCAAAGATGAAGTGCTTGGTGTAGTTTCAGAACAACCATACCCAACTATTGGAAGGAAGAGTAGTCAGAACACTATTGGTTGACTTCTTTTGGAAAAAGATTGGATTCACCTTCTAAAACATCATTATTAACTGATCACAATGCATTTACCACATGAGGCATCCCATGATCACTCAAGAACAACCACTGAAGTCCATCCCTGGCTAATGACGTTTTTCAAGTGTTGTGTACTCAGCCGAACACATTATTGTCATATTGCCTTGCAAGCACCAACATGATTCGAAACTCACCAACCTCAAGGTCATTTAAATCAAATCTGACCATTTCCAAATGGTATTTTCATGATTGAACTCCCTCTATTGGAGGACACACTAAAATGTTCAATGCGACACTCCCCACGTTAGGAGTATCCTGGTCATCATTTAATGAGAAAGGGAACTCACCCCATGACACACGATCCATCCACCACTAATCATAGGTCCTAGATGTGGCCAATATGCTTTTATAAAGTGGTCAACCAAAAGGAGAGATAGACTAGTTGCTTATAAGACACAAGGCTAGATTTAATTTATATGCATGTGTGACACTCCTCACAAGCTACATCCATGCATGTCGTAACATTAGGTGTAAAATCCAAAATAACTAACCAAAATGTCAAAACACAAGATCCTCCTTAGAACGTCATCCCAAGCATTGTGACGAGTCAAAATTCCTTTAACACCTAGGTCACTCTACCTCAGTGATAACCTGCGATCACAACATAACAACTCAAAGCTCAACTGATTATCACCAAACTCAAATGGTTCACTATACCATTTTACCAACTCAATGAGTAGTGAGTGTATCAATGCATTCTACCCCATGGTTTTGTTAATGCAATAGATCATTCTTGATATTATCCATAGGATTATCATCCCTATGCATCCTAGTATCTGATGGCCCTTGAAAACAACTAGCTTAGAGTCATACTATCCCATATGACTATAAAAAAGGAAGACGACATCCCGAGTCATCCAACACTGAAGAGGAGGAAGAAGAAGGGTCACACAACCTACTAAGTAGCTGACCATGCCCTAGGCATGCCTAACCCACTGAATCAGAGAATTACTTTATGCTCACACTGATAACAAGGGTCAACTTATCGAATGTACACACATCAATACAAAGGTGTCATTTTAGAAACTAAGAATCCTATATGGGACAATGACACCCGAATAGTACTACATGTTAGAAAGATCATAAAATCAAAAAAGAAATTCATTAAATTTCTAAGGGTCCTACCTACCTTGGGTTAACCCCTTACCAAAGCATAAAACGTTGATCCTTCCAAGAGTTCATGATTGAAAAGGTCACTAGGCCATACCACATATCCTTTTGGTTCAAGCTATAAAAGAAAGGACCTACAGGTAACACTCAGGTTCTCATTTCAAGGCAACTACCCATGGAAACATTTAAACTACCTTTACATGAGGGTCAAGCTATGAACACCTTTAAGGTTTCATTTTTTATGGAATTACACTAATTCTCATTTCATTCTTTAAACATTTCAAGTATTAGCTTTTTAAAGAGTATCAAGCACCAGTCAGATGGTAAAATTGCTTGGTACCTTATTTAACTAACACCACATGGAACATGAAAGTTATATCAACTTTCTATCAAGAATTTATTTAATTAACTAACATCCTATCATAGTAAGGTAATTTATCACATATATTCCTTTTATCAATTTGATTTATCCATAAGGTTCTCTAAGTTGGGATTAGTTAAATAAAATTTCATTTGAAATTTATAGAGGAAAACACCATTTAAGTTGAAATTTTCATTTTAATTAACTCACACATCATAAATTAATAAGGCTCAAAAGTAGAGAACATGGATTTTATTAATTAAGGAGGGGGATGGTCAAGTAAGATGCCACTATACATATATATGTGAACCTATATAGGTGGATGCAGAAACATTAAATGACTATCCCTATATAACATAATATACCCCCATGGGGTTAAATACCAAGGAATAAGAAAATAACGGTGACCTACAAGGGCCCAATCAAGTCATTATGGGTTCATCTAAATGAATCCTGATCATTTTCAATCATTAATATTTTTAAAACACCATTAGAGGGTTCATATTATAAACAACATTCCCCAAATTATATACTTGGGTCTAGTTGTTCATTTATAAATTTAGACTTACAGGTATCCATGCCCAATTCACTAAGTTACAAGCCTTTATAAAGGCAACCAATTCATTTAAAAGTCAAAATTTAAAATCATTTTCTTTCACATCAATCCCAAAGTATACCATTCTCTTATATAATGTTTTGATTATATTGGTTTCCATTTACCAATTTATAAATTTCCCATAAACCTTATAAATTGAAACTAATGGTTCCTGGCTCAAACTTGTCATGATTGGTTAGTTAAGGTGTCACCATCTATATATGTGGGAAAACACCATTTAGGTTGATACTGTAACTTTAACAAACAATCTTATATTAAAATTATTACTATAAATGATTGCCAAAAGTAATAGATAAAGGAAAATATGATAATAATCACAAAATCACGACGACAACATGGCAAGCTACTACATAAACAAAGAAACTCTCAATCATGGTACACCAATAGACATGCTAATTATAACACTAAAATCACAGAAGTATACTGTATATAAAAATATACTATGTAAATCACACATCATGTTACACAACAAGTATGAAAATAAAATACCTAAGAAGGTATAAAACTAATCATGTTACAAAAATACCTAACAAGGTATATGATATGCATGCTAATAAACACAAAAGGTACATAAAAAATCTCAATTATCCTAGAAATGAAACCTACATGGCATGAAATGTGAATGAAATGGGTATCTCTATGTGCCTATAATGATAGATGTAATGCTATCTACTTTCTATATTGGTCTAAGGGTAAAATACCATAAATTGAAAAAATCAATAATGATCAAAAGTACACCAATCACTCAAGGTGAAATCATAATCAACCGTAACAATGAACATCCATAAAAAAATCTCCATCCTCAGCCACTTGGACTTCGCCCTGTGTGTGGAGTGATCAATCCTAGACACAACTATTTACTTAGCATCGAAAAATTCCTAGTCTTCTATTTACTAGACCAAAATAGTAATATAAAGGAATAAAAACACATTTGATACAACTTTGTAACATCTTGGCCTGACTGACTATGGAACCAATATCTAGACCAGTTTCCACATGGCCTCAAGTGTGCCTCCCCATATGCCAAAGGCTGCTGACTAGCAGTGGGGATCTAATGGTGGAACAATGGGGATATTATACCGTCATGATTATATTAGCACAACAGTGTGAGAGTCAAATAATAAATTGATAAATAATAGAAGCAGTATAAACGAAAGATGAGCAATTGAAGATAAATATAACAACTGAACAAAAGTGGCCAACGCCAAGTATATGAATATACATGCATTTATGTATGAGAATGCATAACTATAAAGTAATAAAACTATAGGTGGTATAATATAATACATAAATATGAAAGTTAAATGAGTTTTCATATGCCAGTGTTAGAATAATGTGTTGGAGCTACAAAATAAGGATAAAAAAAGCATAAGATGAATATCATATTATGTTTAATGATATAAAGATAGATAGTTGATTAAAATAGGGAGGAGAATAATTATGAGCATGTATATATGTTTTGAAGTAGAAAAATAAGTGGAAGTTGTATTATATGGATGGTTGAGTAATTCAATGCCAAAGGTAGAACAAGAAGTGTAAACAGAATAACATTCGTGTCAGATGAATAAAGATTTTATAGATGTTAATGGACTAGAATATTACATAAGGTTTTATATAACATTAATGTGATGTTAAAGTAAATTTGAAAATGATGAGGAAAACATCAAGATGAAAAAATAATGTTGTTGATGTCCTTATTCTAGCCGATATTTGGGAAAGCAATGATAAATGTTGATGTTGAGATTTATGGGATCTTTATATTAGACTCCTATATCTTCAAAGGCATTGATGGTGGTTTAATTAGAATTGATAAAGGTGGAAAACATGGAATTTAGAACCCATATTACCTATGTTTTTTATAATAATAATGATTATATAAACCTAGAATTTATTCATGGATCAGTGCTTATAATTTGAGAGAAGATATAGAGATATCTCATCTATAACATATTGAGAGATATTTTGGGTTGAAAAAAGGGATTTGATTATGATGAATTTTAGTTGAGTGTTGGAAGAACATAAATTTGGGATGATTGTTTAGTTGAGAGTCTAGACATTGATGTTTCATAAGTTATAGTTCCTAAAATTTATTTTTGTAAGAACCCAGATCTTCTTTTCAGGTATGTTTTTCTTTTTTTGGTCATTTTTGAGAAAAAGGGGAAAATCTGGAAATTTCCAGAGTACACACCGTGTACTTTATAAGTACACATCATGTACTTTGATACCGTGCCAGGCTGTGTGCTGGTTGTTTCCGGGCCACACACACGGTGTGTAAGGGTGATGTGGAGGCCGCTTAAAGCGGAGTACGAAAAAGCTAAGTACACATCGTGTACCCCATAAGTACACACCATGTAGTTTATTTTTTTCATTAAATAGATCGAGGTCACGCCTAACCGATGAAAACATCTTCTTCTTTAGGTTCTTCGACCGGGAGTGCCCCGTACGGCCGCGAACGTCCTTCGAGCCCCCGAGCCTCCGTCTGTTTTCCGAATCGACTGCCGTCGATTGCGTTGGAACCGTAGCGGCGATCTCTTCCTTCTTCTTGAGTTTCATCCCTTGATTTTTCCTCTTTCTTATGATATCATGGGTTGAAAGTTTTGTGTGTTTTTGTAGATCTACGCCGTTCTAAGGAGAATCAAGCCTCTTGGTTCAAGTATATTGATCTCCTAGCATCAAGGTAGGTGGTTTGTTCCTTACCTTTCTATGTCTTTGAGTTTTATGTGAAAATTCCACCAATACCCGTGAACGGGGTATTGCGTGTTTACCATTTTGACCCTATTATTTTTCCTGCCTTTCTTTTATTCTTGTGTAGAGATAATTTGATCATGTTTGAAGATAATTTCTATGCTTGGATGTTTTTCCCATGCCTTTTTCTTATTATGACTTTTGGTTTTGTTAGCCTTTGGCTGCTATACCTGTTTCTATGCCTTGTGACCATAGGATGGAATGATATCCTTGACTCGCTTGTTGTTATATATAATGGCTATCCAATTATCTCTGTAGGTGTACTTTGGCCTTATAGCATTATGATGCACTAACTGGCACGGGACCATGAGAACCTAGTGCTATAGACTATAAGGGATAGATCGAGTGAGCTTCCCAGAGAGTCTTGAATATTATAGACTATAGGAGGGTAGACCGAGTGAGCTTCCTCAGAAAGTCTTGGTTATTATAGACTATAGGGGATAGACCGAGTGAGATTCCTGAAGAGTCTTGGATATTATAGACTACAGGAGGGTAGACTGAGTGAGCTTCCTCAGAGAGTCTTTACTTGTTTGATTTTCCTTAAAACCTTTCCAGGCTAGAGAAGGAATTGACTGAGTGAGCTTCCTTAGAGAGTCTATGGTAGAACTGAGACTATAGGAGGAATTGACTGAGTGAGCTTCCTCAGAGAGTTTCTAGACCTTGGGGCGATAAGAGGGTTAGACCGCGTTATCTTCCTTAGAGAGTCCCTAACTACCCTAGACTCTAAGGGGAATTGACCTAGTGAGCTTCCCCAAAGAGTATTATAATTTCGTATGACTAAACCAGAGGGGTTAGGATGAGTGCACTGCCTAGAGGGTTGTTGGTACTTCTTGGCTAGGACTAGAGGGGTTGGCTGCGAGCACTTCCCAGAGGGTTCGTTGTTGTGACTAGCTGTTTGCTTCACTACTGTTTACTGTTACTAGTTACTATTACTAATTACTGCCTGCTGTTTACTGTTACTATTTACTGCTTACTGTACTGTTAGCTGGCATATTCTCACTGACTACGAGGCACAGATCTTCGGGTGGTTGCCTACTGGGATTTAGTCTCACACCCTGTTTGGGTCATGCTTTTGGGCCCAAAAAGACTATGTTGTTGCAACTATAGAAAAGGGAAAGCGCCCTTTGACTTCTGGTACTTGATTGCTTGGAGCAGGAGAGCATGAGACCAATCTTAGGCTTGCAATGTTGAGGAGTTGTTTATCTTTTCTTTTGTACTTTTTTTGGTACTGTTTGTATTTCCCGCATTGTGACATGTTTGGTTGTTTTCCTAGATGTGTATCGTGCATCATTTTATATATACATATGTGCTCCAGTGGTTTATTATTTTAGTCTTCTTATATTTACTTGTGCATTGTTGTTGTATATTTACTGCTTCCGCTATTGCATGTTGTTTAATTCTGCTGTGTACTCTACCGATGAGGGTATAGTTTCCCCACTACACCCAAGTCCCTTGCTACTAGTCGTCAGCCTCTGGAATTTGGGGAAATGCGCTTGAGTCCATGTGACCAACCAGGTACGGGGCACCTCTGGGTGGCTTCCGGAACCAGGACATTACAAAGTGGTATCAGAGGAATTATTTTATCTTGATTTACTATTTGGAGCCTTTAGCCCGGGATAGGACAAATTCAGTACTTGGTAATAAGCTGTGCTTGGGAGTATCTAACCCGTGTACAGGGAAAAGCTAATCTACCTCGTTATTACAGTTTTATGGTTTGAGATTTTACGGTTGATATGATTTCACCTAGGTCAATTAACATGCTTTGTGTTATTATTGTTGTGCTAGTGGAGTTCTATTTTTATCGCAACTCGATGAGATGAGGGTATGCCATCTCATGCATCATATAGGCACTTGTTAGAAATCACATTCCATGCATTCTGCAATGCCATCTAGGGTGCATTAGCGATTTCATGTTTTTGTGATAGACGTTGTGTAGATTATGCATTCTGTTATGATAGATGCTTGATACAATCCCTGCTATTTGATAGAGGAATTGTTTGTATTGTTCCTTGCTTAAATGAACACCAAATTTTGGTTCTTGAGGTGTTATGGGCCCTCATGAATCAGAACTTAGTGGATCATTGACTTGTTTCCCTTGTATATGATATGTAAGAGATGCCAAGCTTTGATTCGTGGGGAGTATGGGCCCTCACAGATTGGAAATTGGCACCTTCATGCTTGTTTTTTAGTGTTTTCTGGGCTTTGGTGCAGTTTCTAAGCTACTGCCTGGAAAAACCCAGAATACACGGTGTGTACTTGACTACACACTGTGTAGTTTTTAACCATGTTGCTGAATGTGTGAGTAGAAACATGGGGTAGTGAAAAAGTTTTCTGAAACACGCAGTGTACAGTGGTTACACGCCGTGTAGTAGTGAGCCGTGTACCCGGCCGTGTCACTAACAACACGAGTCTGGGAAGCTTGTGTAGTACACACCGTGTTGGGTATGAACACGCCATGTAGTCTTGTCCTAGGTACCCAGCCTTGTCACGAACAACACAGGACGATGTTATCTCTCCTATACATGCCATGTTTGTTCAGAACATGCCGTGTAGGGTTAGCCATGTAGCCGGCTGTGTAACTAACAAACACGGGTCGCCAGAACCTTGTATAGTACACGCCGTGTCCTTAGTAAACACGACGTGTAGTCTAGGGTTAAGAGGACTGTGTAAGTTAGCCTTGTAAAGAGACTCGGGCAGGGGATGGAGATGGAGTACACGCCGTGTGTGGAGATAACACACCGTGTAGTCTGGGGTGTTACACGACCAAAGGTGGCAGAAGTACACGCCCATGTGAATGGCTTAAGAGAACACATCGTGTAGCTTTATAAACACCGTGTATTCATGTCTTGTAAACTTGAGTGTTTCTTCCTCCTATTCCCATTTTGTACTCTTGTTTTCTCTGTCCTTGATAATCCTGATCTAAGGTGTGCTTTTGATCTTTTAGAGCTATGCCTCTGAGACATCCTTTGGTTGTATGTTAGCTACCAGACGGTGATCAGAAACCAGATATAGCCGATCAGGAACCTCCTGCAGATCCTCCTGCTATGCCAGCCTTGGCACCAGCAGTTATACCCGTTACAGGTGCCGATACGCAGTTTAGGGAGGACTTCTGGAGGATGATGCAGACCTTTCAGGGAGCTCTGCCTCCTGCCCTGTCGATGGCAGAGTTGACGCGGGTTTTCCAGCAGTAATATCCTCCTACTTTCTCATGGGATAGAGGACCCTAGGCTGTAGAGTTGTGGCTAGATGCCACACTAACGATCTTCGAGCATCTGGAGATACCTCCAGAGAAAAGGGTAAAGCTTGCTACTTATATGCTCCGAGACACCGCCAAGAGATGGTGGGAGGTGATATCACAGTCAGGGCACCAACAGAGTATGAATTGGAATGAGTTTCAGTGCATCTTTTACGATTACTTCTTTCCAGAGACCTTGAGGGCCGACCGAGCCCTGGAGTTTATGAGTCTTGAGAAGGGTAATCTCTCTGTTATAGAGTACTCGTCTCGTTTTACCGAGATGCAGCGCTTCACACTGATTCCAACAGGTGATGAGCTGTTCCTTACTAGGAAGTTTGAGGATGGTCTCTGGAAGGAGATTTGTTCCCAGGTGAATATCTTCAGGTTGACTTCGAAATCCTTGATCGTCAACCAGATGCTGATCACGGAGCACAATCTGAGAGATTCTGGAGTAGTGAGCCAGGGCGGTTCGACATCCAGAGCTAGTGTTCCTTTTTCTAATAGCAGGAAGCACCGCAGGGAGCTGTCTCGAGGATATCAGAGTCAGTGGAGTGCATCTTCTTGTAGCCATATTGTATGCTACCGGTGTGGTAGGAGTGGACATACCAAGCCTCAGTGTTAGAGAGACCCGATGGAGTGCCGATCTTGCTTCAAGATGGTCCATCTTCAGCGTTTTTGTCAGATCTTCTCACCTACAACTGGTGGTAGGGGTTCTTCTATGACCCTGCATATAGGAGATGTATCACCAGTGTCTCACCAATTAGGGAACTAGAGTTATTTCAACCGTTTGGGCCGAGGTGGAGGTCGCGGCCATGGTGGTCAGTCACCAGGTTACCAGCGACAGTAGAGTGGATCAACTCAGAGTGGCCAGCTAGGGGCACAGGGCCGCGGGACAGGCCAAACTTTCACTATGGATTAGACCCTTCAGGAGCAGGATCCTGGAACTTCTACAGTTCGAGGTACGATCTTAGTAGCCTCTTTTTTATCTTTAGCTCTTTTTGATACTGGTGCTTCACATAGATTTATCTCCGTTACTGTTGTGGAGAGCCTTGGGCTCTGTATCTTTTTGTCTGCGGGCATGTTGACTCTTGATACACCGTTGGGAACAAGGACGTCTAGCATAAGTTAGTGCAGAGAGTGCCCTCTTGAGGTTGCAGGGTGAAACTTCTTATGGGACCTCTATGTCCTAGAGATGACAGGCTATGATGTCATTCTTGGTATGGACTGGTTAGTTCCCTTCTAGGCAGTCGTCGATTGCTATCGCCGTAGGGTGAGTTTTGTATCACCAGAGGGCGGATCTTTTCTTCATAGAGGCGAGTGGGATGTCCAGGCGGGTAGAGCTGGACCAGAGCATCATGGGTTAGGAGGAGTTACAACCCAGATTTCTGGTCTTTATCTGGATGACCAGGGGACTTCACAGTTAGACTTTCCTCCAGTGGTGGATCATTTTAGGGATGTCTTTCCAGAGGAATTTTCAGGTTTGCCTCCGAAGCGTGAGGTAGAATTTTATATTGAGCTCATGCCAGGAGAGGCATCGGTGTCCATTCCTCATTATAGTATAGCTACACCTGAGTTGTAGGATCTCAAGAAGTAGTTGGAGGAGTTGCAGGAAAAGAGTTTAATCCGACCCAGTACTTCTACTTGGGGTTTGCCTGTTCTGTTTGTGAAGAAGGCAGACGACACCCTTAGGCTTTGCGTGGATTATCAGAAGTTGAACCAGTTGATGGTCAAGAAACGATATCCCTTTCTGAGGATCGATGACCTCTTCGATCATCTTCGAGGAGCCTGAGTGTTCTCGAAGATTGACTTGAGATCCAGCTATCATCAGTTCTGTGTTAGACCATCAGATATACCTCTTACAACCTTCAGGAGCAGGTATGATCTATATGAGTATACGGTCATGCCATTCGGTCTCACGAATGCGCCAGCGGTTTTTATGGCACTGATGAAGTGAGTGTTCCATCCATACTTGGATTCCTTTGTGGTGGTTTTCATGGATGACATCTTGGTGTACTCTCACACTCGACATGACCATGCTACCTATCTTGAGATCGTTCTGAGTACACTGAGAGAGAATCATCTTTATGCTAAACTCTCGAAATTCCACTTTTGGATGGATCAGATTCACTTCTTGGGCCATGTTATCTCAGAGGTAGGAGTATTAGTAGACCTAGAGAAAGTGAGAGCTGTAGTTTCCTGGGAGAAGCCGAAGAATGTCTTTAAGGTGCGGAGTTTCTTAGGGCTGGATGGATACTACAGGTGTTTCATACAGAACTTTTCATGCCTAGCAGCACTGCTGAAAGGTCTGACCAAGAAAGGGGCGAGGTTCTTATGGTCAAATTATTGTGAGACAGCCTTTCAGGAGCTGATAGGGAGGTTGACATCAGCACCGATACTAGTCTTGCCAGAGCCAGGTAAGAGCTATACAGTTTACTGTGATGCTTCAGGTGTTGGACTGGGAGCTGTGATTATGTAGGGAGATGGAGTCGTTGCTTACAGATCTCGACAGTTGAGGCCACATGAGAGGAATTACCTGATGTACGATCTAGAGTTAGCAGCTGCTGTTCATGCCTTACACTTTTGGAGACACTATCTTATGGGAGAGCACTTTGTGGTTTTCACTGACCACAAGAGTCTCAAGTACATCTTCACTCAGCGTGATCTGAATCTAAGACAACGTATGTGGGTCGAGTATCTTCAGTCCTTCAACTTTGAGCTTGCCTATATGTCAGGAAAGGGCAACGCAGTGACTGATGCGTTGAGCAGGAGAACTCAGATTCAGGCAGTTCAGGAGGCTAGCAGTGAGTGGAAGCTTATGGCTCTGTTCTCTGAGATGCATTTGGAGGTGCACGACAGACAAGGTTAGACGTTTATTTCTTATGGGGTTGTTACCTCTTCTCTTCTCGATCAGGTACAGATAAGGTAACTATCAGACTCAGAAGGCCTAGTCCTGCGGGAGAGTGTGTCAGTAGAGGACACTCTTCCTGGATGGACAGTGGGTGAGGATGAGATCTTGCAATTCTAGGGACGTGTATGGGTTTCAGTAGACATACGTGAGGAGATGATGCGGGATTTACATTCCTCAGTTTGGGAAGTTCATCCTGGTGTCACCAAGATGTATCGTGATCTTTATCGCCAGTATTGGTGGCCAGGTATGAAGAGAGATGTTGTTGGTTTCATTATGACATGTTCTACTTGTCAGCAGGTGAAATCAGAGCATCAGCGATCGACATGTAATTTACAACAATTACCCATTCCCGAGTGGAAGTGGAATGATGTCACGATGGACTTCATGACCGGGTTACCGAGGTCACCTCGAGGGAGTGATGCTGTTTGGGTTGTCATCAATAGGCTTATGAAGGTTTCTCATTTCTTACTGATCAAGGAGACCTTTAGTGTTGATGAGATAGGGCGATTGTACTTCCAAGAGATTGTACGTCTGCATGGATTTCTACACTCCATTGTTTCATACAGGGATGCATATTTTACTTCTCGGTTCTGATAGTGGCTTCAAAAGGCTTTGGGTACACAGGTACTTTTGAGTACAACATACCATCCCCAGACTGATGGCCAGTCCAAGCGTACGATCAAGGTGCTTGAGGATATGCTCAGAGCTTGCATTCTAGACTTTGGAGGTTCTTGGGAGAATCATATTCCTCTTGTGGAGTTTGCCTATAACAACAGTTTTTAGGAGAATATTCAGATGGAACCTTATGAGGCTTTGTACAGTAGGCCATGCCGGTCACCTTTGTACTGGCTGGAGGCAAGAGATGTAGATTTGCTGGGACTTCGTCTTGTTCAGGATACCTCAGAGCAGATAGAGTTGATTCAGAAGAGGATGACTACAACACATTCTCGAAAGAAGTCTTATGCTGATCAGCGAAGACGACCTATGGAGTTAGAGGTTGGGGATCAGGTTATCCTACGTTTCACACCGAGGTTGGGACACAAGAGGATTCAGAGGCAGGGTAAGATTTCACCATGGTACGTCAGGCCATTTGAGGTGTTTGAGAGAGTTGGGCCGGTTGCCTATTGGTTGCAGTTACCTCAGAGGTACTGGTCTATACATGATGACTTCCATGTTTCTCAGCTCAGACGTTACTTTTCAGACCCGTCTCATGTATTTCTGTTGGGGCGCAGTGGAGGTGCGTGGTACCCAATCACACAAAAACGAGAGTAAACGGAGCAACACGGGAGAATTTTAACGTGGTTCAGAAGTATGCCTACATCCACGGGACAAACAGGGCGTCACTTTTATTTCTCTCCTCTCCGAATATCATTATAGGATTAAACCACACACCACACATTACACAAGAGATTCAATCCCATTTAAATAGAGAATGAAAAACCAACTATCTTCTTTGGTTGTTGGGGTGGTTCAGCTACCCTGAGAAATTTCCTCCCTGCCGGCTACTTCAATATTGGCAACTTCAACGATGGCTACTACCTACCATACTGCCCACCATGGAGGAACCCACTGCAGGCTGCTGCCGACAATTTCTCCTCCGTTGGAAAACGTCACCCCATATTGGGAGTGGCCCCCGCAAATCTCCCCCTCACAACCAATTTGGGGTAGAAGCTTGACCTGCAGTCTCCTTGCAAGTGTCAAAAAACTTCATCAACAAATCAAACATGCTTCTTCATGCTAGATGATGTGGCACTTCCACCATCTTCACTCGAGCTCGGGCTGACTGTGGTCCCCATCAAATGATACAACCCTTGGGACTCCTTCCCAGTAAACATCGTTGCATCCCCACATGAGACTTCCAATACTCCACCTGCTATGGAAATCTTGTACCCTTCCGAATTGAGCTTATTCAATGATATCAAGTTTTATCTCATCCTCAGAAAAAATTTCACATCAGCCATTTTATGAACTGCTCCATCGGGTGTCTTCAATTTCACCGTCCCGACTCCTCGAACCTCGCATGTTGACCCATCACCAAGTCTCACTGAGTCTTGCACCTGCTGAAAAGTATCAAATGTACCTCTCGTCGTAAATATGTGTGTCGAGCAACCCGAATCTAGAACCCATCCGTCTTCTTTTGGATTTTGAGCCCTCTCATTCTTCCTCTTTAGAAATCGGCATTCTCGCTACATGTGCCTGAATCTTTTGTAGTAATGACACTACACTTCTCCCCGTTAAAATCTCCCATCTGAGTATGAGCTTCCTGTTGTCACGTAGATTTCATCATCTGCTGATAAACCTGTTATGTTCACATCCTCATCTTCAACTTTCTTCTTCCCAGCAACGTACCTTTTGTGCTCTCCACAGTCACTTTTATAATGACCTTTGGTCTCGCACCAGAAACACGTGATTTCATTAGGATCACGTCCCCTAGATTTTGGCCACCATTATTTACCTCTTGACTGTCGATGTCAGCTCCTCACATTTTGATAACCTCACATAGTCATGATTTGATCGCCTGAATGCTTCGTAGGTCTTTGAAATGCCTTCAAATCTTGAAGCGACGCCATCACCTCGTCCAACTTCAATGTCTCCTTCCCCACGAGCAATGCAGTCACAAGCCCATAAAATAAGCTTGGTAAGGATGATAAAAGAAAAAGTGATTTATCTTCCTCTCCAACCTTCATACCGAGCCCCAATAACCGCGTCATGATCTTGTTGAATTCGTTGGTGTGATCCAAAAAATTCACTCCCTCATCCATGTGCAACTGGTACAGTTTCTTCTTTAAGAACAAATTGTTGGTCAGCGACTTTTCCATATACCGTTGCTCCAAATTCTTCCAGATCTCCTTCGGTGAGGTCTCATCCAACACCGAGTATTTTACCTCATTCACCAGATATAGCCGAATTGTTCTGACGACTTGCATCTCGAGTTCTTCCCAATCATCGGCACTACTTATCTCGGGCTTTTCTCCGATCAACGGTCTGATCATGCCCTACTTCACCAAAAGATCCTTCACCGTGCTTTTCCACAGGCCGAAATTATTTTGACCATCGAACTTCTCGATATCAAATCTTGGTAGTGCTCCGCCACCCGTCATCATTGATATCGCAAAACGCGATCACCACCGTCGATGCCGCACCCTTATGTAACCACCTAATAGAGTGAGAATTTCGAAAAAACTAACCATACGGATGCATCCGGAATGGTCGAAATAGTCAGAATAGACTCCTGGATCGTTGAAATCGGACACCAATTGACCGAGATATGGTTAAAACAAGTTCAACGGTCCAGATCGCTCGCTGACGTGGTGCTGACGTGTCGCTGATGCGACACACTGGAATTCCCACCAGAATTTCACCAGAATTGTCTCTAGCGATGTGAACAGTACCTTCTTCTCCGGCACGGGGGTATTGTTCACCCATGGGTTTGACCAAACTTTGACTGCAGTTATCTCCTTCGTTTGAGCTCCGTTTTTATCGCCGCTTGCACCGTTGGAATCGTCTCGCCTTCCTTTTCACGGATCTGGCCTTGAAAAAATTTTCTGACCACTTTCAATTTTATGGCCACTGGAAAAATCATCATCGACTCGCCGGTTCAACTCCGTTCGCTCCACCTCGCCTCTGATACCACTTGTTGGGGCGCAATGGAGGTGCGTGGTACCCAATCACACAAAAATGAGAGTAAACGGAGCAACATAGGAGAATTTTAACATGATTAGTCAGTATGCATACATCCACGGGACAAAATGGGGCATCACTTTTATTTATCTCCTCTCCAGATCTCTTTGGAGGATTACACCACACACCACACATTACACAAGGGATTCAATCCAGTTTAAATAGAGAATGAAAAACCAGTTATCTTCTTTGGTTGTTGGGGTGGTTCAGCTACCTTGAGAAATTTCCTCCCTGCCGGCTGCTTCAATATTGGCAGCTTCAACGATGGTTTCTACCCACCATGCTACCCACCATAGAGGAACCCGCTGCAGGCTGCTGCCGACAATTTCTCCTCTGCTGGAAAACATCACCCCATATTGGGAGTGACCCCCACACTTTCAACCCGGGCAGGTTGATCTCGAAGCGGATGTGTTGTTTGAGGAGCATCCTATCTGGATTTTCGATCGCAGTACGAAGGTTCTCTATGGCCGGTCTGTTCCTCTTGTACGATTTCTATGGCAGCATGGGTGAGTACATGACGAGACCTGGGAGAGGGAGGTCGATGTACGATCGCAATGACCGGAGCTGTTTGGGGTTTCTTCTTCTACGCCTCGCTAGGGAAATTCGAGGATGAATTTCTTTAAGGGGGGAAGTTTGTAAGAACTCGGATCTTTGTTTCAGGTAAGTTTTTCTTTTTTTTGTCGTTTTTGAGAAAAAGGGGAAAATATGGAAATTTCCAGAGTACACGTCGTGTACTTTATAAGTATACACCGTGTACTTTGATGCCATGCTAGGCTGTGTACTGGCCATGTCCGGGCCACACACACGGTGTGTAAGGGTGATGTGGAGGACACTTAAAGTGGAGTATGAAAAAGTTAAGTACACACCATGTACCCTAGAAGTACACACCATGTAGTTTCTTTTTTTTTCATTAAACGGATCGAGGTCGCACCTAACCGACGAAAACACCTTCTTCTTCAGGTTCTTCGACCGAGAGCGCCTCATACGACCGCGAATGTCCTCCGAGCCCTCGAGCCTCCGTCTGTTTGCTGATCGCTGTTGATTGCGTTGGAACCGCAGCGGTGAGCTCTTCCTTCTTCTTGAGTTTCATCCCTTCATTTTCCCTCCTTCTTAAGATATCGTGGGTTGAATGTTTTGTTAGTTTTTGTAGATCTATGCTGCTATAAGGAGAATCAAGCCTTGTGGTTCAAGTATATCGATCTAATATCATCAAGGTAGGTGGTTTGTGCCTTACCTTTCGAATTCTTTGAGTTTTATGTGCAAATTCCACCAATACCCGTGAACGGGGTATTGTGTGTTTACCATTTTCCCCTGTTGTTTTTACTGCCTTGCTTGTATGCTTGTGTAGAGGTAATTTTATCACGTTTGAAGATAATTTCTATGCTTGGATGTTTTGCCCATGCCTTGTTCTTGTTATGACTTTTGGTTTTGTTAGCCTTTGGTTGCTATACCTATTTCCATGCCTTGTGACCGTAGGATGGAATGATATCCTTGACATGCTTGTTGTTCTGTAGAATGGTTAGCCAAGTAGCTATGTAGGTGTACTTTGTCCTTATAGTATTATTATGTACTGACTGGCACGAGATCGTGAGAACCTGATGCTATAGTCTATAAGGGATAGACTGAGTGAGCTTCCCAGAGAGTCTTGAATATTATAAACTACAGGAGGGTAGACCGAGTGAGCTTCCTCATAAATTCTTGGTTATTATAGAATACAGGGGATAGACCGAGTGAGCTTCCTGGAGAGTCTTGGATATTATAGACTACAGGAGGGTAGACCGAGTGAGATTCCTCAGAGAGTATTTACTTGTTTGATTTTCCTTAAAACCTTTTCAGGATAGAGAAGGAATTGACTGAGTGAGCTTCCTTAGAGAGTATGTGGTAGACCTGAGACTATATGAGGAATTGAATGAGTGAGATTCCTCATAGAGTTTCTAGATGTTGGGGCTATAAGAGGGTTAGACCGCATGATCTTCCTTAGAGAGTCCCTGACTACCCTAGACTATAAGGGGAATTGACCGAGTGAGCTTCCCTAGAGAGTCTTATAATTTCATATGACTAAACCAGAGGGGTTAGGCTGAGTGCACTACCCAGAAGGATGTTGGTACTTCTTGGATAAGACTAGAGGGGTTGGCTGTGACTACTTCCCAGAGGGTTCGTTGTTATGACTAGCTGTTTGCTTCGCTACTATTTACTGTTACTGGTTACTATTACTAATTACTGCCTGCTATTTACTATTACTATTTACTACTTGCTGTACTGTTACCTTCCATATGCTCACTGACTGCGAGGCACAGATCTTCGGGTGGTTGCTTACTTGGATTTAGTCTCACACCCTGTTTGGGTCATGCTTTTGGGCCCAAACAGACTATGTTGTTGCAGGTATAGACAAGGGCAAGCTCCCTTTGACTTCTGGTACTTTATTGCTTGGAGCAGGAGAGAATGGGACCAAGCTTAGGCTTGCGATGCTGAGGAACTATTTATCTTTTCTTTTGTACTTGTTTTGGTACTGTTTGTATTTCCCGTATTGTGACCTATTTGGCTATCGTGCATCATTTCATATATACATATGTGCTCCAATGGTTTATTGTTTTAGTCTTCCGCTTTTTACTTGTGCATTGTTGTTGGATATTTACTGCTTCCGCTATTGCATGTTGTTTACTTCCGTTGTGTACTCTACCAATGAGGGCATAGTTTTCCCACTATCACACCCAAGGCCCTCACTGCTAGTCGGCAGCCTCTGGAGTTTGGGAAAATGCGCTTGAGGCCATGTGACCAACCGGGTATGGGGCGCCTCTGGGTGGCTTCTGGAACCGGGATGTTACAATTTTTTAGAAATTGAATTTTTGAGTAGGTGTTGATTACAATTATTAAAAAAACTCAAAGGAAGATAAATCCTTTAATATAGAAGTATTTGAAACATCAAGTATCTTTCTCATTGTAGTGTTTGATTATTGAATATAATAATGATAAAATATAATCTACACCATAAGAAATATATTAAGGGATACTGAGTTTTATTTGTGTGGTGAATATTGATTTTCCCTATAATTTCCTCTGGAGTAAAAATCATACTATGGTAGGCCTAAGGTTGGAGGTACATAGTAAAGAAAGCTTTATACATGGAGGATCAAAATCAGGACCTCCTTAACTCACCACCACAAGTATAGTAGGGAAGTAACCAATGAACTATGCCCCATTAGGCACTGAAGTAAAAATCCTAGTGTTGGTGTTGAGATGTACATCATACATACTCCCCCATTGATCCAACCTTTTCACACTAGTGATAAAATTTAGCTATTGGAATGGATATGAAGCCCACATGCATTGAAAAATTTGTGGCCTAACATAGAATCTCAAGTTATGATGAGTTATAAACCTAAGAGAAGAAAGTTTGAGGTCGGACCCCTAAATTTGGAGAATTTGGTACTCAAGCCATTGAATCATGAGGAAATCTTGGGATAATTGAGCCGCTTGAGATAGAACAAAATAAAAATACTAAGATTTAATATTGGATTCCTGTAGATTAATTGTAGCTGATGCTAGTTATGGAAGAATATGAGTTATGGCCTGATCCATTCATACTTCTTGATTATATTGCTCTAAGTGAACCCTCCATCCATTCTAACCATGTTTAACAATTTGAGGAACTGAAACAGTGAATCAAGATAACGATGGAAGCCACAAAAGTTGATTCATGTTGTTTTTTTCTCTAGTATTATTCAATAAGCAAATATTTATTCGAGTTGTTAGATGGTGAAGGTGATCTATTCCTGATGATGAATGGAGTTGAGAGATGATGAAACTATGCATCTGAAAATCAGAACCATGCTGATTCCAATTAAATATATGTTTTCATTTTTGATTGATGGTTTCATTTTTCTATTATAGGGATACATTTGAAGAAGATGAAATAGGGGGAGCCACATTACTCCACATGGTTTCATATATGAGGATAAATTTAGGTGTGCATGATGTGCTCAACATATTGTTTGAGTGAAATTATAGAACCAAGCTGTGATGTTAAACTAGATACAAGACACATTTGAAGGTTGAATCGATGTCAGGATGGATGTTCTAGTCCGAGTTGAAGAAACAAAGAAGAACTAGGTGTTTATAAAATTGAGTCTGGGTAAGCTCAACATAAAGTTTACATTTAAAACACAAAAATTTAAAAAGTTTGTGGTTCGTAATGGTTTTGGGGTTGAATTGGATGATCAAGGAGGAAGTCTCATTTTGAATGTGTCATTGAAGATACATTTTTTTTCAAGAATATATTGATTTAGAATTTTATTGTCTTGGGGTTGTTTGTATTGAATAGGTTCAAATTCAGGTATTGAAACTCGGTGTTTACAAACACACTGGTTGTTAAGAATAAGCTAGCTTCAAAAAATTCCTTTGACCTAGGCTCAATTATAGTATCATACCTAGAATTGAATACCCAATGTACCAACCTATGAAATCCCATTACTCCATGTTGTGTACATTAAACCCGAATTTTCAAGTTTCTGAAAGAACCAGAGAAGAAGACAACACACCGTAAATTTTGATATTGGAGGAAAAAAGGGGGATGCATCAGAAGGTGAAGGATGCATCTGTAAGTTTATAGAGCTTGTCGAAAGAGCTAATGAGATTATTTTGGATTCATCACACTTTCTACCTCATCTAATACTACATGGGTCTATAAAATATTTTTATAGGAGAGTAATCACATTGAGAGGGACTTCATTGGATGTTGATGAAGCACACCTGAAAGCACACAATGTGGATGTCAATGTATTTTAGTTGGGATGTCATGATTTTTTTCATTCATTTTAGAGTTGTGGATGATTCCTCATTTTTTTTCACATTCCTTGGAACCAAATCAAATTCTAACCTCCTTCTATGTTTTTTTCTACTATAACTCTTTTTATTTTGTAAGTATGGTGTTGATTGTTATTCTTCCTTTAGTTGTTGTGATCTTGAACCTTAAGAGATGAAAGACTAATAGTTAATCATGACATAGGATGTGATTCTTGATGCTCATTAGAGATTCATACATCATGTTATTCATCAATTATTCTTTTTCCCTCTTGGAAGACTATGGTGGTGAAATGGAGATTCAACATCACGAAGAAGTGTTTTATACTCTCTTCCTTGATATTCTTCCCCCATATATCTTTGATAGATTTAAAGAGAGTTTGGGTGAGGTTGTGTGATTATTAATCTTCTAAGTATCACTTCATCCAGTAAAAGATTCTTGACTGAAGTGGTTTGATTGAGTTATTCATTCACTTTTGAGGGAATATTTATGTACTATAGGATATTTCATGCAAATCTTGACAATGTTTTCACAGAAGAATTGTGTTTCTTACTGAATCATCATTCCTCTATTAATAATTTGTATCAATGTCATCAGTGAAGTACATTAATGTTTCTGATATAATGTAACTACTAGAGTATTCCTAGGTTCATGATCTTTATGAGGATATAACTACATATTAGTTTTGGATACAAGAAGGACAAAAAAGAGATCATCGATACTGGAAGGGATGTTAATCATCAAATAAATAAAATGTTTTCACAAAAGTTTCATAAAATCAAATATGATCATGAAGGGAAGTGTAACGTCATGTTCAGACTAACTATGGAACCAGTAGCTGGACCGGTTGCCACATGGCCTCAAGCATGCCTCCCCGTATACCAGAGGCTGCTGACTAGTAGTGAGGGTCTAATGGTTGTACAATTGGGAGACTATACCTTCATGATCATAGTATCACAACATCATGGGAGTCAAATAATAAAAAAATTAACAAAATAAGTAGTATAAATGAAAGATGATAAGTAGAAGATAAATATAATAACTGAATAAAAGTTTCCAATGCCTTGTATATGACCATGCATGGATGTCTGGATGAGGATACATAACTACATTGTAAGAAAATATTAGGTGGTGCAACATAATACATAACTAAGAAAAAGAATAAAAATCCTTGAGGTCTAACTCCATGAGAACCCTACACTCTGGCCAAGTCCTATGCTTCTAACTCCCAGGAACAAGAATGACATCATAAGAAAAATTCAAAGGACCTATGAACATGAGGTCTTCTCAGGTATCCCAGTGCAATAGTTGCCCAAGAAGGGTGTAAGATATAGTCATTAGTCCAAAAACAATGATTTAAAAAGCATAATCTAGTACTTGAATATAAAATATAGAATTGTTGAGGTCCTAATAAATGAAAGGTGAAAAATAAATAAATACATCAATCGAGGTTCTTCATGGGATACTCAACAAACACTACCTTCTTCGAACCAAGCTAGATATGTCTGAATGGAGGAAAACTATGCAAATATAATATTAGTGTAATAATAAATCATCACAAACAAGTATCAAGTGATGAACTGAGCACAAAACATATGATTTGGCTTGGAATATGCATCCCTGGATAACAACTAAGAACAGTTCATCTGTAATATAAGTCATCATTCAAATTTAATAAGAGGCACCCTAATCCCATCCAAGGAATCCAAGAAGGAATCCCAAGTATCACTTTATGGGAACTATAGATACCCAATACCATAATAGTATGTCCAAGGCAATCCATAAATGGAATCCCAAGTATCAATCTCAACATAGAGTGAATATGAAACCCTTTAGGCCCGTACCTAGAATCTCACATAGGGGACCAATTATTAATCATGTCCTGATATAACCATATTTCCACTAAGCTCACCCATGGTGTCTCTCTTAGGGAAATAGTACCACTCATATGTATGTAAATAAAATGACCAGTGAGCCCATCCATGGTATACCAAGTATTTCTCTTAGCGTATTTGTAAATCAAATAACCTATGTTCCTATCCTTGGTGTTTCATAATATGAGGCCTATGTATTGCTCATGGTATGATATAGTCACAACAACCTATAACCCCATCCAACTCATTCTGTAGAAAGGAAGCTAAGCATCACTCAAGGTGTCCATGGTTTATTTTTTCAATTAAATATAGAAAAGGAGAAAGGCCATGTCCATAAGCATGCCTCATCATAATCTAGTTATAAAAAAATAAAGCGGAATATGTACATAATAATTCCACATCACCAGACAAGTATACTCTAAGAGGTCCATGCCTATTTATTATTTCAATTCAAGGAATAATAATGTCCATGTACTAAGCATTAAATTCCTCTCAATTCAAATTCATTTATTCACCCAAGGCCCAATTCACAATTAGAAAACATCATGTGGATTTTTTTTACCATTTAATTTACATTTAATTTAGGTTATTCATTTAAAATGAGCCATTCCAATCCACTTAGGACATAGTTTGGTCCCCAAGGAATAACATAGTGGAGTGTTAATCCCTACCACATTCTAATTAATAAACCCATTTATATTTTATAAGAGAACTAATCTCTACTAGTGGTTTTAGTATAAAAAAATTAATTAATTAAAGACATTCAAGGGAAACACCCTTAATGGAATCTAAACCTAATATCCATGACCAACACCAATTTGAATTTAATATACAAAGTCTAATGAATTCAAGGCATTAGCTTCTACAAATTAAACATCACATTTAAGCGGTGTCACATGGAAGTATTTTTGTATATCACAACAACACAATTTATAAACGACAATAATTTAAGGGAAAAGGCTACAGACCACCTACCTTATACTAATGATTCTTAACTCATCTAATATAAAGTCTTAATTTTGTATGGTTTGAGAGAAGATTAATAAACAGATGAAAACCATGAAAATAGAGTGGATTAGCTCGCATAGAGATTTTTCAGGAGACTATACCTTCATGATTAGAGTATCATAACAATATGAGAGTCAAATAATAAATCAAGCAATAGCAGAAGCAGTATAAATGAAAGATGGTTAGTGAAAGATAAACATAATACCTAAATGAAAGTGTCCAACACCAAGTATATGACCATTCATGCATGTCTGGATGAGGCTACATAACTACATTGTAAGAAAACGACAAGTGATACAATTTAATACATAAATAATAAAAAGAATAAAAATCATGGAGGGCTAAATCCATGAGCACCCTACACTCCAACCTAGTCCTGTGCTCCTAACTCCCAGGTACAAGCATGAAATCACAAGCACAATCCAATGGAACTATGAACATGAGGTCTAATTGGGTACCCCATTGCAATGAAGACTCGAAACAGGAGTGAGATACACTCATTAGGCCACCAACAATAGTTTCTAAATAATAATCCAGTCTTTGAATATAAAATACAATAGTGTTCAGGTACATAATAAATTCAAGGTGAAAAATAAATAAATACACCGGTCTGGGTTCCTCATGGGATACCCGACCAACACTACCTTATTAGACCCAATCCAAATATGTCTAAATGGAAGGAAACCTATGTAGATATAATATTGGTGTAATAATAAATCATCATAAACAAGTATCAAGAGTTGGACCGAGGACTAAGAATATGATTTGGATTGATAGAAAAATCCCTATATAAGAACTATGCATTATTAGTTTTTAATATAAGACATCATTAGAGTTTAATAAGAGGTGCTCTGAGCTCGTCCAAGGTGATCTGAGAAGGAATACCAAGCATCACTCTAGGGGAGCTATAGATACCCAATACCATAAGTGTTCATCCAAGGCGATCTATAAATAGAATCCCAAGTATCGCTCTCATCATAGCGTGAGGATGAAACCCTATGATCCTGTCCTTGGTATCTCACATAAAGGACCAAGTATCACTCGTGTCTTGGTATAACCATCTTTCCACTAAGATTGTCCACATTTTCTCCCCAAGGGAACCCGTGTCACTCATATGGCGGTAAAGAAAACACCCAGTGATCCCATCCAAGGCATACCAAGTATCACTCTTAGTGTATTTACAAATCAGGTAACCTATGAGACTATCCCTAGTGTTATATAATAGGAGACACATGTATCGCTCAAGGAATGATATAGTCTCAACTGCCTATAAACCCTTCCAAGGCATTCTATAAAAAGGAACCCGAGTATCACTCAAGGTGTTCACAGTTTATTTATTCAATTAAATTCATATAAGGATAAAATACATGTCTATAAGAATTCCTCATCATAATTTAGGTATAAATAAAATATAGTGGACTATGTATATAAGCATTCCACATCACCTAGAAAGTATACTCTAAGAGGGACACACCCATTTACCATTCCAATTTAAGGAATAATAAGGGCCATGTACTAAGCATTCCATTCATCATAATTCAAATTCATTAACTCACCCAAGGATCAATTTGAAATTATCAAACATCATGTGGTATTGTCTTACCATTAACATTACATTTAATTTAGGTTAGTCATTTAAAATGAGATAGGTAAATCCACTTAGGAGGTGGTTTGGTCCCCATGAAATAACATATTAGAGTGTCAAACATTACCACATCCCAATTAATCAATTTGTTTATATTCTATAAGATAGATAACCTTAACGAGGGGTTTTTGTAGAAAAAAATTAATTAATTAGATACATTTAAGGGATACACCCTTAAGGGTGGATAAAACATGAGATACCTGACCAAAAATAATTCAATTTAATATACAAAGGCTACTGAATTTATGGTGTTAGGTTCTACAAATTAAACATCACAGTTATGAGGCATCACATGAAAATACCGGTGTATGAAAAAACAATGAAATTTATAAATGGATATAATTTATGGAAAAAGGACATAGAACAACTAAATTATACAAAGGATTCTTCACTCATACAATATTAGGTCCTGATTTGTTTCGGTTCGAGAGAAAATGAATAAAGGGATGAGCAACTTAAAAATAGGATGGAGCATATCACACAAAAATTGCATAGGAGATGGTGACATAAAACAATAAAGGAAAAAAGGAGGAGTTATAGACTTATAGAGAGCTATCCAATGCACCTGACGGTGCTTGAAATGGACACCAGATGGTATAGATCCCTCCATCCATAGGAGTGGAGAGGAGAAGCTCGAGTACCTGGCCCTAGTGCACATGAAGGATTAAGAAAAGAGAGGGAGAAAAGAAATAAGGAGGAAGGGAAAAAAGTAGAAATTCGTCACTTTAAAGTGGCACATGGTTATCTAAACCATGTGCCAATCCTGATTGATCCACTTTCCAAGAGGGAGGCTCACACGGTTCATGTAAGTAGTATGAGAAACTATGCACTAACCATTTAATTTACCTCTGTTAAGAACCTACATAAAACTGCATGGTCATGTGGCTCCACTCACATGGTTATACCGTACTGTGAAAGACTTATAGCTCTATAGGATCAACCATACAATTTCTTATGGAGGGTTCATGGTTTCAGAAAAACTATGTGCCCATACCCACTTCTCTCAATTTCGATGTTTTGGAGCCCGATGCTCTTAAACCTTGACGGAACACCCGATACACCTATTAGGCATTAAAAAAACCTAAAACCCATATTTAAGTGTTTCAAAACTCAAAATTTCATTTTGAATATTGGTTTAAAGAATGACCCATCCACCAAATGTTAAAATTCAAATTCCATTGGAAATTATACCTGTCTAAAAATGTGGGATGCTAAAATCTCCCCACCTTAAAACTTCTCATCCCCAATAAGCCTTAGATAAACAATGAAATTGTCACCCAACATAATCAGGTTGGAAATTTATGTTAAAATAGTTATGTTTCATTCCCAATGACCAACACACCTCCAAGCATCATTTTGGACACACGATATATAAACTATTGAAACTCTAAAAAATGATGACACCGAAAGGAATGTTAATATAGAACTTACCCAAACCTATCAAAACGAAGAAATGATCACATAATCATCTATTTAACCTCATGTACTATATTTCTCCACAACATATGTTATATCATTCAAAGGACAATTCCCATTCATGGTATCTCTACCATTGAAATTGACTATTTCAGCGTTCCTGTAGTGTTCCAAGGATGCTCATGGAACAATTATTATCTTAAATGAATAGTCGACTTCCAATTGACCCCATTTATCTAGGACGATATATATTTTCATGAAAAACCTTGTATAATACTCACATTTCACTCATATCATACAGATGAAATGATATAATGGTTCCTCACCAATCGTATTCATCGAAACTAAAAGGAAACAAGTCGATCCACATCCAGATGACTATTCAAAAAAAATTCTCATCTTAGACAGTCAGTGTAACTCAAAAAAAAACATGATGCCTTACTCTAAGTCACCACATATTTTCTTCATGAACTTCCACCAAATCCTATAACTAGATTCCAATTACATCTCAAAGAAAAATATTCATTTAAGCAATCGTGCCCTAACATGAACATGAGTGCATGCCTGATCTAGCACACTATGATAATCACCCCTTTCAGACATCCATTTTGAGATGAATGATGTTATGGTAACCTTAGAATCATCAACTGGAGTCTAAAGAGATCATCCATGGTGGTCCATACTCTGATGTTTATAAGTGATATGTCGGTACAAAGTTGAAATGTTCACACAACAAAAATATGACTGAGCCCAATGGAAGTCAAGAAAAGAACTGACTAGTGTCCTTGAGTCTATCCTAATAATTCTTATGTGGGACCTCAAGTATCACTCAATACTAACCCCAATATTAAACTAACCATTAAAAAAAACATAACTCCACTGAGTCTATTCATTGATCCCAAGAACATTTAACCTATTTTTCTTTAGCTTGGCATATGACCGACGATCTCTCAGTGTATCCTAGAAAATACCAAGATAGGGAACATGATCATATCAAAGATAATAATAAACAAATAGGATATCAATAAATCCAATAATAACAAAGGAACATAAATCATATCAAATATGAAGTGCTCAGTATGATTTTAGACCTGCCATACCTAACTATTGAAAGGAAGAGTAGTCATACCACTACTGGTCGACTTATTTTGGAAAAAGTTTGGATTCACCTTTTGAAATGTCATAATTTACCAATCATAATGACTTTACCACTTGAGGCATCTAGTGATCACTCAAGAACAATAACCTAAGTCCATCCCTAACTAATGGTGTTTTTCAAGGGTTGTGTACTTAGCTAACAACATGATTGTCATTCTGCCTTGTATGAACTGACATGATTAGAAATGTACGAACCTCAAGGGAATTTAAATAAAATCCAGCCATTTCAAAATGGTATTTTCATAGTTTCACTCCCTCTACTTGGAGGACACACTAAAACTGTTTGACATGATACTCCCAATATTAGGAGTGTCGTAGTCATCATTTACTTAGAAAAGGAACTCATCCCCGGATACACATTCTATCGACCAATAATCACATGTCCTAGACGTGACATCCAAACTTTTAGAAATTGGTAAACCAGATGGAGATATAGAATAATGGATCAAAAGTAAAAAAGGATATATTTAATTTAGATTCACATGTGATATTCCTCTCGAGATACATCCATGCATGCCATAACATTAGGTATACAATCCAAAAAAACTAACCAACATGTAAAAACCCATGATACTCCTTAGAACATCATCCCAAGCATTGGGAAGAGTAAAACTTAATTTAAATACTAGTTAAATCTACCTCAGTGATGAACTATGATCAGAGAATAATAACTCAAATCTCAACTGATTATAACCAAACTAAAGTGGTTTGCTATATCATTTTATCAAATTGACAGGCATTGCATGTATCAATGCATTATAACCCATGGTTTCATCAATGAAATAAAGAATTATTAATACTATACATAGGATAATCAGCCCTATGCATCCCAATATCTAATGGCCCATAAAAATAACTAGCTTAAATTCATAATATCCTATATGACTATAAAATAGGCAGATAGCCTCCCAAGTCATCCAACACTGATGAGGTAGAAGAAGAAGGGATACATGACCTACTAAGTGGCTGACCATGCCCCAAGCATTCCTAACCCAATGAGCTATAGAATTACTCGATGTTCATGCCCCTAACAAGGGTCAACTTATTGGACATACACCCATCAAGACAAAGGTTTCATTTTATAAACCAATAATATTACATGGGACAATGACATCCGAATAGTACCACATGTTAGAAATATTATAAGAGAAAAAAAAAGAAATGATTTAAATTTCTAAGGGTGATACCTACCTCAGGTTAGCCCATGACCAAACATAAATCGCTGATCATACCAAGAGGTCATTCATTAAAAATAAAATTGTCCCTACCTCCTTTCCTTTTGGTTCATTAAAATCAAGGTTGGGTGAGCTCAAATTGAAGTTCACAACTGAAATAAAAAATTTAGTAAGGATTTGGTTCATAATGGTTTTGGGCTTGAAATGGATAATCAAGGAGGAAGAAACCTGTTGAATGTGGAGTTCAAGATCTTATATTTTTTGTATTTTTTTCAGGGAAATATTAATTTATGATTTGCTGATCTTGGGGTTGTTTTTATTGAATAGTTTTAAATTTAGGTATTGAAACTCGATGATTACGAACACGCTGGTTGTTTAGAATGAGCTAGCTTCACAGAATATCTTGGACCTAGGCCCAAGTCCAGGATCCCACCTCACATTGAAGACCCGATGGACCAGCTTATGAAATACCATAACTCAATGTTGTGTACAAAAAACCCTAATTTTCAAGTTATTAAAAGAACAAGAGAAGAAGACAATACACTGTCAATTTTTAGATTGAAGAAAAAGAGGAGGATGCACCAAAAGGTAAAGGATGTATCGGTAAGTTTCTAGATCTTGCTAGAAGAACCAAGGAGATACTTGGGGATTCATCCCTTTTGATTCCTAATCCAAGACCACATAGGGATGTCAAATTTTGTTATAGGATCTTAATCACAGTGAGAGGGACTTCATTGGAATTGATGAATAGCACCTGAAAGTACACAACATGGATGTCAATGCCTGTCACTTGGGATGTCATGATTTTTTCCTTCATTTTAGAATAAGTGGATGATTATTCATTTTTTTTCACATTCCTCAACAAAAAATAAAATTCTAAACTCCTTCAATTTTTCTATCTACCATACCTCTATTTTTATTTTCTTAGTATAGTGTTGATCAATATTCTTCCTTGAGCTGTTGCGATCTTGAATCTTTAGAGATGAAAGGATAATAATTAATATAGAGTTAGGAAGTGATGCTTGTTGAATATTTGAGATTCCTACATCATGTTGTTCATTGATTCTTCTTCTTCCCTCTTGGAAGACCATGACTATGAAATAGTGATGCAACATCACCAGGAAGTGTTTGGTACTCTCTCCCTTGATCTTCTTCCCCTATATCTATATGATAACTTAAAAGAGTGATTGGTTGAGGTTGCATAATTATTGATATAATAAGGATCACTTCATCTAGAAAAAGATTCTAAATTGATTTTGTAACCCCCAAAATTTTGTGAAATATTTTTTTTCGAATTAATTTAGTCTTTTTAATATTTTTCATTTTACGCAACACTAAAAATAGTTTATTTTATATTAAATAACTATGTTTGTAATGAATTATACATAATTTTTTATAATAATTCACTAGAAGAAACATAAAATTTAGCTTTCTCAACATGAAAAACTGAGGTTATCTTGCGTTACACACAATAATGACTTTCCTAGATGTCTTATGTAACACACAAGATTGAGTTTTACCAAATAATGATATATTATTTAATATAACCTAGACATTAAATTGGTAGTTATGAAAAGGTTAAACTAAATTATTAAAATATATGGTTTTCACAAATATAAAATTAATTCATTGGTTACAAATTAATTATAAATGAATATGAAAACCTATTGAATATAATAGAAAATATTTTTATACACACAAAGTTTTTTTACCCAAAAAAAATAAATTAATAACAATTAGTGAGTGATATTAATGTGATATATATATATATATATATATTATGTTCAATAAAATATTTTTTATATTATTAAATATATTTTATAGGATTAAGATAAAAAAACCCAATTTTATACATAAAATACAATATTTTCTATTAAGGCATTTTTACCTCCTTTTAATAGAGGACCTATTTTAAATCCATTTTTTGGAACTTATATGGATTATATATGTCAAAATAACTTCATATATGAAATTGAAACATAAAATCTAAGTTAGGGTAAATTTTTGGTATTTTTTAATAAGGTTTCATTTTGTAATGAATAGTTAAAAAACAATGAAGTTTAGTTCAAAACTGTTTTTTCATATAATTTATTTATAATGTTAAATTAAATTTTAAATTGTTTTTAAAATTTAATTAGATAATATTTTTATCAATTAATCCAATTTAGGTTAATAGAATCAATTTTACTTTGAAATTGGGTATAAAAAATTAGAAAACTTTTGGTTGTTTTTACTTTAAAACTGCATAGTGTCATCCCGTTAGCGGGATTAAATTTAAATTAATTTCTACCACTTCTATGATTGTAATTTGTCAAAATTGTTTCCATATTTGGAATAAAAATAATTTTTAATTTTTAATGTGGTAAAATTAATTTTTGACCAAAAATATTAGTGAAAATAATTAAAATTAATTAAAATAATTAAAGTGAAAAAATATACCAAGGGAATAAATCCAACATTTAAGGGCCCAAATGACCTATCCCCTTGTCCAAAACCCATTTTATGGAAATAGTTCGTCCATATACCTTCTATTACTGAGTTTTTTGGTTTTTTATGACTTTTTTAGGTAAAAACATGGATACACCAAACTTGTTTTAAAAAATGACTTGTGTGTCCTTTCCCTTCCCTATAAAAGGCCACCACCTCTCCCTCTTCTTCACACCTCTCAAAACACTTAGGTTTTTCCAATACCTACCCAATATTCTTACCAAAATACCTATATTACTCCATGAATCCTCACTTTTGGTAGAAATACTTCCAAGGAATCCATTTGTGGAAAACCAAAAGTAGTTACCCGATTAAGAGGTAACACTCTCCCTCAAAATCCTTTCTTTTATTTTCGTGATACACTACCTAAAATAATATTAATCCAAAATTTTATAAAAAAAAATTATAATAAATATAATATTATTGTTTTATTCTAAGTTTTAGACCTACACTTACACACACTTCTATCTAATGGGTGACAAATATACTGTTCACATGTATAGCGAACTGCCACTTCACAAAACAATGATTGTTCATTTTTCCATTACCGCATATCATGTTGGTCATTTTGATGAAAAATATATTTATGTATGATATATATTATATTTATAATATCTTTATGGTTATTTAATTTTTATTTAGAATATAACCTTATTCTTTTCATCTTATATAAATATGAAAATTTTGTTTGAGGAAGTGTGGACTACCACCCCCTCAAAGCGATGTGATTCGTTCACACTCTACATGGAATGTATTAAGGATATGTTTAGTGATAATATATGATATATATGACATAATAATTCTATTTTAATGATATTATATACATATATATCATTTAATTTCCTTCAATACTGGAATAAAATAGAAGCAGTGTTTATGCACACGTATGGCCTACCGTCTCCATGAATGGTGTATTACATTTCATAATTATATATTATATAGATTATTATAATACAAATATAATGAATATTAATGAAATTTATATAATGGTTTTAATTCTTAAAATCATTATATAAGTATAAGGACCAAAGATATAACAAATTAAGACACAATTGAAAAACAAAGCGAATAATACTTGAAGCGTAACCTTAACATGGAATTATTAACAAGAGGGTAATATAAAGTCATAATAAAACCTTATATGATATCAAAAACAATAATATGGTTCTATAAAATATGTATAATAAACTTAAATTTAATATAAATGAGGTTTTAACAAGTATGATGAGAGTTAAGACACCTGGTAAGAGAATTTATCTCACTCTTTATTTTCATGAGATACATGCCTTATTCACCGCTCACTTATTTTATGTGTTGTATATAATAACCATGAATGTATTATAATACTATTATACTTAAATATATGGTTATTTACATAACCATTTTATGATATTTCTATCATGGGGTTTAAGTTTCAAAATATATTAAATCGGTAAATTAATTTTATCTCAATTTTCCTTCTTTGAGACACATTCCATGTTATACACCTATATTTATATATGAGGTGAATAAAATGACTTTGAAATATTATATCATTAATATACTTATTTTCATTATATTTTATGCTCCAAGTTATTTCATTTTACCATAAATGGATTATGATTCAAAGTTACCATGTGGTAAGAGTTTATTGAAACAATCACACCATTTATCAGGACTGTTTATTATCACATTTTTATTAATGAAATATTATGATCCATCATTCAAGAAAATTAATGAATTTACTTATACCCTATTTATAATTTATATATTAATGTATTAGTACCATTTTATACTATTTGGTACTTATGATAATTTAGAAACTTCTTTTAAGAAAATATGACCTTACCTCACTCTTTAGTTAGAAATATATGTTCTCTGAAAACCATGCCTTCCAAAAAGGGATTACAAGAATATTATACTAATATAATATAGACATTAAAAGGTATGTTTACCATTAATTTCCTTTTACCAATTTTTTATAAGAATTATTTTTTTCTCTTTCTAAACAAGGTTTTTTTCTAACCTTTTTACCATTAAAAAGGAATATTCTTTTTACCCCTTATGAAAGATACGAATTTACCCATCGTCATTTCATTGAAGCTTTCTTTGCATGTTTAAAAGGTTAATTTTTAAGATTTTTTTTAAAATATATTTTCAAAGAAATGTTTTTCAAATTGTTTTCAAGCTTCTTTTATAAGTTTTCAAGGAAAAATGTGTTTTAAAAGGTTTTCATAATCCTATAAAAATTTTCAAAGGGAAAAGCCTTTCAAAATGTTTTCAATGCTTCCTTTATAATTTTTCATGTTTATTTTAATGAAAATGGTTTTCAGAAGGTTTTACATTTTAAGAATCATTTTTCAAAGGAGAAAGGATAATTTCCTCATGAGGTTTTTTTAAATGATATTTCAAAATTATTTTTCCATCTAAGATGACATCCACTGGTGTTATCATGAATTTTTAGGAAATGATCTAAATGTTACATTCATATTCTTTATATAAATAGTTTATGTATTAAAGATATGATGTTTATAAAACCATTTTCTTTTCATGATTTATATATTTATAAAGTTCGCTTCATTTCACATGTTATATTTTTGTGAAACCTACTTATTTTCATGGGTCATGATTTGATGAAATGATTATGAAACATATTTCTTTTTCCGCATGTTAAGGTTTGATTTCATGTTTATGACACTGATTTCATTTCATGGGTTATTCTATGATTGTTTATGATTTTATGGAACATCTATGTATGATTACATTATGATATGGGTGAGACCTATATCTCCCTCTAATGCATTAGTTAAAGATTTATTTCCCATGAGATAAACATGGATGGAATGAGGAGTAAACTCAATTCTATATTATAGGGATGGAATAAGGGGTGAAATCAGTTCAGTAATACAAGGCTGGAACAGGGAGTAAACTCAGTTCAGTAAAGGACTTTATCCACTAAGATGGCCTTGGTAGGGATTCCTTTACTACTATAGAAATCATTATATATGGTTATGTATTTGCCACAATTCCATGTTTTATTCCTATATTATTCTTTAATGGCTTATGTTCTCTATTTAATAATGATTCAAGTCTTATGAACTGCTAAGGTTTATTCCGTGATTCATCTTAATGATCTTTGATATATAGAGTATGACCTTATATTTTAATGACCATGTTCTCATACCCTTATGATCAAGATTATGTTTACATATCTCCCTTTTTTAACTTTACTGAGCACCTGATCTCACCCCTTGTTATATTTCCTTCCCCTCAGGTTATGAAGATACATATTATGATTTATTTGTCTAAGAAGGGTGTTAGTCAAGAACATAATGGGAGATAATATTGCTCAGTTATGTACCAGTGTTCATGTTTCCATGTTTCCAAAGGAACTAAACTAACATGGTATTTGGGTGTCTATTTTTATAATGTTTTAAGTATTCTAAAAAGGTTATGTAATGACTCTGTATATCAAGACTAGTTTATTATATTAGTGGTTTTATTGAGTGTTTCCTTAACTTTTTTGAGACTATTTATGTACTGGAGGATATTTCATGCATAGTTTCTTAATGATTTGGGTGAGAGAGGTATGCGATTCAGGAAACCAAGTTGGCATTGAGTTAGATTCAGAGTTGATGGTATTTTACTTCAAAATATTCATGATATAAATTTGAGAGTGGATAATACTATATTCTCCTTTGGTTCCTATCATCTTTATTCTCCATCATTTTTCTATTTTCCTTTCTTTTCCAACTTCTCTATTTCTTGTGATCATGTTCCCATTCCACCCATTTCCTCTGTGATTCCCATCCCTATGTTTGAATGTTTTCATTTAATACCTTCAAATATAAAAAACCCATAAAATGATTTTTGGAGAGTCAACGGGATAAGTGACACTAATTCCTTGAGATAGACTTATGGGTTAACAAAAGTTCTATATTTATCAAGATTCTAAATTTTTCTCTGACCACCCCTTATAGAGGGGGTGTCATCTTATTTTGAAACTGTTTGCATAGAATCATTGTATATCATACTAAATCATTGATTTTATATTAATTGTATCAATGTCAACAATTAAGGACATTAATGTTTTTGATACAATGTAACTGCTAGAGTATTCTTAGGTGCATGATCTTTATGAGGATGTAGCAATATATCAATTTTGGACACAACAATGACAAAAAAAGAGCTCACCGATACTGAAAGGGATGTTACTCATCAAATAAAGCAAATGGCTACAAAAAACTTTCATAAAATCAAAGAGGATTATGAAGGTAAGTGAAACGTCCTGGCCTAACTAACTATGAAACTACTAGCCATAACGGTCACCTAATGACCTCAAGCGTGTCACCCCATATGAAAGAGTCTGTTGACTAGCAGTGAGGGTATAATGGTGGTACATTGGGGAGACTATACCCTCATTATTAGAGTATCAAGGTAGTATTAGAGTCAAATAATAATCAAGAAACAACAGAAGTAGTATAAATTAAAGAAGAGAAGTGGAAGATAAATATAATAACTGAATGAAAGTGTCCAAAACCAAGTATTTGAATATTCATGGATGTATTGATGAGGATACATAACTAAATAGTAAGAAAATAAGACATGGTACAATATAATACATAACTAAGAAAAATAATAAAAAGCCATGAGGGATAACTCCATGATCACCCTACACTTCAACCCAGTCCTATGCTCCTAACTCCCAAGTACAGACATGACATCACAAGCACAATCAAAAGGACCTATGAACATGAGGTCTTCTTGGGTACCCCGATGTAATGGTAGCCCAAGAAATGTGTCAGATATACTCAGTAGGCCACCAAAAATGGTGTCTAAATCATAATATAACATTTGAATATAAAATATAGTAGTTTTCAAGTATATAATAAATGCAAGGATAAAAAATAAATACATTAGGTTGAGTTCCTTAGGGGATACCCGACCAATACTACCTTCTTCGAACCAAGATAGATATGTTTTAATGGAAGGAAACCCCTATAGATTTAATATTTGTGTAATAATAAATCATTATAAAAATTTATCAAGAGATATACCAAGCCCCAAGAATATTATTTGGCTTGGCAGATGCATCCATGGATAACAACTATGCATTATTAGTCTTTAATATAAAATTCATTAATTGAGTTTAATAAGAGAAACCCTAATCCCATCCAAGGGGATCCAAGAAGGAATCCCTAGTATCTCTCTAGGGGCACTATATATAGTCAATACCCTAAGAGTCCATCCAAGGTGATCTATAAATGGAATCCTAAGTATCACTCTTGGAATAGAGTGAATAAGAAACCCCGTATCCCTGGTATCTCATATAGGGGACCATTGGAACCAACCACGACCTCTAAGAATTGTCTCCCCCTCCCTCTCTTGTGCACCTAGGGTTCCTACTTTGAGTCCTTCTCCTTCCCCCTCCGATGCATCAAGGTGGCTCAGTGTCGACACTCCGGAATCCCGCTCAGCATCGGTGTGGTCCGCTGAAGCTTCAGGTTCACGATTTGGTGTTGGCATGGTATGGATCTCAGCTTGAAGAGCTCTGGTGGTATGGATCTTGGAATCGGATTTCGGTGGCTGGATATCAACTTAGCGTCAGCACGACGAAGCTTCAGCTTTGGGATCTCAGCTAGGATTTAGCGCACATCGACGTGGCTTGGCGATAGCTTCTGTGCTTGGGATCTGGCCTCATATGGATCTCAGATTCAAGTGCATTCTAGTGTGGTTCGGTGTCTTCTCCAATGAGATTTGTAGGGGGGAGTTTTGGATTCTTTCTATCTTTCTGTTTGTGGTGCGCGGTTGGTGTTCTTTTGGTGGTGACGTCGCCAAAGGGGCCCTACTCTTCCTGATAGTTCCTTCTGCCTCCTGTGGCTCATCTGTTTTGAGTTTCTATGGATGTGTTCGAAGGGAGCCTCATGGTCGCAACATGGTTCTTTTTTCTTCAGTTCCAATGGTGATTGCTTCAGGAGAGTTTGTCTTACTCTACCCATTTGGTTGTTCTCATTTGGATATAACAATTGTGGTTTTTTGGAAGTCTTGTTGGTTTTTTTCTCATAAGGCCGCGACTCAAGGGATTCTTCAATGTTTAACTTACAAAAGGATACATCAGATGATGTTTAGGGAAAATAGGTTCCACTATTTCATGTCATTTCAGAATCAAAAGATTGAGAGGGTATGGCTTTGTCCATCGATACCATGCCCATGCTTTGGCATGAGTCAGCTAGCCGTGCTGCGATGAGACATTGGAAGCTGGAATTTAAGGTATTTAGTTATAGGGAGGAGCGTCCCTTTTTCAGTGAGCATTGTTTTTTAACTTGTGTTTTGTTCTATTGGAGACTGTTTTATTATGCTTAAGTCTTGATGATAAGGGTCATCACTTTCCCTTAAAAGTGTTTGGAAAATAAAAAAGTAATTTTCAATCATATAGGGGACCAAGTATCATTCATGGCCTCATATATCCATCTAGGCACCAATATCATCCATAATTTCTCCCTTATGGAACTGATGTCTCTCATAAGGAGGTAAATAAAATTCTCGGTGAGACCATATAAGGATACCAAGTATATCTCTTGATGTATTTACAAATCAGGTAACCTATGATCCTATCCCTAGTGTTCCATAATATGAGACCCAGGTATCACTCTAGGAATGATATAGTCTCAATATACTATGAGCCTATCTAAGGTGTTCCATAAAAATAAACTTGAGTATCACTCAAGGTTTTCACGGTTCATTTATTGTATTATATTCAAATAAAGAGAAATTCCATGTATATAATCACGCCTCATCATAATAAAGGTATAAAAAAATAAATTGGACTATGTAAAAAAAAATCCACATCACTAGAAAAGTATACTCTAAGAGGGACACACCCATTTACCATTTCAATTTAAGGAATAATAAGGGCCATGTACTAAAAATTCCATTCATTGTAATTCAAATTCCTTTACTTAGCCAAGGTTTAATTCAAAATTATAAAACAAAACATAGAATTATCTTACCATTCACTTTACATTTAATTCAGGTTAGTCATTTAAATGTGCTAGGAAAATCCACTTAGGAGGTGGTTTGGTCCCCACAGAATAATATAGCGGAGTGTTAAACCCTACCACATTCCAATTAATCAAACCATTTATATTTTAAAAGGAAGTTAATCTAAATGAGGGGTTTTAATAGAAAATAATTAATTCATTAAAAAAATTCAATGGAAACACCCTTAAGGGTGGATAAAAACTAAGATACTTGAACAATAATAATTCCAATTTAATATAAAAATGACACAAAATTTACAGTGTTAGTATGTAAAAATTAAACACCACATTTATGAGGTTTTGAACAAAAATATTGGTGTGCGACATAATAATTCAATTTATAAATTGTGATAATTTAATGGAAAAGGATATATACCACATACCTTATACCAAGGATGCTTCCCTAGTTCAATATAAAGTCTTGATTTGGTTTGGTTAGAGAGAAAATGAAGAAACAGATGAAAACCCTGAAAATAGGGTAGATTAGTTGCATGAATATTGGGCAGAATATGGAGAAATAAATTAAGAAAAGAAGAAGGTAGAGTCATAAACTTATCGAGATCTATACAACATACATGAAAAAAATTTAAATGGACACTATATGGCAAAGATATATCTATCTCTTAGAGAGGATAATAGGATCTTAATAATTATCCCCTAATGATTATGAAGGAGAAAGAAAAGAGAGGGATAAAAGAAATAATGAGGTAGGGGAAAAACCATTAATTCACTGATTTAAATAGGTGCACGGTTTGGCGACACATTTTTCCAAACCATGTGGCAATTGTTATTGAGCCACTATATAAAAGAGAGGCTTGAACAGTTCATGCACATGGTATGAGAAGCAATGCAAAAATAGAGAAATTTCCATCTATCAAGAACCTACAACAAAATGTATGGTTGTCTGGCTCCCATAACATGGTTATACCAAACAATGTGAGACCTCCACCTCCACTGTATTAGCCACACTATTTCCTCTAGAGGGTTTCATGGTTTCAGAAAAACTATGCACCCCTACCAGCATCTTCTGATTTTGAGGTTTTGAAGCATGATGCTCTTTAAACCTAATGGAACACCCTAGAAACCTCTTGGGACTTAATAAAAATCTAAAAAACCACATTTAAATGTTCCAAAATATGAATTTTCATTTCTAATCTCAGTTCAAAGAACGAACCATCCACCGAACGTTAAAATTTAGATTCCCTTAGAAATTATACTTGGTCTAAAAACATGATACACTATAATATACCACCTTAAAACTTATCATCCCTAGGAACCCTTGGAGAAACAATGAAATAATCACCCAACCTAATTGGGTTGGAATTTTCCATTCAAATGGTCATGTTGTGTTCCCAACTCACAACGAACCTCCAAGAACCATTTTAGGCACACAATATATAAACCCTTGAAACATTATACAACACTCATACCAAAAGTAATGTTAAGATGAAACTTACCCGATCTCATCAAACTGAAGAAACGATCACATCATCTTCTATTTAACCAACCAAACTATGGTTTTCCCACCACATGTTCTAGAATTCAAAGGCCAATTCCCAGTCGCAGTATATCTACAATTGGAATTTTCAATTTAAGAATTTTTGTATCATTCCAATGATGATCTTGACATAATTATTATCTTAAAGGAATAATTGACTCCCAATAGACCCCATTTAGATGGGTTGATTAGGAATTTCATGAAAATCCACAGCCGATAATCACATTTCACTCGTCTCATCTCGACAACGTGCTAGGATGGTTCCTCATCAACTGTATTAATCAAAATAAGAAGAAAACAAGTCGATCCAAATTTGGCTGACTATTCAAAAAAATAATCATCTTAGATGACTGGTGTAACTAAAACTAAAAAATGATTTCTTCCTCTAAGGAACCTCATGTTTTCTTTGAGCATGTCCAACAAAGTCCGTAACCGGATTCTGATGACATATGAAAGAAAATTTTTCTATTTTAGTTATCATTCCCCATCATGAACATGGGTTCATGACTGATCCATCACATTAGGATATTCAACCCTTTCAAACAACCCATTAAAGATGACTAAAGTTAGGGTAACCTCAAAATCATCAACTGGATTCTAAGGAGCTCATCCATGGTGGTCCATACTCTGAAATTTTCATGTGATACATCAGTACAATGTTAAAATGTACACAATCAAAATAATGACTTAGCCCAATGGAAGTCAAGACAAGGACTGGTTGGTGTCATTGAGTCCATCCAAGGAATTCCTATATAGAAACCCAAGTATCACTTAGGACTAACCATGAATTTAAACTTACCATGCTAAAAAATTATAACAAAAATGATTTTATTCATATATCCCAATAAGATTTGACCTCTTTTTATATAGATCATAGTATGACCAATGATCTCTCAGTGTATCCTTGATGATATCAAGATAGGGGACATGATCATATTTAAGAAAAGAATACAAAAAGATGATATCAAGAAATTCATGCATACCCGAGAAACTTCCATCATATCAATGATGAAGTTCCTAATATAGTTTTAGACAAACCATAACTAACTACCGAAAGGAAGAGAAGTTAGACCACTACTGGTTGACTTCTTTTGAAAAAAGTCCCGCTTCACCTTTTGACACATCGTCATTAATCTATCATAATTCCTTAACCACCTGAGGCATCCTTTGACCACTCAAACACAACCACTGAAGTCTATACTTAAATAATGATTTTTAAGGGTTGTATACTCATCCATGAAAATGATTATCATGCTGCCTTGAAAGCACCGAAATGATTCAAAATTCATCAACCTTAAGAGAATTTAAAGAAAAGATGACCATTTTCAAATATTATTTTCATGGTTGTTCTACCTTTACTTGTAGGACACACTACAACATATTTTATGTGACACTCCACACATTTGGAGTGTCCTAGTCATTGTTTACTAAGAAAATGAACAGATTCCATGAAAAATGATCTATCGACCACTAATCACAGGTCTTAGACATGGCCTATATGATTTTAAAAAGTGGTAAAATAAAAGGAGGGATAGACTAGATTCTTACAAGTGCACAAGGCAAGATTTACTTTAGATGCAGATTTGGAACTCCTCTCAAGTTACATCCATGCATGACATAACATTCAGTGTAAAATTCAAAAAACAACTAACCATCATGTCAGAACACTTGATACTCCTTAGAATTCCATTTCAAGCATTAGGATGAGTCAAAATTAATTTATCTCTAAGGTCACTCTACCTTAGTGATGACCTGTGATTAGATCAGAATAGCTCAAATATCAACTAATTATCACCAAACTCAATTGGTTCACTATACTATTTTTCTAACTTGATGGGTATTGCATGTATCAATACATTCTTCCCCATGGTTTCATCGACACAAAATATAATTATTGATATTATCAATAGGATTATCATCCCCATGCATCGCAATATCTGATAGCCCATGAAAATAACTAGCTTAGACTCATAATATCCTATATGACTATAAAATAGGAAGACAACCTCTCGAGTAATCCAAAACTGAAGAGGAGGAAGAATAAGGGACACATGACCCAATAATTGACTGACCATGCCCTATAAATTCCTAATATGCTGAAATGGATCATTACTTGATGCTCACATCCGTAACAAGGGTCAACTTATTGAATGTACACCCATCAAAAAAGGTGTCATTTTAGAAATTAAGAGTCATACATGGGACAATGACACCCAAACAATACCACATATTAGAAATATCATCATAGAAAAAAAATCAATTCTTTAAAGTTATAAGGGAACTACCTACCTTGGGTTATCTACTTACCAAAGCATAAAGCATTGACCCTACCAAGAGTCCATGCCTATAAAGGTCACTAGGCCCTACCGCCCATCCTTTTGGTTAAATCTATATAATAAAGGACCTATGGGCAGCACTCAAATTCTCCTTTTATCTAAGGAAAAATTTATACAACCCTTACATGAGGTTCAATCTTTGAACACCTTTAATCTTTAACTTTTAAGGAATTACAATAATTCTCATTTAGTTATTTAAACATTTCAAGGCTCAAATTTTTAAAGAGTATCAAGCACCGGTCATAAGGTAAAATTTCCTAGTACCTTATTTAACTAACACCACAAGGCATAAGAATGTTATATCAACATCTTATCAATAATTTATTTATTTTACTAACATAATACCATAGTTAGGTAATTTATCATATAAATTCATTTGATCCATTTTATTTATCCATAAGGTTATCTTAGTTAGGCTTAGTTAAATAAAGTGTGAATTTTAATATATATAGAAAAATAACATTTTGGTTGCGATTTAAATTTTAATTAACTAACACCTCATAAATTAATAAGGCTCAAAAGTAGAGAATATGTCTTTATTAATTAAGGAGGGGGATGGTCAAGTAAGATTCCACCATACATCTATATGTGAACCCATATAAGTGGATGGAAACACTTTAAATTACTATCTCAAAATAACATAACATACCCCCATGGGGTTAAATAATAAGGAAAAATAAAATAAAGTTGACTTATAAGGTCCCCATCAATTCATTCTGGGTTCATATAAATGAAACATGAACATTTTAAATCATTAATATTTTTAAAACATTCTTTGTGGTACATCATAAAAACAACATTCCCAAACTAACCTAGTTGGGTTGAGTTGTGAATTTAGAAATTTAGACTTATAGGTCTCCATGCCCAAGTCACCAAGTTACCAACCTTTATAAAGGCAACCAATTAATTTAAAAGTCAAATTTAAAAGAATTTTCATTCACATCAGTCTAAAAGTATATCATGATCTTATATAATTGTTTGATTATATGGGTTTTCATTTCCCAATTTATAAAGAACCCATACATGTTATAAATTGAAAATTGACTCCCATTTAATATCAATCCGTATGTTTCAGCCCATGAAACTAATGGTTAATGGATCAAACATTTCATGATTGGTTAGTTAATATGTCACCATCAATCTATATGAGAAAACACCATTTAGGTTGATAATAGCACTTTAACAACCAATTGTATATTCAAATTATACCTAGTAATTCTTACCACATGTAAAAGATAAAATTAAACGTGATACCAATAAAAAAATAATGACAATAACATGGAAAGATGCTACATTAACAAAGAAACACCCAAGAATGGTACAATGATATACATACTATTTATAACACTAAAATCATATAATTATGTTGTATAGGAAAACATACTAAGTAAATAAAACATCATGTTACACAAAAAATCATGAAAATAAAACACCCAAGAAGGTATAAAATCAATCATGTTACTAAAATACCTAACATGGTATATAAAATTCATGATAATAAACACACAAGTAACATGAACAATTCTAAATTACCATAGAAATGAAACCTATATGGAATGAAAAAATAATGGAATGTGAATATCTATATTCCTATAATGATGCATGAAATTCTACCTCCTTTATATACCGGGTCAAGGGTTAAATCCCATAAATCAAAAAAAATAAATAATTAGAAAAAATACACCATTAACTTAAGGTGAATTCATATTAAACTATAAAAAAATAGCCAAAAAAATCCCCATCCTCGACCACTTGGACTCTTCCCCATGTGTGGGGTGATCACTCCCAGACACAAATATTTACTCAATACCGATACATTTCTACTCTCCTATTTACTATCCAAAAATAATAAGACAAATGAAAATAAACACCTATGATACAACTTTGTAACGCCTTGGCCTGATTGACTATGGAACTAGTAGCTGAACCAGTTACCACATGGCCACAAGTTTTCCTCCCTATACACTAGAGGCTGCTAACTAGAAGCGTGGGTCTAATGGTGGTATGGTGGGGAGACTATACCTTCATGATCAGAGTATCACAACGGTATGAGATTCAAGAAATAAATCAAGAAACAATGGAAGTATTATAAATAAAATATGATGAGAATAAGATAAATATAATAACTGAATGAAAGTGGCCAGCAACCAACATACGACTATGCATGCATGTCTGTATGAGTCTACATAACTACATAGTAAAAAAACAATTAGTGGTATAATATAATACATAAATAAGAAAAATAGTAAAAATACCCAAGGGGTAACTCCATGAGAATCCTAATATTCAACCTAATCTCGTGCTCCAAACTCCTAGGTACAAGCATGAGTGAACAATCACAATCTAATGTACCTATGAACATGTTGTATGCTCAGGTATCCTAGTGCAATGGAATACCAAGAAGAGTGTTATATATACTCAGTAGGCCACCAAAAATGGTTTCTAAATCACAATCCATTATATGAATATAAAATACAACAAAGTGAAAGTAAATAATAATTTCAAGGAAAAAATTAAATAAATAAATCAGTTTGGGTTACTCAATGGATACCTGACCAACACTACCTGTTTCATCCCAAGATGAATATTTTTAAATGGAAGGAAACCTATATAGATATAATATGGGTGTAATAATAAATCATCATAAACAAGTATCTAGATGCAGATGGAACCCCAAACATATGATTTGGATTGGACGATGCATCCCTTGATAACAATTATTCATTATTAGTCTTTAATACAAAATTCATCATTGGAGTTTAATAAGAGGCACCCTGAGTCCGTCCAAGGTAATAAAATAAGGAATCCAAAGTATATCTCTATAGACACTATAAAAATTCAATATAGTAAGATTCTATCCAAGGATATCCATAAATGGAATCCTAAGTATCACACTTGGAATGGAGTGAAGATGAAACCCTCTGATCCCATCCCAAGTATCTCAAATAGGGGATCGAGTATCACTGATGGCCTAGTATAAAAATCTATCCATTGATACCATCCATGGTTTCTCTACTAGGTAACCGATTTCACTCATAAGAAGGTAAATAAGACGCCTGATGATCCCATCTTAGGATTACTAAGTATCTCTTGTAACACATTTAAAAAATAGGTAACCTATGAGACCATCCTCAGAGATTCATAATAGGAGACCCAGGTTTCGCCCAAGGTATGATAAAATCTCAAAAACCTATGATACCATTCAAGGAATTCCATAAAAAGGAACCCAAGTATCTCTCAAGACCTTCATGGTTCATTTATTCAATTAAATTAAAATAAGGATAAAGTCCGTGTCCATAATCAAGTCTCATAATAATTTAGGTATATAGAAAATAAATGGGAAAATGTACTTAAGTGTGACACATCACCAGACAAGTATACTCTAATATGGACACAAACATTTACCATTTCAATTTAATGAATAATAAGGGCCATGTACTAATCATTCCATTCATCATAATAAAAATTAATTTACTCTCCCATGGATCAATTTATAATTATAAAACATCACATGGAATGGTCTTACCATTAACATAACATTTATTTCAGGTTATTCATTTAAAATGCGCCAGAACAATCCACATCGAATGTGTTTTGGTCACCAAGGAGTAACATAGTGGAGTGTCAAACCCTACCACATTCTAATTAATAAACCCATTTATATTTTATAAAATATCTCACCTCAATGAGGGTTTTATTTGAAAATAAATAAATAATTAAATATATTTAGGGACATACCCTTAAGGGTGGATAAAACTTGAGTCCATGACCAACAATAATGCCAAATTAATATATAAAGGATTCTATATTTATAGTGTTAGGTTATAAAAATTAAATATCACATTTAAGAGGTGTCACATGGAAATACCGGTGCATGGCACAATGGTGTTATTTATTAATGGTGGTACTTTAAGGGAAAATGATATAGACCACCAAACTTATACCAAGAATTCTTAACTCTTCTAATAATGAGGCTTGATTTTTTTTCAGTTTGAGAGAAAATTTTTAGATGGACAAAATCACACAATATAAAGAGTATTATATTTCATGAATATTTCATATGATATGGAGAAATAAATTAATAAAGGATGAAGAAGGAGTTAAAGACTTACTGATAAGTATCTAATGCACCCGTTGGCACTCAAAACAGATACCATATAGAGGATATGTCTCCATCCCTAGGAGATTAGAGGAGGAGCTCAAGAAGCTACCCCTAGTGTGTATTAAGGAGATATAAAAGAGGGGGAGAAAATAAATAACGAGGTAGGGGAAAACTAGAAATTCACCACTTTAAAAAGAAACATGGTTTGGACATACTATTGGCTAAATCATTTGAAAATTGTGCTTGAGACACTATCCAAGATGGAGGCTTTCACAGTTCATGCACACATTTTGGGAAACTGTGTGCAAATCGTAAACATTCACTATGTCAAGAACTTTTAGAAAAATTCATATACATCCATATCCCCTTTAATGGTTAGAAAAAACTGTGAGAGACCTCTAGATCCACTTAATTATTCACATAATTTCTTCTAGAGGGTTGCATGGTTTTAGAAGAATCATGTGCCCCTACCAGCTTCTCCGGATTTTGATGTTTTAGAGCCTGATGCTCCTAAAACTCAATGGAAAACCTTATACACCTCTTGTTCCTTAATACAATTATAAAAAACATATTTATGTGTTCCAAAATAAATATATTCATTCCTAAACTCAGTTCAAAGAAAGGTCCGTTCACCAAAAATGGTAAAATTCAAATTCCCTTATAAAATTTACCTAGTCCAAAAACACAGGATGCTACAAGAAGGATCCTACTAAGAAAGATGTAATAACCAATAATAGGATCATGGAAATCCTTATAACTACCCATTCAACTCAGAAGGACCAAAAGATAAAGGCATTACTCTATAATCCTTCTAATGATCTTTATGGAAAGTAGCTTAGAAGAGAATAGAGAAGAAATAGGATAAGAAATAAAAGTTGGAGCTACCCACATTTGAGTTATACATTCATTTGGATTCAATGTTGTAACACAAAGATCAACATTATGAGGATTAATTTTATAGAGGGAATGTGATGGGACTTGAGAAAGAAGCTATAAATTAAATAGAATATCAATTATTATCATGTACTCAATTTGATAATATTTTTTATTATGATTTGTCTAGTGGTTATTCATTACATGTAAAGACTGAATCACCTTAATTATCCCTATCCATTGACATGAAGTACACTACAAATGATATTATTTGTTTTTAAGAGAGGATGGTGGAGGATGACTATCTCACACTTACTATAAATTTACTCCTAGGAGAACTATCTGATTTTGAAGAAGAAAAATGTTGATGTGTAAATTGATATTTTACTTACATTGAAGAAGTTGTGTTATTATTTGATTCTAAAAATATTTATGTTAATTTAAATTATATTTAACCTATTTAGAAATTGTAGAGATAGAACACCTTTTTTATCTCCTGGAGATCTATGAAGGAACTAAACCTACACCTGAGTTAAAACATATGGAACTCCCAATTATTATTATAAATTCATGTTTAGAAGTAGTTAAAGAGAAAGAGGAGGTTTTGGAGTTATGAATTGGTGTTAAACAGGATGTTCATACAAATTTTAACATCAAAGAGGAAATACTTTTTTGGATTGAACTAGAAGATAATTATCATCCTAGATTTAAATTTCTACAATATGTGTACACACATACCCAAGTTGAAGAAGAAAGAATATAACCCTATATTATATTTTCTCATCCATTAATTCATAAGAGGTACACTATGAGGAGTGAGACTAGTTTGAAGTTTATCATAGGGTACTCCACAAGTTTTATAGCTTTCATAAATGAATGAAAAATTTATGGTGTTTACATATTGAGAAGCCAAACCTTAATTAGATTGGGGTTGATCCAAATGACTATCCTGTAGTGGATAGAAAAAATCCATCACCCCATGGGGGATTATCCAATATTATCTTTTTTCCATAATATAATTATCTTAGTTTGTAATTTGTATTTTTTACTTATAGAGAAATAATTTGGGAGTAAAATTTCTTAGTGATTAGGTGATCTACATATCAATTAAATAATCTACATTTGTACAATTCTTCAACCTACCACAATACAAAAGATAACTAATAGATCTATAATAATTTTAAATTTCATGAATAAGAGAAGCTAAAAACTAGAGAAAATCAGGATTACACCTACCTAACTCAAACATTGATATCTTTTCTCTTTGATATTTATCTATTTAATTTGAATTTATGTTTATTTACCTTTATAGGGAAAAAAATAGGAAACTAAGAGATCATTCTCAATGGTAAAATAGGCATGTTGTCTTGATTTTTTAGTGTGTTTTTTGGATAGTAAAATTGAAATTCTATGTGTCTATCATAGAGGAAACAATTCATGCTACCATTGAGGATAGATATGGTTCTAGAATCGTTAAATGTGAATGATTCCTAAGTGAATTTTTTCTACTATTTTATATAAATTATATTTAGGAACCAAGAATCAGAATGTGATATGATAGATATTTGTGGAAGTATATTTCAATCATAAGGAAACTACATGTTTGAACAAGAACCTAGTAAACTGGGCCAGTGATTTATTTTTTGTTTGTTTGTTGCATCATGTGCCACATTTTTATTTGTACCATTTTTTTTAAATTATAACATGAGTAAAATGAGAAATTGTGATCCCATGTTGACTATCTAAGAAATTAGGGTCCTAAAAAATAAATAAACATAGTTTTACATCCAAAAAGTGAGTTAAATATATTTTGGCTAAATAAAATCAAATAAACTACCTAATTATAGAAAATTAATCAATTAATGCGAGGTGAAAATTTCACCCAATTGAGGAAGGGGGAAAATTTCTTATACAAAATTCATTTTATCTTTACAAATGAATTTGGAAGAGGATTTTTGGTTTGATGAACCTGGTGATGAGTGATAACATAATGATCTTCATGATATATTTTTAATTCAATATAAATCTTACCTGTATGAACTCTAAGAACTCAAACATGAATTTCAAATGAAATAGGGCAGTGATTGACATTCATATATGAGGCAGTAAATTTTTTTATCAATGGAGGAATATGTGATTTTTTTAATCATGGTATGTGTATTTGAATATTGGTAGGATAATCATTTTATTTTAGGGGTCTTTGTAAATAAATAAAACTTTTTGTATTCCCATGAGTGCAATAGAATAAGTGTGGGAGAATTTGATGTGGTTTCTATTTGAGTACATATTTCCACATCAATTATAGGTATTTATTGAGCTTTTAATTCCAAAACTAGGATTTAAATGAGTAACTATTGAATACTAAATAAAATTTATTTAAAATATAATTCTTTAAATATTTTAATCAAAATTAATATTTTTTAATTAATTGATTGAATTTTCTTGATTTTATTTTTATACATTTTTAATAAAAACCATTATTTTTTTAAACATTTTTGAAAAATATAATTTTGTTTATTTTGAAATTATTTCATTAATTATATATTCATTCTGTGAGTTTATTTTTTGGAATTATTTTATTATTTTAAAATTTTAATGATTAATTCTATATTTAATTATTGTTATTTATTTATTTTTAATTATATTTTCACTGTATTTATATGTTTTGTTAGGATCTATAGAATAGTGTCAAGATATTGTGAACAATGGTCATGCATTCACCCAACTAACCGCATGATAGAAAATTTATCAAAGTCAAGATTGCATGTATTTAAGAGAGAACAATCATTCATGTGAATGTAAAATGATCTTCAACATACTATTACTTAATCCAAACCTACCATAAATCCCCAAATAGAGCTACTATGAATCAAAATGAAACTGACCATGGATAAAGAAGCACAAAGTGAAATCCCAACCTACCATGATGCTTCTAGGTAAATAAAAAAATTGAGAAAACACCATAATTGGCTTCCATGAGCTCCAAATAATATTCCAAGTGAGCATAATAATTAATCTTAAATTGTGTATTAGATCATAAGAGAAAGTTAAACCAACCATACATAAGCTCACTTATAGTGAAAATTTATCATATGAGAAAGAATCTTGGGTTATGATGAGATTTGAAACAGAGTGAAGAGAGAATGAGATTGAACTTATAAATTAGAAGAATATGGTAAATTTTTCATTGATTATTTATGGTTTCATGTCTAAAATTATCCTCTTTAGATTTAATTGATGAATAATTATGAGATTTAAGATCATATGTAATGACCTGAACTTTTATAAATAACATTCCCTTAATGATTGAATTACATTACCTATCATGATTATAAAAAACATTTAAAATTCTTTGAAATATTATATCATATTTTATTTAAAATAACATGAAGTGTAATAACAATTAATAATATATCCTTTGATTAGTGATCATATGATTAGTATAAATATATGGTTTTGATAAATCCAATTGATGTAGAAGAAGGATGTGATGGGATCGACTAGTAGAACCGTGCCCTATGAAGCCCATTTATTTGGACTTCAAAGGGATATAGAATCACTGAGATTATCCCTTGATCAATTCTAAGATGACATCCAACAACTAAATCCCAAGAAAAACCATTTATGGGATTAGTTTAAACTCATCGAGATCACGACCCAAACCATGCATGCCAAACCAACCCATGAAAATACCACATTCACACACCTTACCCTTATGGTGTTTTCTGATGTAATAAAGGGATATTTATCAAGACCATAATAATATGAATATGTATATTCTATCTAATAATAAATATATTTACTTCTTATTGTTTTTACTTTGTAAATGATTTTGATTTTGAAATGATAAAACACAAATTGTATTTTTGTTTAATATGAAATTTCAATTAAGATATTCATTTTTTATGAATTCATGAATTATAAAAATAAATGAAATTTTATTAAAACAACACAATTAACAAATTATTATAAAATATAAATGAAAATATAATTTTTATTGTGTCAAATTTAATTTTTATAAGGTTTCAAAAACCGTTATTGTCAAAAAACCGAAGTATTTCTCAATAAATCTTGATTATTGTGTAAAATGTGAAAATTAAAATATTTAGAAACTTATTTTTATAAAATAAATATTATTTTTGGAATTATAATGTTGAAATTATCCAACAATTAATTTTTTATAATTTTATAAGTCGCTTGAATTTTCATGTAAAAATTAAATACAGTATAAATATACGGTGTGTATTATGAAATCATAATAACCCAAAAGTGATCTAATAAATTATAAAAAAGGTATGAAAAACTAATTATATGTTTCCAATTTAAATGAATGTAATTTTTAGGTTATTGGATTAATTTTATAAATCCTTTAAAAATCCTCCAAAGCCAATATTATACTTTAATGTTTTAAAATAATTTCTTTATGAACATGGCTCACTTACACATCACCATGGGTAATATTTTAATGAGTTTGGCCCTTTTACTTATAAAATAATGGAATCCAATCCTCCTTTTAATAAATTATGTGAAAAAAATATGGGATGGTTTGTGGTTTTGATTACTTTATTAAATAGATTCCAAAATCTATGTTTGAAAAATAATAAAGAACTACCCTCTAGTTTCCTATATAAAGTCACCTAATACCTCATTACTATTCACTAAAAAACTTTGATTACATAATTTTTATACTATACCCTCACTAGAGTCTTCCCAATGTTCCCCAAGATCTCAAGAAGCTCCTCCCAAGCATTTGAAATCACCCTCTCATGGTAAGGAACCTCTCTCTCTTCATTGCAATTCAAGCACCTTCTTTGTATTTAGCCTTTTAAATATCATTTGGTTATGTTTTAATGACTTTATAAAGATCATTATACTATATAATTTATGTAAAAATAATTATAGATCATTTATCCACTCTCATTATAGAATTTAACTAAGTCGTTACTAAGGTGAAATTTATTACGAGATCATTTCCTTATCCTCTTTATTCAAGAATCTTCTTCATTTTATGCCTTTTATTTCCAATTCCTAATATTGGGATTTGTTTTAACATATCCATATTACTTACCATTTTGTTTTCCAAATTATGATATAGATATTTTTCTATCATTAAACCATTTTATTAATATTAAAGTACTGTCATTATGCTGTAGAAATTTCATTCCAATTTTTCAGGAAAAAAGATTATGTCATGAATATCAACCCCCATTTCTAATCAAGGGTATTAAAATATATGTACATATCCTTAATTGATTTGGGAATTCAATTTATGTAACCCAAAATCCTCAATAATGTGGTTATAATTTATGAAATACCTCCTTATATTGTATGATCTATGTGGCACACTTATGCATGTACATGATATGAATGCAACAGGTGAACCTATAATTATATAGCACTCCATTGTATTAGGTATTTTTTTAGTCTCACGAGACATAATTTATGGGATTGGAGAGTGAACCTAATCCATTATGGTACCTTTTCTACCCTGTTATGACTTCTTAGTGGTTATCCTTGATATATGTTTATGATGACATGATTAAATTTGTTTCCATATTGCCATGTTGTCATTATGTTATCATGATTTATCATGCCTCAGTTATCATATTTATAATTATCACCCCTTTTATGTCCCATTGAAATTCTTATAGTTTAACATGTAATAATTTCTTTATGTCCTTATTTTTTATTTCCCTTATTGGGCTTTATAGCTCACCCCTTTCATATGTATGTCCCCAGCTTATTTAATGTAGTTTTAAGAATGATGAAATATTATGAGCATGTTAAAGAAATTTTCAATAACACTAATGTACCGCCTTTTTTTAGGTTTTAACTTATTATAACTAATTACCAAAATACACTATACTTCCTTATTTTATTGGTTGTATTAAGTTTATTATTATGTAATAAATCATGAATTAATGTATAATAAAGACAAAGGTTGTCATATCAGATGTCTAAAACACTATTGTAGTTGATTCTACTTATATAAGAATATGAGTTGTTCCCTATTTTATTCAAAATTCATGATTGTTCTCCTTTAAGGGAATCATCCACCTTTCTTATCCATATTCGTCAATATGGGGACCTAATAAAGTGAATTGGGTTGATGATGTAAGACACTGATATCAATGAAAGATGTTTTCAATTCACAATTATTCTTCCATGTGTAAATATTTCATCAAGTAACTATATGGAGACACATAACTATAATTTATGGAGAATTAAATTAAGCGATGATGAAAATTCACATCCATGAATATGAACTATGCCTACTGTAACACAATATATTTTTTTATTTGTGATTGATGGTTTGATTTTGTTGTCATAGGAAATATTTTTAAGAGCAAGATGGAGGAGGTCCTCAGTACTTCATAGGTTTGTGACTATGAGGATGAATTTGGTTGTGCGTGATGTGAAATTAATATTGTGTAAGTGAAATTTATGATCCAAGATGTGATGTTAAACTTTTTTTATGTTGTGGTTGAAACTGGAATTGAAGGAAATATTGATGTGTCAATATGAGTTAGAGTAATAAAGGTAAACTAGGTGAAGATAAAATTTTGGATGACTGAGCTCTGTATGATTTTAATGAACAACACTCAAAATTTATCTAGTTTGTGGATCATAAGGGTTTTTTCTTGAATTATCTACTCAAGGAGGAACAAACTTATCGAAATACTAGCTAAAGATCTAAGATTTTTTAGGCCAATTTTGATTTATGATTTTTTGATTTTCGGCCTATTTAAATTAATGAGGATCTAATTTAGTTATTGAAACTTGATGACTGTAGACATGATAGTTATTGAGAATTATACTTCTTTATAGAATTATATGGACATATGCCTATGTTTATGATCTGAACCTGTGTTGAAGACCTGATAAAACATCCTATCAAATCCCTTCACTCCAAACTGAGTATACTAAACCAGAATTCAGAAGTTGTCGAAATAAGTGGAGCTTATATTATTGAGGAAGAAAAATAAAATAAAATTTATAAATTAATGAAACAAAGGGGGATTCACTAGAAGCTACAGGAAGTACTAGAAAATTTCTAGATCTTACTGGAATAACTAAGAAGATTCAGAAGGAATAATTTAACTTTATTCTTATTTCAAGTCCACATAGAGCTGTCTCTTTATGTAATATGAGATTAATCAAAGTAAATGGGGATTCACTTGATATTGATGATGAGAACCTAGGTGCACACCACATGGATGCAACTTCTTGTTATATTTTATCTCACCCATTTTTTGTTATCATTTCCAAATAAAAGGATGATTCCTCACTCTATTTTTTCCATTCTATGACCAAAAATAAAATTATGTTCTCCTTCTTCCCTATTTCATTCTATTGTAACTCTATTTACAAATTGTAAATATTTTTTTCATTCTTTTTATGACATTTTATTTGATTATGAACCATTATAGATAAAGGGATAATCCAAAATCAAGATCTAGTAAGTCAAGATTGATGATATCTAGATATCTTTACATCATACTAGTTAGTGATTCTTCTCCTACACACTTGGTAGATCATGATAGTAAAGTGGAGAAAAATCATTAATAACAAGTTTTTGATACCCTTGATACCTTGATATTCTTCCCCATCCTTCCTTAGTTATATAAAAATATTGAATGGGTGAGGTTGTGTGATTATTAATCCCATGAGGATCAATTCATTTAGGAAGTGATTCTTGACTGTAGGGGTTGAGCTGGGTGATTAAATCAAATTTGAGAGAGTATTTATTTAGTAGAGTATATTGTATGCATAATTCCTCAATGTTTTTGGTGAGGGATATGTGTGATTTTTGAATCTAATCATGCATTGAGTTATGTTGTTTTTTGATTGTATTTTTCTTTAGAATATCTATAATAAGAAGTAGGGAATGAACCAACCAAGATCTAGCTTTGTCTTCAGCTAAAATTATTCTTTATATTTTTCATGTTTTAATTATTTATCATGATTATTTAGTTTTTTATGATCATGTTTCAATTCTAAAATGTTCCTCAAGGACTTTAATAACTTTATCTAAAGGGTTTAATTTATTTCTTTCACATATAAAAATTGAACAAAAAAACTTTAGGATATTCACTAGGATAGGTGACACTGATTCCTTGAGACTAACCTATGGGCTAGACACTATGATATATTTAGTGAGATTATAAATGTATCAATGAAAACCACTTATTGTGGCACATCATCAACCCATATATCTATATTTAGTGATAAAAATATATTTTTTACATAATATATTTGATACAAAATTTAGTAACCTTGACATAACCATCCATAATTAAGAATTTGATAACCAATATTAAATCACATACATACCCAAATAATTTTCGGTTTAGAGTTTTTGATAATTATGAAAAACCATTAACTAATGAAAAGCATGTCATTATCATCAAATATAATTTTTTTCCATTTCATCAAGGACATATTATTCCCAAATAAGTCACCAACTTCTCCTAAAATATTCTCAAAAAATAATACCCATCTAGAAATATTATATATAATATCATTTTTCATAACATAGGTAAATGGAAACATAATAGAGTTGAGATTAAACACACATTAAGGGTAAGAATTATTAATATCAATCTAAGATCATAAGTGTGTGTATGATGATCATGTGTGTATGAGAACTATATTAAGGTACATGAACAAAACATAAGAAAACTGGACCCAATGAAACATGGATCATATTTCATGAGTCCAAGAGAGGAACTTAACCTAATAAATGAGTAAAGAGTGATTAAAATAATGAGTCAATAATAAATAGGTATTAAATAAAATTGGTAAATTTATAGTTCTTACCTCAATAATAACATATACATATCTCAAAAGAAAATACAAAAATAAAAAGAATAACCATGAAGGTTTCATGGAACAACATTATCATTTATCGTATTCACTCATAATTGAATAACTTAACAAGTTAATTTTGAAAACATATATTAATTTAATAACCTAACTTAATAATTCGGACATCAGTATAAGAGTAACATATATATATATATAATTCTATCATCATTGAAAAATGCATTATAGGAATATATCAGACCCATCCACCATTATATAAAATGTCTAAGAACCATAAAATTAATAAGGCACATAGTATTCTTCACTTTCATCATAAAACTCATAAAAACGTGCAACATTTATTAATATATTAACTAACCATTGGAAAAGAAATAGGGTTTATGATAATTTCCATTAAATTTTATCAAAATATCTCTAAATAATAAAGGTGTATGGTATAATTTAGAGCATATAACTTGTAAAACATAATAATCATTAAAGGATATTGACATAGGTAATTTTTTCTATAAAATCATTATAAATATGATTTAAAAATACATAAAAATATAAAATTAATTTGGTATATTTTAAAAAGTAAACTTTCATAGAATAATGGAATCATGGAATATTTGGAGGTTGTGGAAGAATAATGAAACATGAAAGAAATCAGGTAATACAATTACCTCTTCTTTTAATATCCTCATTTTGAATCAAATTAAGTGATATGAAAGGGAGGTTAGTGGTCATACCATGGGTTTGAGCATATGGAAAACAATATTTTTGAGAGGTATTTGGGTATAATTCTGAGTTAAAACTCAACTAATTTTTCTCTTTGTAAGGTTAGATCGAGTCCAATTTTCTAGACATAAATCAATATCATTTTCACAAATAATATATAATTAACGGTCAATAATGTAATTTTAAAAATACAAAGTGTCTCATAAATGGACCATATCTAATATTATATATCATTTATCATTCACTTGACTCAATATGATATTTTATTTAATTTTAAATCATAAAATAAAGTATTGTTTAACATTAAATACCTTCAATTCCATTTTCATGATTATTCAGATAATTTGACATCAAAGATATCTATATAACCATGTAATTTAAATTTAAACATTAAAATTAATTCCTAGATATGATTTGTATCTATAATATTTGTTAAAGTCTCTATTAAATCCAAATAATATAACTCTTAATATTTTTAAAAAAATTTACTTCGATATTTCTACTACTTTTACTAGTGATGTGTTGAATCTACATATGATTTTTAGATAAATATATTATTATGTAAATTAAAAAATTGATTAATAACATAAGTATAATTTATTAATCATAGAAATTATAATCTAAATCCATTAATAATATATTTTATTCTTATCACTGTCATAAAAACATTTTTATGACAATAAGTGAGAGGGGTGACATTTTTTTAAATATTAATTAATAAATATATAATAAATGTCATAATCCAATTATATTGCACAAAAATATACAATTTTATATTATTTGTTGATGAGGACCAATAATACACTCAACTAAACAATTATTGATTGTTTATTGGGATTTTTGTGGCCTTAAATATTAAGTTAACCATTTTTTTATGATTTTAACATTTACAATTATGACTAATGTCTACCATGATAACTAATTATCATGAATAAAAATAAAAAATTATTTATTACCAAATAAAAAAATAATAATTCCAAAATTTAAATCCATTTTGAATGATTCAATTTCTATAGGTAGTAAAAATTAATTTTAATTAATATATCATTAATGGAATATTTTTTTTAGAATAATTCATTTTTAAGCATAAAAAATGATCTACACAAAAAATGTATAGTTTTGATTACCATATAATTTATTTATTTATATATAATAAAATAAAATTTATGTGACTATAAATTAAATAAAAACAACAATTTTACATTATTAATAATTAATTATAGAAAAATACCATAAGAATAGTTTTTTAAAACAAATATAACTTGAGATAAAAAATTTCAAATGTAGATTTATAAATGAAATATAATATTTTATTAAATTATATATTTAACCCACTAAATACATATTTGGTTGATCATTTTTATAATATTTTATTTTATTTTAATATCATAATAATGTAATAAAAGTTGCATTATTTATAAAAACTGTATTTTTTAGTAACAATAAAAAATCAACCTTTTTATAAAAATTTCAAAAATTCACACTAAGAAACTTTCAACATTCTAAATAAAATAAAATAATTTAAATTTATCACATTAATATTCTACTTTTTATAAAATTAACTTCCAAATAAACCATATAATATATGAAAGATAAGTTTATTTAAATTAAGTCCTATTTTTTTCAATTGAAGAGGAAAATCATTATTTCATTACATGATAAAATAATCTATCATAATATGAATTAACATAAATATCTATCCTTAATATGGATTGGGTCTGTTCATCTTTACTCTCCAAATGATTACGTAGCTGGTCAATTTAGACCGCAAAAACCCCTCTACTGCCAACGAGTGGGGGGGGAGTGGGGGGTGGTTGGGGGACCTCTTCCTCCTCATATCCAATTTTCAACCCAAGCTCAATGTTTTAAATTCAATATATAGATCTAAGATTGAAGGTTCTTGGTATATCATAGGTTCTTCCCATAGTGTATATTCCTTCCTTGTATATCCCACTTGCCTCAGATTGGCTTGGATTTGCGTTGATTTATCACTTCGGTCACAGATGTCTATATTTTTGTGATTTCATGCTCCATGTTTGGTCAGCTTGGGGTTTGATGTAATTTCTCTTGATTGGAATTATTGATTCAAGGAGTTTCTTCCTAATTTTCCTAGAGGAGGAAGATTTTATGAAGACGTGGTCACGACAATGTAGTTACTTCAGTCCATTTAGATTTAATTTATTGAGATGTTCGATCAACTATCACATGAATAAAAATACTCCTTCGGTTGTTTCTTGGGAGAACTTTCCAGGTTTAACCTTACCTTTTTTAAATAATTTAATCTTGATACTTTTTGGTAATGATTATTATAGATTATTATAATCAAACCCATGTTCAAAATTGTTGTTGCATCCAGTTTATTCCCACCTATGCATGTAAGATTATTTAATAAATTATATCTATGATTTTATTTGGATCAGTATAACAGGAGAGTATCATTTCAATAATAAGGTGATTTACAAAGCACAAACTCCTTCCTATAAAATTTTTTGTCACCAAGGCCATTTCACTAATGTTTTCCATAGGGTGGCCTTTAGGAAGCACCTGGATGCTTCTTATTTTGAGGAAGAGAAGAGGTGTTGGAATTTTGGTGAGTTTAGGGATAAGCCTATATCAAGTGATTCCAAACTGAATGCACATACTCTAGTTGATTTACAGTCTAAGTTCCAGTTTGGTTAATGGGAAGGATCCAACCCATAGCAGGTTAGAAGTGGCCCATATAACAGGACAATGATCAATGATATAGTGTTCCCTTTCTGGGTGGTCAGGGTCCCTTCTCCTATGGATGGTGTGGCCCTCTAAGGTGACCTCATCATTATAAATAGGAAGGACCTTAGGAGGTATAAATATGATCCTAGAATGGAAGAAAATTTTGTAGGTATTCTATCATATTTAGAAGGAAATAATGATCAGCCCAAGAACAAGAATGATCAAGGTATGTATGATGTTCTGGATAGGGTGTTGAAGGATATGGGTCAGTATGCGTTAAGAGACATCCAAAGGGTCATGTTGAGTCCCCCCAGAAAGTAGTAAATTAAGTACATGGAAAATGTATGTCCTAATATGATGATGGGAGCTGATTAACTCCCAAGGGTCTAATTGGTCAACTGATTTGGTCCCCTAATAGAGGTTTTCCTTATAGAATCCCAACTTTTTATTACATAACTTTTTATTAAATTTTTCAAATAGAGGATATTTTAAAGTTTAGTGTCATGGAAATAAGGTACATATTACATAAAAATATGAAACAATTATTCTAATATACTTTAATGGTTTCAATATAGGTTCATCCTAAGTTAAATTATTGGATCTCATAACCTCAAAACATACATCAAAGGAAAGGGTGAGCAGAAGGCCTAGTAAAGGTAAATAAGGGAAATAATTTTCTTATGATCTTAACAAATATTAAGAAGAAATTTAGAAAATACATAAAGGAATGAGAAAGAGGAATATAATAATAATGAAAAAAATGAAGCATAACTAAGAAATATGGCTAAAAAATTTACTTTATACATTCACAGTCATATCACCAAGGTTTGTCACTAAGGTGTCATTAAAATTACTAAGGTTATTTACCAAGGTATCGTATAACATGTCATCTATAGAGATTAAATTCTTTACCCAATGCATTAAAGCACTATTAGGGTGAAAAATTAATATTTATTAATTAATGTTAGCAAAAAATATCATAATAAAACATTTAATAAATATTCCATAGAGAATAAAAGAAAGGGGTTTCATATCAAAATCATGGTGTTTTAGAAAGTGCTTAAAAACAAGATCCTTTTGTCATTTTAAACCCATATAAATAGGAAGGAGGATTTCATGTATGTTAATACCATAATAAAATAGATAATTTTGAAATCTATATGAATAACCCAATAAAATAAAGAGGTTTGGGTATTCAAAAATAAAATAAAATAATTTCTTATAAAAAATGGGAAATTTTGAGAAGTCAAATCAGCAGCATAACAGGTATAAAATAAGGTTTTAGAAAACATTAAAAAGAGAGGGGACAAGGCTCTCACACTCATAAAATAATTTTAATACAGTAAATGTATATAATAGAATTTATATAATAAAATTGTTTGGAAACTTTAATGACACACCACATAAAAAGGAAACTTGAATGGAAAAGAGAAGTTGAGATTTCTCTTACCTTGAAGAGTGACTCCTAAAACTCAAAGATCGGGACCTTGGGGGCTAGAGGAAAACTTGGGTGGACTCATTGGGAGGTAATAATATCATATGTTCATATAGAATGAATTTTTAATGAAATTAAACAAATAAATAGGTAGGTATTTATAGGAAAAGTGAGGGAGTTTATTATTAATTTACTTGCACACCTTAGTAGTGGTATTTATAAAACCATGGGATTGCCCATGGTATTTTTCCATGGTATTGTCCACTTATAAAACCTAATATAAAATTTTAATCCAAAATAGATGACCATAATTTTATATTAATTATTACATCTTTATTATATAGTTATGACGTCATTAAACATACAAAAAAACTCAAACTGGATTTTTACTATTCACAAAAACTAAAGTATTTTATAAAATTATAATAAGTTCACCCTAACATAATAGTTATTTTATAATTTCAAAAATAAAATTTATTTTATCATAATAATTCTCGAAATATGAGAAATTTAACTATTAACTATAAAAATACTTATTTATTTAAAATAACAGCGGAAATAAAATTCATAGTGAACACATAGTATGAAAAAAAATAAAATTGTTTTATCATTTATAATTAAAAAATGAGTGTTTTTATAAAAATATTTAATTATTAATAAAACCTTATTTTAATATAATTATTCTCCCTGAGAAGCATAATTTCTACCCAAAAAATCAATTTATCAAATTCCATATAAATTTTTAAGAAAAAGTATTCATAAAATGAAAATGATGAAATACAAATTTTATTTAAACAAAGGGATTAAATTTTAAGTGACTATTTCCTCAACACATATCCCATTATAAAAACTACATACGACCTAAGGGTATGGTGTTAAATTGTTATTGACTCTTGGGGCAGCTCATATAACATCTCTTGAGTGGTAATTTCTATAAAATTGAACTTATTCTGTAAGAGATTTTGTTCAAAATTAATGTGTTGAAGTTCATCTTGGGCTTGGTCAAGAGTGAATCCCAATGATGCTACCTCCTTACCAATCTATAAACAATGGGCTTCGTATGACATGATTCTACTAGATGAGGCCATCAAAACTTCTTTATAAACCAATTAACCATTATCATTTCTATTTATAACACTAATTATAACATTAAAATAATCATTAAGAGTATTGTTTCCAACTATAATTTGGACCAAAGGTCATAATTGACCAATAGTCATATATTAGTCAAAAACCAATGATCAAATTTCAATTATACTCACTTCATTATTAAAGGGATATTATTTTGCTGAGTACAAAATAATATAACACACATTTTCAAGAAACAATTGTTATTTGAAATGTTTGGGTTGTTATATTCTTAACCCTTAAGAAATTTCATCCCCGAAATTTTTGTACTCACAAGAGAAAGGGTGTGGGTACTTCCTCCTCAATATTTTCTTTGGTTCCCATGTCACTTCTTCATATTTCTGGTTCCTCAACAACACTTTAATGAGGTGGATATTTTTGTTACGTAGAAACCTGTCTATAAGGTCCATAATTTCCTCTAGATTCTCCTCATAAGAGATGTCATGTTCTATTTGTACCACCTCTGAATTATATACATGTGAAGGGTGAGTTATATACTTCCTCAAGAGAGATATGTGAAAAAAATCATGAACTTAAGCTATATTAGGAGGAAGTGAAAGCCGATAGGCCACTTATCCTATGCGATTAAGGCTTTCATAGGGGCCAATGTACCTAGGAATGAGCTTACTTTTCTTGCCAAACCTCATGAATCTCTTCCATAGTGAAATTATGTGGAAGAATTTTTCTCCAACATCAAACTTCAAGTCCCTTAGATAGTTGTTAACATAGCTCTTCTGCTAACTTTGAGTAGCCTTTATGTGCTATTGGATGACGTGAACCTTATTTGCCATATCTTTCACAATATCAGGCATAAAAATCTTTCACTCACTAGATTCTTCCCAAAAAGTAATATTTCTACATCTATTCCCATATAGAGCTTCATAGGGTTCCATTTGAATACTCGAATAGAAGCTATTGTTTTATGAGAAATCAAAAAATGGGAGATGTTGATCCCATCCACCTTTAAATTCCATCAATCATGTTCTCAACATCTCCTCAAGTGTCTAAATAATCCTTTTCAGATTATCCTTAGTTTGAGAGTGATAGGCCGCACTGAAATCCAATTCGGTACTTAGAGCATGTTGAAGACTTCTCCAGAATTTTGATGTCAACCTTGGATCACGATCAAATGTGATAGAAATCGGCACTCCATGTAGCCTTAACAATTAATTTATGTATATCTTGGAAAGTTATTCAAGAGATAAATCTTCCTAAATAGAGATAAATTGGTAAGCCTTGGTGAGACGGTCCACTATAACCCATATCACATTGTTTCCTTGGAAAGTTCTCAGGAGACTAGCGACAAAGTCCAAAGTGATATCGTCCCACTTCCGTGCTCGTATGGGTAGTGGTTGTAATACCCATTTAAGAATTTTTCACTCTACCTTAACTTGTTGATGCAATAGGCACCTTGTAGTGTAGAATAAAATATCCCTTTTAATGTTATCGCACCAATAATGATCATGAAGCTCGCTATACATTTTCATGCTTCCAGGATGTATAGAGAAAGTAGATATATGTGCATCATCCATAATATCCTTATTTATTTATAGAATATATAGAACACAAAGCCTTGTATAAAATTTAAGTAAACCTTATTGATCAATAATTAACTTAGGAAACTTCCCATTCTTCATAGTTTCTATCTTTTTCTGCAACAAAGGATATTCTCTTTGATATTTCTTGATCTTCTATAGTAATGATGGTTGAAAAATCATTTGGGGTATGTAACGACCCAAACATTAATTAATGGAAATTCCTCTTGATCTAATTAAATGTTTATTATGGTTATATAAAATTTGAACTTCATTGGTTTTATGTTTATAGATTTTAAAATACCGTTATGAATTGTGACTATTGCAAATATAATTATTGAACAGTGATCACATGATTAGTATAAGTATAGGGCTTTAACAAATCCAATTTACTCAGACAAAGGAAGCGATGGCCTCATCCATTAGAATTTACACATACGAAGCCCATTTTTCAGAGCTCAGAAAGTAGGTGGCGTCATTGGGTTTTTCTCTTAACCAAGCCCAATCTGAGCTTTAACACATTAAGTTTGAGCAGAACTGACTACGGGATAAGTGGAAGTTAATAGAGATTACAACTTGAGTGATGTTATTCGAGCCACCCCAAGAGTCTGTCACCATTTCACACCTTACCATTCAGTCTTATGCGGGTGTTATAAGGGGTTATGTAACAAGACCCTAACACTATGACTATGTACATTATTTTTGTACAAATAATGTGCATTCATTTTATTATTGTTACTTTGTAAATAGTTTTTAAAGCACAAATATTTTTTTAGTTAATATTCAACTAAGAAATCTATTTTGATGAATTAATTGATTTTTGAATTAAATAATATTTTAATAAATTATTATTATTATTATTATTATTATCAAATTAATTTTTATTAAATATAAATTATCGTATAATTTTAGGAATGCAATTGTAATTTTTATTATGGTTTGAAAGTTGTTTTTGTCAAAACCCATGAATTTTCGATAAATGTCCATTTTATTTTAAAGGTAAAAATTAACATATTTAGAAAATTATTTATATAAAATGAATATTATTTTTTGAATTAGGATGTTGAAATTATCCAACGGTGAATTTTTCATAATTTTCTGAGACAATCGAATTTTTGCGTAAAAATTAAATACCGTTTAAATATATAATGTGTTTTATGACATAATAATGACCCATTATTGATGTAATAAAATAATATAAACATTATTTTAGGTCAATATATGTTTTAAAATTAAAACAATATGATTTTTCATTTGTTTGATTTATTTTACAAAGCTTTAGTGGACCCTTCAAGGCTTATAAAACATTTTGTCTTTTTAAATTGTTTTCCTTGAGAGTGTGACTCTCCTCCACATAAGCAACCCTATTATTTTACGAATTTAGACCATTTACCTTATAAAATATTGTTTTCCACTACACTTTGGAAAAAACCATGGGCAAAAACCATGATATGGTTTGTGTTATTGATTAGTTTAATGCGTGGTGACCCAAACCTAAATAATAAAGAATTCCCTCTCCTTTCCTATATAAACCAACCCAAGCTCCAACTTTCTCTTAACTAAAATCCTTTGTAGTTAGTCCAAAATCTTCCCTACTATATCTAGAATTATCTAAAGGCTCCCCAAGCTCCCAAGAAGCCTCTCTCAAGCCTCTCCCAAGCTTTTGGGATCGCACTTCCATGTAAGGGATTTATTCCTTTCTTATTTTTTTCCAATTTAATTTAAGTTGTTATGCCATTTTTTTTCATTTAAAAATGTTAGGGTGTGGTTTATAACCTCCCCCATACTATCCTATTTATGTTTTGATGATTAAATAACCCTTTCTCTATCATTAATGCCTCCCATGTACACCTATTACCATGTCGAAATTCTTTGGGGGATTTCTCTCTCCTCTTTTGCATACAAGTAATTATTTTGTATTATGCATCTAAACTCCATTAAATTTGTTAGGACATGTATCTATATGACCCATTAATGTAAATTTAATGTATATATTATGAGATTCCCTTTTCACTCTCATCATCCATTTTCATGAATCCTTATGTCACGCCGTTATGCTGTCGAAATTACACTACGTTTTTCCAAGCCAAGATCATTGTGTAGTGAATACCATAGCCATGTCTCTATCAAGGGTATTCACCATTATAAACATATAAGTATTGAATTTTACTTTCATGTATTTATTAAACAATAATTAATCATGAAACTTATGATTTTTATTGATTCCATGATCCATGCGGCACACTTATGCATGAAATGAAATGTTTAAGAAGGGTGCGCCCTGATAGCGCTCCAATGCATTAGGTAAAGTATAGTATCATGATACATCATGTGCAATGGGTGTTGAATCATGATAATTCAAGTTCAATGAGGTTTTACTCGTGATTCATGTGCAATGAGGGTTTACTCATGCTCAATGTGCAATGATCCTTGGATCATGCTAATTCCATGTTAAGTGTTGTTGCCACATTTCATGTTATGATTATCATGCTTTATCATGCCTTTATGTTCATGTTTCTCTTGTGATACATTGATATTCCTATTATCTTACATGTATTGTATTCCTCATGTTATTTTATGTTTATTACCTTACTGGGCTTTATAGATCACCCTTTTCTTATGCATGTCCTTAGGTTATCCCATTCAATGCTAAGTACGAGGGAATGTAGTGGTCATGTAAAGGAAGTTTTCAATAAAGATGTTGTGTGTTTTCTGTTCTAAGCTATTATGTAATGTTCATAATCCCCAAAGACACTATACTTCTCAACATTCTATGTCGTATCAAGTGAATATTTTATGTAATAAATTAGGTTTAAGTGTGTAATAAAAAATTGGGTTGTTATAGTTGGTATTAGAGGATAGGCTTAGTTATTTTTTGGGATTTGGATTAGAAAACCCTAGTGAATACTTAGAGACAAGAGTAAGAATAATAAAAACATACCTAAGTATTAGTGTGTATTGATTAAGTGGTTTATCAAGCAAATACATCCCTATCTGAATACGAGCAGGTAGAGGCGGCTCTGGCATAGATGTATCCTAGGGGTAAAACCCGAAAACGCCACTTTGAGTTAGACTCAAACAGAAACTGGTGCATGAGAATGGGTCTTGCTGCACTCTTGGTTACGACACTCCTGGGGGATATGCTTTGGTAAATTCACAAGCTTAGCATGAACCCTTATTAAGGTAATTAAAAAAATGTCCCTAAGAATATATGTTAGAAATTAGACCATGAATAGCATAGATTTAAGCCTATAGATTCATAAGTTAAAGAAATAAAAGTTATTTATAAGTCATCAGTTTTGTCCTTGGATTACCCTTTATGTGTTAACCCTAACTTTCCTTTTATTCCAACCAATGGATGGTAATAGGAGGACTTGGGCTAACAACTGATGTGAAGATCAAAGTGATGACTGTGCTAATGAGATGCCCAATCCAATGGGAGTAGGAATCACAAACTTTTTCATGATACACTCTCAGTTAACTCAATCATTGAATAGAAAAATGGTTCAAGAGGAACGTTCACCCCCCCTAATAAAGAACAAGTCACTATCGAGAGCTTCGTGAGACAAAGACCTCCTACTTTTAATGGATCATCCGATCCTTCAATCGCTGAACAATGGATCAAATCCATTTAAAAGATCTTCTCCATCCTTCAATGTTCCAAACAAGAGAAGGTTCTTATGGCTACTTATCATATGGAGGGTGAAGCTGATAAATGGTGTAAATTGATAAAAAAATACAAAGCCTGAGAAGGATATCAAGGCATTAGATTGTAAGTATTTCCAGAAGATGTTTTTTGATAAATATTTTCCATGCACCCTCTGGCTTAAGATGGAAATGGACTTACTTTCCCTCAAGAAAAAAGACGATGAATCTTCCTAAACATATGAGGCAAAATTCACAAGGCATGCATGATACACTTCTACCTTTTTCGTTACCCCCGAATGCATGGTTGACTGCTTCTTTGGTGGGATAAAACCTATCCTACAGATAGTGCTGGTGATCCATGACTTCGACAGGTATGAGGAAATTGTCTGATGTGCCCTCAAGGTTGAAATAGATATTCAATAATCTCAAGGGTATCATGGGGATAAGAAGCGTAAGGTGGACTTCAATGCTGGTGGTTTGATGGATAAATACAATAGATCTAAGAAGATCCATCACCCCACTTGCCAAAGGTGTGGAAAGAAGCACCCATAAATTGCCTGAAGGGGATGAGGAAATGATTTGGGTGTGGAAGAGAAGGGAACATAACCATTAACTGCTGATAAGAAAAATATGTGTCTGCAACAGAGTAGTGGAACGCTCCCTTCGACTCTCAAAGCATTGTTTATTACTTCAACTACAAAGAACTAGGGAATCTTTCAAATCCATTCCATAATCCAAGGGATTTAGGAGGCAACCAACAACCTCCAAGGCAGCAAGGGAGAGATTTTTCCATCACTACTTCTGAAGTGAACCCCGACAAAAAAGTGGTGACAAGTACGCTAGTTATTCATTCAAGAATAGAAAATGTACTTTTTGATTTAGGTTCTACGAATTCATTTATATCCCAAAAGTTTAGTATAAAAATCCCATCAACACCAACAATCGTGTAAGTAAAGTTGTCGGTGAGTATGGAAAATAGGGAAATCATTGAATCTCATGAATATAACTCCTCCCCTATCATAATCTATGGATTGAATTTCCCATTGAATCTCATCATACTCCCTCTGGTGGAATTTGATGAAATTCTTAGCATGGATTGGATTTCCTTATATAGAGCCAACATAATTTTTTGTGAGAGGGAAATCACTCTCCATGTGGAGAATCGATCCCCAATTCTATACAAGTTCAAGGAGAAAGATGAATCTTATTTAGCTCCATCATCTCAAGAGTGTATATTACTGCCCTATGAGCATGCATACCTGGCTCAAATGATTGATTCTAAGGAGGCAACCATCCTTGAAGACATTCCTATTGTGAGGGAATTCACTAAAGTGTTTCCTGAGGAATTTCCTGGTCTTCCTCCTATAAGAGATGTTGAATTCTCAATTGATCTTATACTTGGGGATTTTACAATATCCCAGACTCCATATATAATTTCTATTGTGGAGATTTAGGAGTTGAAGAAACAACTACAAGAAAATCTAGATAAAGGGTTTATATGCCCAAGTGCTTCACCATGGGCTGCACCAGTCCTCTTCATCAAGAAGAAATATGGGTCAATGCGCCTTTGCATATATTATCACGAGATTAACAAAATCATGATAAAGAACAAGTATCCTATACCACAAATCAATGACTTGTTCGATCAATTTCATGGAGCACAATACTTCTCCAAGGTGGATTTGCGGTTGGGATATCATCAAGTAAGGGTGAAGAAGGAAGATATCCCCAAGACTGCTTTTCGTACAAGATATAGGCACTATGAATTCATAGTAATGCCTTTCGGACACACTAATGCTCTAGAAATATTCTTGGACTTGATGAATAGAGTATTTAGGGATTAACTTGAAATTTTTTTGGTAGTATTTATAGATGATATTCTGATATACTTAAAAACTAAGGAGGATCATGAAGAACATCTAAAAACTGTACTAAAGACCTTGCAGAAGGATAATCTCTATGCAAAGTACAAAAAGTGTGAGTTCTAGTTGAAGGAGGTCTCATTATTGGGCCATATCATCACAAGAAATGGGATATCTATGGATCCATCCAAAATAGATGCAATTGAGGTATGGATGAGGCCAACATCGGTAACAGATATCCGTAGCTTCTTGGGGTTAGCTGGATATTATCGATGATTTGTTAGAAATTTCTCACAATTTTCTAACCCTCTTACTAAGCTAACTCATAAGGGAGTAAAATTTTCTTGGAGTTATGAATGTGAAGAAAGATTCAAGGAGTTAGAAAGGAGGATTATCACTATGTCTATTCTCACTTTACCCATAAGTGAAGAAATTTTTGTGGTATTCAGTGATGCTTTGAAGAAGGGTCTGGGCTGTGTGTTGATGAAAAATGACAAAGTCATTGCCTATGCTTCAAGGCAATTGAAATTTCATGAGAAGAATTATCCAACACATGATTTGGAGTTAGATGCGGTGATATTTTCTTTAAAAATTTGGTGACATTATCTCTTTGGGGAGAAGTCTGAAATATATATATACCACAAAAGCTTCAAGTATATATTCCCACAGAAAGAGTTGAACATGCACTAATGAAGATGGTTAGAGCTGATCAAAGACTATGACTGCTCAATCCATTACCACCCTAGGAAATCAAACAAGGTGGTAGATTATCTAAGTAGAAAGGACCCAAAAATTCTATAATTGATGAGAGTTGAGAAGGATCCAATCTTCGTAGACTTGATGAAGATGGACATGGGAATCATAAAGAAGGTAACATCATTAATCCTTTCACAAATTATTACTCAACCGTATCATTTGGAAAGGTTAAAGGATGCTCAAAAGGATGATGTGAGAATTCATAAAAAAGTGGAAGCTATCATAAAAGGGGAATACTCGAAGTTCAATGTTAATGAAAAAGGAATTGTGAGATTTGGGAAAAGACTATGTGTTCCATCAAGTCCAGAGCTAAAGAATGAACTTTTGGATGATGCACATAGTTCAAATTTATCTATTCACCCAGGAAGCACAAAGATGTATCGAGATATCTGAGACCATTATTTGTGGGATAATATGAAGAAGGATATTGTTGAGTATACATCAATGTTCCTGGAGTGTCAGCAAGTAAAGGCAGAGAGGCAGAAGTCTAAGGGGATGTTGCAACCATTACCCATACCCGCATGGAAATGGGAGAACATCACCATGGACTTTGTCCCTGGACTTCCAAAGACATACAAAGGCAAAAATACAATCTGGGTTGTTTTGGATCATCTTAGAAAGTCTGCACACTTCATTGAAATTCGGGAGAATTTATCATTGGATCAACTGGCACTGATTTATATCAGGGAAGTGGTAAGGCTTCATGAAGTACCACTATATATTGTATCTAATCGAGATCCAAGATTCACCTCTAAATTTTAGAAGAGTCTTCAATATGCTCTAGATACTGAGTTGAACTTCAGTACGACTTATCATCCTCAAATTGATGGGAAATCTGAGCAGACTATCCAAACACTTGAGAACATGTTGAGAGCATGATCAATGGACTTCAAAGGAAGATGGGATCAACATATTCCAATGGTTGAGTTCTCATATAATAACAGTTTTCACTCGAGTATATGAATGGCACCTTATGAAGCCCTGTATGGGAAGTGGTGCAGAACACTGGCATGTTGGGATGAAGTTGGTGACTATAAGCTTCTAGGACCAGAAATGGTAGAGAAGGTGAAAACCATTTAGCAGCATATCAAGGAAGCCCATAGTCGACAGAAGAGTTATACAGATAACCATCTATGAGACCTTGAGTTTAAAGTTGGAGACATGGAATTTCTATGCATATCCTAGTGGAAGAAGGTTATGATGTTTGGAAAGAATGTGAAGTTAAGTCCTAGGTACATCGACCCCTTTGATATTCCTGATCATGTCAGGGTTGTGGCCTATCGACTAGCACTTCCACCTACCATGTCCAAAGTACATGATGTATTTAATGTATCCCTCTTAAGGAAGTACATACCGGACCCTTCACACATACTCTCTTCATAGGTGTTATAGTTAGAGGATGATCTTTCTTATGAGGAGAAACCAGTGAAAATATTTTATCATAGAGATAAAGTTTTATGAAATAAGACAATTCCCCTCGTCAAGGTGTTGTGGAAAAACCACAAGTTCTAAGAAGTGATGTGGGAATCAGAGGAAGTGATAAATTAAAGTTACCCACATTTGTTTTAGAGTGGGAAAATGAAATTTTGAGGGCGAAATTTCTTAAGGGGGGAAGATTGTAACGACCCAAAATTTCATTAATGGAAATCCCTATTGATCTAATTAAATGTTTATTATGGTTATATAAAATTTGAACTTCATTGGTTTTATGTTTCTATATTTTGAAATACCGTTATGAATTGTGACTGTTTCAAATATAGCCATTGAATAGTGATCACATGTTTAGTATAAATATAGGGTTTTAACAAATCCAATTTACTCAGACAAAGGATGTGATGGCCTCATCTAATAGAATTTCCCCATATGAAGCCCATTTTTCAGAGCTCAGAAAGGAGCTAGAGTCATTGGGTTTCTCTCTTGACCAATCCCAATCCGAGCTTGAACACGTTAAGCTTGAGCGGAACTGACTACGGTAGAAGTGGAAGTTAATAGAGATTACCACCTGACCGATGTTATCCGAGCCACCCCAAGAGTCTATCACCATCGCACACCTTACCCTTTAGTATTATGCGGGTGTTATAAGAGGTTATGTAAAAAAACCCTAGAACTATGAATATGTACATTATTTTTGTATAAATAATGTTCATTCATTTTATTATTGTTACTTTGTAAATAGTTTTTAAAGAAAAAATAGTGTTTTTAGTTAATATTGAACTAAGAAATCTATTTTAATGAATTAATGGATTTTTGAATTAAATAATATTTTAAAAAAAATATTATTATTATTATCAAATTTCTTTTTATTAAATATAAATTATCGTATAATTTTATGAATACAATTTTAATTTTTATTATGGGTTGAAAGTTGTTTTTGTCAAAACCCATGAATTTTTGATAAATGTCGGTTTTTATTTTAAAAGTAAAAATTAACATATTTATAAAATTACTTATATAAAATGAATATTATTTTTGGAATCAGGACATCGAAATTATCCAATGGTGAATTTTTCATAATTTTCTAAGACAGTCGAATTTTTGGGTAAAAATTAAATACCATTTAAATATATAATGTGTTTTATGGCATCATAATGACCCAATAGTGATTTAATAAAATAATATAAACATTATGTTCGGTCAATATATGTTTTACCATTAAAATAATTTGATTTTGGGTTTTTTTGATTTATTTTACAAAGCTTTAGTGGACCCTTTAAGGCTTATAAAACATTTTGTCTTTTTAAATTGTTTTCCTTGAGAGTGTGACTCACCTCCACATAAGAAACCCTATTATTTTTAATGCCATTTTCCTTATAAAATATTGATTTACACTCCACATTGGAAAAAACCATGGGCAAAAAACATGGGTTGGTTTGTGGTATTTAATAGTTTAATGGGTGGTGACCCAAACCTAAATAATAAAGAATTCCCTCTCCTTTTTTATATAAACCCACCCAAGATCCAACTTAATCTTCACTAAAATCCTTTGGAGTATATCCAACCTCTTAAATTATCTCTATATAATCCTCCCAAGTCTCCCAAGCTCCCAATAATCCTCTCTCAATCCTCTCCCAAGCTTTTGGGATCACACTTCTAAGTAAGGTATTTCTTTCTTTCTCATTTTTGTCCAATTTTCTTTAAGTTGTTATGCCTTTTTTTTCAATTAAAAATATTGGGGTATGATTTTTCATCACTCCCATACTGTCCTATTTATGGTTGGATGATGGGATACTCCTTTCTCTCTCATTAATGCCTCCCATGTACACCCATTACCATGCCAAAATTCCTTGAGAGATTTCTCTCTCCTCTTTTACATCCAAGTAATTATTTTATATTATGCATATAAATTACATTAAGTTTGTTGGGACATGTATATATATGAAACCATTACTGTCCATTTCATTTATATATGATTAGACACCTTTTTTCCCTCTCATCAACCATTTTTATGAATCCTTATGTCACGCCGTTATGCTGTCGAAATTGCACCGTGTTTTTCCAAGCCAAGATCATTATGCAGTGAATAACATAACCATGTATCTATCAAGGGTATCCACCTTAATAAACATATACATATTGAATTTTACTATCATTTATTTATTTAACATTACTTAATCAGGGAATAACTTATGATTTTGATTGATTCCATGATCCATGGGGCACACTTATGCATGAAATGAAATGTTTAAGAAGGGTGCACCCTGATAGCGCTCCAATGCATTGGGTAAAGTATAGTATCATGATAAATCATGTAAAATTGTTGTTTAATAATTGTAATTCAAGTGAAATGAGGTTTTACTTGTGATTCATGTCAAATGAGGGTTTACTCATGCTCCATGTGCAATGAGCCTTGGCTCATGATAATTCCATGTTAAGTGTTGTTGCCACATTTCCATGTTATGATTATCATGATTTATAATGACTTTATTTTCATGTTTCTCTTGTGATAGATTGATATGACTATTGTTTAACATGTATTGTATTCCTCATTTTATTCCATGTTTATTCCCTTACTGGGCTTTATAGCTCACCCATTTCTTATACATGTCCTCAGGTTATCCCATGCAATGCTAAGTGCAAGAGAATGTAGTGGTCATGTAAAGGAAGTTTTCAATAAAGATGTTGTTTGTTTTATGTTCTAATATATTATTTAATGTTACTAAGCCCCAAAGACATTAGAAATAACGATATTATATGTTGTATCAAGTTAATATTTTATGTAATAAATCAGGTTTAAGTGTGTAATAAAAATCAGGGTTGTTATAGGGTTGGGAAAATGATGTCCCTTACCTTATGATTCCCATATCTAGTTTAATATGAATTTGATCAAAGGATCTCCATGAATCCTCATTATTTCCAAAAAAATGGGTCTTTACTACTTAATTCATCAACAAATTTGATTTCTCTACCAGAGAGATAATGAATTGAACAATTATAGTCTTTAAGAAGTTCAAACCATCTCCTATGTCTCATGTTCGATTACTTTTTTCATGAAAATATAATTAAATATTTTATGGTCTATGTATATATCATATTTATCCCTATAAATATAGTTCCTCCATATCTTTAGAGAAAAAAAACCATAGCTATCTCTAGTTCATCTGTAGGATAGTTCTTCTCATAAGGCTTTAACTATTGAGATGCTTAAGAAATATCTTTTCATTTTTCATGAGGACATACCTAAGACCTTTCGGAGATGCATTAATAAAAATAATGAATCGTTCTCCAATAAAGGGTAGAGTTAACATGGGTGTAGTAACCAATCTCTTATTCAGATCTTGGAAACATTATTCATACTCCTTTTTCTAGATGAACTTGAACCCGTTTTAAGTTAACTTGGTTTGTGGATTATAAAGTAGTGAAACTTCTTAAAAAACTCCTTTAATATCCTAATAAGCTAAGGAAACTACAAATCTTAGTTACTATTGTAGGATGAGGCCACTCCTCCACAACCTTTCTCTTTATAGGGTCAACTGAGATTCCTTCATTGGTCACAATGTGCCCCAAGAAAGAAAATTTTTGTAACCAAAATTCCCATTTTATAAAATTTCTAAATAACCTAACCTTCCACAAATTTTTCAATAAAACCCTTTAATGATCCTCATGCTCCCTGTGAATTTTTGAATATATTATAATATCATCAATAAAAACTACTACAAAGTTATCTAGGTAGTCCTTAAAGACTCTATTCCTTAAATCCATAAAAATAGTAGGAGTATTAGTCAATCCTAAGGGCATAACATCAAAATTATAATGCCCATATCTTGAATGGAAGGTGGTATTTGGAATATGTTCTTTCTTCACCCTAAATTGATTATAACCAGATCGAAGATCAATCATGGAGAATAATTAATCCCCAAAATATGGTCAAATAAATCATCAATTCTTATAAGAGGGAAATTTTTATTCACTATCATCCCATTACATTCTCTATAATCAATGAATAGACTCATTGATTCATCATTCTTCTTCAAAAAGAGAAAAGGTTCTCCCCGTGGAGATAAAATTGGTCAGATAAACACCTTCTCTAAAAGATCAGGGAGTTATTTCTTTAATTTCTCCCGATCCACATTTTCCATTCTATATGGGGTCTTTGAAATCAACTTGGAACCAAACATGAGTTCATATTCTACCTCTATTTCTAGGGGAGGTCCAGGTAACTCCCCAGGAAATACATCATTATATTACTGAATTATGGGGAAATTATCTATTCATATACATTCATTTCTTTCTTTATCTTCACCGATGATTTCTATAAATAAATATATTGGAGGTGTTTCTATACAAATATTATGTTGAGATATCTCTTCTTTGAAAAGAACCATAGGTTTCCCATTGAATACTATTGATATTTCCTTACTTCTACAGCAGATCTTAGTATTATACTTTAAGATCTAGTCCATAACTAGTATAATGTAAAATTACAACATGGGAATGAATACTAGATTTGGGATGAGATTATTCTCACAAATGTAAATACTATAGTTTCTATACACTTTTGATTTATGTATAATACCTCCAGGATTATTTACTGATAACTCTACTTTTAGAAGTTTAGGGTTTTATTATATATTATTTGAAAACTTGGGGGAACTAAAGGAATGAAAATAACCAAAATCAAACAATATACTTTCTAGATTTGAGAGAATAATGAGAGTAACTTCCACCACATAATTTGGATCTTTAAATTCATCTATCATGATAGAAAAAGTATGACCCTTCTCCCTTAGCCTATGCTGAGGCTGGTGGTGATTTCCCTCAACTACCCCTGTATTTGTATAGTGATTGGAAAAGTGACTAAGCTATCCACACTTGAAGCATTGTAATTCAGGAAAATCTAGTACCATCTTACCTTTATCATTTATTTTTAGAAGTTTATGATTCACTTCACTATGATAGTTTCGAGTGATATAGCCATATCTTCTACACTTTCAATACTTCCCACTCTTGAGAAAGCAGTTCCCTGAATGATTCTTTTCACATTTGTTGCATGTGGAAAGTTTCATTTGATTTCCTCCTTTTCATTGGTCAAGATACCCTCCATTTTTGGAACCAAATATATATTATTTTCATTTGATTTTTGAGACCACTTTAACTCACCAAAATCCAGTTTAACTTTTATAGCCCTCTTCATGATCTCCTCATTGTTGTTATAGTCTCTATTGGCATGATTATTCTGTAGATAAGGAATTTTTCCAACAAATAATCTACAAACCTTCTAATTAGGATCCATGAAAAAGATATTGGTGTAACAATAAAGTCTTATGAAGTTCATCTCATAGCTTCCCACAAATTCATTTGCCTTCTATTTTAGCTCTAAGAATTCCTTTTCCATTTTCATTCACATTGAATGGGGGAAATATTTTTTTAAAGTTTCCTATAAACTCATACAACTCCATAGCTTCAATATCCCCTCTTGTCTTTATATTTTTAATCAACTCCCACCACTGATCAAATACTCCCTCTATGCGATAAACAACCAAGGTGATTTTCTCTTATTATGAACAATGGAGTATATAAAAGAAAATTTTGATAGATCTTATCCACTATTCAACAATCAATGGGTCAGTAGATCCACAGAAAGATGGTGGTCATTGATGTATAAAAGACTCAATGGAAAGTTTTTACCTTCATAATGAATCTGGTCTCTTGGCTTGATTCAAATTATTTCCCATATATCAAATTATTTGATTCATCATTCTCATGAAGATTTCCATTCTGGATTCCATCAGAAGGCCTTCAACACCTAGTCCATTGCACTCACCATTTATCCAGTTTCTCTTATTTACCTCCATTTTCTAAAAGAATAAAACCTTAGCAATAAAAATGATTTATTTAATAATATTATAGGTCTAAGGGAACTTTTATGTCCTATAACATCATGCTTAAACATATTAGTCATTAAAAAAACTAAATTTTCTATAAATCCTTCATAATGGTTTATAAAAAGCCTATGATTAACCAAAAATACCCCCCCTATAGTGTCAAATAAGGAGTGAAACAATGCCTATTTTCATGCACCAATTTACTTTTAAGTCTATCTCAAAGAATTATTTTTGGGTTTTACCCCTAGATACATCTATGCTGAAGCCACATCCACTTGTTCATATCCAAAAAAACATTTATTTTCTTGAAAACCACTTAATATTTCACCAAAATACCAGGAAGTTTTCCTATATTTAAACTATTATATAGGGTTATTCCTAATGTTTAAAAATCCTAATTTCCAAAAATAACAAAACTGTCCTTTGATACAAACTATGGCATCCCTCCTTTTTATTACATATATTTTTATTAGATTTTACAAATAATAGATCTTTTAATGTTTAGTGTCTTAGAAATAAGGTACATAATACATGAAAATATGAAAAAATTATTATAATACACTTGAATGGATTCATCATAGGTTCATACTAAGTTTAATTACTACATCTCATAACCTATGGAAATAAATCAAAGGAAAGGATGAGTAGAATTCCCAGTAAGGGTAAACAAGGGAAATAATTTACTTATGATTATGAGGAATATCAATAAAAACTTGAGGAAATACATAAAGGAATTAGAAAGAGGAATATCATAATAATAATTAAATAAATCATAACTTGGAGATGTGGCTAAAACATTTATTTTATACATTCAAAAGTATATCACCAAGGTTTTTCATAGAGGTGTCATAAAAATTACCAAGGTTATTCCACAAGGCATGGTAAAACATGTCATCTCTAGAGATTAAATTCTTCACCAAATGAATTGGAGCACTATAAGGGAATAAAATTCATATATCTTAATTAATTTGAGCCACAAATATCATAATAAAAAATTTCATAAATAATACATAGATAATAAAAGAAACAAGTTTCATATCAAAATCACAATGTTTTAGGAAGTTCTTAGAAACAAGGTCCTTTTGTAATTTTAAACCCATACAAAGAGGAATGTGGGTTTTATGTATGTTAATACTAGAATAAAATATATTATTTTAAAATATATGTGAATAAACCTGGATAATAAAGAGGTTTGGGTATTCAAAAAATAAAAGAAAATAATTTCTTGCAAAGAAAGGGAAATTTTAGGATGTCAAATCGACAACACAACGAGTATAAAGAGTTGATTTATAAAAAAATTAAAAAGAGAAAGGAAAATGGTCTCCCAATAATAAAAGACTCTTAATATAGTAAAGTTATAGAATAAAACTTATTTAATAACTTAGTTTTGAAATGTGAATGACATACCACATAAAAAGGAAACTTGAAAGGAAATGAGAAGTTGTGATTAACATTACCTTGAAGAGTGAATCCTAAAACCTGATGATCGGGACCATGGGGTATTAATAAATACTTTGGAAGACTCCTTGTGAGTTAATAATGTCATAGATTCATGGAGAATGAATTTTAAATGAAATTAAACGTATAAATGGGTGGGTATTTATAGTAAAATCAGGGGAGTTTTTTATTAATTTCCTTTAACACCTCAATAGTGGCATTCACAAAACCATGGGATTTACCATGCTATTTTCCCATCGTATTAGAAAATTGGGACAAATAATCTCATATTTTAATCTAAAATAGTTTAAAACCATTTTATATTAATCATTACATCATTATGACATAGTTATGATGTTATCAAACATACTGAAAAACTAAAACTGTATTTTTACTATTCACAATAAACTATTGTATTTTATAAAGTTCTCATAAGTTAAACCTAAACTAATATTGATGTTATGATTTAAAAAATAAAGTTTATTTAATCATAAATTTTTTATAAATATGATAAATTTAACTTTTAACTATAAAAATACTTATTTATTTAAAATAAAACCGAATAGAAAATGCATAGTAAAATTTATAACATTTGAAAAATAAAATAAAATTATTTTATCATTTATAATTTAAAATGATTGTTTTTATAACAACATTTAATTATTAATAAAACCTTAGTTTAATATAATAATTTATACCTCTATGAAAATACAATTTCTTCTGAAAAAACAATTTATCAAATTCTAGCTCAAATTTTATGAAATTCTATTCATAAAATAGAAATAATGAAATAATTTTTTTATTTAAATAAAGAAATTACATTTTATATAACTAGATCCTTGAAAAATAACCCCTTATAACCCTCACATATGACCTAAGAGTAAGGTGTGGGATGATGATAGACTCTTGGGGAGACTCAGATAACATCGCTCAAGTGGTAATTTCCACTAACATAAACTTCTTCCATAGGTGATTTTTTTCATGCTTAATGTATTGAAGTTTAACTTGGTTTGGTCAAGAGAAATGCCCAGTGATGATACCCCTTTCCCAAGCTCCAAAAAAATGGGATTTGCACGATACGATTCTAATAGATAAGGCCATCAACTATTTTTTCGGCATTAATTAACCATTATCATTTGTATTTGTAACACTAATTATAATATTAAAATTATTATTAATAGTATTATTTACAATGGTTATATTGACCAATGGTCATATAAAATTTGAAACCCAACGGTCACATTTCAATTATACTCAATTCATTATTAAAGGGATATATATTTTTTGAGTACAAAATAATATAACACACATTTTTAGGAAATAATTATTATTCAAAATGTTCAGGTCATTAAAGTACTAACCCCTAATGAGGATGAAGGTTGGAAATCAATAGGATCCAGAAAGGAAAATAAGCAAGGCTAGGTTGGTGATACAGATTAAGGGATGGATAAGAATTTTTCTATAGAAGTTGACCTCACTAATGGTAGATATGTGAATGAAGGTTATACCACTACACTATAATGGGAAGGGGATGACCTTATGAAATGGTTTTTCTATTTAGGTAGGAAGAAAGGGAAAAAAGACTCTAGGGATTCCAGGGACTTTTCATCCACTTTCGAGAATAAGACAAAGAATCAAAAACATTACTCCTACCTTCCCAAACATATATGAACTAGATTAGTGGGGAAGATTGGTGTACCTTGGGGACCTATAGAGAAGATACATGAGGAATCCTTGACCGCAAAGGTTCCCTTAGTCTCCAAACCCATCAAGGTAGGTAAAAATTCAGAAGGACAGAAGAAGAAATACTCTTTGAGAACCCCTGTTCTCAATTCCAAGATGATAGTGGCATTTAGTATGTTCATAAAGGCAATAATAGAAGAAATTAACTGGAAAAAACATGGGGAGGATTCCTTGATAGGGAAGGAGTGGAAAATTCTTGATTAGGGGAGATATCTAGAGAATCACATCCTAGAAAAGATGGCATGGTACACCTCCAAACTTGATGTCTTGTTCTTAGATTTTGGTCCTACATTTTTCATGGAGTCATTTACATAGTTTAATAACTTTATTTATATCAAGTTAGAGTGGTAAATTGACTCTCACTTTGAAAATGATATTAGAGACTTATCTTGGAATCACTAGGCTGACCCGGCTAAACAACCTTGATGACTAGTGTGTTGTGCTTCCTCAATGAATCCAAATTCTAGTGGAATTAAGGAAATAATGGAGGTTATTATTATTAATGTATAATATATGGTTATTGGGAGATGTTGTATAGTGGCTATTTGTTCCTAAATTTTTGTTTATTCCCATGTGCAGAGTCACTGTTTACAGATTTACATACTATTTTTTGGAATGCATTTGGGTTTTTGTGTGGTTATGGTGTTATCCACTTGGGTTGGTCACAAAGGTTCATAGTTTTTGGTGCAATTTATGTTTTTAGTATTCTTTTTACGACCTCTATTGTTTCTGGAGCTTTTAAATTCATGGAAAACTTTTCTACTTGAATATGGTGATTTTGTTGACTTAGATTTTTAAATATGGATGATATAGCTCAATCATGATTCACAAGTTAAAACTAGACATTGAGTGTTGATCTAGTTTATTCTCACTACTGTAGTCTATAATATAGGGATTTGAATTTTTGGTTCTGGTTTTTTTTTATTTCTTCCCACTTAACCAGTAAAAGTGGGTTTTATCCAAAATACAAAAAATGATTTGGTCATATTTAACCAATTAATAAAATTCCATTACTATCAAAAAGTAAAAATAATAATTTTAAATATATAATTTTTATCTAATTAGTTATATAATATCATTTTAGATAATATATAAAAATATATACATGTTTAAAGTGAATATTTAATTTTATAATCATGTATATATTAATAAATCATAAAATATATACATTATTAAAAATACATGGTTCGTTACATTCTCTCCCCTTAAATAAAATTTTCCCTCACAATTTTGTCTTAATTCTAATAAGAATGGATTTATAATGTTTATAAATAAAGTAAATTTTTTTTGAAAATCCATTTAAAAGGTTAATAAAGAATTTTATAACCCAAAATTTTACATTAAAGACCCAGTAAAGACACTTCAAAATGAAACAAATGAAAAGATAATATATGTGGAGTGGGTGATAAAAGAGATATAAAAAATAGGTAGGAAATTACTTTATGTATTTTTAAAATGTATGTATATTATAAGAGTCATACTTGTGATTGATTCTTTAAGACCTACCTTGATAGTCATGTGATATTCTCTACAAAATCCTTAATAGATTTATCTTCATTTTTCTTAATATTTTTTTACCTCTAAGATATTCTATATGATAAAACATAAATACAAGATATCTTTTCATTCCATAAGCCCAATTTCAGCCTTTATATGTGTGTTTTAGATTAGTTTCTACCTTCGATTCATCATTCACTCTAAAATATGAATAACCAAGGTAATGTTTTTTTTCATGCTTAAAGCACAACAATAAAATCTGGATATACCATAAAGGTAAAACCCCAACTGAATCACTCGGTCTAGATGAGGTTCCCCATGATATCATGCACATCTCCCCATACTCAAGAGGATGCCGACTGGAGGGGAGGGCCTATGTGATTCCATGGGGAGACTGTACCCTCATTTAAAATATCCATACATTAGAAACATAGTAATACATAAATAAATAATCTCATAATATCACAATGTAATGCAATCAATGATATCATGTTGTAACAAATGGAAACAAATTCATAAAAGATAAACTAAAGGATCCCCAAAGTTTTAGGACAACCAATATGTGAATTTATTGGAAAAGTAAACTAAATAAATTGCATAAATTGTTGAAAGTCCATAAGGATTCATCCCTATATTCCAAGATCCTCCTTCTCAGCTTCCAAATGAAAGGACCTTTTATATAGTTGGATCTATGTCCATTAAATCTGGATGCACATCAATATTCCAATGTAGGGTGTGAGTATAAAACCAACAAGACACCATCAATGTATCCTTAAAATAAGTGAAACAATATGTAAAATTTTATTCCATTAAAATAAGTTAAATTCAAAAAATAACTAATAATGTGATAAATCAACATGTGCTAACCAAGACACCATAAACCTTGACTATACTACTTTTAGCACTATGATTGAAAGAAAGTAGAATTAGTCAATTTCCCTATCCATGTTCCAAATATAAAGAAAAATTCAATTCCAACCTATGAGGGAAATACACTCTACCCCTATAAGGAGTAGTCTCCTAGATCATCAAACAAATCACCACCTTGGGGTTATTCTTATTTTTTATGTTGGTATATACACCTAACACACCCAAATCAATAGAAATATACTCATGCCCATAGATGTTCCCCATTTGTAAGATTAATGGAGTTATGAATCATGGAACCCATACAATACTAAATGGTCCTCCACAAATTTATTGAACACTCCAAGTTATAATGATAACCAAAAAGTCACCTAAAGCCACAAGTTACAAATAATGTCATCTGTCCCTCCTCTAAAGAGCCAACTAGCCACTTTAGAGAAACTTGGTCATCCTGATATCTAAAGCAGAGCTTTCTCATGTTATAAACACATCCACATAAAAATAATAAAATTATAAGGAACAATAATATCATATCAAGTAAGGGTATCATGGGATCATCATTTACCAATAATAATATTATACATAAAATTCATAAAAACCTTTATAATGGTAAGGAATTACTACCTCAATAGTATCATTTCTCATGGTCAATAACTGCAACATGGATTAATACTGTAGAATTAATTCCTTATATACAATAAAAATTCATCATGCATGGATTATAGAATAAATATCCAAGAATATAACCATGAAAAGGAAAAATAATTTGATTAAACTACCCAAAGAGAACCTCTATCGCCATTGAATCTAGATCTAATCAAAAGTGAGAATGAAATCCACAATAGATTTGATCTATGATCATATAATGATCAAATAATTATCTATTATATAATATAGGAATCCATATATATATAAATAATTGTAATTATCTAGGATTAATTCTATGGGAAAGAGAAGATTTTGGTTAGAATGGCTCAAACATACCAAATGGGAGTCATCAGATTGATCCAATCATTAAATGGTGAAGGAAATGAAATTGGGGAGAAAAATTATCCTTATAGGGATCAATTAATTCATTCTAGTTAAATTAGGTTCTATATTTGTGATAAATATTTCAAATAGAGTCTTCAGAGTGAAATTATAGGGTTTACTCCACTTAAATATCTGATTAGATCCCAATGGGGAGCTGGTGGAACCAAAGACATGTCTATGGTTAGCCCTTGGCAGGCCAGTTTCTCCAATTATATCCTAGGGATATTTTCCTTTCCAATGGTATGATATTGGTCTATATAGAGATTTAGGGACCATATTTCAACCATCAACTAGCTGGTGGTGCTGTATCGACAAGTTGGCAGGCCTCTATAAACTAATAAACTGCTTGTGATAGAATACATTCCTAGAACTCTAAACCTTGAACCTTTTAATGCCCTTAACATGTTTAAAATATTAAAAAAATAAAAATAATCTATGTATAAATTAAAGAATAAAATTTATTGATATATGAGGATATTATAAATCTCACTTATTAATAACTTCTCATACTCTAGAAGTGTCTCTAGAGGTATACTCAAACAACTATGGACACCAAGCTTGAACATTTGATTTTTGATCCCACGTATCCTTTTGTATTTTCACATGATGAAAGATAACTAAAAATGTGTAACTTTATTTCCCCATAAAACATTATCACTTTAATCCACAATCAGAATTGTCTCTTCTAAAAAATGGCGCATCATGTTCAAACTCAACTCCCTCATTTTAGATCACATGTTCATGATCAGGCTCATACATATGAAGCTAGGAAACAAGGAACACATTATTTATAAATCAATAACATGGAGAGAATATATAGTTAGCATTATTATATCCTGATGTGTTAGATAATATCTAACGGTCTTAAAAAACATGGTACCAACATTCCCAATTTCTACATATATCAAATTCCCAACTGAGGTGACACCCACATGAAAATCTGATCTCCCACAGTGAAATCCAAAGTTTACTGACTCTGACCAATATACAAAAATTTATTACTCTAAGATCTCACAAATTTATTTTTAATTAACTACACTCACTCATAGGTATCCTATACCAAACAAAACCCAATGATAATTGACTCACCCACCTCATGCTATCATAGTGGTGAATGAAAAGGATGACCATTGGGATCCCAAAAGGATCCATCTAAACAATTATTGGAAATGGTTACTATATTAAAATTATTCCAAGTCTATATGATCATAACATGATCTATAAAAAACCAAAATACATGACATGATTATTAATTTGAAATGTAGATATTCCTTTCCATATATCCATCTATCCACAGATGATACGTCATTCTTATTTTTTAATGAGTCTCTATATCCCTTTTCAAAACATTCCAAAATCACAACATAGAATAATATTTTTTTAGATAATATGCTCATAGGTACTTCATACTACCAAACTATCTCTCATACATAGATATTTCTTAATTCATCCACTGAGTGAGTCTCTCAAATCAGTAAAAAACTTTCTATAGTCATTAACAGACCCACTACAACACATACTGCATAACAAATCTCTTGGGGTATTGGGTATCCACATAAAAAAAAATCCATCATCACTTTATCCCAATTCCACTCTAACACTATGTGAGGCTAAATAAATCCACCTATTCATTGATACTCAACCTCAATCCTCTAATAGTTAATGAAATGAGAGATAAATCCTATGATATCCTTCTTCATGCATTTCCACCAAAATAATCAGCTTATATGATGATACATCATAGTTGATCCTAGGTGTACTTCCCACTATGATGCATGATATTATACCATTATATATTACATTATAAAATTAGTAATCACTTCACTATCATAAAATTATATTAAATTGTTTACATCAAATAAATATCCCATAGTTGGGTTCTTTCCCACTAATTGTTACTACATCACTGAACATTCAAAAAATACACTTGGATGGAAATACCTTGGTACTCCAATGTATAAGTGATGAGTAAGGGATAATAGGTCATAACATCTTTCTCTTTAGGTTCTAACATAAACCTATATACAAAAAAATCTCATCAACTTCCACTTTTCTTCTAATGATCACTCTCTAAACTCATCTGTCTTTCTACTAAGAGCATCAACTACAATGTTCCCCTTCATAGGATCATAAAAAATCTTAAAGTAAAATGTCTACAGGTATTAAGCCCAATGCCTATTACAAAGGTTCAAGTATCAATGGGAGAAGATATAACATAAGCTACTATGGTCTATGTAAATAAAAAATCCATCAACAGAAAGATAGTGCCACAATAATTCAAATATTAAGACACTATATTAAAAATTTTAACATGAGTAGGGTTGTTCCACTAATGGTGTAGTAACTAATGAGTCACATAGGAAATAATATAATTTTTTACATTAATACAACTCCCAATACATCACCTAAATCATTACAATAAACTACATAACCAATTAAAGGTCCTAGTAGAATAAATATTGGAATAAATTTCAACTTTCTCTTCCAATTTATGAAGCAAAATTAACACTGTTCAATCTATTTGATCTTTACCCCTTTCTTGGTCAGTATAATCATAGGTGATTCCAAATTGGTGAAGTCCTATATGGACCTCATGTAATACCTCGCTGATACAAATAAAATCTATAACAAAAATTGATTCTTAGGTTATGGGAAAGGTGTTACTTCCACCATAATCTCTAGATAAATAGAAATACCTATATTAGAAATAATATGTCCCATGAAACATTCCACATGGATCAAAAAGTGGTAGTTTGAAATATTTTCATAAAGATGATGAACTATATGTGTATTCAACATGATCTCAAGTTGCATATCATGTGATTATGAGGTTTGATTATGTATCATAATATCATCAATGAATAAAAAATTGAAGGATTCTAGGTATGGGTGAATAGTACTCTTCATGAGATCCTTAAACATTTTTAGAGAACTCATTAACTCAAAAATAAATCACAAGATACTCATACAATTTATATTTACTCATAAACAATGTATTTGGTATATCATCATATTTGGCATGAATATAGTGATAGTTGGAACTTAGGTGAATCTTGGAGAACCATTGGGCTCCCCTGAATTAATCGAAATGACCATCAATACTTTTAAGTGGATACCTAGTTTTTATCTTGAATTGATTTAGAATCCAATAGCCCACAAACAACTAAAGGCTACCACCCAGATTCTTAGAGAACATAACTAGACTTTCCAAAGGAGAAGTAATCAGTCAAATAATTAGTTTTCCAATAAATCTTAAAGCTACACCTTTAGTTCATCCAACTAATTATATGACATATGTTAATGTGGAATAAATATAGGTTTAATGCCTATAATGAGTACAATCTCAAATTAAATCCCATTATTATTAATAATACATGATAATTCTTCTAAAAAAACATAAGGATAATGTTCCTCTATGGGAGGATGAGATGATGAATTTATAGCCTAATCTTTTATAAAAACCATACTCCCCAGTAGAATTTCAATGGTTCTAGATTTGATAGGTTTAATCCCACTGCATTTTCATATAAATCCATTTCTCTAGTCAAGAAATTATTATATCCAATATGAGTGGTAAAGTTCACCCATATCTAGTAACATTCAACGTGATCTCAGAAACTACTCAACCAATCCATACCGAAGATTATATAAAAACTAGTCATCTATAGGACCATGAAAACCCATTGATATATATAACTAGTAACCAACATATGAAATTTTGGACATCTTTGAAGATGATAAAACTTCTTTCCCATGGGCGTTTCAAGAAACATAATCTCAGGGGGAACATAAATGGTAAGTCTAAACCTGCCACAACTTGAGAAAAAAAATGAGTGAATGGGAAAATCATGTGTCAAAATAGTAGAAGAATATATAGATGTAATTAGAACCATACCTCAAATAGTTTAATTCCCCTCTCCACAAATATTTGGGACCTAGTCCTCTTGATAAAAGTTTCTTATTTATATCCATTGTCTCCACCCATGGCTCCACAATTAACTTGGGACAATGGTTTTTTCAAAGTCTTTATCCACTGCGGATGTTCCTTTTCCAAATCAAAGACCAACCTACCAGATCCAATTTGAATAAAATTAAAAGAAAAGAAATAAATATGGACAATATTTAACCATAAACGACACACCTTATATAGTGTTCTAGACCTATTATAATTCCCTTTCCGCCTATAGTTATAAAAGATAGTAGAAGATCCTCCCACCGAGAGATATAAAGATCCCTTACTCTACTATAAATACGTAGAACTTCCTCAAATCATGTCCTTTTACTTCATATTACTAGTTCGATAATGGGAACCCATAATTAAAATCATGATTCTACTCATTAGTCCATTGATATCTATAAGAAGACCTACTTCTCTTCGCTTCCCTAGTACCTTATCAATCCCGAGGGAATTACAAAGCACATTTTTTGTATATTACCAGATCAAAATTTTTGACCTATAACCTTATCTATAGATGAAGACAAATATTCAAATTCTAGGATTTATATTACACACTTCTAGAAAAAAGGGGAGAAAAATGAACCAACTCTGTAAACTGATAATTATAACACTAACATCATTCACAATTGAAACTCTATGAACTCATGTGAATGATAAAACATTAGTGTCTCATGGAATAATTAAATAAATAAAAATACTTTTAAAATCTCCAAAGTATGACCCCCAATCCACTTATATTATTTTCATCAGGCTCAACCACCTACCAATAGGTATATGAATCATAAAAGTAGGTTATTTATTGATCTGATCTTTTGGAGTCTCTATCAAGTGAATGATTACATTGATGTTTTGGTTCCAATCCTCAGCATCCTAGGGGCCTGTATTACCCTGAAGGTTAGGGTATAATGATATTAGATGTCTTAATAAAAAATTACCATTTTCAACCCACCACTAAGGGATCCTTCACCTTGTATAGAAACTAGTAAAAGAATCCCAATCAGATTTCATTCCACTTCCTAGACCACCAGAGTGACTATAGTAGAATGCTCAACTAAACCCTCCTATATATCTTGAGGCAGTACAGGAGAATCCTCCTTTAAAGGAGAATCCTAACCCACTTCCGTAGGTAGTCTCATAAGATGACATCAAGGATGAGTTATCTAAAATTTTAAATGAATGCTTAGAAATGTATTCAAAATATAAAAGACAACACCACTAATGAAATTTATAGGCATAATAAAAATATATCTATAGGAAGACTCATCCTAAGAGGCTACCAAATTCTAAAATTAAAAAATCCCCTAGTAATATAAAAGGCATAATCCGTGTATTTTGCACCTGAACATTAGTCATAATCACATGGACATAACAAAACATAGCATTATTTGGATCATGTAATTTAAATGTCAATATAGAGATATCAAAAAAATCATAGAAAATATATTTCTAATATAATATAAGTAAGTAAAACTATATCAATGAAAAATGATAAAATATGACATGTTTACCTATGTTCCAATTAATGATGAATGAATACACCCAAATCCAAAAAATATAACAACACAATAACACTTACTATGAACCAAATGTTGCAATAGAAAAACTGATAACCTCAATCCCATCATATATAACTCATATATCCCTTATATTGGAAATATTATGGAAGTTATGTGACTCCACTACCCATGCACCATGAAACCTATCTCCTTTTAACCATTCCCCAAGCAATTTCAAAAGGAAAAAAAGAATACCACATCTGATATGACTTTATAACACTCTGGATGAATTACCTAGTCGATATGGTGTTCCACATGACCTCATGTGTGTCTCCATATACACAATGGGATGAAAACTAGCTTTTAGGTCTTGAGTGATGTCATGGGATAATATGACATTAGTTAAAATATAAATACCTAATAAATATAGTAATTCATAAATAAATAACATAGAATGTTTTTGTTTTAGAAACTAAACAGTGATATCATGCTATAAAAAATTGAAAAAAAATTCATATATGATAAAATAAAGGACCCCCAATATGGTAGGTCAACCAATGTATAATGTTAGATAAAAATTAAACAAAAATCACTTCTAAAATAGTCTATATTCCATCCAAGAATCAAAAATATCCTCAAAACTCCACCTACTCAACCACTCAATGTAGGGCCCTTTTACTTTAATGAATCCATAAAAATAACATATTCACAAACATTGAGATTTCCATGTAGGGTGTGAGTATAAACCTAGTAAAACACCACTAATGAGTCCTTAACACAAATGAAAAAATATATAAAATTTTATTCCAAGATATTACAGTAAGTTCATAAAGAACCAATCATGTCCAATTCATCATGCACTAAACATGATTCCACAAACCTTAACTATACCTAATTTGGTAATTTCCCTAGACCTGTACTCCCAAATCTGGTGAAAAAAATCATTATATTTTTGGTTTTAAAACTGATAAACATGAACCAATTTTATCCATCCAAAAAATATAACATAAAACTGAAATATTTGATCACTTACATACCCGAGGACCTTTTAAGTTTAATGTTTTATAGAAATAGGAAAAACTCTTAAATAATAACTTGGATACATAAAAAACTGGTTCATAAAGATTTCGATCATATACAAATAAGTTCTTCACATGTAGAATTTTTTTTTGGTATAACATATATAAAACCTTTCTTCATAACTGGGTGAAATGGAATTATAAGAAGAGAGAGCTAAAACGCTCAGTAAGGGTAAACAAAAGCATTAACGATTGAATGTAATCAATAAGAATATGATGATCATAAGGGTATTATGACATAATAATAGTTAATAGGAATAAAAAAGACATTTCATACCCATAAATACATGGATAATGAATTATTAAACATAAAATAAGATTTAACAAAGTAAAGACTCATAGGAATCAATAATCATGGGCCATGTGATGTCAATATTGATAAAAGGAAACATTAGAACCCCATAGAGATAATAAATAAAATATGTTTGTATCTTGAAACATTATCATCATAACCCATTTCAAACTCATTTCATAAATAACTATATCCTAGTTAAATCCATAGGAGAAACCTCACTAGTAAACTGCCTCCTCATCTCCTTAAAAGAGAAGGAATATAACCTAATGCATTAGAGAGCTATAATATGTCTCACCAATCATATAATTTGTATTAGGCTCATCCATCATTATGATTTATATCAGTCTCACCCATGATCATAAATTATTTCCAAGTTCCTTTCATGAATAAATCATTAATAATATTTCACATTTCAATATGACACCATTGAAAACATCTAGTAATCCTATATATCTTGGTTACCCTTGTAAATGAAATAAGTTACATGATAATATATTTTCAAAAACCACCACAATATCTCCAAATAAATAACATGGATGGTATCACATGATCAAATTCCTAGTGAAGAAAAGTAATCATTAATTTATATTCACAACAATTAAAATAACTTTAAATAAAAATGTTCTTTCATAGATTTCTTTAATAGTGGAAAAGAAATAGGATACATGAAAATCTCATAGAATCAAACATAATATACCTAGATAAAGGATAAGTATGGTACCATTACATAAAATTCCCAATGGGTCATAAATAATATCAATATTTTTTGTAATTGATGAATATAAATACCATTAAAATATTATTAAAAACATTCTTGAGGAAAATACCCTTTTTGATTTTTTTAAAAACTAAAAAAATCACCAAATATTTTGAAAATCCTTTTCTTTGAAAATAACCTTGGAAACTTATAAAGGAATCTTCAAATAAAATACTGATCATGATCGTGAAAAATTACATTTTTCTATAAAAATTAAAATTAAATATTCTTTTCAAACTTTTGTAAAGAGAGTTAAAAGAGTTCCTTACAGAAAATGTTAAGAAATTTCCTTTTAAAAACTTTTAAAATAAGGTAAAATATCATGCAAAATTACCTTAAAAATCATTTATTTTTAAAAACAAAATTTTTAAACACATTTGAAAAAACATGGATATAGAAGACAAAGATACTCAATCTCACATAAGATACAAGATCAATGTCACTTATAAAAAAATTTCTTAATTTTTCATCAATAAATAATAGAGGAAGTTTAAATTAAACATGAAAACCACATTAAAAAAATAGCAGTTAAGAAAATAGATGAGGTTCATGAAAATAAGAGCATATGATTTTCCCCCAAATAACCTTGAACATAAACAATCCAAAAAGGAAAAAAGATTGTAACATAAATCTTTTACAACTTTTTTAACATTCTAATCAAAATTCATTAAAATAAAGAGTATGATATAGATATGTAAATAACATTAATTTATAAAAGCAATATTCCAAACTTTATCATGATACAATAATTCCATACCGGATATTTTGAGGAAATTCAATTCATAATTTCAAAATGGATTATTTGTGTTCACCATGGTCAAAGGGGTCATTATTCCATCATCACCAAAATAATAATCATTTTATAATAATAATATTTATATATGAATTATATTTTAAAACCATACATGAAATATGGTTATGAAAAATGAACTACTTTACAAACATAGAGATGGTAAACCATATGTACGCATGATTAACATTTATATTTTTCATTGATCATGAGGGAAATAAGGTAAATATTGTTTTATATTTCCATAATGATAAATATATCACAAATAACACATTATTTTTTAAATAAAATTATATATACCATCCATGTGATGTGGTTATGAAAAACTAATCACATCACTTCAGGGTGGTTGTAATCCACACATCCACATGAACAACATTATCATTTTTCATTAAATAGAATGGTAAGAAAATTAAAGATATATTATATTTTTAGAATGATAATTATATCATCAATATCACACACACACATAGATATATATATATATATATATATTAAATCCATCAATATAAATATCCATGAGAGGTGCTTATAGGAAATGAATTACATCGGTTCGCGAAGTGGTAGTTTTCCAAACACATGAATCGACGGTTTTGTTTCGTATTTGATGGAAGAAGAGATGGATATAGGTTATTATATTAAAATAAAAAAATATCATTATATAGAAGATACTATTATTATTATTTCATAATGTTTGATGAATATTTTATGGAGTTAGAATAAAACGAATATGCTTGTTAAAGATCTATACCTCTTATTTGGAAAACCTCCTTTTCATTATTCATTAATCCCTATAAAACTCATATAATTCCAAAACTAAGAGATCTATAACATTATTAGAGATGTTATGAAGGGTTTTAATGATATTTTATGATATATAGTGCTAAACGTTTGCAAGGAAGAGTGAAGAGTAAGTTCCTTTTTATAAGTGAGGGTAGTGGTATTCTTGGAATTTCTTAAAATATTAAATTAATTTAAATAACTTTTCATGTCAAAATAGATAAAAATTGTTAATAATTGAATATAAGATGAGGATGAGTCAAAATAACCTCATAAAATAAAATTATACCAAGTCAAGGTGATGTTTTCACCCATATGAGTTTTAACCCCCTCTTAACCCTTTTGACCATTATAATTATATCAAAGTTTTTTACTCTTTAGGGGCCATGAAAGCTATTATAAAAGGGAAAAATGATAAAGGGGACATGTTTTATATTATCAACCACATATTATTCACTTGGAATCTGATAATATTTTTTGGAATTTGAAATAATTTAATTAAATATTGATAATTATGAAATATCATTAATTTCATTTTTGTAACTATTCATTTAATTTGATTTTAAAAATAACATGATATAAAATGAATTAAAATATTATCCTTTCACACATCTATAATATAATATATTTTTCTAAAAAATTATTGGAATATAATAATTCATTCAAAATATTTGAATTATACAATTTTTAAAATCATTTTTTTCTTAATTGAATAAATATCGTGTTAGTGTTACATAAGAATTTAATGTAATTATTTAGTCACTAAAAATAAACAACAATTTTTTATCATGAAAAAAATTAAATTCTATCTCAAATAATAATTTATAATATAAAATATTTTGGTTTTTTCCTATCACAAAATAATATACATATTAAAAGAAATATAGTGACATTTTTGACTTCATATTTACTTAAAATAATGTAAATGTTATAATCAATGGCACACGACAAGAAATTTCAACCTTTTTGAATCATGAATATTCATGATAAATAAAAAATTATAAAATAAAGTAAATAAAAGTGTTAGGGATATATTTAGGACTTATCACATTATTTTTTTTCTTAATTACCCAATTTACTCTTATTGAGGTGAAAATATTTACCACAATTACTATTCATAATGACCAATAATAAAAGAGACCTATTAAAAAAATATAATTCTTTATTAAAAATATTTAATCCATTTTTAAATATTAAAATACTAAAAGTGTAAGAAATTAATTTAAGATTAAAACACAAAATGAAATAAAAAACAATATTAAAAAAATGCATGTTTTTACCCAAAAATGAACTTATAAGAAAAATTATGTACAATGATGATTTCTATAAAATTAATTTTAAAATTTATAATTAAAAACTAATTATGTTAATTTAATATCATAATAAAATCATAATAGGACATTTAAATGAGATTCAATGATAGTTTTACAAAAAAATCAATATTTTTCACCATTCACTAGAAAATCAATATTTTCAAAAAAAAACTAAAATTTAACCCTAATATAATTTTGATATCCAGATTTAGTGAATTATATCATTTTTACCAAATAAAATATTTAAAATTCTAGAAATTGAATATATATTCACTCAGCAAATAAAATACAAACCATTTTTGAAGCATAAAATGACTTTACTAAAAAATTGAGTACTTAATTTCTAAGAATTAATCAATATATTTTTATTGAGTAGGAATTTAATATATATTTCCAAATTCTATTAATCCTATTAATTCCCATAAATTTAGTGACTAAGTTATAATGGTCAAATTTAAATAATAATTTTTTTGTTTTGTTTAATATTGGTGATGTATATCAGGTTTGATATCGAACAAAGTCTATATATTAAATTCTTAAGATATTACTCCTTTGACACAATACTAGAAAGAATGTTGAAGTTTTAATTTCCCATACCCATGTTCCACCTTTAAGGAAATATTCTATGCCTTACATTAAAGGAAAGTCACACTCCACCTTTAATGAGTAGTTACCAAGATTATACAACCAATGAACTCCTCATGGTTATTCCTCCTTTTCATGTTTCTATGTACACCTAACAAGCCCAAATAATTGGAACTCTACTCATGCACAAGGATGTTCCCCATTGGTATGAGTGTTAATGTTCAAAATCATGAGACTATACCTGTAACACATGATCATTCAAACATTAGGTGAATGTGAAAAGTTCTGATACCAACCAACATATAAACTGGAGATATTGGAATCCAATCACATCACCTATGACCCCCCTATAAGAAGAAAACTAGCCAATATATAGAAAATTAGTCATCTTGATTTTTGAAGCAAAGTTTCTACAGGTTATTCACACCTCTGCATAAAATTCATAGCATAAAAATGCATAGGAATATCATATCAAGAAAGTGTCTCATGGGATACACAGAGTAACATGCATATGATACATAAAAATTCATACAATGGCCCTTAATGGTAAGATCTTCATTCATTTACCATGTTCAAGAATTACCACCTGTATTATTCCCACAAAATAAATTCCCTACAACCAATCCAAATTCATCACATGAAGATTCTATAATCAATATACATGAATGTGAACATAAAAAGGGGGAAATAATTTATTTAGTCTTACCCATTGAGAATCACTCTCACTAATATATCTTGATCCGATAAAAAGTGAGAAAGTGATCCATAATAGATCCATGATATGATCCTTTAGTGATCTATGAATTAACTTTTAGTTTACATATAAATCCATAGATCAAGAAATAACATCACATATCTAAGATTCATCATAAGATAAATATTGTATTTTTGTTAGAACGACTTAGAATTACAAAAATAGAGTTTCTGGATTGATAAAATATTCCAACGGTGAAGGAGATAGAAGACCTAAGACAAATTAACCTTAGAGGGGACCTAAATTTTGTTCAATAAAAATGAGGTTCAATATATGAGATATATATATATATATAATAGTGTCTTTATATAGAAATAACGGGTTTACCACCACATAAATATCCACATCGAGCCCATGGGTTGGCTGATGGATTTACTAGTAGGATGATAACTCCAAGAAGATCCTTGGGATAATATCCTTTCTACCAAATAACTAGTATCTTACCAATAGATAACTGATGGGATTTACAGATCTACAATTCCCCTATATTAGCCCTTAGCTGGCTGTTAGTGCTTTACCATATTACTGGTAATACTCCAACAACTCCTAAGATATTGAATAAATCCTATATTATTGGAACTTTAAATCCCGTAACTTTTAACATCTCTATCACGTTTCAAAAATAGAATAAAAAACAATCAATATAGGTAAAAAAATAGAGCATACCATACCTTGAAATTTGAGGATGTCACAATAAGATCAACCAAAATACATTGTTCCTCATTGTATGATATATTTTTTCAACATGTTACAGATCATGTTGCTATCAATTTATTATGACAAAAATGTTTAGTGGTTGTTAAGATAATACTCAATATGAACAAACCTTCTTATTAATAAATAATGAAATAATACATTAGTCTTAAATAATTCAACTCTAAAATCCAAAATTTCATCTTTAATCATAACAAAAATTATTAATCTTAAAACTCTTAAAAATATTCCTAGAAATGTCTAAAACCAAAAAATTAGAATGATTTTATTACATACTCTTCCGAAAAAAGAAAATATTTATCTCCATGAAACATTAATTATACCTAAATTTATATATCAGTAATGAATATTTCTGAAGAAAAAGTTCTCTATAATATAGTAGTAAATTCCCAAGAATGAGCAAAATCACCATGAAAAAAAACAAAAAACATTAATATATGCATATAAAAGGTAAATCAATCTTTATTCTACAAATAATATCAACGTTTTTCTATATAAAATACCATAGTAGAGAATAATTTTCAATTCAACTTAATACTAAAATATTTCTAGAAATATGATAACCATTTTCTATAATTACATCCTCCTTAAATAATACTTAAGAATTATCAATACCTCAATGATATATCAAACTTAAAACCCAATACAAATCTCAAAAAATATAATCAATCATGTTAACAACCCATCAGATAGACCCTCAAAAGTGTATCAATTTATTTTAATTTATAATCAACCATTGAATTATTAATTAATAATGGTATTCAAAAATATCAAAATATCATCATATGATAACATAGTAACTTATAAATTTATCTAAAAAATTCTTTGATATTAACCATAACACACCAGGACTCCTACACCATGATACATGGCTAAAAAAATGTTCATTCCATACTAGTTATAATATATATTACAATATCAGAAATATAATAATCTATAATTTTAATTCTAATAACCTAAATTGAGTCACATATATACCCAATACCTTTTAGGTGTAGAGTTTTATAGAATTAGGAAAAGCCTTTAACTAATAAAAAGCATATCTTACTTATATAGTGGAATTTTTTCTCATTATACTAAGAAATTATTATTTCCAAATATGTATTAAAACTCTACCATATAATTCTCTTCACATGAAACCATTCTATAAATATCATAAATTAAATCATTCTTCATAACCTAGAGAAATGAAAAAATATAAAGGGTGAGCTCAAACGATCAGTAAGGTTTAAATAATCATTATAAATCAATGATCATAATTGAGAATAAGACGATCATGTCCGTATAAGAAAATTATCCTTGTACATGAGCATTATATAATGAAATAACACAAAATAAAATATGTATCATTATTTATGATTGATAAAATTTTGATTGGCCTAAGATATGAGTAAAAGGAGAGTGAATGCATGAGTGAATAATCATGATCCATGAAAACATTCCATATATATTAATCATATTATTAACTATAGGATTATGTACAATTATTTAATAATAGAAAATAAAAGCAATAGAATAATCATGAATGTTAATTAGAATATATATTCATCACTTTTATTCAGTCATAATGGAATAACTTAACTAGTTAATTCCCACATTATATCTTAATAGAATCACCTAACAAGATAATTTTAGCATCATCATAAGTGTATATTATATTTAGTTAACTCCCCTATCCACATATAATGAATGAGAGGGATATATCTGATACACTCATCATTATATATAATCTAAAAGAACTATATAATTAATAATAAACATAGTTCCTGGTTCTTTAATAAAAAATATCATAAAAACATTCATTATCCCTTTATATACCAATTAACCCATAGAAAATAATAATGGTTTCTTGATAATTTTCTGTATACATTATCATGTTACATCCAAAATTTTTTTTTGGATGGTATAATTTAAGGAATATACATAGTAAAAAATAAAAATTATTAAATTGTGTTGGAATAAATGAAAAACAATTTTATAAAATAAATAGAAATACGTATTGAAAAATAATAAGTAATATCATTTTATTTTGGTAACATTTATAAAATAAATATTCATAAAGAATGTAATTAGGATTTTAAATGAAGAATCATGAAAAAATTGAACGTAATACTAATAATTAAGAATTTACATAAAATATGTAAACTTTTTCAAGAATTATATGATAATAATATTCATTCCATACCATTACAAAGAAAGTAATAAAATAAATCTTTATAAATTTTTAATGTTGTTCCTTTTTAAAAATTAATAAAAATACAATTATTGTTGAAAATTACATTTATAAATCATTGAAATATATATTATAACAATACTAATATATTATAAAGACTATGTATATATAGGAAAATGAGTTAAGTAAAATACTTTATAAAAATTAAATTATTGTTATATAAAGAAAACTCTTTATGAATTTTTAAATAAGAAACTCATAAAATATAAAACATGAAATAAAAAATTTAATGCCAATAATAATTATAGAATCATGATAAATAATGTTAAATATGTATTATATACACCATATAAATTAAAATAGGTGCATATATCAAAACATGTGTCAAAGAGAGAAATTTTCATACAAGAAACCTGTACCGATTTTATAACACTTGAATCTAAATAAATTAAATAAAAGAATAATATTGGGATTTATAAAAAAAAGAATTACTTTGAAGATATATTATAATAAATTACTTATGTAGTCAATTAGAAGAACACTATATAAATGGAACTGGCATTGATGGTTTGCATTCAACACTTAAAAATTCTCCCTTTAAATGATTATCGAATTAATAAAACAAATATATTTATATATAAATATAATTTTGAATATTAACTTTACATATTTATGAAAACTTATAAATATCATAATTATTATATATTTATAACAATATTTCTATTTTATTAGTCGATAATAAGATTAAAATTATATCAATGTTTATATAGGTGGTAAAACCAACAAAAATAAGAACACATTATAATAGTTTCAAGAGTCAAAAATGTTACTATATAATGATAACAAAACATTCACTAAGGCTTAATAACTCCAAAAATAATTTAATTAAAGTGATAAATAAAATTTAAGAATATATATATATATAAATAATATAAATGAAAATAAAAGGTAAGAAGTTATTACTTACTAAGTGTTTTGGTATGCTCATTTTAAGCGATTAAAACAATGAACATATATTGTTAATATTTTTCATAAAATAGAAAAATTAACTTTAGAAAACCTTAATATTTTTTTAATATCATATTTTTAAATAAATAAATTTATCTAACTATCTATGTAAGGTAGTGATGAAACATTAAACACATCATTATTAGAGGTGGCAATCTGCATGTAACACGATGCCAATTTAATTTCTTTAATGGATGAAAGGGAAGGTCAGTAATGGTATTTATAAAAGAATAATATCATTAATGTAAACTCGTTTTACAAATATCATTATGGGAGGATATTTATATAATTTTTGGAGGAGTTTGAGGAAGAATGTTACATGAAAAAACTCGTTTAAAACAATTACCTTTTTTTCGATTCCCTCCTTTCAATTAAATTTAAGGCAAATAGAAGAGATGTTTATGGTCTAAATAGGGGATTGGTAATGTGGAATGGGAAGTATAGAGGTGAATTTGGAATTTTTTTGAGAGAAAATAAAACACATATGTGTCTTTGAATAGGTTATATTGAGACTCATTTCATAGCAGATAATTAATAACATTTTCATAAAAAATCAATCTTTAATGGTTAAGAATGAAATTTTAAAAATGTTAAGATACTCATAAATGGATCAAGTATATTATTATTGACTATTTATCTTCCAAATTACTTAACATGATAATTGGTTTAGTTTAAATTAATTAAAAAAATATTTCTTAACATTAGACACCTTTAAAGTCATTTCCAGGAGTATTCACATAATTTCCCTTCAATGATATCTAGATAACCATGGAAATAGAATTTAAAAATTCATATTAATTCTAAACTATTATTTTTATCTATAATTTTCATCAATATATCTAACATTAAATATTTTTAAAATAAATAATTTTAACTTTTCTATTGCTTGCACAAGCATTTTGATGGTATTGTATAAGAATATTAAATAAATATACTATAATTTAAATTTAAAAATAAATTAATAACATATAAATAATTTATTCATAGTAAATAATTATAATTTAATTCAACTTAGAATTAATTTTTATTCATGTCCTTCTTAGAACTACATTTTTATGATAATAATTGATAGGGGTGGCATTTATGTTAATATTAATTTCCTAATAAATAATAATTATCATAATCAATCCATGTGGAACAAAGATATAAATTTTTCATTTATAATATAATTTGATTATATAATCTACTAAATCAATAAATTATATATAGGTTTTTCTAATATTTATGACATTATTCACTTTGTTATCCCCATTTTTAACCACATTAACCATTATTGTGGTGACTAACTTCTACTATGGTAACTTATTTTTCTGAATAAAAATAAAACCGAGCTCATTAAATAATTTTAAAATTCTAAAGAAAATTTTAAAACCTTTTTAAATGTTTAAATTTATGTTTTTTTTAAAGATAAATTATAATAAAATCATGATTAATGTGACAAAAGTAGTTTTTAGAAAAATGCCTTATAAAGCTTAAAAGTGAATGTACACCAAAATATTCTATAATATTGATTCACATGAATTTTATTTGTTATTTATAATTAAAAAGTAGATTTATTTTGCTTTAAATTATATTAAATACTTAATTATACCTTGTTAATACTTAATTACATGAAAAGATCCCAACTATAGTTTTTATCTAAAAAATATAAGTTTGGTTCCAAAATGTTAATAATTGGATTCTAAATTCAAAATAATATTTTTTTAATGAATTATTGAAATAATTAGATACATATTTGGTAGAGACAAAATTTATATAAGTTTTTAATCCATTCTTATAACTTTATGATATCATAAAAGTTATGGTATTTTTGAAAACATTATTTTCATCATTCAAAAAAAAAATCAAAATTTTATGAAAAATTCCATAAAATTACCATAATTGAATTTTTATATGAAGAATCTAATTTTTTTTTTCATTTTATCAAATTAAAATTATAATTTTTATAAAATTAAATTTTACATAAAACCATATAATACATGAAAAGTATTTCATTTAAAATAAAATATACTTATTTTTAAATGAAAACCATATCATTATTGCATTCTGTGTGAAAAATATTTATAAAAAAAACTTGAAATATAAATTAACATGAATATAATTTATAATATATTTAATTATTAAATAATACCTTTGATAGTTTTAAAATATGAAACTATTTTTAAAAAATATTATTAACCATTTGATAAAACCCCCATTCTTTCAAAATGTAATCAAAATAATTTTAAATGTAACAATATAATATATTTAATTATATAATATCATTTGATTTATGATAAACATATATAAAGGTATAAAGTAAATAATTAAATTCATAATGATGAATGTTTATGAAATATAAATGAGTTATATCATTAAGAATAACTAGGTCATCATAATACCCCTATTGGGATAAATCCTTGTAAAAATAATATGGGCCTTATATTTATTTATATATCAGTTTCATATCTGTAAGGGAGAGATATAAGGTTTCATTATTCTAAGACTATAAAAAATAAAAGGGTTAAATATTTATTTAAATGAAATTTTAAAATAATAAATCTATTTCAACCCTACTACCATCTTATTGGTATATCATATTCCCTATCCCATCAAGTGGCATAAGCACTACTGTGGTTCCATATGAATATTACACACATTATTAAACTTGGATCCTATAAATTAAATTAATAGTATATATATTACTATATTAAATAGATAAAATTATCATGGATGAAAAAATATGATAATATTTTTATCCTTATCCATATTCTTGATGAATTTTTGGTGCTATATTATGGGATTTCCACTAATTCAAAAAGATGCTTCCATAAATTTTTCTAATAATAGAAATATGGATGTTTATGGAAATTTAATAAATGAGATTATTATTTTAAGAACCCAGATCTTCTTTTTCAGGTATGTTTTCCTTTTTGGGTCGTTTATGAGAAAAAGATGAATTACTGGAAATTTTCTAAGTACACACCATGTACTTTCTGAGTACACGCCGTGTACTCGGTTACTGTGGGTAGCCGTGTACTGGCTGTGTGGAGGCCACACACAAAACCATGTGGGGGTGATCTGAAGGCCACCTAAAGTGGAGTATAGAAATAGAAAGTACACACCGTGTACTTCCAAAGTACACGATGTGTATTTTATTTTTTCTCATTAAATGCACTAGGGTCGCATCTGACAGAAAAAAGGGCCTATTCTAGGTTTGGTTTGGCTGAGAGATCCCATACGGCTGTGATCTTCCTCTAAGACCCTGACTGAGCATCTGATCTCCGATTTGAAATACTTCAATTGCATTGGGATCACCTCAGTAAGCTATCTATTCTGCTTGAGCTTCATTTCATGATTCCTATTATTTCTCAAGTTATCCTCTGTTGAACATTTTAACTTTTTTGTAGATATATGGTGTTCTAGGGCAATTCAAGGCCTAAGGTTCATGTATATCATCTATACAATGCTGAGGTAGGTGGTTTGTGCCTTTCTGTTGAAAGTCTTTGAGTTATATGTGCAAAAACTGCCAATACCCATGAATAGGGTATTGTGCATTTACCGTTTTAGCCCTATTGTTTGCCTACTATGATTGTATTCTTGATTAGAGGTTGATTTAATGTGAATAGGGTTAATTTCTATGCTTTGGTAGTTTTTTCCCATGCATGATTTCCTGTTTTTACTGTTGGGTCTAGTTTTTCTGTTAGGCTGCTGTTTACTTTCCCATGCCTAGTTGTAGGATGCTGTGATTGTTCTAATATGATGATATGTTATAGACCACTAGCCAAGTAGTTCTTGAGGTTTAATTTGGCTGATACACGTTGCTATACCTACTTGACTTACACAGGACCGTGGGAACCTGGTGTAGTAGACCATAGGGAGAATGGATGTAAGGGCTTCTCCAAAGTGTCTGTTTTACTTACGATGCGAGACCATAGAGGGAATTGATGTAAGTGCTTCTTCAGAGTGTATGTAGATCCTTGAAATGGGCCACAGGGGGAATAGACGTTGAGTACTTCCTCAGAGAACCTTTAGTTACCGATACAAGACTATAGGAGGAATTGACGGTGAGTGCTTCCTCAGAGAGTCTATGCTTAAGCTAAACCAGAGGGGTTAGACAGAGTGTGCTTCCCAGAGGGTTGCTTGACCTTTTTAGGTAGGACTAGAGGGGATAGGCTGTGAGTACTTCCCAGAGGGTTACCTATTGTGTTATCTGTTTTCTTATATTTCTAGGTAGGACCAGAAGGGATAGTATGTGGGTACTTCTCGGAGGGTTACCTGTTTGTGATTACCTATTTTAATTAGCTATTTCTTGATATATGAAACTGAATGCATTGAAACTGTGGATTGTTTACTGCTGAGTACTTCCTTGTTTACTGCTTCTGTACTTATTACTTGCCATATATTCACTGAATGTTAGGCATAAATCTTGTGGTGGTTGCCTACTGAGATTTAGTCACACACCCTATTTGGGCCATGCTTTTGGGACCAAAAAGATTATATTATTGCAGGTATAGATAAGGGAAAGTGCCCTTCTACTTCAGGTACTTGATTTGCTATGGATCTGGAGAGCATGAGACCAAGATATGGCTTGCAATGCTGAGGATTTTTTTACTTTATTTATTTTTTACTTTGGTTTAGTACTGTTGTATTATAGCATTGTGATTTGTTTGGCTGTTTTCTTAGACATATGTGTCATGCATCATTCATATATATATATATGTGTGCTCTAGTTTATTATTTCCAGTCTTCCGCTCTTTACTTTTATATAGATTATTCTTGCATCCACTACTTCTATTTGTTTTACTTACATAGTGTTACCCTGCCAATGAGGGCATAGTTTCCCCACTATCACACCCAAGACCCTCACTGCTAGTCGGCAACCTTTGGCATTCGGGGAAATGTGTTTGAGGCCATGTGACCAACCGGGTACGAGGTGCCTCTAGGTGGCTTCTAGAACCATGATGTTAAAAAGTGGTATCTAGTGAATTATTTTCTCTTGAAATACTGTTTGGAGCCTATAAATAGGGATATGAAGAAATAGGTACTTAGTAATAAGCTATGCCTGGGAGTAGCTAACCTGTGTACAGGGAAAATCCAATCTACCTCATTTATTGAAATTTTTCTGGTATTGCAATTATTATAGTTGATTTGATTTTCACCGTTGGGTGACTCACATGTATTATGCTATTAGTGTTGATGTTATTGAGGTTTTATTTATATTGCAACCTAATGAGATGGGGGTATTCCATCTCATGCATCATTTAGGCACTTGATAGAAATCACATGTCATGCATTGTTTCCATGCCATATATGGTGAATTAGCGATTGCATGTTGTTGTGATAGATGTTGTTCTAGAGATGCATACTGTTGTGATAGTTTCCTTGATAAAATACCTTCCATTCGATAGGGTATCTTTAGTGTAAGGTTTTGTTTGAATAAACACTAAACTTTGGTTCCTAAGGTGTTATGATCCCTCATTGACCAGAATTTAGTGGATATTTGACTTTTTTACCTTATATATGACATGAATAAAATGCAAATATTTGATTCATGGGGGAGTATGGACCCTCAATGATCGGAACTTGGTACTTAAATGATCGTTTCAGTGTTTTTCTGGGCTCCTGAGTAGTTTTTGAGGCTTACTTTCCAGAAAAACCCAGAATACATGCCGTGTAGTTTTGAATACACGCCTTGTGTTCTTCTATTTGGGAAGAAACTGTTTTTCTTAAGTACACATCTTGTACTATATGTACATGCTGTGTAGTATCTAACCGCGTCTCAGACTGTGTGGGCGGGGACAGGGGGTTTGGAATCTTTGCTAAGAGATGCCGTGTAGAGGATGTACACACCATGTCATAGAACCATGTAATCGGCCGTGTCACTAACAACATGTCTTGGAAAAATCTTCTTAGTACACACCGTGTCCGTCTAGAACATTTCATGTGGTTTAACCCAGGTTCCCAGCCATGTAACTAAAAACACAGGTCAGTGTTATCCTTTCTTGCACACACCGTGTCCACCTAGAACACGCCGTGTAGTGTTAACCATGCAACTGACTGTGAATCTAACAACACGGGTCGGTGAGGTTTTTCTAGTACACACTGTGTTTGGAACTAACATGCCACATAGTCTTGTTCTATGGAGAACCATATGGCTTAGCCATGTATAAGGACTCAGGTGGGGAATAGGATTCAAGTACACACCGTGTGTTAGGTGAACACGCCGTGTGTATGGGGTGTTACATGACCATTTTTGGAAGGAGTACACAACCATGCGAATTTCTAAAGGGAACATGCCATGTAGTTGTTATACATGCCGTGTATTCATGTTTTGTAAAACTTGAATGCTTTCCTTCTCCTGTTCCCTTCTTACGTTTTCCATTTTTGTTCCTTGATAATCTTGATCTAAGGTGTGAGTTTGACCTTGCAGAGTCATGCCACTGAGACGTCCTCCGGTTGAAATGCCAGTTGTAGGGTAGTGATCAGACACCGGAAAAGGATGATTAGGGACTACCTGTAGATCCTACCATTGTTCTAGTCTTGGAATCAGCCATTATACCTGATGAAGGTGCTGATGCACAGTTCAGGGAAGGATTTATGAGGATGATGCAGACCTTTCTGGGAGCACCGCCTCCTGCCCCGTCGATGTAAGAATTGATGCGTTCTTTCAGCAGCATCATCCTCCCACTTTCTCAGTGGATGGAGGACCCCAGGCTATAGAGTCATGGCTAGAGGCCATGCTGATGATCTTTGAGCATCTAGATATGCCTCCAGAGAGGCGGGTCAAGATCACTATATATATTCTTCAAGATTCTGCTAAGAGGTGGTGGGATGTGATCTTACAGACAGGACACCAGCAAGTCATGACTTGGGAGGAGTTCCATCATATCTTCTATGACAACTTCTATCCAGAGACCTTGAGGGCTGATTGAGCCTAAGAGTTTATGATTCTAGAGTAGGGTACTCTTTCGATTATGGATTATTCCTATTGTTTTACAGAGATGAATAATTTCACACCTATTTTAGGAGGTGATCAGTTATTCCTAGCAAGGAAGTTCAAGGATGTTCTGAGGCATGACATCCGATCACAGGTGAACATCTTCTAGTTGACCTATATCACTACTATCGTTAACCAAACACTGATCTATGAGCACAATCTGAGGGATTATGGACTTATGAGCCAGGGAGGCTTGACATATGGAGTTAGTATCCCTCCTACTGATAGTAGGAAGCACCACAGGGAGTCTTTGCGCGGTGATCCAAGGAGGTGAGACACATCTTCTGGTAGCCAGGTGGTGTGCTACCAATGTAGGAGGAGCGGGCATATGCGGCCACATTTCCCGAGAGACCCAGTGGAGTACCAATCTTATGGCATGATGGGTCATATTTAGTGCTTCTATTAGATATTCTCACCAGAAATTGGTGATATGGATTATTCTATGACTCCTCATTCAGAAGAAGCACCACCAGTTTCTTACCAATCTAGGAACTAAAGTTCTTCCAGCCGTTCAGGCTGAGGTGGAGGTCATGGCCGTGGTAGCCAGTCACCCAGTTTTCAGCGTCAATAGGGTGGATCGACTTAGGGTGGCCATATAGGGTCACAGGGCCACGATGCAGGTTAGAGTTTTTCAATGGAGCATACCCTACAGGAGCAGGATCCCTGACCCTCTATAGTGTGAGGTACGATCTTAGTAGCCTCAATTTTAGCTTTTTCTCTTTTTGATATAGGGGATTCCCATATCTTTATATCTATTTATATTGTGGAGAGCCTTGGGTTCTGCATCAATTTTTTTGCTGATATCTTGACACTAGACACTCCATTGGGGACTAGAATGACAAGTGTAAGTTAGTTCAAGGAGTTCAACCTAGAGGTTGGTGGGTGTCACTTTTCATGGGACCTCTATGTCCTAGAGATGTCAGGATATGATATCATTCTCATAATGGACTGGACAGTTCCCTTCCAGGCATTCGTCAACTATTATCACCACATGGTGAGTTTCATATCACCAGAGGGTGGATCTTTTCTTCATAATGGATAATAGGATGTCCAGGCGAGCAGAGCGGGACCAGAGTATCATGGGTTAGAAGGAGTTACAACCTAGATTTCTAGTCTATATCTAGATGACCAGGGAATTTCACAGATGGACTTTTCTCCAGTGGTGGATCGTTTTAGAGATGTATTTCTAGAATAATTTTCAGGTTTGCCTCCAGATAATTAGGTAGAATTTTCTATTGATCTTGTGCCAAAAGTGGCACCGGTGTCCATTCCTCCTTATAGGATGGCTACACCAGAGTTACAGGAGATCAAGAAGCAGTTGGAGGAGTTGCAGGAAAAGGGTTTCATCTACCCCAGTACTTCTCCTTAGGGTTCGCTTGTCCTTTTTGTGATGAAGGCGGATGATACCCTTATACTTTGTGTGGAATATTGGATGTTGAACCAGTTGACGACCAAGAACCGATATCCTTTACTGAGGATTGATGATCTATTTGATCAGCTTCGAGGATCCCGGGTGTTCTAAAAGGCTGAGTTGAGGTCTATTTACCATAATTTTCACATTAGACCATAAGATATACCTCTTACAGCCTTTCAGAGTAGGTATTGTCTATATGAGTATATGGTTATGCCTTTCGGTCTCATGAACGCACCTACAGTTTTCATGGAACTGATGAACCGAGTGTTCCATCCATACTTGAATTTATTCATGGAGGTTTTCGTGGATGATATCTTGGTGTACTCCCACACTCAACACGACCATGACGCACATCTTGAGATCATTTTGAGTACACTGAGAGAGCATCAGTTATATTCTAAGATCTCAAAATACCACATTTGGATAGACGAGATTCACTTCTTAGGTCATGTTATCTCTGAGACAGGAGTGTCAGTAGACCCAGAAAAAGTGGGAGTAGTAGTTTATTAGGAGTATCTGAAGAAAATATTTGAGTTACAGAGTTTTATTGGTCTGGATGGATACTACAGACACTTCATTCAGGAATTTTCAAGCTTAGAAGCACCACTAATGGGTCTGAATAAGAAGGGTGTGAAGTTCTTGTGGTCAAATTCTTGTGAGTCAGCCTTTCAGAAGAAAAAAGGGAGGTTTACTTCATCACTGATACTAGTCTTTACAGATTCAGAAAAGAGCTATACTATGTACTGTGATGCTTTATGTATCGGTCTAGGAGCTTTACTTCTGTAGGGAGAAGGGGCCGTTGCATACGGGTCTCGGTAGTTGAGGCTACATGAGAGAAATTACCCGACGCACGATCTCGAGTTGGTTGTAGTTGTTCATGATTTACGCTGTTGGAGACACTAACTGTTGGGAGAGTATTTTGTGGTTTTCACTGACCAAAAAGGTTTCAAGTATATCTTTACTCAACATGACATGAATTTGAGACAACGAAGGTGGGTTGAGTACCTTCAATCTTTTGACTTTAAGCTTGCCTATACGCCTGGGAAAGTCAACACAGTGGCTGATGCATTGAGTAGGAGGACTCATATATAGGCAGTTCAGGAGTCCAGTAGTGAGTGGAAGCTTATGGATCAGTTCTTTGAGATGTATTTGGAGGTTCATGACAGACAGGGGCAAACATTTATTTCTTCTGTAGCTGTTACCTCTACTCTTCTTGATCGAGTGTGAATGAGGAAACTATCAAATTCAGAAGGCCCAGTCCTACGGGAGAGCTTGTCAGGAGAGGACCCTATTCTAGGATGGACCATAGGTGAGGATGAGATCTTGCATTTCTAGGGGTGCGTTTGGGTGCCAACAAACATACGTGAGGAGATGATACGGGACTTTAATTCCTTAGTTTGGGCTGTTCATCCTGGTGTCACCATGATGTATCGTGATCTACACCATCAATATTGGTCTCCAGGTATGAAGAGAGAAGTTTCTAGTTTTTTCATGAGGTTTCCCAACTGTTATCAAGTGAAGTTAGAGCATCAATGACCAGTAGGGATTTTACAACAGTTACCCATTCCCGAGTGCAAGTGGAATGATGTCGCGATGGATTTCGTGACAGGTTTACTGAGGTTGCCTTAAGAGAATGATGCAGTTTGGGTTGTCATTGAAAGACTCATGAAGGTTTCTCACTTCTTTCTGATCAAGGAGACCTTCAGTGTTGGTGATCCGGGATAGTTTTACATCCATGAGATTGTGAGATTACATGGAGTTCCACACTCTATTGTTTTAGACAGAGATGCACGTTTTAATTCTCAGGTCTGGCAGGGTCTTCAGAAGGCTTTGGGAACACATGTAATTTTTATTACAACTTACCATCCCCAGATAGATGGCCAATCAGAGCGTACGATTCAGGTGCTTGAGGACATGATACGAGCATACATTCTAGATTTTGGAGGTTCTTAGGAGAATCACATACCTTTTGTGGATTTTGATTAAAATAATATTTTTCAATCAACTATTCAAATGGAACCTTATAAGGCTTGGTATGATAGGCCATGCTGATCACCCTTATGTTGGATGGAGGTAGGAGAGGCAGATTTGCTGGGACCTCATCTTGTACAGAAGACCACGTAGAAGATTGAGTTGATTCGGAAGAGGATAACCACTGAATAGTCTCGACAGAAGTCTTATGCTGATCAATAGAGATGACCTCTAGAGTTCGAGGTCAGGGATCAGGTTTTTCTACATCTCACACCGAGGTTGGTACAAAAGAGGATTAGGAGTAAGGGTAAGCTTTCGCTGAGGTACGTTGGGCCATTTGAGGTGTTGGAGAGAGTTGGGCCGGTTGCCTATCGGTTGCAGTTACCTCAGAGGAACTGGGATATGCACAACGTCTTCCATGTTTCCTAGCTTCAAAATTACTTCTCAGACCAATATCATGTTTTCCAACCTGAGGAGTTTGAGTTGGACGTGGATGCATCATTCGAGGATCATCCTATCCAGATTGTCAATCGTAGTACAAAGGTTCTCCGTGGCTAGTCTGTTCATCTAGTACGAGAGATATGGTAGCAAAGGTGAGTATAGGAAGAGACTTGGGAGAGGGATGCAGACATACGATCGTAGTGGCTGGATCTATTCAGGGTTTCTTCTTCTACACCACCTTGCTAGATAAATTCAGGGACTAATTTCTTTAGGGGGAAGTTTTTAAGAACCCAGATCTTCTTTTTTAGGTATGTTTTCCTTTTGGATCTTTTTTGAGAAAAAGAAGATTTTTTGGAAATTTGCTAAATACACGCCGTGTACTTTCTGAGTACAGGCCGTGTACTCAGTTACTGTAGGTAGCCGTGTGCTGGCCATGTGGTAGCCATTCACATGACCATGTGGGGGTGACCTGGAGGCCGCCTAAAGTGGAGTATTGAAACAGAAAGTACACACTGTGTATTTTTTTCATTAAACACACTAGGGTTGCATCTGACGGACAAAAATGGCTTCTTCTAGGTTTGGTTCAGCCAAGAGCTCTCGTACGCCCGTGATATTCCTCTGAGCCCCCAACTGAGCATCCGATCTTCAATTCGACCGCCATAGATTGCATTGGTATCACATAGGTAAGCTCTCTCTTCTTCTTGAGCTTCGTTTCATGATTCCTCTCCTTTCTCAAGTTATCATATATTGAACATTTTAACATTTTTATAGATATATGTCATTCTAGGGCGATTCAAGGCTTAAGGTTCATGTATATCATTCATAAAACTTTTAGGTAGGTGGTTTGTTCCTTTCTGTTGAAAGTCTTTGAGTTATATGTGCAAAAACTGCCAATACCCATGAATGGGGTATTGCGCGTTTACCATTTTAGCCTTATTGTTTGCCTGATATGATTGTATTCTCAAGTAGAGGTTGATTGAATGTGAATAGGGTTAATTGATATAGTTTGGAAGTTTTTTCCCATGCATGATTTCCGGTTTTGACTGTTGGGTCTAGTTTTCCTGTTAGGATGCTGTTCACTTTCCCATGCCTAGTTGTAGGATGGTGTGATTGTTCTGATATGATGATATGTTGTAGACTGCTATCCAAGTAGTTCTTGAGGTTTACTTTGGCCGATACGCGTTGCTATAACTACTTGAATTACACAGGGTCATGAGAACCTGGTGTAGTAGACCATAGGGAGAATAGACGTAAGGGCTTCTCCAGAGTGTCTGTTTTACTTAAGATGCGATACCACAGGGGGAATTGACATAAGTGTTTCCTCAGAGTGTCTGTATATCCTCGATGTGGGCCACAGGGGGAATAGATGTTGAGTGATTCTTTAGTGTGCCTTTAGTTACCTATATGAGACTATATGAGGAATTAACGATGAGTTCTTCCTCAAAGAGTCTATGCTTAAGCTAAACTAGATGGGTTAGACTGAGTGTGCTTCCCAGATGGTTGCTTGTACTTTTTAGGTAGGACCAGATGGGATAGGCTGTGAGTACTTCCTATAGGGTTACCTATTGTGTTATCCGTTTGATTATGTTGCTAGGTAGGACCAAAGGGGATAGGCTGTGGGTACTTCTCAGAGGGTTACCTGTTTGTGATTACCTGTTTTGATTAGCTATTGCTTGATATATGAAACTGAATGCATTGAAACTGTGGATTGTTTACTACTGAGTACTTCCTTGTTTATTGCTTTTGTACTTATTACCTGCCATATATTCACTGACTATTTGGTACAAATCTTGTGATGGTTGCCTACTGAGATTTAGTCTCACATCCTATTTGGGCTATGATTTTGGTCCTAAATAGATTTTATTGTTGAAGGTATAAATAAGGGCAAGTGCCCTTCTAATTCAGGTACTTGATTTTCTATGCAGGTGGAGAGAATGAGACCAAGCTATTGCTTTAAATGCTTAGGAGTTGTTTACTTGCTTTATTTTTTTACTTTGGTTTAGTACTATTGTATTCCAGCATTGTGATTTTTTTGGATGCTTTCCTAGACATATGTGTCATGCATCATTCATATATATATATGTGTGATCCAATTTATTATTTACAGTCTTCCACTGTTTACTTTTTTATGGATTATTCCTGATTTTGCTACTGCTATTTGTTTTACTTTTGCTGTGTTACTATGCCAATGAGGGCATAGTTTCCCTACTATCACACCCAAGGCCCTTGCTGCTAGTCAGCAGTCTTTGATGTCCGGGGAAATGCACTTTAGGCCATGTGACCAACCAGGTATGAGGAGCCTCTTGGCGGCTTCCAGAACTGGGACATTACATTCATGTATTTATTTATAAAATTATCAATGCAGATGATGAGTCTCTAAATTACGAAGGTGTCTAGGGACAAAATTGAATGCATCCTTTAATTAATGTGAATATTAAGGAAGTAAAGACGAAAATATGGATATGTATGTTTGAATATATATGGATGGATAAATAATAATCCATTAATTAATATTTTAAAAGTTTGAATGAATTTAATAGTATCATCAGATGTTTAAAAATTCTTTATATTATATTAGGGTTCCCCCGTCGCTTCTTCTCTCTCCCTATTCCCTTGAAGATATTATGGTTCAAAGTGCCTACCTCGGTTTCCTTATCCCACTTAGTCTCATCATCCTGGATATAAAGGTTCCTTAGTGAGGAGAGTTCTGTGGATCTAGTCCTAGGTATGCTGGATTATTGTGGTTGGGATCTCAAATGGTTGGTTTCATTGCAGTCGGACTTTGTCTGTACAGTCACATTCTTCCCGGTCCAGTACGCAGTTACAGATGGCGATTTCAGGAATGCTCAGTGCCGGAGGTATCATTTTCTCATTCCTCTTTCAATACTTTCCGAATGTTCTATGTTAGGTTGTAGGTTTAAGGTGTGGTGTGGGACCACCGTCTTATTTCTGGGTTACTATGAGGTTGCAGATGGAGACCTCAAGAACACTCAGTGCTGGCCGCATCCTTTTTCCCACAATAGTGTTTGGTTGTATGTTCCGGCGGTGAGGGTTTCTATCCTCGGTGGATCCAGGGCATATGGTGTGATTTTTTATATTCTAGGTGGTTTTTTCTCATGATGAGATAGGGAATGCGTCACCGACACTACTGTCAAGTGACCACATCTTGATGTGGTGTGGTGTGTGGATGAATTTGGTGTGCAGATCAGTGAATGCTTTAGGGTTTTGGCTGACCCCCAGTGTTGCGGTTTGCAGTGTGTTTGGGTCTCGATGGCTTCTTTTCTATGAAGTGATGAGACTCCAATGATGGAAGTTTAGAAAAGGCGGGCAACGCTTCTATTAGCATAGGGAGGTGTGATAGTTAGGGTTGCTGTGTGTGCTTTTGGGGAGGGTCGGTCATTGATAGGGTTCCCTGACCGGCCCGTTTTTGGTTGTTCCATTTGGGTGTTTTGTTTTGATGTTTTAGTGGGTCTGGTCCTGGACTGGGTTCCTTGGCTAGCCCTCTTATGGATATTTGTAGTTTATCAATTTTACTTAAAGTGATCTCATTTTATAAAATCAAAAAAAATTTATGGTTGTGGCAATGTTATAACATTATAAGAGAAAGATGATTTATCTCAAGATTAATTATATAACCATGTTTTTTCTTATGAGTTGAGGAATGATTCAATGACTAAGAAGAAGATCAATGAGGATATTTCATTTGATGAAATAATAAATATTGGAATATTGGAAGAGGAAGATGAGCACTCTAGATAATAAGATTATAAGGAAGATAAGTATGAAATTTAAAAGCGGATTATGGAATTTATATCAATTGACATTGTAAAAATAAATGGTAGGAAAAAAATTAAACTCCCACTAAAATTTTATAATTTCTATTTAATTGGAAGGTTATTAATATATTTTTCAAGGGGGGAAAATATGCAAGTATGAGGATAATTAGAATGAATAAATTATTTAGTTAAATTGATGGTGTAATATTTGAAAGGAAAATAAAAAATATAGTTTGAATAAGAAAATGTATTGAAAAAGGAAATGATAAAGAATTTGGATTAATGAAGAGGAATAAAAATAAAATACAAGTATCCATTCATAAAAATTGGTTATTAATATATTTATGAATATAAAGGATCTTGATGTAAAATGGAAAGAAACTTCAAGAAATGTTGAATAAGAAGTTGAGGAGACTTATATAGAATATATGTGAAAATAAAAACATGAGGATTGTACTTAGAAAATAAGTAAACTCAAAAATAATAATAGGATGTTAATGAAATAGTGTGGAAAGAATAATTATGTAAAATAAGAACCTCTCAAAAGGTAATATGGTTACATTATGGAAATTGAAAAAAATCAACTTAACATTTGTAGAGTATGAAAAAATTAAGAAGGATTACATTGAAAATATATTTTTAAAGTATGAATATTTATTTAACACTCTATTAATGTGATTTCAAGATGAAAGAACTTATAAATAAGATAATTTATTATTAAAACAAATAATTATTGGATAAATAAGATACATCTCATGTCAAGGCGAATTCTAGACTAAAAAGAGATGCTCAACCTGAAACTACTAAATATAAAAGTAAATATTCTTTTTCTAACATATTAGGTTCTAAATTTAAATTATATTTTTTAGTAGATAAGTTAATAAGAAATATTATTTTACATTATTTGATGTTAACAAAATATTTTATAGAAATACTTCCAAAAAATAAAGGGAAAATGAAGAAAAAAATAACGCACCACATAATCAAAATTTCCATTAAAATCAATACAATAAATCAAAATTTAGAGGTAATTATTAGTATTTTAGAATCATTGAATATAAATCCTATAGTTTCAGTTTTAATAAGTCACTTTTTAGGAGTATGCCTAAGTTGCGAGGGAGGAACTCTAAAATGTAAGGAAACAACTATAGGAAGGAGAAGAGAAATTCTAAAAAGAAGAAAACCATGACTAAAATTTCATCTCGTAATATCAATTAGAATAAAATTGAGTTTTTGAAATTTTTTTTGGGATATATTAGAAATAAGTTCATTTTTTTATAGAATGTATGAAAAAACTTCTATGATTGTTTCTATAAGAAATATATCCTTATTCAACATATAATTTCATTTTTAAAAAAGAATTTATCTTCATGCATTCCCAAATAAATTTTTAGGGTTAGAGTTTTAGATAATTATATTATAATTATTATGTAACAAACCTATACATTACATAGTGGGCACTTCCATTTATTATCAATTTTACCAAAATATAATACTTTTAAAATGAAATATGTTTTCTTTTCATGAAAAATATTCATGATTTTAAACATAACATGATCATTGTTCCTACTCATCCTTAAACCCTATAAATAACATTTAAAAACATGGGATGAGAAAAAAATATCATTAATGAACATAAAAGAAAACAAATGAAATAGGTTAGTCCATTTCAAAACCATGAGAACATATTAGACAATTTTCCTTTAACATAATAATCCTAGAGATCAAATAATTGTTTACATACACATGAAATAAACTTTAATGCTAAAAGGTCTTTATAAAGACTCTTTATATAGATAGTATAATGGAAAAATTATAATCAAGATGGTTTTATCAAAAATGTGAGAACCGATGAATGAAATTTTCTTAAAAACATACATATTTACCTTTAAAGGACATAATCACTCCATTAAAAAATAGATCATTATATCACATTTTTAAATAAATATATTTCCAAAAAAAATAATTATAAAGAGTATAAAATTAATATAGTATTATTAGGAAATCATCTTTATAAACCCTTATTATAACCCTTATAAGAGCCCTTTCAAATGGAATTACCAACACAGTTAAATCCAATATATTCCCCTAGAGAACAGAATCATTACCTAATGAATTGGGAAACTATATAGAGATAAATCATCATCATAAATAATTTCCATGCACCATAATATACATGAAAAAAAAATAAATCTTTCATTTACATAATCAAACTCATAAAAATATACTTTTTAATGCATAAGTAAAAGTATTTCAGATTTTAATATATCCAATTGTTTTAAGAAAACATTTTCAAAAACAAAATACCCAGAAAAATGGAAAGTGAGTTTTTCTTTTTATAAAACATGGAATCCTATAAAATAATGAGAACATTATATAACAGTTATAGTGGTGAAAAAATTTGTTATTGATGTATATGTTAAAATAGAAGATTTCTTTTTTCCTTTGTTCAAAACGTTTCATATAACATTTGTGAAAGGATTCCTTTTGAAAAAATTTAAAATAAAGTCAACAGATACATAAAATATCATTTATAATTTATTTATTTCTATTTAAATACATTCATAAAATAATTTTAAGTTTATATATATTGAATAAAAATATTTGGAAAATAATTCTATTAAACATTCGAAATGTGGTTTTAGGTAAAGTGTCCCTTACCCTGCGCTCGAATTATCATGTTCATTATTTATTTTCCAAAATAATAAAATTAAGTAAATTATTTAATTTATTAATAAAATTATAAATTTTATTATTCCTTTTATTCAAATAATATCCATGTTATACTTAATAACTTAATGTATTAATTTTACTTCGAATGTTTTGTGGTTGTTTCTTTTATAAGTCCAAAATTGATATTGATCAAATTGAACATGATTATGTCATTTATATAATATTAATCAGGTTATAATTATCATTTTTATACATTTTTAATTATTTTACAACCAAATATGTATGATGGTTATGAAAAACAAATTACATTACAATCACTGTGATGGTAGGTCATATATATGTATGAGTTACATTTTCATTTTTCTAGAAACATTTGGTAAAGAAGGTAAGTATCATTTTAATTTTATAAAATTATGATTATAAAAAAAATTCATATTATTTCTAAAAAATACATCTATACATACAATCCATGTGAGGCAGAAACAAAAAATAAAATAAATTTGTTCAAGATGTGGTAGTCCACACATACACACGAGTGATGATTTTATTTTTCATTGGATGGTAAAAAAATAATTTGAATATTTATTTACTAACAAATATTGAAATTTATAGCATATATATCATTTTATTTAATTTTGATCCATAATTATGACCAACTATAAGAGTCGGTTATGTCAAATTAAATACATCATCTCATGAGGTGGTAGTCCGCACAAATTCAGAAATGATGTTTTTTATTTTTTATTAGATGGTTTATTAGATAAAAAAGGTTATACAATAAATGTAATAACTTTCAATTATATGGATGATATTTTTGTAATATACATGCCTAGATGTAACTAAACCAGTTGAATGAGATGGTTCTCCAAAAGACCTTATGTGCGACCCTTCGTACGCCTATGGCTACCAACTAATAGTGGGAGTATAAGGTTGAACTATGAGGAGACTGTAAGTATAATGAATAAATATACTAAAATAATTTCTTGTTGTAATAAAATGAAATACATTAAAGGCCCAAAAAACCATACCATCCATACAACCAACTTCCCATTAGGCCAGTTACATGGAATACCAAAAATAAAATAAAATACCAAAATAGATCCAAATAATCTCTAATAAAAACCTATCCCATCACCCAAAACTATTTGGCATATCTTACTTGACCATGAAAAAGTCAACATGGGACTCAACAAAACTTATAAAAGTAATAAACATGTGAGAGATTCTTAGGTACCCATGTGCATTGGCAATTTGAGTAGGGTGTGAGTACAACTTAGTAGGCCACTACCAATGATGTATAAATAAAATACTAGTCATAGAAATAGAGTACATAGATAAATAGTAAAAGAATAAAGAAACAAGGAAAATAAAATAGTTACCTCTCTAGTACCCACAGGCCCTAAGGTTCTTGGGTGACATCTAGGCTAACTAAACCTACATAAACCTGAACTGGTAATCTAAAATCATAGAATAGGGTGATACAGACTGTGAATAACAAAATGACTTTTCATTTATCATATATCTATATGAGACATAAACTTTAGTATAAACCATGCTTGGATATTTATTCTAGAACCTAAAATATAGTCAAAACCATCAGTATTGATACAGAGTGTCCTTTCCATCAATTGAACTATACAACCATGCAATAATTACCAAAGCATCAATCTGGAATCTATGTGTATAATAAAAAAACAGTGAATGAAGCATCAATCTTGGAATCTAGCAAGGGATACATAATTCCTTCTCCAATAATCCCAATCCACAACATGGAACTCCATGACCAACATCCCAAACCATGGGTGTAGAACACCCTGACCAATAACCCAAAAATGATATAGACTTCCATAACCAACATTTAAAACCATGGGTGTGGATTTCCATTGTAACCTCCCAGATTTAACCAAGGTAAGTACTATTTTAAAAAAAAATTATATCAAATTCCTTAAAGTGACCCAAGATGCACACCCTTGTGATCTATTTCAAGTCCCGAGTAGTAATTTATTTTTTTAATGGTTGCATAGGATTATACAAAATAATTCACCATGCCCTGGTTCAATGTTTAGGAAAAAAATTAATTAAAAGGATTAAAAGAAGAAAAATAAATTTAAATAAATCAAAATAAATTAAAAAGAAATAAAAATAAATAATAAAATAAAATGCGGTTAAAATAAAATTGAAAATAATTAAAATGGGTTAACCCATTTTTATTATTATATTTATTGATTTTCTCCTTCCATTTTATTTTAGTTTATTTTATTTTTCCCTTATTTATTTATTTTTCTTTTTTTACCTCATCTCTTTCTTTCATTTATTTATTTTTTCCCTCTCTTCTCTCCCTCTCCTATCCTCCTGTGCATCGTGCCCCTACTGTCCAGGTGGTGCGCCACCCTACTCCTTTGCTTTAGAAGCTTGATAAACCTTCAATTATACTCCATTTTCAATGCTATAAAAAGTATAGTGAACCTCTTGGAAAGGCTAATATTACTCACTAATAATCCTTTAGTTTCATCCACTCTTTGTTACTCGATCTGCCATAATTTTTTTTAACTAAAATTGGGGTTTTTGTTAAATCCTATGATTTTTTCTATTTTAGGTTCAATCAAATGTTATAGTGGTGAGTGAGATATATTGTGACTCCAAGGTAGGGAGTCTCTATTATTTCCTATTGTTTTTTTGTTTGGTTTAATTCAAACCATTATGATGCTCTTCGATGCCTATCAGCGAATCCCTAATAACCCTTATCAATTTAATTTAATTATTTACCATGATCCTTGTGACAGTTTTTAAGGAAAAACTCTTCTTAGGTTATTGCCATGTCAGTGGACACCCATTTGGGTATGATGAAATAATTGGATTTTTTACCTCTGGCCTTGAGTTTCAAATTATCAATTACGTGTGCATGTGTGATAATTTGGGTTCAAGTTATAAATTGGAATAAATTATTTAGGATTAATCAAAAACCATGAATTTGGTTTTTATTTGATTTGTTTCCTAAATAATTGTTTCTATAAGTCTTTTCATGCTTTACTATTTTTAAATTCTATTACCTCTACTTTAATCGATAAGTTATAGTTTTGTTTAATATTGTGTTATTATTATTATTTTTGACTATTATTTTTGAATAATTAGTAAGCATGTGACATTAAATGGTTAATTAAAGGGATACAATAATGAATGATTTATCTATTATAAATATGTCTCTCTTATTGTTTTAAATGAATTTGGACCAGGTAGAGTACATGAGTCCTATATTAAGAACCCACAATTATACTCTCTATACTCGATAGGTTACCACAAAACATGTTGGGAAAGTGATGTTTTAGGCTCTCCATGAAAGGGGGTTCCCTAGGCTTTTTTACTATACTATTGGGTGATACTGGTTCCCTAATGGGACCTGAAAACAACCATTTTTATTGATTTCCAAACGTACAAGGAAAGGTCCAAACAAGACAAGGAATTAAGGTGGTATAAAGTAATGGAGATCAAGGGCATAATTAACCACAAATTGGACCCCCTCAAGGGGAAAGGAACCCAAGATCAGGAAGTAGAATATGCTATAGTTCGAGGGAGCCTTAGAGGCCAAGAAGTTTGCCACCATATTCCCCTCCCGCCACGTGTGAGAGATACCTGTCCTATTTCCCAGAAGAGAGTGGCACTTCCTGATGCAGTAAGTAATGTTCCATGGACACTTGTCATTCTTTAAGAGAGCATTAAAAAGAGTAAGGGAGTCGGTCTCCACCTCTTCAAGACTGATGCATCTTTCCTTATAGAGATCCAACCCGGTGACCATCGCCAAAGTCTCCACCTGTAAAGCATTGCCCACACCAATGCTGGCTGAGAAGGCTGCTATAATAGACCCCCTTTGATCCTGAACAACTCCTCCTCCTCGCATCATTGCATTCAGAAGAGATCCATCCGCATTGAGCTAAAATCCCTCCCTTGGAGAACACCACCACACTCATTTCCCCTGCCCTCTCCCTCCACCCTATAAAGGAGACCCCAGATCCAAACTGAACCTTCTGATTGAGGGAGTACCCAAGCATCCCTTTCATAAACCAACCAGATCTAGAAGAGTGTTCCTCATCTTAAAAGCGATGCTCATGCTTGTGCATGGGGTGTTATCATGGAGAGCCTCATTCCTAGCTTTCTATAGTGTCCAGTAACCATACAGAATAATCAGTACCCACCCACACTATTCTTTTGCTTGAACACCCAGCCCCATGAGCCAAGTTGAAAGGGTGTCCTCCAACACAACATCACTATGCCCCTCTCCAAGTGGAAAAACTTAAGTAAGCCAAATCCTTCGATCCCAGTCGCTTCCCATAAACAGATGGCTGATTGCTTCATATTGAGGATGGGAACAACACCAGCACCTTGAGTCCATACTAATACCAATACATCTGACCCTATCATCTATGGGAATGGCATTTTTCCGCACACGCCAAATCAGGAAGTAAAATTTCATGGGCACATCCTTACACCATAGCATTTCCCCCACTGGTCACTCCTGTTTGTAGTCATCCTCACCCGCCGATACTGCTTAATAGAAAATTCACTTGAAGAAGAGGCCATGAAAATCAGAGCATTCGACTGCTCGCTGGGCACAATATCACTGAAGACCTCCCACTGGTTCTCATTCAGAGTTGCCTGGAGAAAACCGGGGTGCTGAATTACCTCACAAAAAGACATGGAAGGAGCCGAACAGCCTGGAAACCAGAGACATCCAGTGCCCCAGTCATGAAGCCAGAAATTCAGGTTTCCCCTACCAACCATCCACTTCGAATGATGTCTCAGCGTATCAATGTGGGGATGGATTAGCTTCCATGACATGGAAGGATTAGGTCTCTGCAATCCCAAGTCCTGTTCATATCCACCTTGCATGGACCTTCCCCATAACGTGTGGCCCTCCAAAGCCTCCCATGAATGTTTGGAATGAAGCTCCTGCATCGTATCATGGATGTTCCTCAAGTTGATGCCACCTTCCTCGATCAGCCTTGACATGCGCTCATGGGAATCCCAATGGTACCTTCCTTCCTTTTTCCCATCCCAGACAAAAGAAATCATAATCCTTTCCAAATTGATGATAACGGCTTTAGGTACCTTCAATGTAGAAAGCACATGAATGGGAATGGACACTAAAACATTATTCAAAAGCGTGATACAACCTCTAAAAGAGAGAAGTTCAGTCTTCCATTTAAAGATTCACCCCGTGATCTTGCAAACTATTTTATCAAAACGATGGACTCTAGGTGAGTAAGGACTAAACGGAGATCCAAGATACTCAATGGGAAACTAACCTCTTCCCATATTTATACTAACATCCAGATTTCGTATCCTTCTCTCTATGGTCTTCGTGGCGGAAAAGTAAATACATTTCTCCCTATTAAGAAACTTCCCACAACACTTACAAGATTCTTCAAGAATACCACAAACTCCCTGCACTGATCTCCTACTACCATTGCAGAACAAAATGGAGTTGTCATCAAACATCAAGTGCAAAATACTTAGAGGATTATAGCGGTTCTTAAAAGAGGTGATTCTTCCTATTCAGATACCCTTATTGATAGAACAACTGAGATCATTTTTTGAGAAAATAAAAATGGTGGGAGATAGGGGGTCACCTTGCTTGAGGCCCTGACACACCTTGGAGAATCCGAACTGTGTTCCCATGAAAGAATATGAGATCCAAGCCGAACTAAAGCAGTGAAATAGAATATCCCTAGTCTAGTGAGATAACCCCATGCAGGCAAACACCGTAAGGGTGAAGCCCCATTCTATTTGATCGTATGCCTTATTCATATCCATATTGAGAATCAAGTTGCCATCAAAAGTTTTATGATTGATATCACTAACCATTTCATGTGAAATGCCAATCTCCCCCTAAATGGACCGGCCTTTGATAAAGCCATGTTGTTCATGGGCTAACCTAGAGTCCATGTGCATCGCCAACCTCCTATTAATGATACTTTCAAGAATTTTATAGGGAAAGTTGTAGAGACTAATGGGGTGGTAATTTTCGATGCATTTGGGGTTACTTACTTTAGGGAGAAACACCAGCTTGGTGGAACACACAATCCGAGGCAAGTTCCCACCTCTGAAATAATCCTGAATTGCATGCAACACGTCTCCTTTAATAATGTCCTATGAAGCCCTATAAAAGGAGTCTGGAATGTCTTCTAGGCCCGAGGCACTGTCCTGGTTCAAAGACCAAATTACCTCTTGGACTTATTGTTAATTAGGGCTCCTTCGCAAGCTCTCATCGGTTTCCCTGGAAACGCAAGCAGGAATATCCTCAAAGATCTCCGCTACCACCCTTGGGTAGCCTGTATTAGAAAGAGAGTTCAGGCCTGCAAGGATTTGTTTGAGTATGTTATTAAGCATCCCTCCTATTTCATCATGATTATTAGAGAAGTATCCATCCCCTCTATGAATATTAGGATTATGTCCTCTTCTCCTTTCTTTGATACAAGCATGGAAATACATCATGTTTCTATCACCTTCATGGATCCACCGCACCCTGGCGCTCTCTCTAGCCATCCACTCATGCCTCATGAGAATATCAGTAAGGCAATCCTTCTTGAGTCGGAGCTTATTAAACAGGCCTTCATCCCATCCCTATTTGAGACCTAGCTCCATTCGCTCCACCTCCCCACTGATCTCATGAAGCTCTTGATAATGGGTAGGAATAGTGCTCCTCCATCTTCAAAGTTGAAGCTTCAGCTGTCTATGCTTTTTGTGGATAGTGATCTAGGGATTCCCCTCATAAATGGATGACCAAACCTCCTGAACCAGATCAAAGAATCCCAAATCCTCTGCCCATGACTTCGAGAACTGGAACTGGTCATCCCTCGGAGGAGCATGCCCCATTCTGAGAAGCAGAGGCGAATGATCTGAGAGCCATCAGACAAGATGTGGAACTTTGGTGTTCGGAAAAGAAAAGATAGCTGCTTTATTCAACAATCACCTATCAAGCCGGCACCAGTTTCACCTTCCTCCATGTTGTTTGTTGCACCAAGTAAATCATTCGCCTTCGAAACCCGCATCCTAGAGTCAGCTCCTATCCAAAAATGACACAAAAGACTGACTGACACTCCTAGGGAAACCACCCCTGCCCTGCTTCTCATCCGGATTGACTATAATATTGAAGTTTTCCCCGATGACCCATGGGGTGTTATCATCAATAATTCCCTCTAGATCCCTCTAGATCTCTTCCCTCTCTATGGAATTTTACTTTCCATAGATAAAAATAAAGTAGATTTCATGGAATCCATCAGAGATCCTAGCCGCCAAATATTGATCCGAAACACCAATCTGCTCTACTTTGAGCTGATCCTTCCAAAAGAGCCAAATATGAGAGTTCAAAGGATTTTCATGCATGAAACACCATGTTCTAAGGTGAAGCGCATACTCCTTGATCTTATTATAATCCATCATTGGTTCATGAATCGCCAGCATAGCCACCGAGTTGTTGGAAACTTCATTAGCTAGAAAATCTGTCTTGGATCGGGCCCGAAGATCACAAGCATTCCAAATAAGGACCTTAAACATTGGAACGGGTTGGTCTGGATTTGGCCCTAGACGAGTGATCCAACTTGAGGGGAGGGAGAGTAATGCATTCCTGTGACTGGATATTCTTCAACTGCAACCTGGTACACATCCTCGGGCTTAGAGCCAGCGACCCTGAGGATGAACATCTACCTCGGGGAAATGGGGATGAACCTGCCACTTTCAAATCACTAGGTGGAGATTTAGAAATAGTAGATTGGATGGGACCATGGAATTAAATATAATTTAATGGATGTACCATAGAGATACCTCAGGTTCGGACTTGGACTTCGCCTCTGATATTGAAAATTTTAATATAAATGCTTGAGATATTTTTATTGATACTATATAGAGTTCCTTATGCTTTGGGATAATTCTCTTGCGACTTTAGTGTGCCTGGTGTTGACATATGAATTAGACACCAAACCAAAGCAAAAGCTTGGGGGTATGATCTTTTATTTGTTTTGTCATGTTACTTATGCCATGATATATATATTCTTCTTACCAGGTATCTCATTCAGACGTCCGACTTAGGCCAAAGTAGGTGGTATGGGATGAGTGTCCATTTAGGATCCCGAAACGAGTTACATTTAATTTTTTATTTAAATTGATTACTTTTATTATGTATTGGCATACTACTATTTGTCTACAACATAAAATAGAAAGGTCTAGGCACCATGGGTGCCAACCTACTGAGATTATATCTCACACCCTACTCGGGTGCTGTTTGATACCTGAGTTGACTTTATATTTGTAGGTATGGATACATAGAAGCATGCCATTCCCAATTCTTGATTGCTTTGCTTCTTTGGATGGAGTTTGGGGGTATAGGACTGAGCCTATGATTGAGATGGTGTGTTATAGTTTTTGGACTTTTTGGCTATTTTTTTAGCATGCAGCTTATGCTGGTACCCCATACCCCTGCACATTTATTTATTTAATTTTGGAATCATAAATTGACATCATCATGGTATATGTTATGATAATTTAGCTTCTACAATTATTATTTATTCTATTTCTATCTTCTTTTTCACTATGATCCAGCTACTTGTTACATATATTGTTTTAATTTGTGTTATACCTTATCATATGAGGGAATATTCTCCCCACAGACTTACCCAATTACCTCGCTGCTAGTTAGAAACCTTTGGCATTTAGGGAGATGCGCTTGAGGTCTTATGGCCCACTGTCTTAGGGCCCGGTTCAGTGGCACTAAGGAAGGGATGCTACAAAGTGGTATCATAAGGGTTTATTTTCTTTTTGTATTAATGTTTGGAATATAAATGAGACTAGGAAATAGAAATTTGGAATTTACCATATTCTTGGACATAGCTCACTCATGTACATGGGAAACCTAAATTTCTTGGGTTGGGATTTTAGTTATTGATTACAACATTAATTGTTGATATGAATTTACTATTGGGTGATGCACTTGATTTATGTTATTACTGGTATTGGTATAATTGAGATGATTATTTGACTACTACATCCTAATGATATGAGGGAATTTCATTTAGTTGCATCATGTTAGGCACCATAGGGATTAAAATGAAATTCATATTTCCATGCCATATATACTTTTAGCGTGCATCTGTCTATTTTCATGTGAGTGATGTTGTGTTTAGTTATAATATCTTGGAGTACTTTTTTATTATAAATATGAAGTGTTCATATGTCTTAGTGATCCTTCTAAGACTTCTTATATTACTATCTAGACCATACTCTTGGAGCGGGCTATCTGTTTTGTAAAACTTAGAGGCAAGCCATGTACCTACCCTATTTATTTTGATTTCCTTACCTACTATACCATGTTCAGGGAGGCCTTGAACCTACCATTTTTTAATGATATTTTACACCTCATATTTCATAGAATCACATCTAAGGGTGAATTTGGAAATTTTAGAACATTTTCACTGTGACGTCTTCATGTCACACTCCATGAGAGTAGTGATGAGAACATTATGGAGTTAGTGGGACTAGAACAACCTATAGTGCCTCCTAAAATGCCTCATTTAGTGGATCCTATGGTAACTCATCATGATATTTCATTGGGAGGTGATTAATTATTAAGGTATAATCTTCTCAGGTTCATAGAGTCAGTTTAGAGTGTTCTCAGGCCTTCCCTAAATATGGAAGAGCTTACATGGGATTTTCTGCAGCAGAATGCTCCCACTTTCTTAGGGGATGGTGGTACCAATGCTGTAAAGTCATGGATAGAACCCATGAAATATATATTCAATCATAATAAGATGATTATAGAGTGGAGGTTCAAAATTTATGTATTTATGCTTTGTGACTCCTCCAAGAATTGGTGGGATGTCATTTATTAGGAAGAGCAACCCTGAGACATGGTTTGGGAAGACTTCTAGAAAACTTTCTATGATCACTTATTTATAAAGAATCTGAGAGAATATTGTTCTACAAAGTTCTTACATCTTAAACAGGGCTCTATGATAGTGTTATAATATTCTAACCGTTTTACTAAGCTCCAACATTTTCCTCTATCTCTGATAAGTGAAACACATACAACTACAAGATGCTTTGAGGAAGGACTTAGATATGTTATCTGATCATAGGTGAGAACATTTTATTTGTTTACCATTATAGAGATTTTGAATCAGGATTAAATTACATAACAAAATCTTAGGGAAGCTGATCCGATGAGCCATGGTGGTTCAATTCTAAAGATGGTTAATAGTTATTCAGGTAGTAAGAAGCGCTGTTTCGAGGGTGTTCATGGGGGCAATTCCATAAAAATTATACATACTAACAACACTATCATATGTCATCAGTTTTTAATGATCAACCATAAGAAACCCAAATACACGAGGAACTCGATGGAGTGCCGAGCTTGTGAAAATATGGGTCACCTTCAGCGTTTCTACCATTCTATCCCTTTAGCATCTAGTAGAAGATGATAAGTGTTACTGCCTCCATCAGGTATGGGATCTATGACTCCATGTCAGGATGGAATTTCATTCTCTACTAGCCAATTAGGTCGGGGCAGTAGAGGATGTGGCTGAGGCAATAAAGTTCCAGAACACCAGCGTCTGCAGAGTGGACCTACTCAAGCTAGTTAGGAAAAATATCAGGGCTGAGGATCAGGGCATATGTATACTATGTAGCCAATACTAGTGGAGAAGAGTCCAGGGCCCTCTATGGTTAGAGGTACTGTCCTTGTGGCCTCTAATTTAGTTTCTTCCCTTTTTTATAATAGTGTATCACACTCTTTCATATCTGCTATAACTATTGAGAGTTTGGTTATTTCCGTTGATTACCTCTGTGGTGTTATGTCTCTCAATTCTACTTTGGGGGTCAGAACAGAGGGCATATTCCAGTGCCAGGAGTGCCCCATTGAGATAGGTTGGTACTATTTCTTTTATAATTTCTTCATCCTTGAGATTACCGATTTTAATGTTATTATTGATATGGATTGGCTCTTTTTTAATCATTACCAAGTGGATTACTATTTCCATCGAGTTTCCTTTACAACACTTGAGGGAATCACATATATACATAAGGGAGAATGGGATACCCATGTAGATCAAGCTGGACCCAAGAGTTCTAGACTAGGAAAAGTGAAAACTTAGATAGAAAGTATCTTTATGAGTGATTAATGATTGTAGTTAGTTTAATTCCCTCCCATTGTGGATCGTTTTAAGGAAATATTCCATGAGGATTTCTCCAACTTACCTCTTATGAGGGAAGTTGAGTTCACTACCAAGATAATGCCAAGTGTGGTAGCAGTTTCCATTCTTACTTATTGGATGGTACCAACTGAGATACGAGAACTCAAGAAGTATCTTTAAGATCTTGAGGATAAGGGTTTTATCAGACCTAGAACATCAATGAGGGTTTCACCGGTCCTTCCCTCCAAGAAGGTGGATGGTACCCTTATATTTTGTGTGGATTACCACCGACTGAACCTGTTTATGGTAAAGAATTGATATTCATTGCCTTATATAGATGACCTATTTTACTAGATCTGAGGAGTAGCTATTTTCTACATGATCGATCTATAGTTCAGCTATCATCAGGTGTGTGTGCAAACATCATACATACCACATACAACTTTCTAAACTAGGTATGAATTGTATGATTCTTTGGTTATGTCGTTCAGTCTGAAAAATGTGCTAAAATTTTTATAGTTCTAATGAACTGGGTTTTCCACCCATACCTTTATTCCTTTGTGGTATTACTCATAGATGAAATCTTAGTGTATTCGCGCTCCAGAAATGACGGTGAAACCCATCTTGAGATCACACTGGGTACACTGAGAGAGCACCATCTATAATGAAGCTTAGTAAATGCCACTTTTAGACCGATAAGGTTCACTTATTGGGTTATATCATATCTGAGGTAGGTGTATCAGTTGACCCAAAAAAAGTGAGCATAGTAGTTTCCTGGGAACAACCCAAGAAAGTGTTCTACATACGTAGTTTCTTGGGGATTCCTGAAAATTATATGCATTTCATCCAAGAATTCTCATGTATAGAAGTTACTCTTATAGACTTGACTAAGAAGGATGTGTAGTTCATATGGTTAGAAGTTTGTGAAAAATATTTTTTGGAGTTAAAGGGAAGGATCATGTCAGCTCTGATCCTGATTTTTCCTGAGCTATGAAGAATTTATAATTTTTACTATAATTCTTTAGGAGTTGGACTAGGTGCAGTTCTAATGTTGGTTAATAGAGTCATGGATTATGGATCTCACTAGCTGAGGCATCATGACCAGAACTGTCCTACTCACGGACTAGAATTAGCAGCTGTAGTTCATTCTCTATACTGTTGGAGACACTAATTTTTTAGGGAGAGGTTCATTATTTACACGGATCATAAAATCTTGAAATAAATCTCCACATAATGAGACTTAAATTTGAAGCAATGCAGGAAGTTTGAATACCTATATTTGTTCGACATTCAGATTTATTATACCCTTGGAAAGGGTAATGTCATGGCTAATTATTTGAGCCACAAGACATAGACACAAGCTATCTAGGGAGCTAGTAGTGAGTGGCATATAATGGATTTTCTTTCTAAGATGTATCTACAGGTTCAGAAGCAGTACATATAATGAGTTCTAGCATCTCTTGTAGTGATTTCATATATTCTCAAGTGAGTATACATGAAATAGTTATATGATCTAGATGGGATCCTTTTAAGGGAAAATATCACAGGAGAGAACCCACCTCCTGGTTGGGTGGTTGATGATAGTTGAACTCTGCTCTACCATGGCCATGTATGGGTGCCTTTTGATATTTGGGAAGAGATGATGAGAAAATATCATGCCTCTTTTTGGGTAGTTCATCTTGGACTTACCAATATGTATATAGATATGCATTTTCAGTATTGGTGGTCAGGTATGAAGAGGCAAATAGAGTGTTTTATTACCTGATGCTCAACCTATCAGTAGTTAAAGGCATAAAACCAGTGACCTACTGGACTCCTACTAACTCAATCAATTACTGAATGGAAATGGAATGATATTAAAATGGATTTCATTACAGGTTTTCTAAGATATCCTTGAGGTAGTGATGCATTATGGGTGATCGTCGATAGTTTGACCAAAGTCACACACTTCCTACCTATCTAGGAGACCTTCTATACTGGTGAGTTAGGGAGGATTTATATTTGGAAGATAGTTAGAATTCATACTGTTCACCATTCTATCATGTCAGATAGAGACACCCATTTCACATCATGATTCCTAAAAGGGTTGTAGAAGGAACTTGGGTCATAGGTGATTTTGAGTACTACATATCACCCCAAAATAATGGGATGTATGAGTATACCATTGAGGTGTTTGAGGATATGTTGTGGGCCTGTATCCTTTATTTTTGGAGGTTTTTGGGAGAAAAATATTCATCTAGTTGAGTTTTATTATAATAACAACTTCTAGAGAAAACTCCAAATGGCTCAATATGAGGACTTCTATGGTAGACTATACCATTAACCTCAATGATAGATCGAAGTAGGTGAGGTAAATCTTTTGGGTCCTCATTTAGTTCATGAAACTTCTGAGAATGTATAGCTGATTCTGAAGAATATGTATACAACTTAGTCTAAATAGAAGTCTTATACAGATCATCATCATAGAACCCTAGAGTTTGAGGTGGGACACTGGTTCTTTATATTTTTTTCATTGTGGTTGGGTCATAGGTGAATCAGGAGATAAGGGAAGTTATCGCTGAGATATTTCAGGCCATTCGAGATAGTATAGATAGTTTGGCCAATAGCCTATCAGTTTCTATTAACTTAGTGGTACTATTCCATGCACGATTTCTTCCATATCTCTCAGCTTCAATAGTATCATCCAGAATCGTCTCATTCGTTTAACACTAACGACATCGAGCTTAAGGGGGATTCATCCTTTGAGGAGTATCTGATTAATATTGTCGATCGAAGCATGGTGGTTCACCGAGGTAGGTCTGTTCCATTGGTATAAGTGCTATGATAGTATGAACATGTTTAGGATGAGACTTGGGAGTGGGAGACTCATGTTCATGCATTGTGGCAAGAACTCTTCTCAGATGACATTCCACTACCCTGAGAAGGGAAACTCGGGGATAAGTTGTCTCAAGGAGAGAAGGTTGTAACGTCCTGACATTAACAAAGGTATATACCATTTTTTTAAAATTTTATGTCCAATTCTTTAAAGTGACCTAGGGCCCACACCCACATGGTATATTGTAGGTCCTGAGAAACAATTTATTTTTTTAATGGTTGCGTGGGATTATGAAAAATAATTCATTATTTCCTCGCACAATGTTTTAGATTAAAAGTAATTAAAAGGATTAAAAAAATATTTTTTTTAAAAAATAAAAATAAATGAAAAAGGAATAAAAATAAATAATAAAATAAAAACCGGTTAGAAGAAAAGTGGAAATAATTAAAATGGGATTAACCCATTTTTATTATTTTTATTATTTTTCTCCTTACATTTTATTTTATTTTTATTTTACTTTATTTTTCCTTATTTATTTATTTTCTTTTTTTCCTCCTCTATTTCTTTTCTCTATTTATTTTTTCTCCTCTTTTCTCTCCCTCTCCTCTCCTCCTGTGCGTCGTGCCCCCTCCTGTCTAGGTGGTGCTCCAACCTCCTTCTCTACTTTGAAAGCCTTCTGCACCTTCAATTATCCTCCATTATAAACACCATTTGAATCACTTTGAACCTATTGGTAAGGATAATCTTCCACACCAATAATACTTGTGTTCTATCTACTGTCCATCACATGATCTTCCATAAATGGTTTATACTAGAAATTGGGTTTTTTTCTAAATCCTCTGATTTCTTCCATTTTAGGTCAAATAAAAGGTTATCATGGAGAATGAGATATAATATGACTATGAGGTAGATAATATTTATTCTTTCCCATCATTTCATTATTACTTTAATTCACAACATTATGTCACTCGTTGGTTCCTACCAGTGAATCCCTAATAATGCGTATCAATTTAATTAAATTGTTTTCATTGATCCTTGTGACCTTTATTTAAGGTGAACCTTTTTCTTGGTTATTACCATGTCATTGGACAACCCTTTGGGTATTATGACATAATTGGATTAGTTATCTTTGGCCTTGGGTCTTCAAATTATCAATTACATATGCAAGTGTGATAATTTGGGTTCAAGTTCTAAATCAGAATAAATTATTTAGGATGAATAATAAACCATGAATTTGGTTTTACTTTGATTTCATTTCCCTAATTAATTTCTGTTATAAGTATTATTGTGATTTACCATTATTAAATTTCATTTCCTTTGATTTCACTAATAAGTGATAGTTCTGTTTAATATTGTGTTATTATTAGTATCCATGATTGTTAGGATGAAATAATTAGAAATCACATGGGATTAAATGTTTAATTAAAGGGATACAATCATGAATAAATAATCTGTTATAAATATTCCTCTCTTGTTGTTTTAAATGCAATTGGTCCATGGAGATAATATGGGTCCCATATTAAGAACCCACAATTGGACTCTTTGTACTCGATAGGTTACCACAAAATGTACTAGGAAAGCGATGTTTTAGGCTCACCAGAAAAGGTATTTCCCGGGGATTTTTACTATACTATTGGGTGATATCATTTCAATAATGGGAAACTAAGGACAGACTCATTAAAAAAATGTATACACCAAGCCTCAGCCAATAGTTGGCTCCTTACATGCAATACCTGAGATAGATTCATAGTTACCATACCATGAGAGATACATGGACTTTCTAAAGGATTTCCTTGGATGGGATCATGGAATTGGATATAATTGAATGGATTTAACATAGTGATATCCCAGAGATGATCTCAGACTCCACCTTTGATATTTTCAATTTTAATATAAATCCTTGATATTTTTTATTGATATTGCATAGAGTTCCTTATGCTTTGTGATACTTATCTTGTGCCTTTAGTGGGCATGGTGTTGACATATAAATTATATCCCACGATAAATCACAAGTTTGGGGGTTTGACCTTTTATTTGGCCTATCATGTTACTTAGGCCTTGCTATATATATATACATTCTTCTTACCAGGTATCTCATTCATAATTTTAGGTTAGTCCAAAGTAGGTGGTATGGGACAGGTGTCAATTTAGGAACCCAAAACAAGTTACAATTTTTTTATTTAAATTACTTACTTTTATTATTCATTAGAACACTATTATATGTCTACAACATAAAATAGAAATTTTTATACACTGTGGGTGTCACGCTACTGAGATTATATCTCACACTCTTCTCAGGTTCCATTTGGTACCAGAGTAGACTTTATGTTTGCATGCATGGATATAGGGAGGCATTCCTCCCTCGATACTTGATTGATTTACTATTTTGGATAGAGCTTGGGGGGGGGGGGGGGAGGACTGAGCCTATGCTCGGGATGTTGTGTTATAATTTTTATCATTTTTTTCAGTTTTTGTTTGAATACAACTTATTCTTTTACCCTGTATTCTTGAACATTTATTTATTTACTTTTGGCATCATACATTGACATTATCCTAGTATCTACTATAACTATTTAGATTTCGTAGTTATTATTTGTTCTATTTCTATATTATTTTTCTCTATGCTTATTCTACTTGTTATATATATTGTTTTCTATTGTGTTATAAATTATACTATGAGGGAATACTCTCCCCATGGACTTACCCATGGCCCTCACTACTAGTCAGAAGCCTTTGGAATTTGGGGAGATATGCTTGAGGTCTTGTGGACCACCATATCAGGGCCCAATTCAGTGGTACTCAAGGTGGGACAATACATTCATGACCAAAAAACCAACAATGATGTGGAACTCCATGACCAACATATCTTTCCATAGGTGTGAAACACTACGACCAAAAAAATTAACCAATTCATCAAAAATAAATTTTCAAGGTTCAACATCTTGACATTAATAAACATTTTAAAACCACAAATAACCCTTTTTAAATAATTATCATTTATTAATGTCTCTACAGGAATTTCACACCAAATAAGGCCAAATACCTCCCTTCACATAAAATCATTAAAAGATCCGTTAAGCCATTTCACCAATGGGGAAACCAAACCCTTATTTAAAGTCAAAATCTGAAATGTATTTATAAACCGATTTTCATAAAGCCACATGGAGTTTAACACATATTTTTACAAACATGAACAATTTCAAAAAAAAATTATTTCCCACTTTTTTATCCAAAACCTGGTCAAAACCCAATTGACACTTTAAAATATATTTCATATGCCCCATATTCATTTTCTTAAATGATTAATGTGTAAAAGTATTCTAAAAAAATCCTTTCAAAATATTTTAAAAAATAGATCCCCAATTCTTCCTAAGCAACCCTTAACTGTTAAATCAATCTAACAAATGAGATAAATCAGGTTATGATTGTAAACTACTCTCTTTACCCCTTTTCATCCCCATAATACCATTTACATGAAATGGTTCACACCATGGGTAGTTGTAGTATTGGTCTTATAAATACCCACATATCCAACAAGATCCGTGGAAGGTCTATGGTATCAATACTAATCCCAAAACTAATTTACTTAAGCCAAGGTATAAAAAACACAAAACATGGTATATAAGTAAAATACTACATACACATGTAAACCAATACGAAAGACTATATATAAATCTACAGGACCACACACCTCATTAACAAATCTTTCCATAACCTTCCAAAGTCCAACGACTTTTACAAGGTCCATTTAAGTCCCGTCCAAACTCCTTGACATCCAGTTAAGCTCTTATCAACTTCCCAATATCTAAAGTCACACCAAGATTCAAAAATTAAATTATTATAACAATTATAATCAGTTAATTGATCAAAACCAAACTCAGCATAATTCCATAAACTCACAGAGAGATCACCACTTATCGAAACACCATGAAACTATCATGGGTGGTCAAAAATAGACTCCTAACATAATTTCTAGAAAAATATATAATATTAAATACCATTTTGGTAATTAAATAAATTAATACATTATAAAAAACCTAATAAAATTCACCATGAATGTGTACCTCAATGAAACATCAATAAAAAATGTGAAAAATTTATCTTGGGAAATCCTCTACACTAGATGATCAAATGAACCATGAGAGACAAATGATTCAAACATGATATGGTGAAATCACCAACAATACCTATACTAGATACCTCAAAAATCAGAGGAGTAATATGTAGAGTAAAGGAATCCACTAGAGGAAGTGAACTAACCTTAAATGAGAAGAAATAAACATGAAAACACCCAAAATAGTGGGGTTGGATAAGGAGGAAGGGGGTTGGGAACCCCCTGGTTCATGTGCACTAAATTATAAAGGAAGAGGGTGGAGTAGATAAAAATTATGAGGGGGTCATTTGGGTCATTTACACTTTTTAATGAAATATGGTAATCAATATGGTCTGGCTTCACTTTTTTTCCGAAACATGCCTCAACCATATAGTTGGAATTATAAAAGACAACACACCCTCATGGTTTGGCCACACGGTTGGCCAAACCATATGCCAAACTTATGCACGTCATTTTAAAAAGTTTTAACTAGGTGCATGGTTTTTCTAAAAATGTGTGCAGGATATCCACCATGTCTCAGCCCCTCCTTTACCTCTCATGGTTTCACCTTTTTCACACATAGTTTATCCCAAACTTTTCTCAAACCATGAAACTTAAAAATGTTATGTTCAAAATTAACTGAAAACCTCCTGATCAGCATTCCTCATCTCAAAACATTGTTTTGAGGAATTCCAAATATCATAATCTAATTTAGAGTATTTATCCAAAACTTTTCCCATTCTGTAAACAAAAAATCAAAATCCTTCCAATTTTTTTGGCCCATCAGGACATGGGATCTTACAAAATTCCCTCCATAATACTTATCATCATTATGAAATATCAGTGGTCATACTTCTTCATTGCTTGAACTATTTTAGTCACCTTTTATCACTAATGGACTTGTTCAATTTTCAAATGCTTGAAACATATCCAAATAAAAACCTCTAACTCAAGGTAATCAACCAGTGAAAACCCTAGCCAACAGAAATTACCAAAACTGAAACACCATTATGGTGCTTACTCAATCCCACCCAATATAAAAATTTATTACAATATCACCTGATCATTCATAGAGCTAAGGTACCCCCACTATAAGATTCATCTTCTAACCACAAAATTTTGATACTTAGAACTTATAAAATTATAAAATTCTAAAATAATCTTAAACTCCCACTCCCACCATGTGCTCAACATGGTTCCCAACATAATTCACCCAAAAATCCTTGAGAATTCCAATCATAATTTAACCCATACTAATAAAAAACTACTATGATGGATGCATATCAACCACACAAGTGTGAATAAAGAATGATTCATTTTTTCCTCAAGATCTCAGTCCAAAATTTGAATCACACTCATTTCATATTTAACCCATGTTGGTTTATCCCCAAATCACTCATCTCAAAAGATACCAGCTACAAATACATGCATATTAGTACCACACCTTATCCCAATGAATTCACGCCTGAAGGCATTATATGATTATTCAAAAATTCTAACTAGAGTCCATACCTGACTTCTAGTGAGGTTCCATAATCAGGTTCTCTACTTTCCCAAAATTGTCATCCTGAACTTCTACAGACATTGAAACACCTCTGAAAAATTCATCTCAAATTACTTTTTAGAACCACCTCGAGTCCAAAAAAAATGATCAGTTCAATCATCCTCCCAGAATGAGTTAATTTTTTAATTCCATATAGAATTTAATCACGCTCCTCAATGATTTCTAACTGGCATCACAGTTCCACCATGACTGATCCACGACCAAAACTACACATCTATGATCCCTTCTGTATAAGATCATCACCTTTGAAACTAAAATGTAACCCCCACTATAACTGTCTTGTTTTCATCATCTTACTCAAGAAACTCCAACACTACATTCCACACTCCCATCACTACTAAATGACATAATATGACATGGTCTTATCGCTCTCACTAGGGTGTAAAAATAACATTGACCATCATTTGTTCCCAATAACTAAGCATAAAACCATTGATATTTTCCAAAATCAAGATAATCATAAAGAACTCACCAAAAAATGGACTTTGGTGCACTCCAAAAATATAACTTCATAGAAACTTCTCCATGATCTCCACCTCTCAGAATATCTTTTATCAATTTTTTTTGATATCCATGCATGTAGATGATTCCCTATCTGTATAACTAATATGGTTTCAAGATATAGGGAATGATCATCTCTAGAATAAGAGTACTATTAGATTTAATCAATTAATACCACCAAAATTCATCTATTTTCGATATCATGTATCTCTATAGGGACATGTGAAACTCATACAAAGGACCAAGGACTACCTGACCAGAAGTTTCTCATCAAATTAACACTAGTTCTCAACCTATGCATGATTGTATTATCTACATAAGCACCTCAGGCATACGCTCTCATATCTTCTGATCCAAAAATCAAACACCCAAGTGTGTTAACACCTGCTCGTGTCCCCAAGATCCCATTAACAATAAAATATTACATGTACTTATGTAACCCAATCACAAAACATGATTCCAGCTCTAACATGTCACATCCCATGATAAATTGATGCTCAAGACCTATCTACAGGATATTCTACTCTCACATGACTGTTTCACCCAGAATAGAGCACCATTGGTTCTTTAAAAAACTAAAACAAACTCACTAATCAATAAACACTTTATTGATCATTTAAATCCTTAGTTTCATTCCAAAAACTATACTAACACCATTTAATTTCTTAAAGTTTTCCTGAAGATGAATCCATAGCTAACCAGACCTGGAAAATAACTGGTCCTCCTCTCAAAAACCGCATGCACTACCAAAAAATAAAACTCCAAGTTCATTCCATATTAAGACAAACATAATCCTCCACATTCCTCATACCAAAATAAACCTTTCCCATATGGTCACCCCCAAAGGAAACCCACGCACCTAAAACCAAGTTCTATCAAGCACCTCCTGTTACTCCGGTTCAACTCATAACTATCGGTCACATCGTGGTTGCACAACCATCACCCAATATAAGAACCAGAATGAGTTTTTTCCTATAGAAACCAATCACCAGGATGAATCTTTAGCACACAAGTTCTATTTCTCAAAAACAAAAGGCATAAAATTTTCATAAACCAAAATCTAGGTTTCACCCATTGTGTATCACTATCAAAGGTCCAAAAACATCCACCCTTTACTCACTCACCTAAAGGAAATTGAAAATTATCCAAACCCTCTAAATTATCAACCTTGAAAGCTATACAAAACTAAATTCATTAATTAGATTCATGTCAAGATAGTCACTGGACTCTCCTACCAAACCTCACCAGTAAAGCCCCACAACATGTCACTAGTTCCAACTAACTCATTCTATGTCAACTCATAGAATATCAAAACTAATGGGGAATACAACACAATCCCTTACCAATGTCACATGACATACACATATTAAAAAACCCATCTCTAGGTTCTCATATATAAAATTATTCACAAGAAAAACTAACTACCCACATCTATGACACTTGACCCCTCCAAGTATCTGCACATCAGACTTCTCCATAGAGGACTACTACACATAACCAACTTAAAAAAAATCTAAACATAAGGGTCCAATAGCCATATTCCTTCCCATGCTGACCCACATAGGTCACTACACCAACCATGCATGAAGATCATAATATCATCATCAACATTGAGCATCTCACCATAGATCTAAAAAACCTACCATCATAAGGAAATTTATAAAATAACTAACTATAAAGATTATAACATGTGGAACCTATGTTCTTAACATTATGAATGAGAAGTGTCTTGCCTCTGTAGGACAAGAGTTAAAACAAAATCATAGGACTCTTGATAATGGTTTAGGAGATAGAAATAATTCATGAACCATCAAATCTAAAAAATATGTGAATCTGACAAAGTGAAAATCATATAAAACCATAGCATCAAAAACCAAGTACATCAATCACAACCCGGGTACCCTGGACATCTTACTAGAATAGGAGTTCATGATGCACCAACCCAGTATCCATCACAAATTTTGACACATTCCTATATCTCCATTCTACCGAATGAAAAAGAGTAAAATAATAGGAAATTAACTTATATGATACCACTTTTTAACATACCATCTCAGATACAACTAAATTGATGCCCTGATCCGGTTAACTAAATAACCTTTAGTGAACCTCCTAATATTCTAGAGGCTACTGACTGGTAGTGGGGGTCTATGGTGTAATTATTAGGAGACTATACCCCATATCAGATTACACAACCAGAAGTAAATAAAAAATATCATACACATCAGATTAATAAAAAAGAATAAACACACTAAAACAAGTGCATTATGAGTTAAAATGTAATATAGTAAAGGCCTGAACAACCATGTCATACATAAAACCAACTTCCCAACTATCTAGTTACATGACATATTGAGAAAACTAATAAAAATGATCCACAACATCTCTAAGCTAAACCCATCCCATCACCTAAAACTATCTAAACGATCCCACCCAACCATAAAAAAATTAATATGGGCCTCATCCCAAACCTGTTCCTATAAAAAACATGTAAGAGTTTCTTAGGTACCCATGTGCAGAGGTGGTCCAAGAAGGGTGTGAATACAACTCAGTAGGACACCACTAATGGTGTCTAAAAAAAATACCAGTATGAACAATAGTTTATATAGATAAACAATACATGAATAAATATATAAGTCAAGGAATAAAACTACTTATATTATACCCAATGGCCCTCAAGTTCTAGGGTGACACTCATGCTAACAAAGTATGTATAAAACCAAACCGGTCATCTAAAAGAATAACATAGGGTGATATGTCATATGACTAAGAAAATATCTTTTAATTTATCATATATATCTAGGAGACATAATAATCTATATAAACCATTCCCAGAACTTCATACCATTATCTAAACCATAGAAAAAACCATTAGTACTGATATAGAGAGTATTATATATAAATCTATTCATACAAACAAAATATAGTTACCTGAGTGTTAGTCTATAATATACATATAAAATAAAATAATAGTTCCTATAGAATCAGTCCAATGATCTTACTAGGGATACAAAACACCATGCTCAAAAATCCAAACCCATGATGTGGACTTCCATGACCTATATATTAAACCACGAGTGTGAACCACCATGAATAATAACTCAAAAATGACGTGGATCTCCATGATCAACTTCCAATCCATGACTATTGAATTACATGAACAATAACCCAATAATAACGTGGACCACCATCCCCAATATCTCTTTCCATATGTGTGGAATTCCATGACCAACACCTTTAACAAATTCAACAAAAATCAAATTTCAATGTTCAACATATTTACCTTACAAAACATTTGAAAAAAATAATAAACCATTTTCAAACCATTATCATTTATGAAGGACCCTACATGTCTTTCACCCCAAAATAAGTCTAAATCCCTCTATTCTATCAAAATCATTATGAGTGTCATCAAGGAATTTAACCAAAGGGGTAACCACACACCTATATCAATTCAATATTTCAAATATATTTATAATTGAATTTATATAAAAGAACTTGGAGGTTAATAAATATTTTTATAAATAAGAACCATTTAAAAACATATCGTTCCCCCATTGACACACAAAATTGGGTCAAAACCCAATGAAAAAAATTTAAATTTATTTCATAATCCTTAGAGGTATTTTCATAAAATATTAACACATATAAAAGTTCTAAAACATCCTTTCAACATATTTTACAAAATTGATCCCCAAGTCCTACCATGTATCACTTAACCATTAAATCAAGATAACCAATGAGTTAAACCATTTAAAGCACATAACCCACTCTCTTTACCCCTTTTCAACCCCAATTTACCAATACATGAAATAACACACCCTATGGTAAGACATAGGTTTGGTATTATAAACACCCACATATCAAATGAGATCCATGTAAGGTATAAGGTATCAATATGAAGACCAAAACTAATTTACATATGCTAAGGTAGAAAATACACAATACATAGGCTATAAGGAACATACTACATATACTTGAAAACCAATTAAAAAAGACTATGGGTAAAGCTCTTAGACCACCTAACTCATTAACAAAGCCTTCTATAAACTTTTCAAAGTTTTGTGGCCTTTCCTTGGCCCATACAAGTCCTGTCCAAACTCCTCAGCATCCTAAAAAAATCGTATTAACCACAGAAGCTGTAAACTCACACCAAACATAAAAAATTAATTAATTTTAAAATTTTTAATCAATTAATTGATCTAAGACAAAACTCATTATAATGTCCAAAAAATTACTAGGCACTCACCACTTATCAAAACTCCATGAAAATGCCATGGGTGATCCAAAAAGGACTCCCAACCCCATTTTTTTAGAAATTACCTAAGAGAATATACCATTTAAACAATTAATTAAATTAATCCATTAGGAAAAAACTAATAAAATTAACCAATAATGAATACATCAACAAAAAATCGATAAAAGATGTGTGACATTATTATCAGGATCTCATCTATGAAAGCTGACCAAAATCCCCATGTCAGATGGAAAATTCCACCACAATCTAGTAAAATATCTAAAAAAACCTAGACCAAAGAACTATAAAATTAGAGGGGAGGAAGAATAATATGAAATTAATCCCCTAAAAGAAGTGAATTTACCTAAAAATACAATAAATAACTCTGAAAACACCCCAAAAAAAGATTTGGAGAAGGAGGAAGGGGGTTGGGAACCCCCTAGTCCATGTACACCAATTGGAGAAGTAATAGGGTGGAGTGGATAAAAGTTCCAAGGGGGTATTTTGGTTATTTCCTCTTTTTTTAATGAAATATGGAAAGCTACATGGTTCATATTAATGGTTTTACAATATATGAACCAAATATTTGGTTGGAATTGTCCAATCTAGTAGCCAAAATGTTTGGCCACATGGTTGGACAAACCATGCACCAAACATGTGCCCCCCACAGTATAACTTCTGATAATAGGAGAAAAATTTGTCTAAAACTATGTGATAGCCGTGAAACATGCCTCAGATCCTCATTTTCCTCACATAGTTTTCCCTTTGTCTTATATGATTCACCCCAGCCATGACCAATATATGAAACTTAATATTGTTCAGTTCATAATGAACTAAATACCTCATGATCTTCAAGGTGTCACAAAATTTCTCCTAAATGATGTACACTAAACCATGCACATGTGAAAGACATTATGAAAATTCCTGATACATAACTTGAAGCCTTCAAATCTCATTCAAACACCTAGGATAACTCTTTAGAATCATTAATCTTATCAATACATAATGACCTAATAATTTCATATATAAATATTACATCTTAATAGATGTATATTTAATACATTTTACAAAACAAACATGCCCGAGGATCATATAAGTTTAGAATATTTAGAGGATATGTAAAAAATATTATTATTACATGAATGATATTCACAATTTAACATAAATATCTCCCAATTTATTACTCTTCATAGACATACCATACATAAAACCTTTTATCATAACCTAAGGAAAGGAAACATAGGAAACAATGAGATCAAATGATCAGTAAGGGTAAACAGGAGATATATCAATCAATTATGATATTAAATAATTAGATAAGAATAAGGGTATGATATCTTAACCTAAAATATTCATAATCAATATATAATGGGTCACAAACAAGAGTCATGACATAAATATTAGTAGTTCATAAGACAAGAATCATAATAAAAGAAAAGAACGTGCACCATGAGAGCAGAACATAAACATAAGAAATAAATTTCTGGCATACACATAAGAATAGAAAATAATTTCATTAGTAGTTAAGGATAATTTCAAATAATATCATAGTGGAATGGGTTTTGAAGAATCCCAGCCTATAATATACTTTTAGGTACCCTAATATGGCCATCCACATGACCTCAAGTAGGCCTCCCCATACACCAGAGATTGCCAACAAGTTTCGAGGTCCTAGGGTGTGTTTGTGGGGAGAATATTACATAATTGATCAAAGTGTAACACATTGGTAATGTATAAGAATAAAAATTATAAGAAAACTAATATATAAGAAGCAATATATTAATAAATAAAAATAATCCAACATAAGTAAATGGTTGGAAGCTAAATAATCAATAGATTCAAAAGTATAACAATGATCAAATAGCAATACATAATGAGTATGATAGATACATGGTAAATAAGAATATACCACATTATATAAAAAAGGCCAAAAATTAGCTACCATTATAATCATGATCATAGGAATGTTCCTTTCCACCTGTGCTCCAACCTAGTACTGAAAATAAAGAATTGGAATCTAGACGCTTCCCCTTATCTATACCTTCAATCCTGAATTCTACTTGGGTACCAAGGGTGGACCAAGAAGGGTGTGAGATATACTTAGTAGGTCACCACCAATGGTGTCTAGATCAATATAATTCATTCATATAAAACTAGAACTATTCCTATAATAGTATATTCAAGGTGATAAATAAATAAATTACATCAGTCCAGGTTCCTCATGGGATACTCGAACAACACTACCTACTTTGTCCTAATCCAGATGTCTCTAAACTAAGGTTACCTAAAATATTATGGTGGATGGTATAATATATGATGTACTATCATACATCATGTATTAAACGGTAGAATATCCCCAAGCATGTGATTTTCCTTGGCGAATGCATCCTTGAAATTCCAATTTCACATTTTTATTCTTTAATTTGAATGTCATCTTTATAATTTGAGAAGATTCACCCTAAGACTATCCAAGGTGATCTATATTGGATCCCAAGTATTGATCCAGGGGCACTACATATTTCCAATTCCATGAGAGTCTATTCAAGGAGACCAATGAATGATATCCCAAGTATCACTCCTAGCATGGTGTGAAACAACATGAACAAATATCTAAGTCCATATCTAGTATCACAAGTAGGGGTCTGAGCCTCAGTCATAGAATGGTACAATCATCATTCCATTGATCGAATCCATGGGACTCCATTAGGTAACTAGTATCACTCATCTAGAGGTAATGTAAAATTCATGGTGATCCCATCCTAGGACTAGATAGTATCACCTCCAGTGTATTTACAATTCTTTAACAAAACTAACTACAAGGAACGATGAGCCCATCCAAGGAATACTTAAATCAGGACTCTTGCATCACCCTCGAAATAAGGTGAGTGTATGATTTTACTATCAATATCATACCATTTATCAGGGAAAAACATTTATAACATGCTAAATAAATTGGCCATTTCATTTAATTCAACAATTCCAATTATGGCATGGGGACTAACTCATGGCCTACCATTTTATTCAATTATAATTATACTTTAAAATAATTATTTTATGAAAAAACACCCCTCATGTGTGATTTATTAATTTAAGGAATGTTATTTATGATTCTCGAAGGGAATAACACTCATTGGTGCGACTCAAGACATGGCGATCAAATAATAGGTTGATTAACCACTAGTTAGGATCATAAAAAGCATAGAAAAAATTTAATTTATTTAATTAATTAGTTTGGTATAATCACTAGAAAAGTATTTCATACAAAACAATAAAACAAAAAATAAAAAGTGACAAAACATATCGAAAGAAGATAGAAAACCAACATTAGGCTTTTAGCACTTTCTTTGTCTAGTGTTGTGCCTTGAATCGATCTAAAATAGAAGATATTGAAAGAATCTTAAAATACCATGAAAATGGGGAAAATGTGGTCACACATAAATACCAAAAAATGATGTTAGAGAAACTAGAAAAAGAAAGAATAGGATTATAGAGATCACCTTATGCTTTCTAATTCATATGATGGAAAATGAATCAGATGACAGATGAGAGAGATAAAAAATCCCTAATAAGGTACACTATAAAAAAGAGGGAAGAAAGTGTTTAAGGGATTAGAAATATAAAATTGTAATAAGGGTAAATTAACCTTTAGAATTGGGGTCATGGGGTTTGGACACACGATGTTTCAAAATGTGCTCCATCCATGCTCGCTATACTATCTGAGGGGACCCCTCACATGGGCTAGGTGCACAGTTTGACTAACCATATGAAAGTTGTGAAAAAACCACTATCAAGGATTTATTTAACTCTGCATGTTCATTAATCCCTCCTTGAATAATTTTAGACAAACCCTATGGTTTCCCCTTTGCACCTGGTGCCCCATACGATTGAGTCGCACAGTTAGCAATAACTATGTGCTAACTATACAACATAGTCTACCTCCCAATTTTTTGGAACTCCAGGATCATAATGATCCCTGAACTCTCCCAAACCACACCTTATCCATTAGATCCCATAATTATCACAAAACAAGTGGTTTTAAAAATTTATTTAAAAGTCTGTACCTATTCAAAAATATAAGATGTTACGGAATCCATTCCTTAAAACAAATCATTCCGAAGTTAGCCATATGAGGGTGGTAAAGCATCATTATAGAAAGTTTTTGGTTGCTACACATGTACATTGGAATCCTTCTCCTAGGAATCATACTATTCACATCCATGATTCTATAGAACCCATACTAATGTAACTAACCTTCCTCGAAGAGCCTTCATGATCTGATCAAAGATACGTATTAGATTCTCCTTAAAGGATGAATTTTCCTTCAGCTCAATGTCCTTGGGGTCAAATGAAATATATGGGTCAACATGATACCTATGAAGTTGTGATATGTGTAAGACATGATGCATGGAATGACACCTCTAATGTAATCACAACAGATAGGCTACCATCCCGACTCTCTCCACTATATGAAAAGGCCCGATGAAAACTTCCCCTATCTTTAAATTTTTATATGACCCAATCTAGGTGATACTCATAGAAAGAACTTATGTCCAAACTCAACCTCTAAAAGTCAATGATGATGATCAATATAATACTTCTTTCTAGACTATGATGTATCCATATGCTTCTGAATCAGCAGTAATTTCTCTGACGTCTCTCGAACATGATGAGGACCCAATAGTGCAGCCTCACCTACCTCTAACCAGCACAATGGTGAAAGACATGACCTATCATAAATGGAATCATAAGGATAAATATGAATCATTTAATGAAATATATTATCATATGAGAAATAAACTAGAGGTATATTTCTCTTACACGAACCTCCAAAATCAAGGACTCATTCCCAAAGCATGTCCTCAAACACTTGTAGTTTCTACTAGGACTGCTCATTGGTATGAGGGTGACATGTAGTACTCAAAAACACCTATGAAAATAGTGCATTTTGTAACCCTTTCTAGAACCATGACGTAAAATGGGAATCTCAATCTGATATGATAGAATAGGGAACACCATTAAGGTGCATAATATTATGAATATAAAACCCCCCAAGCTCATCAACTAGAAAGGTATCATGGAATGATAGAAAGTGTGAGACCATCTTTAACCTTTTAATGATCACCCATACTGAATTACTACCTCAAGGTGATATCTGAAATTCCATCACAAAATCCATAGCGACGTCAGTCCATTTCTATTTAAGAATTAATATAGGCTATAAAATTCTAGTAGGTCCTTAGTGCTCTACCTTCACCTACTAACTCATGATAAAACATTCAATATTCCACTTCATACTTATCCACTGATATTAATGGATTAAATCATAGTACATATTGGTGATCTTGGGGTAAACCACCCAAAAAGAGGCATGAGGCACCCATACACTCCCATAATAGATTAGTATATCATTCTCATAAACAATCCAACCAATAAGCTATTTCTCACTGGATATGCTATCCCTCATGAAAAGAACCTCATGATCTAAGAGATGCCTCATGAAAAACTGCTCTAGAAGGGAGGATTTCCCTACTAATGTGTCTAAAATAGGTTTCCTGTGATTTTCCTAAACCTGCAAGTACATCTCAAAAAATAGATCCATAAAATACCACTCACTATTTGTCTCCCAGATGGTCTGTGTCTAAGTCTTCTAGATGAATTAGTTATCTACTTCATTACCCTTAACAGGTGTATAAGAAATCTCACAATCAAATGACTACTGGTATTCTACCCACCTGCACTTCCTTATAGTCAAGTTTCATTATATGGAGACATATTTGAGACTTTTATTTCCTATATAAATGATGAAACACTCAACCAATATATAATTCCTCTAACAACATAGATCTTGAGTCACAGATGCTAGATTAGGAACCTAGGTAGGGTAATTCTACTTATAAGGTCTTAACTGATGGGACCCATATCCCACAACACAATCACCCTACATCAGAACTGCTCCCAACCTAATTCCAAAAGCATAATAGTAAACAATATATCTTCTTCCCATCTTTGGTGGAGTTAATATTGATGATGAAGTTATTATTACCTTCAAATCTAGAAAATATATATCACAAGGTTCAGACCAGATGAATTTGACACCCTTCTTAGTCAATCCCATAAGAGGACCTGCTAGGCATGTAATGTCTTGAATGAATAAACTATAATAGTTAAATTTCCCTAAGAATATACATATATAAAATACATTATTTGTAATATACTAGGAAATCAAAGTTCTTACCTTCTTTGGGTCAATAGATACACCTGCCTATGAAATGATATAACCCAAGAAGTAAACCTTATCAATCCAAAAGTGGAACTTGATGAGATTCACATATAGATGGTTCTCTATTAGTGTATTAAACACGATCTGAAGATGGTTTTAATTGTCATGTATGGTGATATAGTACACTATGATTTCATCTATGAATAAAACCATGAATGAATTTAAATATGGGAGGAAAAATCGATTCATAATGTTTATAAAGACATTAGGTGCGTTCAGAAGTCCAAACAACATAACTAGATACTCATACATTCCATATCTTCTAAGAAACACTATATGTGGTATGTATGATGGTCTCACATTCAACTGATGATATCCCAACCTCAAATCAATCTTAGAGAAAATTTTCACTCCTAGGAGATAGTTGAAGTGGTTATCTATATGAGACAATGGATATTGGCTCTTTATAATGATCTTGTTCAACCTGTGGTAATCCATGCATAACTTGAGGGTATCATCCATCTTATTAGTGAAAAGGATAGGTAAAACCTAAGTAAATGTTCTGAGACAAATAATACCCTTTTCTTAGAGATCCTCCAAATGCTTCATAGTTTCTTAGAGCTCATTAGGTTTCATCTTATAGGGAGGGATGGACACTGGTGCTGCACCTAAAACTAGCTGAAAGGTAAACTACACCTATCTCTTAGGAGGTATTCCAGATAAATCATAAGGGAATACAAATATAAAAATATCCAAAACATGATGTAATTCCACAATATTGATTCCCTATTCTCTCGTAAAGAGTCTCATTATATGGATTGACACCATTCCCATCCTAGTACCCTTGGGTCTAGATTGGATAGCATGGATTTTCCATTCAATCTTATGAATATATGTGTTGCCATTGGGTGAGGTGAATGAAACCCTTCTAGGATAGAAATAAACATGGTTATGTTAAGCCAATATCCATTCTATACTAAGAATGACGTCGTAGTCAGTCATATTGAGGATGAAAAAATTCCATAATAAACAGTACCCACCTACTCAATGGGGCACTTCTTACACTAGAATATATTCTATAATCTTACCCATAATAGTGTATCAAGAGTCATCTTTCCACTAAATTAATATATATTTAAGCCCATACATCCCATAATTATAGTAGATATAACAGAGTGTGATGAACTTATAGAAAATAGGGAAGAAACTAAAGTAGAGGATTCTAGTATATTATATTTCATTGTAGAAGGCCATAGACTCTTCTCCTTAGGTGTAGGCTATATGAAATATACATGGCCTGATATTCAGCCCTAGGATGCCACCTAACTACCTTGGGTAGGTTTGATCTTTTGGAACTGAGCCCATGAAGTCTTAATACCTTTCTAGGACCACCCCCTCATCCTAATAATTTGATAGAAGATGAACTCCCAACCTTCCATGGAGTTACTGATCATGTTACTAAAAGAGGTATTGGTACAGATCCCCTTTCAATGGGAATTAGTATAAAATATTGACATAAATATTCAAGTTGACCCATCATTCTGCAATCCTAACACTCTATCGAATTCCTCATATATTGGGGCTTATTATGGCATGGCTTCACATACTGGTGACACACCATATAGCCATTGGTGCCTACCATCTTGATGGAACTTCCCCACCCAAACCCTTGAAACAATGATTATTTCCACTAGATAATCTACCTCCCTAACTAAAATCTGAACCACCCTGTCTCACATTATCTGATTCCCTCAGGTTCTACTTAGAGACAAGGGACTGGTTTACTCTCTATGAAATGGTGGTCAACTAGAAGACACTCACCTATGATAATATGAAATATGCAAGCCCATAATCTAATTGTATCATAGTCATCAAATCTTCACCAGTCAAGGTCAGTAAAAAATGTTTTAATTTCATGAATCAAGCTAATTACTACATCACCAACATGTCACCTTGATGATGGTCTATAAACTCTTGGGTGTGGTCTTTCCCCAGCATCTGTGGAAATAAGTAGTCAAAAAAGGCTATACAGAAGTCCACCTAGACCACACCCTGATGTCGATCAACATGAGTGAGGAAATCCCACCAATTGTTAGCAGATTCATGAAGCATATAGGTGGTGATATTGACCCTATACATTAGAGCCATCTGTATATTCTAGAAGATATAAAACATTTCCTTTAGCCATGAATCAACAACCTGAGGCCAACCATCCTCTAAAAATTTTGGAGGATACTACTGCTAGAATTCCATCATCAACTCTACCATAGTAAGGGTAGGTCGTATTGATCTATATATATAATGTATAAAATGGAAGAAGAAATAACAAAACTTAACATCAATTCCCAATATAAGATCAAAAGACAGTGCCTCAAGTGGCACTTTATGAGGTAATACAGATGGATCTGGACCGAAAAACTCTAGAGCATGCTCGTCACCACTCTCTTGGTGTATGACCCAAGGAAATCATAGTTTTATAACTCTATAATTTATAAGCACATGACTCATATAGGATTTAACTGCAAATATGAAAAATTAAAGAAGGAAAAAATAGGTACAAAAACTCCTTATAACGATTCACCTCTTATCTTGCTCATAGAGCCAGGTCTAGGTGATAAGAAAGTTTCATTGATGGATCATTATAGACACACCCTACTTTTCACTAATAAGGTAAAGTTAGGTTCAACGTCTCACATAACATAGCATAGGTTCTAGTATATGGGTTGTCAATTGTAAGGTGTAGAGATAAATACCCTTTACTTTGCAACCAGAATCCCCATCTAATGGGTTTTTTTCATTTTAAAACATTAATTTATTGAAATTTATTCTTCTTTAATTATATATAAATATATAAATATAGTTAATTATGTCACAAATTCCAAATTTATAATGGACCATACACTTTATAATTTTCAATTGGCATATCAAGTAACGGTGACCTGGCCTGTAAATTCCGTATCAGGATGTAACAGGTCATGAATAGTGTTTTGATTGAAAGAACTACCCTTATCAATATATCAAATTTCCTGATTCTTATATTTCCTTTATAATTCATCAATAAAACCAACCAATATTTGATCCCTTAGAACCAATGGTTCCTAGCTCATTCATGGAATAATTGGTTAATTAATGTTTCATAATCAATATCGATGGGAAAACATGTTTATATTGATATTGGAACATTAATTAATCAAATTATGTCATATATACAAGAAAAACTATCACAATGAAATGTATAACAAATAAGGCACCACAAAAAGCACATTAAATACAAGAAATGTACACAGACATATAGATAGGCATTACATGATGCTTGAAATTTAAGTGCTTTGGTTCCTATTAAGGTACATGAAATGATAGACCCTCATATCATAATGATAAGGTGGGAGGAATCCCATAATATTAATACTAACAATAATAATGGAACAAAACAAGTATGTCAACCAATGGTAAAATCCCTAAAACTGTAACCAGAACAAATAATAATAGCATTTACCCATCCCGGGCATTTTAGATTGCCCTTTTACATGGTTAGTTACTACCAAGAATATACTCCTTAACAAATTCCATTTCATCTTAGTCTCTTGTATAATTCAAAAATATTAGGACAAAAGGAAAAAGTGGGCTCTAATACCACTTTGTAGTATCTCTCACCAGAATCCATATAGTGACACCTTACGATGGTCGGCCACATGACCTCAATAGAACCTCCCTGTATGCCAGAGGATACCAACTATATGAGATGGCATAGGGTGTGTTTTGGGGAGACTATTACCTCATTTATTAGAGTGTAAGACAATAGTAATATGTATACATGATAAGAATCCGATATATAATATATAAATAGTATAATAATAATAAATATAAATCATACAATATAAGTAAATCAATAGAAGATAAATAATAAATATATACAAAATGATAATGATGATCATTTCACTATAAAAAATGAGTACACAAGATACTAGGGAAATAAGCATAAACCACACACTGTATAAAAATACAAAAGGAAAAAAGTATCTATTACAAGCATCATGAGTACCGACTCAGTTCTCTCCACCCACACTCCACCATAGTATCATAAATCAAGAATCAGAATCCAGATGCTTCCCTTTATCTATACCAACAATTATGAATTATTCTTGGGTGCCAAGGAAATCCCAATTAGGGTGTGAGATACAATTAGTAGTCCACCACTAATAGTGTCTAGATAAATATAGTTCATGCATATTAAATGAGAATTTTTCTAATTATAATAAATTCAGGGTGATAAATAAATAAAATATGTCGATATGGGTTCCTTGGGTGACACCCGACTGACATTACCTTCTTAATCCAAATCTATATGTATCTAAACCAAGGTAACCTAAAATATTAAAGTGGATGGTATAATTCATAATGTACTATCATAAATAAAGTATTAAAAGGTGGACCATCCCCAAGTATGTGATTTGTCTTGGAGTACACATCTTTGAAATTTCAATTTCACATTTTTGTTATTTAATTTGAATGTGATCTTTAAAATTTAAGAAGATCCACCCTGAGCCCATCCATGGAAACACATAAGGGATCACAAGTATCACTCTAGGGGAACTATATATATCCAATGCTGTGGAAGTCCATCCAAGGTTACCCATGAATGAAATCCCAAGTATCATTCCTGGTAAGGTGTAAAATAATAAGAACAAACCTCTAAGTCCATTTCTGGTATCTTATGTTGGGTTCTAAGTCTCACTCTTGGCATGGTACAACCATATTTACATTATTTCCATCTATGGGGTCTCCCCTAGGTAACTAGTATCACTCTTCTTGATGTAATGGAAAATGAATGGTGATCCTATCTCAGGCCTAGCTAGTATCTCCCCTGGCATATTTACAATTATTTAACAAAACTAACTACAAGGCATGATAAGCCCATCCAAGGTGTCCTTAAATCATAACCCTTATATCACCCTCATCATAAGGTGAGGGATGATTTGAATATTTGGATAATACCATTTAGTATGGAAATATATTTATAATGTGCTAAATATTTTTTCCATTTCATTTAATTCAATAATTCTAATTATGGAATGAAGTGTAGGGGCCTAACTCATAACCTATCATTATATTCAATTTGACTCATACTTTAGAACATTTATTATAAGAACAAACACCCCTGAAGGGTGATTTATCAATTTAAGGAAGATGATTGATGGTTCTTTATGGTAGGAACCCATTGGGGTGACTCAAGAGAAGGCGATCAACCAATGGGTTGATTCACCACTAGCTGGGATCATACTATGCATAGAAAACCATTTAATTTAATAAATTAATTAGTTTGGAGGTGTCACAAAAAAAGATTAGAAAATGAATCAATGGTTAAAGATATTAAAAGTGAAGAAACTTATGGAAAGAATCTAGACCATCTACATTTGGTTTTTAGACCTCTTATTATCCATTATTGGACCTTGAATTGATAAATAATGAAAGATATCAACAGAATCATCAAATGACCTGAAAATGGGGAAAATGAGGTCACACAAAAATAGTGAAATAGTATGTAAGAGAAAATATAAAAATGCAGTAGAGTGTTAATGATATCACCTGAATCTTTTAAATGCATCTAGAGGTGAAGTAATCAGATGAAAGATGAGGGAGATATCAAAATACCTACCAAGGAGGAGAAGAGGATCCACTATATGTGGTCTCCTAGAAAGAAGAGGGAAGGAAGGGTTTGAGGGATTACAAAAATAATAGGGGAAAATGGTAAATTCCTCTTTAAAATTGGGGTCACATGGTTTAGAAAAATGGTTTGTCAAAACGTGGGGCAACTAATGCCCTATAATTTCTAAGGGGACCCCTCACTTGGGCCAGGTGCACAATTTTACTAACCATGCACAATTCATGAAAAATACCATTGTCACAGATGTCTATAACTCTACATGGGTGTGTGAACCTCCTTTAAAAATTTCATAAAAACCATGTGACTTAACCTATATATTGGGTACCCCTCACTATTGAGTAGCACAATTAGTAATAACTATGGGCTAACCGTGAAGCTCAGTATGCCTCCCCATTTTTTGAAACTCTAGGATTTTAATGATACTCAAACTCTCCCAAACCACACCATATCCATCATATCTTATTACATGATACAAAATATTATTATTTCATGAAATATCTTAAACATTTACCATAAATATCTCCCCATTTATTACTCTTTGTATACATACCATATATAAAAAATTTCTTAATAACATGGGGAAATTAAACATAATAATGGGTGAGCTCAGATGATCAATAATGGTAAACATGAGATATATCACTTGATGATGATATGAAAGCATTAAGTAAGAATAAGGGTATGATATCATAACATAAAATGTTCAGACCCAATCTATCATGGGTTATAAAAAAGTGTCATGAAATTAATTTTAGCAGTACATAAGGCATGAATCATAATATAATCAAAGAATATATTCTATGAGAGAAAAACATATAGATAATAAATATATTTTGGAATAAAAATTATAATATAAAACCATTTTATTATAAGTAAATGATAATTCCCATTACTAGAGTAGTGTAATGGGTTCACAACCCAAAACCATTATAGTAGTAAAGGTTCACTCCCAATACTATCATAGTGGAAAAATTCCCTTACTGAATTGGGTTCACTCCCCATTCCGGTTCTGTTTATCACACATGATATAAATCTTCACCAATTTCATTGGTGGGACATACTGGTCCAACCCATCAAAAAATGAAAACCATACATATTTGTGACATAAGATTATAAATCATTAATCAAATTATAACTCATAAAAATAAATGGGTTTTATAATCATTTCATTATAGCCTAACCCATGTAAAAGAAATGGGTTTCATAAGAATTTCATCTTTTCACCATAAACATAAACCATACAGAGAAATAATAAGGATAGTATCCTTGGATAATATCCCCAATAAGGCTTATATATCATAATAATATTTCATTTTATATGGTAAATAATTTTTAAAGATTACTTGTATTAATTATTGAAGAAAATAACTTTTACATTTCAAAATCACTTATCTTTTTAAAATGTTGCAAACTTATAAATGAAAAACAATTCTATAAAAATAGTCCAATAAACATGTACTAGAAGAATCAAATTATTTATACATCATTATGGTAGGAAAATATACACAAGCCATAAAATTTAAATAAAAAAATTTCTTCTATATTTTTGTTGGAATAGTCACAAAGCATATCATTTGGAAAATGAAAAAAAAATATTCTTTTCAAAACATTTTGTAAAAAGTAAAACATAGGTAAAATTATTTTAAATAATTATAAGAGAATATTAAATTTTTTTTATAGAAAAAATATACATGAAACAGAAATATTCTACAAAGGATACTTAAATATAAACAATCCTGAATAATAACAAAATTGTGACATAAACCCTTACCACTTCAGTGACATTTGAATCATATGACCCATGAAATAAATAAACATATATGGATATGAAAATCCACATAATATTAAAAATATATAAAATTAAATGAATTATTTGGAATTATGTACACCACATAAAGAAAACGAGTGGTGAATATGGCATGTGTCCTATTGAAATAAAAGTGATACAAAGATCCCTTACATTTGGACTGACTTCCTTCGTACATATTGCAACATCATGTATAATAAATATATATTTATTATAAATATATTTTAGAATAATAATCACATATATCATACCATATATTATTTAATTATATCCTTTTATCACTATATTTATGTAAATTATTTATTAAAATCACCATTCAAGGTGATATGTAATTCATTTTTTATGTATGATTTGGTTTGGTAGTGTTGGTCCATATACATTTATCATAGTTAAATATTCTAAGGAATATTAATAATGATATAAATTTAAAATATATTGATATATATATATATATATTAATCCATAAGGTTTATAGATATTAAATAAATTACACTGTTTATAGAGACGGTAGGCTGTATGTACACATGAACATTATTTTCATATTTTGATAAATGAAACAAAATAACAGTAAATAAAAATAATAATTTATAGAATCAATATTAAATAATATAAACCATATATATTCTTCAAATATTTTTTTTATTACAATCCATATAAAACAAAAATGGAAAAAAATCACATCGCTTTATGGAGGTGGTAGTCCACACATACGCACGAGAGACGATATCTTCTTTAAAAGGTTTGGAAGGTAATAAGGTATATATAATATTATCCTTTAAGAAGAATAAATTTGTTATATATATCATATAAAAAATTTAAACCCATCATATTATGCATTCATAAAAGATGGTGATAAAAAATGAACTATATCGCTATGTGGATACGGTAATCCATATGTACGCATGAGCAATACTTTCTCTTCTTGTTCGATGGGAAAGAGGGTGTATAGTGGTATCATCATAATAATAATAACATTTTATCACATTGAGTATACATAAAGTATTATTTTATGATAATTATAATATATTTTAGGAGGTAAATAAGAGTAGAAAAAGAAAGTGATTAGTTAGGGCGATTACTAATTCTATGAAAAGACTCATTTTGATCTCATATAAATGGATATTGGGTTGGGATTTTTGAAATAAAAAACCTCTAAAATGTGAATAATTAATTTTATGAGAAAATTTTATAGCTATATTCAATCTATAAGGTTCAAATTGGTGTAAATAAGTGATTTAGGAGGTTCCCTTTTATAATTGAGATGGGGTCACTTTTAAAATTTGTCAAAATAATAAATTATATTAAGACTATTCTAGGTCCAAATGAATAAAAGTGGACAATAAATGCACATGAGGTGAAATTTTAGACTATATATTATCTCCTATGTCATTATTTAGGATTTTTTTATATTTTTAAAATAATTTAATAAAATATTATTTTCATAAAATATCATTATTGTTTATTTTGAATCTATTCATTATATTGAATTTAATGACATCAAAAAAATAATAAAACATAGAAAGAAATATTTTAATAAATCATTAAAATTTCATGTTCATATATATGATTTTTTTATCACATAAATATCTCAAATTATAATACTTATAATATTTTTAATATATTTTATTTTATTTTTCCATTAATTGAATAATAACTACATCAACGTCATGTAAGCATTTAAGGCAATTTTTTATTCACTAAAAATTAATAATAAATTAAAATTTTTAAGATAAATATTTTATATTTTGAAATAAAATTTATAGTCAGACATATATACTGGATAAATCCATATTAAAATACTATAGTCATTAAAAAAGAGAGTGTGACATGTTTGACTTTTCATGAAATAAAATATTATAAAGGTATAATCTCATCCAAATGGAAAAAATAGTCATATGGATGAAAATTGGATGACTATTGATGAAAATAACTCATATAATAAGATTTATTCAATTTTTGGGGTTATTTAATAGCCCTTATAATTTTATTTTTAACCTAAATTACCTAATTTACTCTTATTGTGGTAATAAAAGTACTATAGTTACTAGCCATAACGACCAAAAATAAAAGAGAACTATTTTTTAAATTTATAAACACTAATTGACTACATGGAATAAATTTTTCATGTTTAAATCTACATAAATTAAAGAATTTAATTTAAAATTATTCCCACAAAATGCTATGAAAAACTATTTTCTTGAAAAACATGTTTTAAGCCAAAAAATGTACTTATACCAAAACAAGGTTTATGGATAATTAAAATATAAATAATTAGAAATCATATCTAACTAAAAATTACTAAATATACTATTATATTAAATTAAAAACATAAATTTACCTTTTAATATAATGAAAATAGTAGATTTATGAAAATTGTTATTTTTCACTATTCACTGAAAAAATAATATTATTATAAAATTATCAAAACAATTATCCTATGATAACTTTGAAATGATGAATTTAAAAATAAAATATTTTTTTTTCAAATTAATTTTATAAAACTTTCATAAATTAATTATAATATTCACTCACAAGAAAAACCATTGTTGGAGAAAACACATTTTTAAAGAATAAAATGACTTTACTAAAAATTGATTGATTATTTACCAATAGTTTTTGAATACATTTATATTGATTATAAAATTTATATATATTTCATAAATTATTAATCATATTTATAACTTCCAAATTTATTGATAGGTTATAAATTTCACATTAAATAATAAAACTTTAATAATGTATCACAATTCGTTTAAACTTAGTGTTGCATGTAACGCATGCCATCGAAGAAATAAAATTATTTAAAGAGAATTTTCTTATAAAATCTCAGAGTGTTACATTATCAACCATTAATAAATTTAATCTTCATAATTTAAACTCTTTCTTGGTAATCAAAAGTTTCACATTTGAAAATTCCTTTATGAAAATCCATATAGTAAAAAGTGTTAATAAAAAATTCTCTTGAAAAGAGAGAAGTGGAAGTACGAAGGTCATCTTGGATTACACAAACTAGGATTAAAAATATAATAACATTATAATGTAGTGAAGATGTGGGAATTGAATAAAATTAATATCTATATATCATTGATAATAAGAAAGTGAATGATTTTTTGAAAGTTAACAATCACAAAAAATGCAAACCACAGATGTGGAAAATACAATTAATTTATTGAAATTGAATGTTATGGGACAAAATTTTGGTCTTAAGATCATTTTCATAGAGTTGAGGCATTTATTTTCTATTTATACTAGGAACATAAAGAAATATACTTACTTAACAAGTATAATTTCATCCCATAATCAATTTTCACCACAAACTCATATTTTTCTCCAAATTAAAAATATTCAAGATGAAAATTTCATTCCAAATGAACTAAGATCAACTTATAATAGATCACATAATCCAAAAAAGGATAAAAATTTATTCCTTATATCTTTATATATTAACCAAAACCAAAATTGTTAACATAAGTTATCCAATATAGATAAATAAATTAGTTTTTAAAACATAAAAAACAATGTCCAAGGATGAGCTTAATTGAATCAATAAGTAGTAAATCACAAAAATCTTCTAAAATATTTCTTACCACATTCAAGACCCTAAAATTTAGTAAGAAATCCACTATAATTATAAAGTAAAATAAACATTAATTCATAAAAAGATATCTTAAGGTCATATACCTAATATGCGATCACCTTTATCTTATATTCTCTAGAAACATGGTAACAACCTAAATTACCATAAAACCATAATGAAAAATTCATGATTCCAAAAATTTATATTATCCTTTTTCCTAAAATAAAACCACAAACTACCGAATATATTCATTAAATAAAATGTGTAATAAAATGTATCAAATATGACTTAAATCACAATTTCATAAATTCACTAACCAATTTAAAGGTTAATAATACTATCCCATCATTGCAAATTATCTATTTTTTCGAAGTAAACATATTTTTCTCAAAATTGGACACATATTAGGGGTTATCTTTCCCTCAATAATATGTTTTAAAAAATATTATCTTTCCACTAAATCACTTTTCTTGGTTATTGGTACCATTAAATACACAATTTCAATTCTATAAAGAAAAATAATTTAGGAATAATCCAAATATGTTTCATGATTCTTATAATCTAGAATACTATTAATAAAACACAATTCTAAAATCCCAATACATATTAATTTAAATCATTCCATTTCCTTATTAATTCATTAACTAGGATTCATAATCTTGTTCCTTAATACTACTTATCATTCATATTTCTTTCATAATATCTCCATCATCAATGGAAAAACATTACTTATACAACCTTGTTAATATTTTTTTTGATATTTCCCCGTAGGGCATAAATTTTCACAATTCCTATAATTTTCACATTTAAAGAATTTAACCATCATTAATAAATCATTTAAATCCTTATTCCCATTCATTGTGTTAACCAAACCATTCACTTTTACTCAATAATTACTTTCTCTGTATCCTTATTTTCCAAACGAAAACAACTTTTTATTCCGTTGAGCCATTCACAACCATGATTCTTCCCACATTCATTAAATGGTGAAAATTGAACTTCATTTCCTCTATACTCATCAAGAAACTGCCTTTTCCTATTGTTAAGTGCAATAGGAAACTCAACTATGTTGGTATTTTTGAACATATTATGAGATTACTAACTAGGAACAATAACAAGTTTTATTCTTCAAGTTCCCATTTCATTTGGTTTATCAAAAGTAAAATCATTTCATTATCTATAATCATATTGGAAAACCACATAATAATTTATAGGTTTCTTAAATCAGGAAACCTTCTAAAAAATATATGAAACCATATGTTTAACCTTGGTCAACCATTATTATCATTTATTCAAATATTTAATAATGTTTCATAAAGAAAATATGGATTACCCCATAGAGTATCCCACAAGAGTTTCAAACCAGTTGTGCAATAAGACTCGTTATCATGTACTAGGTAATGATCAAGTCTAGATAAATGAAACATATTTAGAGTTATTAAACATTGTTTCAAAAATACCATATCCACATACAATTTTAGTATCCTAATAGGGATGCAATTTCTTATAAATTCACATAATCCCTTCCTTACCGAAACTTTTGGATTTTATCTTATACATAGAATTATCCCTAGGGTTTTCACTAAATTTTTGTGACCATAATATCCAAATTTTTACTAAAACTTTCTATCATACAAATAATAAAGGCCTAGTTTTTTATACGTATATATTATATTTAATAGATGAATAATCAATACATTATACAAATAAAACTCCTAAGGAACATATAATATTAGATCCTTTGGAGACTAGATTCATAATCATATTATTTCATGAAATATCCTCAACATATCCCATAAATATCTCCATATTTATTATTATTCATAGATATACCCTACATAAAACCTTTATTCATAATCTAGGGAATGAAAAAATAAAAAATGGTGTGATCAGATACTTAATAAGGGTTTACATGAGATATATAAATCGGTGATAATATGAAAGAATAAGATAAGCATAAGGGTAATATATCATAACCTTAAAAGTTTGTATCCAATATATCATGGGTTATAAATAAGTTTTATGAAAGAAATATTAGTATTTTATATGACATGAATTACAATGGAATCAAATAACATGTTCTAGGGGAGGATAACATAAAAATAAAAAATAGATCAGTTGCATACAAATAAGTATAAAAAATAATTTCATTAATAATTTTGGATAATTTCCAAGAATACCATAGTGGAATGGGTTCACACCCCCAAACCATAATATTATTCAAGATTCACTACTGAGACTATCATAGTGGATAATGTCCCTTGCTGAACTGGATTTTCTCCCCTTTACTATCCTTTTTATCACATGAGATACCAATCTTTACCCAATGTATTGGAGGGAGATACAGTTCCCACTGATCACATAATGAAAACCATTAGTATTTAAAAATAAGGATACTAAATCATTTATCATATAGTAACCCATGAAAATAAATACGTTTCATAAACATTTCATCAAAGCATAAACCATGGAAAAGAAATGAATTTTATATACATTTCATATTTTAACTATAAATATAAACTATCTAGATAAAAAACATGGATGGTATAAATTGATAATATACCTAGTAAGGATTAATTATCATTTAAGGATTTCATATCTTATGAAAAATATTTTAAAAGATCACTTAGAATAAATCTTGAGGAAAATAACTTTTCCATTTAAAAACTACTTCACCTTTTTAAAAATATTTACACTTATAAATGAAAAAAAATTTATTTGATAATGAAATTGTAAACATTTAAAGTAATAATAAAATAATTGAGTCATCATGATAGTGGAAAAATATTTTCAGGTCATATAAGTTAAATAACAATATTTCTTACATATTTTTGTTGCAAAAGTCACAAAGTATCTCATTTGGAAAAAGAAAAAAGAATCATTTCAATCAATTTTTAAAAAAGTAAAAAATGTGTAAAACTTTTATTAAAGAATTATAAGAGAATAGTTTTTTATAAAACATGGTCTTGGAAGAAAAATATTCCCTAGTAGAGACTTAAACATAAACTATCCTGTATAATGATGAGATTATGAAATAAACACTTACCACTTTGGTAAAATTTGAATCATAATTCCCAAAAAAGAAATAAAAATACAAGGATATATATATATCAAAATAATATAAATAACATTTACAATAAAATAAAATCTCGGGAAGTATATACACAACATAAATAAAACAATTGATAAATATGGCATGTGTCCCATAGAAGTAAAAGTGAGATGAAAATCCATTACCTTAGGTCCGACTTCCTTCATATACATTGGAACCTCCTATCTAATAAATATATATTTATTTGAAATATATTATATAACCATAATCATATATATCACACCATATATATGATTTAATTATATCCTTTTATTACTCATTCATTATCAATTTGTTTTTAAAACCATTGTTCTGGGTGATAGTTGCTTTATTTTTCACATATGTTTTGGTTGGGCTGTTTTAGTGATTGTACTTTGATAATGATTACATAATATAAATAATGTTAATAATGATATAAAAATAATTTATATCCATTATTTATATATTTATAGTAATACATAATAGTTATAGATAGAAAATTAATTACACCGTTCATGGAGACAGTAGGACGTACGTATGCATGAACGCTATTTTCATTTTTCAATGGATGGAATGAAGGAAATGTAAATAATAATAATAATTTGAATAATTATTATTATATCATATAAATCATATATATTCATAAAAAACATTATTTTAACCATTCATGTAAAATAGTAATGAAAAATGAATGACATCGCTTTGTGAAGGTGGTAATCCACACGTACACATGAGTGATGATATCTAATTCCAATGATTTGTAAAGTCAGAAGGTACATATGAAATTATAATTTAATAAGAATTAATATTTTATAAATATCATATATTAACATTATAATAATCATATTACCCATCCATAAAACATGGTGATGAAAAATTAATTGTATCGCTATGTGGATTCGATAAGTAGTACATACACATGAGCGATACATTCAGTTCTTATTTGATGGGAAATATAGTGTACAATGGTGTAATAATAATAATAATAAAATTTAAGAATATTTAGGATAAATATTTTATAATTTTATGATAAATATAATAGATTTTAGGATGTAATTAAGAGCATAAAAAGAAAGTGATCGGTTAGGGAAACTACCTCTTCTTCTAAATGACTCATTTAGATATCCTCTAAAGGTCTATAGGGCTGGTATTTTGGAAAGAGAAATACCACTAAAATTCAACTAATAAAATTTATAATATAATTTTCAGGTTATGGTTGAGATATAAGGCTCAAAGTGGGGTAATTAAGTGAGGGAGAAGGGGCTATTTTATAAATGATGTGAGCGACACTTTTGGAATTTCACAGAAGATTAAATTATAATAAGACAAATCTAGTGAAAATGATTTAAAATATACTATTAATGAATTTTAGGTGATATGGTAGAAAATATATTATTAACCTTTTCCTTATTTAATATTTTTATGATTTTTAAATAATTTAATAAATATTATTTTCATAAAATATCATTATTGCCAATTTTGACACAAGTCATTACTTTGAATTTAATAACATTAATAAAAAAATGAAAAAATGTTTGAATACATAAAAAACATTCTTAATAATATAGAAATTTTTTTCATCACATAAATTATCTTAAATAATATTATATTTAATATTTATAAAATTAGTTATTTGATTTTTCTGTTAATTGAATAATTAATGTGTGAGTGCTATATAAGTATTTAAGACAATTATTTATTCCCTAAAAATTATATATATTTTACCATGACTAATATAAATATTTTACATTTCAAATAATTTTTATAGTTGAACAGATCATCTGGATACCCCAATATTAAAATATTATAGTTATAAAAAACAAGAGTGACATGTTTGACTTTTCTTGAAATAAAATACTATAAAGGTAATAATATCATCCATAGGAAATAAAAAGGTCATATGAACTAAAAGTATATGGTTATATATGAAATTAACACATATAAAAAAATTTAGGAATGTTTTGGGGTTTTTTAATAGCCCTTATCATTTTTAACCTAAATTGCCTGATTTACCCTTACCATGATAATAAAATTATTTTTTTACTATTCATAATGAAAAAAATAAAATGGACTTATTTACCAACTTTATATCCAATTATTCCAAATATGGATTCCAATTTTCCAGATTCAACTAAAAAAAGTGAAAAAATTCATTTTAAAATTAATCATACAAAACGTAGAGAAAAATAGTTTTTGCGAAAAATTCATTTTAAGCCGAAAAATAAACCTATAAGAAAAGAAGTTATAATGATGATTAAAATTTAATTAATTTAAATATATCTCTATAAATATTAATTAATTTACCTTGATATCAAATTCAAATCATAATGGTATTTTTTTAATATAATGAAAATGACATTTAATTAAAATCTATATTTTTCACTTTCTATTGAAAAATTAATCTTTCTATAAAATTCTCAAAAATATAATCATAAGAATACATTTATATTATTAATTTAGACAATGAAATTAATTTTTTCTAATAAATATTTTAAAAATTACATAAAATAATTATAATATTAATTCATAAGAAACCCATTTTTAGAGAAAATGTATTTTTGAAGAATAAAATGACTTTACTAAAAATTAAATGATTATTTAATAAATATTTATCAATAAATTTATATTATCTAAGAAATTTATATATATTTAATAAATTATTTAATCATATTCATAACTACTCAATTTATAGCTAGGTTATAACTATCACATTAAATAATTATATTATAATAGTGTATTGCGGTTTTTTTAAACTCGGGGTTGTCACGACTCGTCCTCAGGTCCCGTGCCGTGACTACCCCAAGCCCGCCTTCCATAGGCCAGGGGCTGGCGACTAGCACCAAGGCGTAAATCCCGGTAAAAAGGGAAGGCATTGCCTTTGTAAAGTAAACAATCACAAAGAGTACAAGCGGAAGAAGTAAACACTAAGTAAAAACTGAGTACAACAGTAAGTGTGGAAAGTAAAAAGGGGCCGGAAATACAAGCCCAACTGTAAAGTACAACTCGAAAGGGAAAATAGCAACTGAAAAGTAAAACTGCTACGCCGAGCTGTCCACTGGAAATCCCACCTGAAGGGTGGGTACAGACAGCTCCTCTGCTCCTTGGGTCCCGTCGTCCGCTCCGAGTATGTCCCGCCCAGTGGTCCACCTCTGGGTACCGCCTCATCATCACGTCCACCTCTGGGTACCGTCTCGTCGTATAGTCCACCTCCAGGTACCGTCCAGTCCTCGAACACTCGACCTCTGTCAGTACTGGCCGTCGTCTGCAACCAACACAACGAGGTGCGGGCATAGCCCGTGCAGGGGTGAGTATAACGATACTCAGTAGGGACCCCGAGACCCTCAAGGTCTCACTAAAACCAACAAGGATAACCACATAGAAGATCTCAACAGATAACCTCTACCTAGGTATATGCCCATACATATACCTAAGTTATCAAGTAACCCATCTCAATCATGAGGAAACACAAGGATTGTGAAATAAACGGATAACTACTACCTAGGTATATGCCCATACATATACCTAAGTTATCAAGTGACCCATCTCAATCATGAGGTAAACACAAGGTCAAAAGTCTCAGCTCAAACCAGGATTTTCATTATCGAAACCGTAACTGCTGAAGAGCTCCATCTCTGGAGTGTACAGTGGTCCTGTCACGACTCTGAGGTACTGCTCACTAACCTATGACTGCTGAAGTACTCCTCCTGTCGAGTACCGCGGGTCAGCCACCCAGACACAGCAGTGCTTCCCGCCGAGGTATGTCACCCAAACACAGTAGTGCACACCCCCTAGTAGCCTGCTGAGGTACTCTCCAGACGAGTACCGCGGGTCTGCACTGTCACACAGGTAGTCCTCCGTCCACCATGGGTCTGCACCTCAGAAAGTAGTACTCCGTCCACTGGGCTAGTCGACTCACTCCAAGTAGAGTCGGTCAAGCAGTAGTCAGGTCTCAGCCAGTTACACGGTCTCCGTACTCCGCACACTCACCACTGGGAGGGTCCACTCCACGAGTTACAGGTCGATACTCCAAGTATCTCAAATTCCCAAGAAGAAGTATCTCAAAGTACCGCCTCTTCATAGGGGTCTCAACACAACAGACGACGCGTCAATCAGACGCCCGGTCTGTGAGTTATTAGCCTTTTCGTCCTAGGGGCCCGGTTGGTTTCGTGAGCGAACCAAACCCGGCCGTATCTCAACTGTACCCCGAACTCTCATTGGGTATACTCATAGGGACCGCTTCTCAATGAGATCACCAACACCGCTGACGGTTCGTCAAACGGACGTTCTGTCAGAAAGATATCAGCTTTTCCGTTCCAGGGGCCCGGTTGGATTTCGGTGTGATCCAACCCGGCCACTATCCATCTGCATCCAAAACTCGGGCGGAGGATGCCAAAAGTTCCATATCATCAACAGGAACTCAACGCAACAGACGGCGCGTCAATCGGACGCCCGGTCTGAGAGTTATTGGCGTTTTCGTTCCAGGGGCCCAGTTGGATTTCGGTGCGATCCAACCCGAACGCACTCCGTCGGCATCCAAACCTTGAGCGGAGTAATCCAAAAGATCCATCTCACTTAGAGGAATTCAACGAAACAGACGGCGCGTCAATCGGACGCCCGGTCTGTTATTTATTGGCCTTTCCGTCTCACACCCACCCTGGGAAACTTCCCAGGAGGTCACCCATCCTGATCACTACTCTAGGCCAATCACGCTTAACTATGGAGTTTTAACCACGTAGGCTCCCGAAAAGGAAGGTGCACCTTGAGTATAGTATACCGAGACGACCGTCTCGATCCAAGGATTGCGTTGCCGCTGACGGCGAGTCATTTGGAGGCCCGTAGCCCAAGATACGGGCATTTGACCAAACCGCTCGGTAACGGGGGTTTCGGGCCCAGGCCGTCCCGGCCCGAGACCCCCCGGATGGCCCGAACCGGGTCGACCCACCCCGGACGGGATCGACCCGGCCCGTCACAGCCCGGCCCGGCCCGGCGCGGCCTGGCGAACCGGCCAGGCGCGCCGGTTCGGCGCAAGGCAGTGCGCTGCCAGCTCGGCCGAAGGCCGAGCTTGCTGGAAACGGGGGGCCGCCTGCCCCCCCTTTGTGAAACCGGCCCCCCTCATAATGGGGGGCCAAATAACTGCCCGGGGGAATTAAATTCCCCCGGTTTCCACCAACCCGGCCGGCCGACTTCTTGTCAACAGGACCGGCAAGGGCCGGTCCTCTTCCGTCTTCCGGCACCGGCGGCCCGGTTGGCCGCCGGTCATCACGATCCGCCGCGGCCCGGAACCGGCCGTGACCTTCGTCATCCGGCGTGGTGCGACGACACCGCGCCCCTCCGTCGCGGCCCCGCTCCGGCCGCGGCGTCTTCGGTTTCCTTCGACGCGGCGCGACGACGTCGCGTTCATGATAATTCTTTCCACGGCGCGGCGCCGTCGCGCCGCACAATAATTTCCGTGTGATTCTCGCGTGGTGCGACGACACCACACTATCTCGTTTCATCTGCAAGAAACATTCAAGAACAAAGGAGGGGGGTTCAGCCGTGTTTGTGCGGTCCGGTCCCCCTCTCGTCAGACGATAACACTTAATCGTTCATCCTCAAGTTTGTCATGCTAGAACCAAGAACGGAAAATAATTAAATAAAGCAACAACAAACCCCTACTTGGATATTTGACGTCGCACGTCGGGCGTCGCGGAGAACGGCGTCGCAGAGAACGACGTCGCGGAGATCGGACGTCGATTCCATGGATTTTGGGGTACGTCCGAGGAGGAAACGACGTCTCCTCACTTGTTGCGGAGATGAAGAAGGAAGACGCGTTGTCGTTGGAGAGTTCCCTACGTCGGTGTCTTCTCCCTTTCCGTGGAGGAAAAAAAAGAGGATGAAGAACCGTGATCACCGAGTCGTTCTAAGTTGAGGGATCGATGTTCTTCATCGGAGAAGAACCGTTCTTCACGGAGAGGAGGACGTTCTTCAATGAAGAAGGAGCTTCCTTCTTCTATCACACAAAGGCTCTTTGTCAAAAAAATCCTCCCTCCACAATTCAACCTCCAAATAAAACAAGGTTTCCCCTTATTTTATTTTAATCATGCCATGCATTGTAAGTTCAAAATTCAAACACTTAATTGATTAAGAGTTTCAATAACTTAATTTAAGTGCTAGTTGTCATGAGTTATGAGGGAGAGAGGGAGAGAAGGACTTTCAAAATAAAGAGGGAGGTGAGGAGTTTCAAAATAAAGAGGGAGGTGAGGAGTTTCAAAATAAAGAGGGAGGTGAGGAGTTTCAAAATAAAGAGGGACTTAGGGGGTTATGGGAAAAGTGAAGGGGTGGGGTTCGTGTGGGCCCCACCTCACCTTAAATCCTTCCATGGGTGGTTAACTCCAAGTGGGTCCCACCCCTAACTCCCTTAAATAGGTTAAAACCACTTAAGAGAGGGTCAAGTGTTGTAACATAACACTTAATCTACTTAACAAGAAAATAAAAATTGTAGATAAGTTATAAATTAAACTTCCACAATTTTTATCATCTTCTCTCGGATAAACGCAACTCCGAAAATGACGTTCTTAAGAAATTACCGGCGCTGCGGTTCCATCAGTGCCCTCGGAATTCGATTCCGGGTACCGGTTCAAAACATAGAAATTCCAGCTTGCTCGTTCACTGAACGTACCCGAGCCAAACTTCGGAAATTAATTCCGGGCACACTGGGCCTCGGAATCAGGTGCCGTCAGAAACTGCGTTCTTGTAAAATTCCAAAGAAAATTAAGAAAAAAATTTTACTTGAAAATTCCGGATCTTTACAGGGGTTTACTTTAACACAAGCCATTGAAGAAATAAAATTATAAAAGGTAAATATCTTACAAAATCTTAGTGTGTCACAAAAAATTACTTTGAGGAATTCTAAATACCATAATCACATTTCGAGTCAATATTCCAAATTTAACTCATCTATTAAATGAAGATTCAAAATCCTTCTAAAATTCTCAACCCATCCAAACACAGTAAATTACACTGATGTTTTTATTTCATCATAATTTATGACTATTTGGATGTGGTATAATAAAAAATCAAATGAAAATTTTCAATTATGATCTATAGATATTCTTCAAACAACATCGTAAGGATTATACCTAAATCCCTACTTATGTGGAATTTTGATCAAAATAGTACCTCTAAAGAGTGTGGAGTGGTGTTTAATATGAATTTGGTTGGGTATTTACTATGTTAAGAGGCTCTTTAAGTGTTTAGAAGAGAGGAGATGGGGTGTCCTTTTATTAGCAGGGGTGAGGACACACTTGTAATTTATAGAAGGATTAAAATATTTTAATGACTTAATAAAGCCAAATGGATCCAAAATGACTCATATTTGAATATTAGATAATATAAGGTTTAAATAAGGTTAGAAAATTGGATTTCTAATTTTTTTAGGTCATTTTAACCTTTATATTTTTAGTTTTAAACCATTTTAACTCATACCAAGGTAACTATTTCTTTATAAAGTTACTATTCATAATGACTTAAAATGAAAGTGGCCTCATTATTAATTTTTAAATTATGATTAAAAATATGTAGCCCATTATATCAAATTAAATTTCTATAATTTTTAGAAATTACCTATAATAAACCCAAAAGACCGAATGTATTTTTTTCTTTATAAAAATTCCTTTTAAGTATAGAATTGTTTTTATACCCAGTTCAATTACAAATTAAATCAAATGAAATTTAATAGATTATGGTAAATAAAAAGGAACTAATTTAATTTTAAAACAAATCAAAAATATAATGATACTTTTTAAATACATGAATGAAAAGATTTTTTTCTTAAAAAATTAGCATTTTATGCTATTCACCAAAAAATATTATTTTTTCAGAAAATTCCCAAAAAATCATTCTAAGATAATATTGAATTTTTGATATCAAGCATGATATCCTTTTCTAAAATTAACATTTTAAAAATTACAAAAAATTACTTTTAAATGTAACTAAATAATACATATAAAAATATTAGAACAAAAAAATCTATTTTCTTTTTGATTGAAAAAGTATGTAACAATCTTATAATTAATATAACTATATAAAATATATTTCATGAATATTAATAAGGCATGAATTTTTTTTATTATCATTTATTATGTTGTCACATTCTTTTCCCCTTTTAGAAATTGTATCATCAAAATTTAATTCATTATTAAATAAATGGAGATATTTTTCCATTATGGAATATTCTAATTCCTTTATTGTTTATTTAGTTATATGGTTTTTTTGAAAAACCATAACTTGTTAAATAAACATATTCCATAATAAAATATCTATATGGTAAATAATTAAAACATTTTGTTCCTCATATGAAACATTCCCTTCCAACTATACTACTTGAGGTCTCAAAACATTATAAGCCCTTGATATATAGTTTCTTAACAATGAATCATGAAACAAATCATTTACATGTGATAGACATGGAGGCATGGCCAATTGGTTGGAAACTGAACCAAACTTCTCTTATATTTAGTAATTAATTAATCTAGGACTTAAATTTCCCTTTTTAACAAAACTCATAACACTTTTTATGGAGATTATTTAAGAAAAACATGTTCTCCTACCTCAAAATAAGTATCTTTTATTAGGTTATCTGCATAACTATTTTTTATTTGATACTTACTTATTTTTTTGTTTAATAATATTTACATACTAAACTATTTATTTTTTAAATTATGGTCCAAATAAATTTCATTCACTTACTTCATCCAAAAAAGATGTATTCTAACAAAGATTTCAATATAATGCATTAGAATGTCTCATATATATATTAGAATGAAAATAGTGGTTATAATAAAATTCAACTAATGAAATATGAAAATAATAAATTACCTGTTAATCCATTAAAAATTCTTGAATAATTTATTCCTATGTATAAATTGTTCATTTTTAAGGTCCATCAGACTGAGGATGAAAAATGTACTGATATTTAATTCAGTACCCAATAAATTTTGAATAAATTTATAAAAATTACTAATAGTCATGGTATCATAGTTAAATACACTAGAGAGAATGAATCTATGTAATCTAGAAATATCTATGAGATACAACTGAGATAGTTTATATACAGTCACATTATGCCAAATAGGAAGAAAATTTGAGGATTTATTCAATCAATAAACAACAACCTAAAGTGTATTACAACATCAAGATGTATTTTTCAATCCTACCATCAAATCCATAGATATATTTTACCATTTCCACTAAAACGATAAAAAATGATGATGAATTACATTTGTTAATTGTATTTATGATTTAACATGTTAAAAAGTCAAACATTTTATGGTAACTTTAGAAATATATATTTTTATTTCATCCCATAATAAGTGATCCCAAAGGTCTCTATACATATCAGTTCTTCCATGATGGGATAAAAGAGATATATGTGCTTCACTGAATAATTATTTCATCATTTGGGAATCAAAAGAAACACATAAACTCTTTACTAATATTATAACACCTTATTTATCAACATTAAACATAGAAAATGTGACCTCCTTCATAGATTATACTCTTTCTTTCAAATTAAGATCTTTCTTTGAAGATTGATAAATTATTTATAACAATGATGACTGCCCTAAAAATAAAAAATAGAAGATGTTCATACATGATAAATTTCTAGACCAACATTCATCAAATCATTTACCAAATTACCATGTTATAAATGTATCATAATAAATAATGAATTATATTTTTAATTTAAAGCATATACTACTCTATTTTGTTTCCTAGATAGAAATTAATCAGGCTTTCATAATCTATAATAAGATATATACATATTTTTATTCATGTTTAACTATTTATAAGTGAATATATATATATATATATATATAATTTATGATCAATATATATTTCACAAATTACTCAATATAAATGATGTTGCTACATTATTAATGTAAACAATAAACCACTAGTTCAAAGTCATGTGTAGTATAATTTAGCTCATGAGGTTTCAATTTACATGAAGTATATGTAATTAACTTATCATTATTCAGTAAACAAATTAATTCCCTTCAAAGAAACATCACTGTAGGTAAAAAATTCACCATTTATGGATAGAAGAGATAAAAATCAATAATTCACTAATAATATTTTTTATTTTCTAGAAATGTTTATAAAATAAATTCATCTCAATTAATTTCAATAATTTTAATGTTAACTTAGTTATTGTTCAAGATAAACAAAAAATGTTTTCAATAAACCATCACTAGGGACATGATAATCCAATAAATCTATGAATATATATGAAATTTTTAGGTCATAGACACCCTTCAACCACTTTATTTTTAGTTGGATCAACAGTTATCCCATTTCTATTTATAGTATATCTAAGTAATGAAATCTGTTACAAACAAAATTCACATTTACAAATATTTACATTTTTTTTCATGGATTGAAAACAACCCTCAAATGTTTCTCATAATCATCATAAATTTTAGGATATATCCATATGTATCAATACACATAACAACAAATTTATATAAGAACTCATGGAAAACACTATTCATATGGTCTATAAATAAATTTGGATCATTTTTCTACCAAAATGGTATAACCACAAACTTAGAATTCCTATAACTAGTCCAAAGTATCTTCTTTGTAATTTCATCCTCCTACACCTTATGTTGATGGAACCCTATCCTAAGACCAACCTTTAAAAAATACTGAGCGCCCTAGAGTTGATCAAACAAGTCATCTATACAAGGAAATATTATCTTATTATTAATAGTGATTTTATTAAATGATCTATAATAAATATAATTCTCCATGAATACATATTTATTTTAAAAATATAGGAGCACCCCATAGTGATGTTTTAAGATGAATGATTCCTTTATCAATAAAATCATACTACTCATTTTCCAATTCCAAACGTTATACTTGAGAAATTCAATATTGAATCTTTTTTGTTTTCCAAGCATATGTAACTACGTCATTTTTAAATTCAATATCCTAATCTGTTATAACATTAGGGTACTCCTCAATAAAATCACCTAGATACTCATTTTCTATAGAAACATCACAAAATTGAATAGTATCCTTCTTCTTTAAAATATGTGCAAGATAACTTTATTTTCTATATTTAATAAATTTCTCAGCTTCTTGATATGTTATCAAAGGTATGAATTCATTATTGTATACCAACTAAAACACATTATGAAAAAAAATTCCTTATCTCAAAAATTTATCTTAGAATGAAAAATAAAATGATAACCCATACTCAGAATAACATCTAAATATAAAAGGAGAATTGAAACATGATTTTATTTTAAACCTTTTCTACAAATAATTACATGAATGTTTATAAAATTTTGTTTTTATTTAATACCAACATATGTATTTTTATGAAATGTTATAGCTCTATTTACTAAGGTTAAATATATAATTTATCAAAATATTTCTCAAAAATGAATGAATGTGTTGACCTTGAGTAAAATAAAACATTATAATAATTTGAATAAATATATAATGTACCTGAAACCAAATCACTGAATGGTCTAATATCAACCAAATTAGTAAAAAATTATTAAACCACACCTTTATTCTTATGATATTGATGGATTTGATCCATCATAACAATATTCATAATTGTGATCACATAATAAACCCTCTCATCAAAATTAAGTCATCTTACTCCCAACATTTCATTATTTGTTTGATCATTTATTTGATCATTTTTCTTTTAGTCATAAGACACATGTCCAAACATATCATTTTGGAAATATTTCCTAGATTTTATAAAACATTTTCAAGAGTTCATTTTACTACAATTTTCTTAAGATGGAATCATGATATTCTAGCTCTTATATTTTCTCAATGAATTCTTCCAAATTTCATTACACATGGAGTTCTTTTTCTTCTTATTTTCATTAGACACATGATCATTGAAAACTCAATTTTTTCCTTCTTTACACATCAATAAAATTTATCATTATATTTAAATTCACTATAAGACAGTTCCCATTTATATATTGGCATCAATCCTAAGTAAAATATATTAATTTTACTATTATGATCTTTAATTCAAATTTGGAGTGCACCTTTTCAATCAGGTGAAGTTTTCTTATTACATAGTGAGTAAATCCTCCTTATTTAACATAAATTCTAATTATTTCTTTTCAATCCTATGTTTAATAGATTTTTTAAAATATTTTTTAATATAACTATTGTTAAATTCATACCATTAAAAGACATTAATCTATTCCAATTACATGATATTCCATACTAATTATCACCACTGATTGTCTTCTCCTTAAAATAACAAATAACATTAATTAACTATTGGTTATCTGAACAACTCATGACATTGAATATCTTTTCCAAATAATTAATCCATCCCTCTTCCACACTTGGGTCAGAAGATCCACTAAATTATAGAGGGATATGTTTCATGAAATTCTCTAATATAGACATGTTCATCTACTATGACTATGGTTTTTTCTCACATAGAAACCACTATCATTTTAAACATGATCAATTAAGCTATCATAGAAACAAATGTATATGTTCTAATTCCAAAAATTTAAGTTTCATGATTTGGAAATATGTTATCCTCTTAGTGACTTTCTACTTCAGTTTCCTTATTTACTATAGGGGAAACCATTCCTAACATACATAGTTTATATAAAACAATATAGTAATATTCAAACTATATATCATGATAACCATAAATTAGAGTCTCTTAAGGGAACATACTTAAATTATCATAACCTATAAAATTATCTAAACCCTTATCTGATACTAACTATAATGACCCAAACCTTATTCGATCCACAATTTCATTTTTCAATAATAATCCATTTTATTTCATTCAAAAAGATTATTTTATGTTTATAGTTCTAGATAATTTGTTCGTAAATCTTATGTAATAAAACCATATATTAAAATGTTTACACATCCATATAGTAACCAGGAGAACCCATACATTATTACAATTATAAGGTATAATCATTCCTTTGGAAAAAAGGTCATTATAATACTTTAACAAATCAAAATATTTCCATTTAAACTAATTAATAAGCACGTAGAATTCATTTAGGTATTTATAAAATCATCATCATAAAACCCTTAAAAGAACCATTACAAAATAGAATAACCTAAACGATTAATTCCAATATAAATCTACAGATATCATAATCATTACCCAATGAATTTAAGAGATATATCAAGAGAAACCATCATCATAAATAGTAAAAAATGACCAAAAACTTTATAAAACAAATAATTGTTTTCATTTACATAATGAAACTCAAAAAAAGAAAAATTTCAAAACCCATAAGTAATATAATATCAGATATTGGTATACACCTTTCCCTTATAACCCAATTACCAAAACTAAAATACCCAAAATAATTGGATGGAGGGTTTACCATTGAATATGGAAGCATATAAAAGAAAAAAAACAGAAAATAATGGTTATATAGGTGGGAAAACCCTTCAACATCATATACGTTAAAGTAGAACATTATTTTTTTTACCTTTTTCAAAAAACTTTGTTTAAAATATGTAAAAACATTATTTTGAAAACCATTGAAAGAATGTAAAAAGGAAAATAAAATTTTATTTAAAATTCATTTACATCAATAAAACTTCATTCATAAAATAATTCTAGGAATATGTACATGGGATAAAAATATTTGTAAAATAAATATTTAAAAAATGATTTTATGGAAAAGTTTCCCATACCGCAAGTTTGACATTTCAAATAAATTTTTTATATTTCTGAATAATAAAATTAATTTAATTATTTACATTATTAACAAAAATATTCAAGTTAATTATTTATTTTATTTAAATTATATTCATGTTATATGTAATTACATAATTGATTATGTTTCCTCTAAATATTTTGATGATGTTTTATTTATATGTGCAAAATAACATTGGTAGGTTGACATTGGTCAAATGGTTCATGGTACTTTCATTTCTAGGTTTTTAATTATGTTATTATTAAAATTTTTATAAAGTAATTTAATTTTAAAACCATCTATGTTAGATGGTTATGAAAAATGAACTATGTTTCAATCATGGAGTTAGTAGGTCATATGTAATAATGAGTAACATTTATATTTTTCAATGACCATAATGAAAAGAAGGTAATGATCATTTTATCTATCCTGAATGATGATTATGACATAAATATCATATTATTTCTTTTAATAAACATAAATATACAATCCATTTGAGAATATAAGGACTCAATCCTTATTCCACCCATAATTTCATTTTCAAACAAGAATTAATTTTGTTTCATATTATAAAATATTTTATGGTTATTTTTATAGAATCAGTTTCGAACTATTACATAGAAAACCCATATATTATATGTTAGAAACATCCTATTAGTATCTATTTTTCACCAAACAATTTTTTTTTAAAATTAAACACATTCTCCTTAATTAAAAAATCTTCATGATTTTTAACTTGATTTCATAATTGTTCTTACTCATCCTCTAACCCAATGATAATCATTGAAAAATTTTAGGTGAGAACAAAAAAGATCTATAAGGGATATATAAAATGGAATAAAGAAACATTTTAGTGCATTTGAAAACCCTGAGATCATAAAATGGAGTTTTCCTTTAAAATAATAAACATTGACCTCAAATAATCATTTACACACTCTAAAAATCAACATTAATTTATATTTTTTTTCATAAATAAATTTATAAGAAAAAATTATAGAAAATATTAATCATGAAGGTTTCTTAGAAAGCATGAGAAACCTTGAAAAATAATTTTTCAAAAACATTACATTTCAATATAAGAGTGAATTATCATTTATTTAAAATAAAATATTATTATATTACCTTTTGAAATAAAAAATTTTCCACAAAAAACTCATTATAAAGAATAGAAAATCAATATAGGTTCCTTGGAAAAAAATCTTCATCGAATCCTTACAGATAAAATAACTTATTTTGTTAATTTAAACATAATACTCTAGAAATAAATCATTACCCAATTCATTGGAGAGCTATATTAGGCTCAACCATCTTCATAATAAATTTCCAAGGACCATAATATACACAAAACACCTATAATTTCACATTTCTATCTTCAACATATAAAAATATACTTTTGAACCCATACATAAACCATTTTTGGTGATTGATACATACTTTTTATTTAAAAATCCATTTTCAAAACTAAAATAACCAAAAGAGAGGGAATGATGATTTTTCTTCAATGAAAACCTAATTTTTTTAAAGGATTTAAAATTTCAAATAACGGTTTTAGATGCGTGAAAATACATCAATGTAGTATACATTTAAAGGGAATATTCTCTTTTCCTTTTTTTCAAAAATTCCATATAAAATAAGAAAAAATATTCCTTTTCCAAAACTTTGAAAGAAATCTAAAAGTGACATAAAATGTACTTTAAAATTCAATTGTGTCTATATAAATACTTTCATTTGTTAATTTTATGAATTTGGACATGGATGAAAAATATATAGAAAATAAATCTTTAAAACATTTTAAATGATATTTTAAGGTAAAGTGTCCCTTACCTAATGTCTGACTTTTTAGGTACATTTTTTATCTTCCTTAATAATAAACATATTTTAATTATTAACTTTGTCAATAACACTTTTCATATTTATTATTCCTTTAATTTCACTTATATTCATGTTATACCTAATTACTTAATTGATTAAATTTACTTGGAATGTTTTGAGGATGTTTGGTTCATAATTAAGGAATGGATTCTGTAAGTTAACTTGGATCAAATAGATGATTATTATATTATTTAAAAAATTTTATCATTTCATAATTAACATTTTTATAAAATAATTATAATTTTAGAACCAACTACATAAGATGATTTCAACAAATGAATTACATTATAATAATTTAGATGGTAGGTCATGCGTACATATGAGTAATGTTTCCATTTTCAAATGAATATGAGACGAAGAAGGTAAGTATCATTTTATCATTCCCAAATTATGATTAAATAATAAATATATTATTTATTATTTAAATACACTAAGATATAAAATCCATGTGAGGCTATACTTACCCGATCCTTATTCAACCCATAAATTAATTTTCAATTATGAATGCATTTTATTTCATTTTTGAAGATATTTTCGAGATTATATTTTTAGATAATTAAGTCATAAATCTTAAATAATAAATATATATACTAAAATTTTAAATCATAATATTAGTATCCATTTTACCTAAATAAAAAACATTTAAAACAATTTTTTTTATTTCCATAAAAAATCTTCATGATTTTCAACTTGATTTCATCATTGTTCCTAATCACCCATAAACCCTATGAAAAACTTCTGAAAACACAGGATGAGAACAAAAATATCAACATGTAATATTTAAAAAGGATGAGTAAACCTTATTATTTCATTTCACAATCTTGAGATAAAAATAGAGAGTTTTCTTTAACATAATAAACCTTGATCTCAAATATTTATTTACTAACATAAGAAATTTTATTTACCGCCCAAATATGTTCATAAATAACATTATGAGAAAATATAAATGAAAAACTATAATAATAACAGGTTTTTAGAAAATATGTGAACCCTTGAAAAATAATTTCTTAAAAACAAACCATTTTACCCTAAAAGGGCATAATAATCCCCCTAAAATAAAATTTCATTAGCTAAACTTTTAAAATAAAAATATTTTCCTAAAAAATCATTAGAAAGAATAGAAATATCATGTAGGTTCCTTGTAAAATCATATTCATAGAATCCTTAAAATAACCCCTAACATAATCCTTACAAATGGAATAACCCACATAGTTAATTATAATATAAATATATGGAGGACATATATCATTACACAATGAATTTTAGTTCTATATCAGACTCACCCATCATCATAAACAATTTTCAAGTACCGTAACATGAATTAAATGCATAAAATATTTAATTTACAATATAAAATAAAAAAAATTATCCTTTTGAACCCAAAAGTAAAATATTTTTGGATATTGATATATTCCTTTACTTTATAACCCAATTTTTGAAACAAAAATTGCGAGAACAATGGGAAGAAGGTATTTTCTATTAATAAATCATGGATGATCATAAATGATGAAAAATTCAAATTACTGCTATATTAGTGGGAATATCCTTGGAGGTTGTATACTTTAAATTAAATCATTTATATTTTCCATTTATAAAGAATCTCAAAATATTCCATATAAAATACCTAAAAAGAATCATTTGAAAAATCATTTAGAGATATTAAGAAGAGACTGAAAATTTAGGTTATAATTATTTTATGTTTATATAAATACAATTATAATTTTTTTTAATTTTATGGACAGGGAAGAAAAATATTTATAAAATAAATCTCTAAAAAATTTTAAACGAGGCTATAAAAGTAATGTACCCTTACCTCGAGTCTGACATGTCACATAAATTATTTATCTTCCTGAATAACAAACTTATGTTAATTATTTACTTGATTAATAATCCTTTTCAAGTTTATTATTTTTTATTTCAATTATATCCATGTTATAATTAATTACTTAATTGATTAAGTATACTTTGATCATTTTGAAGATATTTGGTTCATAAGTCCAAAATGATTTCAATAAGTTGAAATTGGTCTAATAGATCATGATTATATCATTTATAAAATATTAATCATGTAATAATAATAATTTTTAATTTAATTTTTTTTATAACTATGTAAGATGGTTATAAAAAAAGTATTATGTTATAATCATGGAGACATTAGGTCTTACATACACATGACTAATGTTTTCATTTATCAATGAACATTATAAAAAAAGGTAAGTATCATTTTATGTCACCATAATGATGATTATTTCATAAATATAATATTATCAATTTAATAAACTTATATATATATGTATACAATCCATGTGAGGAAGTGATGAAAAATGACTCATGTTGCTTCCTGGAGTAGTAATGAAAATGTGTGGATGAATGTTATTGGATTTTTTTAATATATGGAATGGAACCGACACTTAATTTCATCAAGGTGGATTAAAAGATTATCAAGAGAACCTCAAGAGTGTTTTATCCATGAAAATCCAAAATAAGAATCAATGGAACTTTCCTAAACTAGCTTGCACACACACACCTAAGCATCAGAAGGCCTATAGAGCCCCCATGCTTGGAACCAAAGGGTAATAATCCCCTACCACTACTAAAAATTTAGCATATAGCGACTACCATTGGCGGTCGCTCTAGGACTCTAGAGACCGCCCATCGACCGCCAATGGTAGTCGCTTTAGGCCCGACGTTGTAGGCCTACAATGACTGCCTTTGGTGGTCGCTGAAGCTGGCCAAAATTCCGGCCTACAATGACCACCATTGGTGGTTTTTAAAGCTGGATGAAATGATGGCCTATAGTGACTGCCACTAGCGGTGACTGTTTGTCTACAGCGACCGCCAATGGGGGGTCGATGTAGAGGTTATCAGGCAACCTATAGCGACTGCCTACGACAATTGCTAAACTGAAAATAATTTTTTAAAAAACATTTCATGGTACATAATAAAAAATAGAATATAAATCATAAAAAATGAAAAAAAATCCACACACCTTTAACATCAAGATCATCATAAACAATAAATGATAGACGTGCTTCAACGATCCATAACCATCTGCTTTAGAAACCTACAATAAGATACAAAGAAAACAATTAAACAAAAACAAAAATAAATTTGACATATTTATTTAGTTATTATATACATATAATAAAATTAAATCTAAAATCTCATGGGTGATATAATAATTTTAAACCCCCAATTTAATAAATGTTCTCATTTTAAGATTTTTTTTTCTTATTTTGGAGTCTTTGCTTTAGTTTCTGAAAGTGTATTGTTGTCTAAAAAAATGTTTTCCACATGCACCGCACGTCCGATGGATATTCCATCTCCTCCTACATGTCATGAATAATATTAGTATTGTTTTCGGGTGGTTTCAGGTCATTCGGATCATGTTTGCTCTGAATTCGACCGTAACACGCCATTTTGGTCTTTTATGACTCCGAAAACGCATTTTCGGTCACCATGGTCAAACGACACCTCTGATTGATGTACTGTCTAACCGAACATTTCAAAATTCACACAACGGTTGTTTTCGTATGAATTCATGGCATTTCGTGGTTGATCGGGTGGTTTTGACCACCCAAAATGCCCTTTTAGAGCGCACCAAACTGCTGAAAACAACACATTCGGTCGTACCGCATGCACCGCACGTCTGATGAACATGTTGTATCCTCCTAAATGTCACGATAATATTACTATTATTTTCGTGTGGTTTCAAGTCATTTGGAGCATGTTTTCTCTGACTTCGACCGTGACATGCTGTTTTGGTCTTTTATGACTCTGAAAACGTGTTTCCGATCACCACGGTCAAAAGAAACCTCTGATTAATGTGACAGCTACCATACCATTTAAAAATTCACACCACATTTGTTGTAGTATTATTTCATGGAATTCTGAGGTCGTTTAGGTGGTTTTGACCACCCAACACGCCCTTTTAGAGCGCGTCGAACTACTGAAAATGAAAAATTCGGTCGTACCGCGTTCACTGCACATTCAATGGACGTTCCATATCATCCTACATGTAAAAAATAATATTCCTATTGTTTTCACGTGGTTTCAGGTCATTCAGAGAATGTTTTCTCTAAATTCGACTTTCACACGCTGTTTTGGTCTTTTGTGACTCCAGAAACGCATTTCCGATCACCCCGATCAAACGACACCTCCGATTGATGTACATTATGACTGAAAATTTCATAATTCACACTATGGTTGTTGTTGTATGATTTCATGGCATTTCGAGGTCGATCGGGTAGTTTTGACCACCCAACACACCCTTTTAGAGCGCGCAAAACTGCTGAAAACAACACATTCGGTCATACCACACGTACTGCACATCCGATGGACATCCCATATCCACCTACATGTCAAAAATAATATTCCTATTTTTTTGTGTGGTATCAGGTTATTCAGATCATGTTTTCTCTAAATTCTACCCTCACATGCCGTTTTGTTCTTTTATGACTCCAGAAACGCGTTTCCCATCCCCACGGTCAAATGACACCTCTGATTGACATGATATCTACCCGACCATTTCAAAATTCACACCACGGTTGTTGTCGTATGATTCATGGCATTCTGAGTTCATTTGGGTGGTTTTGACCAGCCAATGCGCCCTTTTAGAGCGTGCTGAACTACTAAAAATGACACATTCGGTCGTATCGCGCACACCGCACATCCAATGGACATTCCTTCTACTTCTACATGTCAAGAATAATATTCCAATTGTTTTGATGTGGTTTTAGGTCATTCGAAGAACGTTTTCTCTGAATTTGACCGTCACACGCCGTTTTGGTCTTTTATGACTCCGAAAACACATTTTCGGTCACTGCGGTCAAAAGACACCTCCGATTGACATGTCATCTTCCCAAGCATCTCATAATTCAAACCACGGTTGTTTTTGTATGATTTCATGGCATTCCGAGTTCGATCGGGTGGTTTTGACCACCCAACGCACCGTTTTAAAGCGCACAGAACTGCTGAAAGCAACACATTCGGTCGTACCGTGCGCACCGCACGTCCGATGGATGTGCTGTCTCCTCCTACATGTCCCGAATAATACTCTTATTGTTTTCTTGTGGTTTTAGGTCATTCAGAGCACATTTTCTCTGAATTCAATTGTGACACGCCGTTTTGGTCTTTTAGGACTCTGGAAATGCGTTTCTGGTCACTGCGGTCAAACAACACCTCCGATTGATGTGCCATCTACCCATCCATTTCAAAATTCACACCACGGTTTTTGTTGTATGATTTCATGGCATTCCGGGGTCGATCAGATGGCTTTGACCACCCAAAATCCCCTTTTAGAGCGCGCCGAACTGCTGAAAATGACACATTCGGTCGTACCGCACGCACCGCACATCCGATGGACATTCTGTCTCCTCCTACATGTCACGAATAATATTTATATTGTTTTCATGTGGTTTTATGAAATTCAGAGCATGTTTTCTCTGAATTCGAGCGCGACACGCCATTTTGGTTTTTTATGACTCTGGAAACGTGTTTCCGGTCACCGCAGTCGAACGACACCTCCGATTGACGTACCGTCTATCCGAACATTTCACAATTTATACCATGGTTGTTGTCGTATGATTTCGTGGCATTCTGAGGCCGTTCGGGTGGTTTTGACCACCCAACACGCCCTTTTAGAGCGCACCGAACTACTGAAAATGACACATTCGGTCGTACCACATGCACCGCACATCCGAAGGATGTGCCGTCTCCTCTTACATGTAACGAATAATATTCCTATTTTTTTCGTGTGGTTTCAGGTCACTTGGAGCATGTTTTCTCTGAATTCAACTGTTACACTTTGTTTTGGTCTTTTATGACCCCGGAAACGCATTTCCGGTCACTGTGGTCAAAAGACACCTACGATTGGTGTGTCGTCTACCCGAACACTTAACAATTCATACCACAATTATTGTCATATGATTTCATGGAATTTTGAGGTCGATCAGGTGGTTTTGACCACCCAACGCACCCTTTTAGAGCGCGTCGAACTACTAAAAACGATACATTCAGTCGTACCAGGCACATCGCACGTCCGATGGACATGTCATCTCCTTATACATGTCATGAATAATATTACTATTATTTTCATGTTGTTTCAAGTCATTCAGAGCATGTTTGCTCTGAATTCGACCGTCACACGCCGTTTTGGTCTTTTATGACTCTGGAAATGCGTTTCCGGTAACCTCAGTCAAACGACACCACCGATTGATGTTCCATCTACCTGAACATTTCAAAATTCACACCACAGTTGTTGTAGTATGATTTTATGGCATTCTGAGGTCATTCGGGTGGGTTTGACCACCCAACGTGCCCTTTTAGAGCGCACTGAACTGTTGAAAATGACACATTCGGTCATACCACGCGCACTGCATGTCCGATGGATGTGTCGTCCCCTCTTATATGTCATGAATAATATTCCTATTATTTTTGTGTGGTTTCAGGTCATTCAGAGCATGTTTTCTCTGAATTCAACTGTCACACGCCGTTTTGGTCTTTTATGACACCGAAAATGCGTTTCCGATCACCATGGTCAAACGAAACCTCCAATTGACATGAAGTCTACGTGAACATTTCACAATTCACACCACAATTATTTTTGTATGATATCATGGCATTCTGAGGTCAATCGGGTGGTTTTGACCACCCAACACACCCTTTTAGAGCGCGCTGAACTGCTGAAAACGATACATTCGGTCGTACCGTGTGCACCACACATTCTATGGATGTTCTGTCTCCTCTTACATGTCAAAAATAATATTACTATTATTTTTGTGTGGTTTCAGGTCATTCGGAGCATGTTTGCTCTGAATTCGACCATGACACGCTGTTTTGGTCTTTTTTGACCCCGAAAACGTGTTTCCAGTCACCGTGGTCAAACGACTCCTCTGATTGATGTGCCATCTACCCGACCATTTCTCAACTCACACCAAGGTTTTTGTCTTATGATTTCATGGCATTCTGTGGTCGTTCGGGTGGTTTTGACCACCCAACTCGCCCTTTTAGAGCGCACCAAACTGCTAAAAACTACACATTCGGTCGTACCGCACGCACCGCACGTCCGATATGCATGACATCTCCTCCTACATGTCACGAATAATATTCCTATTGTTTTTGTGTTGTTTCATGTCATCCGGAGCACATTTTATCTGATTTCGACCATCATACGCCGTTTTGGTCTTTTATGACTTCGAAAATGCGTTTCTGGTCACCGCGGTCAAATGGCACCTCCGATTGATATGCTGTCTACTTGACCATTTCAAAATTCACATCATGGTTGTTTTCCTATGATTTTAGGGTATTCTGAGGTCGATCGGGTGGTTTTGACCACCCAACGCGCCTTTTTAGAGCACGCCGAACTACTGAAAACGACACATTCAGTCGTGCCTCACACACTGCACCTCTGATGGACATGAAGTCTCCTCCTACATATTATTAATAATATTCCTATTTTTTTTGTTTGGTTTCTAGTCATTCAAAGCACGTTTGTTCTGAATTCGACCGTCACACTCTGTTTTGGTTTTTTAGGACTTTGGAAATGCGTTTTTGGTCACCGTGGTAAAACGAAACCTCCGATTGATGTGTCGTCTGCCCGAGCATTTCAAAATTTATACCACAGTTGTTTTCGTATGATTTCATGGCATTTTGAGGTCTTTCAGGTGATTTTGAACACCCAACGTGCCCTTTTAGAGCGCACCGAAATGCTGAAAACAACACATTCGGTCGTATCATGCGCACCGCATGTCCAATGGACATTCTGTCTCCTCTTACATGTCACAAATAATATTCCTATTGTTTTCATGTGGTTTCAGGTCATTCGGAGCATGTTTTCTCCGAATTCAACCGTCACACGCCGTTTTGGTCTTTTATGACTCCGAAAACACGTTTACGGTCACCGCAGTCAAAATACACCTCCGATTGATGTGAAGTCTGGTTGAACATTTCATAATTCATACCACGATTGTTGTTGTATGATTTTATGGCATTCTGAGGTTGATCAGGTGGTTTTGACCACCCAACGCGCCCTTTTAGAGTGGGCCGAACTGCTAAAAATGACACATTCAGTCGTACTGGGTGCACCACACATCCGATGGATGTTCCATCTTCTCCTACATGTCAAGAATAATATTAATTTTGTTTTCGTGTGGTTTCAGGTCATTCAGAGCATGTTTGCTCTGAATTCGACCGTGAAATGCCATTTTGATCTCTTATGACTCCGGAAACGCATTTCCGATCAACGCAGTCAAAAGACACCTCTAATTGACATTATGTCTACCCGACCATTTCAAAAATCATACCACGGTTGTTTTAGTATAATTTCATGGCAATCCGAAGTTGTTCGGGTGGTTTTGACCACCCAACGCGCCATTTTAGAGCGCGCCGAACTACTGAAAATGACACATTCGGTTGTACCACGCGCACCACACATCCGATGGATGTTCCATCTCCTCTTAAATGTCACGAATAATATTAATATTGTTTTCATGTGTTTTTAGGTCATTCAGAGCAAGTTTTATCTGAATTCAACCGTCACACGCCGTTTTGGTCTTTTTTGACTCTAGAAACACGTTTCTGGTCACCGCGGTCAAACAACACCTCTGATTGACGTGCCGTCTACTCGAAAATTTCAAAATGCACACCACGATTGTTGTAGTATGATTTCATGGAATTTCGAGGTTGTTTGGGTGGTTTTGACCACCCAACGCGCCCCTTTAGAGCACGCCAAACTGCTGAAAATGACACATTCGGTCATACCGCACACACCGCACGTTTGATGGACATTCTGTATCATCCTACATGTCACAAACAATATTCATATTGTTTTAATGTGGTTTCAGGTCATTCGGAGCACGTTTTCTCTAAATTTGACCGTGACACGCCGTTTTGGTCTTTTATGACTCCAGAAACGTGTTTCTAGTCACCGTGGTCAAACAACTCCTTCGATTGACATTCCGTCTTCCCAACCATTTCAAAATTCACACCGTGGTTTTTGTCATATGATTTCATGGCATTCCGAGGTCGTTCGGGCAGTTTTGACCACCCAATGCGCCCATTTAGAGCGCACCGAACTGCTGAAAATGACGCATTCGGTCGTACCGCGTGCACCACATGTCCGATGGACATTCCGTCTCCTCTGAAATGTAACGATTAATATTCTTATTGTTTTAGTGTGGTTTAAGGTCATTCGGATCATGTTTGCTCTGAATTCGACTGTGACATGCCATTTTGGTCTTTTGTGACTCCGGAAACATGTTTCCGGTCACCGCGGTCAAACAACACCTCCAATTAACGTTTTGTCTGCCTGACCATTTCACAATTCACACCACAGTTATTGTCGTATGATTTCATGGCATTATGAGGTCAATCAGGTGGTTTTGACCACCCAACACGCCCTTTTAGAGTGCATCGAACTGCTGAAAATGACACATTCGGTCGTACCGCGCGCACCGCATGTCCGATAGATGTTCCGTCTCCTCCTACATGTCACGAATAATATTTCTATTATTTTCAGGTGATTTCAGGTCATTTAGAGGACGTTTTCTCTGAATTTGTTTGTCACACGCCGTTTTGGTTTTTTATGACTCTAGAAACTTGTTTCTGGTCACCGCGGTCAAAAAAACACTTCCTATTGACATGCCATCTGCCCGAACATTTCACAATTTACATCACGGTTGTTGTCGTATGATTTCATGGCATTCTGAGGTTTTTCGGGTGGTTTTGACCACTGAAAGTGCCCTTTTAGAGCGCGACGAACTGCTGAAAACGACACATTTGGTTGTACCACGTGCACCGCACGTCCGATGGATGTTCCGTCTCCTCCTACTTATCACGAATAATATTCCTATTTGTTTCATGTGGTTTCAGGTCATTTGGAGCACGTATGCTCTGAATTCAACTGTCACATGTTGTTTTGGTCTTTTATGACTCCGGAAACGTGTTTCTGATCACCACAGTCAAAAGACACATCCAATTGACATTTTTTCTACCCAACCATTTCAAAATTCACACCATGGTTGTTTTCGTATGATTTCATGGCATTCTAAGGTCAATCGGGTGGTTTTGACCACCCAACGTGCCCTTTTAGAGCACGCCGAACTGCTAAAAGCAACACATTCAGTCATATCATGCACATCACATGTCTGAATGACATTCCCTCTCCTTTTAAATGTCAATAATAATATTCATATTGTTTTAGTGTGGTTTTAGGTCATTCGGAGCACGTTTTCTCTGAATTCGACCGTCACACGTCGTTTTGGTCTTTTATGACTCCAGAAACGCGATTCTGGTCACCGCGGTCAAACGAAACCTCTGATTGACGTTATTTCTACCCAAACATTTCATATTTCACACCATGTTCTTTGTCATATGATTTCATGGCATTCCGAGGTCGTTCATGTGGTTTTGACCATCCAACGCGCCCTTTTAGAGCGCCCTGAACTGCTGAAAACTACACATTCAGTTGTACCCCGTGCACTACACATCCGATGGATGTGTCGTCTCCTCCTAAATGTCAAAAATAATATTCCAATTGTTTTCTTGTGGTTTCAGGTCATTCGGAGCACGTTTTCTTTGAATTCAACCGTCACATGCCGTTATGGTCTTTTGTGATTCCAAAAATGCGTTTTCGATCACCATGGTCAAACGACACCTCTGATTGACGTTCTGTCTACCCAACCATTTCTAAATTCACACCACGGTTGTTGTTGTATGATTTCATGGAATTCCAAGGTCGATCTCATGGTTTTTACCACCCAACGCACACTTTTAGAGCGCACCGAACTACTGAAAACGAGATTGTTGAATTTGAAACTCAGTCGCACGATACATCTCTTATTTATCTCATTAATGTGTTTTCTACAAATGATAAAGCAATGTTAAAATGATAAACTTATTCAACCAAAACATGAAAAAGTTAAACAATAAATGTGATAAGATACCTACTGCATTAATGGTGTAACTGATGGAGTATTGAACAAGACATATCAATGTTCTTGTATCCAATCGATGTTGTCCATATCAAATGTGGTTCCTTCTCCAACTGGACCATCATGAATCTGAGAGGGATTATCTAATTTTGTTTCAACATCGATAAGATATTCTCCGAAAAAAGTAGTACACTCATCCATCAAATAACCATTGGCTATTGATGCCTCTGGATGAGCTCGGTTGCATACAAATCATTTCAATGTACTCAAATACCGCTCAATAAGATACATCCACCTGAATTGCACCAGAATAGTAGCCATTACTTCATCAGTTAGGTGCACTATCAAGTGGACCATAACATCAAAAAATGAGGGGGGAAATATTTTCTCAAAGTGACAAAGCGTAAGTACAATTAGGTCCTACAAACTTTTTAAATCACTCATTCGTTGATTTCTTAAACAAAGATGTCTAAAAAAATTACTCATCTCAATCAATGGCTAAACAACATTGGGGAACAAACAATCAAAAATTGATATTGGAATCAACTATGGAAGTAGTATGTGATTGTCATGACTTTTCAACCCTTGAAATGTCTTTTTCGTCAAATTCACACACTTTGAAATATTAGAAGAGTAACCATCAGACACCTTGAGAATCTTCAAAATGGAAATAAATGTCTCTTTATCCTTTGTAGTCATTGTATACTGTGCAGAAGGCATATATTCCTTATTTCACTTAGGTAACTGTAAATGCAACTGTTTCCTTAAAACAATTTCTTCCAAATCATGGCGTGCATTAACGTGGTCCTTTGATTTTCCACTAACACCTAAAATGGTCCACAATATATTATCATAAACATTATTTCAATGTGCATGACATCTAAATTATGCCTCAAAATGTTAGTTTTCCAATATGGAAGACTATAAAAAATACTTTTCTTTTTCCAATTGTGACTGCGCTGCCTACCCGCAGCATGAATATTACATACTGGAGGAGCCACCAAATCCTGAATTTTATATATCGTGCGGATGTTTTCTTCCTCAATCTGTGATAACATTTCAACTCCTGTCATGATCTTTGGTGTTGGGATGAACTTTCTAGAACCATCAAATTCTACTTTGTCCTTTCTGAACCTGTTTTGAGGTGGGAGAAAAAGTATGTGACCCATGTATGCCCATTTTTTTGAATGTTTAAGCCATATAGATTTTTTACTATTATTGCAACAAGGGAAAGAAAATTCCCCTTTCGTACTGCAGCCTGATAAATTTGCATAAGCTGTGAAGTCATTGATTTTCCATAATAAAGCAACCTACAGTTTGAACATTTCATTCGTTTCATAGTCATAAGTCATCACACCATCGCCCCAAAATTCATTCAACTCATCAATCAATGGCTGAAGTTAAACATGAATATTATCCCCCAAACTTTTAGGTCCATCAATAAGAGTGGAAAGTAATATAAATTGTTGCTTCATACAAAGCCACTTAGGAAGATTATACGGAACAAACACCACAGGCCATGTGCTATGATTTTCACCAACCATAGACTTGAATGGATTGAAACCATCTTCCGACAATCCCAATCTGACATTACAAACATCTTTAGAAAAGTCGGGATGTCTCTTATCAAAATCCTTCCATGCATGATAGTCTTCCAGGTGGGTTAACATGTCAATATCATGAACTCTTTTTGCATGCCATATCATTAAATTAGAAACTTTAGATGACATAAAAAATATTTTCAACCTCAGTTTAAGGGGAAAGTAATGCATTTGCTTTACGAAAATCAGTTTCCCCTGAATCGCAATCTGACTTTGATGAGTCTGATTTCCTTTGTTATCTTTCCACTTGAAATCACCACAAATTGAACCAATATCCAAATGGGTAGTTTTATTTCTAAACAAAATACTTTTTTTCACATGCATCTATGGTCTCATATGTAAAACCTAAGTTCTATGTCAACTTATGAGTATGGTAATATGACTCGGGAATCTTAGCATCGACAGGAAGAACCTTTTTCAATAACACAAAAGCATGTTGAATGATGTGTATGACCAATGATTCAAAGTATTCAAATTCAAAAACTCCACGATAAATGACAGTTTATTGTAAGAAGTACTTCCAGGATATAATTCTGTTTTTCCATTATCAAGTGCTTTATAAAACCTCCACGAATCACGATCTGCACCAGAGTGAAGATTTATCTCACCGGTCTCAAGATTCTGGATGTCAATGACTTCAGGATCCCAAGAACGTACCATTTCAGTAATAATTTCATGTATTGGATAATTCATCCTTGCATCAACATCCATCTGAACTGCATCCATATTTTTACAATGAACATATTATTCTCCATGACGAGTCAAAAACTAATAATTTTTTATAAATCCATTAATGAATAGGTTCTCCCTCATAGTGTCTCATGTGAATTGATATCTGTTAGCACATTTTCTACATGGAAAACTAATATAGTCACTTTAAAATCCTCTGGTGAAGTCAATAAACTGCATAATTCCATTGAAATATTCTCTAGAAGTTCAATTTGGAAGATCAATCCAACTCTTATCCATAATAATATATGTATAACAAACATTTATACAACAATTATTACATTTTAATCTTTCAAATGAACTATATTTAAAATAAATACTAATAAATGTTTTGTGAACCATTGATAAAATAATAATGTAAGTGAAAGCCCATGTCATAACTGATTGTGCTACAAACCTAGAAGGGAGGGGAGCCGAAGGTGGTGCTGCGAGGAAGAAGAGAGGCAGCTAAGGGGAGCTGGAGCCAGAGGCATTGCAGTGAGGGAGGGGATGGGTGGTGGTAGTGGGGAGCCAGAGGAGAGGAGGCGGTGAGGTGGCGACTATGCAGTGAGGGTGGGACGATGGGGGAGGGGACCAAGGATAGCGGGGAGCCAGAGTGGACAAGCGACAGTGGAGAGGGGATGAGTAGTGACCGTGCAGGGAGGGAGGACACCAGGCGATGTTGGTGTGGCAAGGGAGGGGACAATGAGTGAGGGGACGAGCGGCGGTGGTGCGGAGAGGGAGGGGGATGAAGAGGGAGGGGATGGGGGATGGCAGGGAGCTGGAGCGGAGGGCGGTGAGGGGATGGGGGACAGGCAGCGAGGGGGGGGGGGAGCTGTTCGGGGTGGGGGGATGTTCGGGGTGTAGGGAGGGCTGTCTGGGGTGTGGGGGGGCCTGTCCGGGGTGCGGGGGGCTGCCCGGGGTGCGGGGGGGGGGGGGTGCTGTCAGGGGTGAAGGGGGGATATCCAGGGTGGGTGTGGGGGGGGGGGTGTCCGGGGTGGGGGAGGGGAGGGCCGAGGGCGGAGTCTGGAGGCCGGAGGGTAGAGGGCAGAGGGGTCAGTGATCAGAGGGGGCGAAGGCCGGAGGGTGGAGGCTAGAGGGTGGAGGGACGCCAGAGGGGATGGAGGGTAGGGTGGAGGATGACTGTAGGGCAGAGGGTGGCCGAAGGGTGGTCAGAGCCGAAGGGAAGAGGGCAGATGGCAGAGACCGACGAGGGTGGAGGGTAGCGAGCGGTGGAGGGCGGTGAGGGTACGTGATGATGGGGGAGGGCGCGTGGGAGAGGGAGGCGACGGGGGAGGGCGCGCGATGAGGTCGAGGGTAAGGGAGGAGGGCTCGTGAGAAGCGGGGGGGGGGGGGGGGAGCCCCCATTTTTTGGAAAAGCTCGTCAACCGCTAGAGGTGGTCGCTATAGGGCACCTATAGCGACCGTCATAGGCGGTTACCCATGTCAGGGGGCTTTAAAGCCCAATATTGTAGCAGTGTACGCGGGATACCTTCACCAATACCCTATGCATGAGACCTATGAGGACAACTTCCTTTGACTAGGGTCACCAATTTTCCTATAAATAGGATCCTTGGGCTCCTAATTTACATAAATTGGTAAATCAGAAGAATTCTCCAAACACTAGTTACACATACCCTTCACTTAGGTCTCAAAAAATTCATCAGGTAGCTCTTCAAAACATGAGAGAAGAGAAAATTAAGGGGATTAAATGAGATAAAAGTCCCTTATCGGTCTGAAACACAAGACATATACATGAGGACCCGTTCTCCCCTAGTAGAAAACAACCTATGCAAGTTCCCTTTCATAGTTTGGGACCTATATAAGACCCATACACAGATAAATGAGGAGACCTGTGGGGCTTAAGCTAAATCCTTGACCACATTTTGTTGCCTAGGTGGTTCATTTCCCAAGGAATGTTTGGCTCTTTAAGACCTACACTGTAGAGACCCTAAGCTTGACGTACATGGACATTACATTACTTTTGCGGAATACTTGGTACATAACAAAAACACACACACAAGGATCGTAATAGTTTAGTGTCTTTGGAAACTCGGAACGTAATCTTCTAATCGTGGTGAAAGATCTTCAATATCTCCCATAAAGATCTTCCCTTTTTTTTACCTAAAACATTTCTTTATATCCTGGGGAAAAGAAAACATAAAAATGTGAGATCAAATGCTCAGTAAGGGTAAACAAAAGAAATATCAATCACATCGTATACACAAGCACATAACTTTTGGAAATCTTAACCTGCAAAAGAGATCATAATTTCATAACATGGGATAAATCATGGCAGTGAAATGTAATCAAAATAATCATAACATAAAACATGAAACTTTGTGGCATTCACACATAATCATAGAGAATCATTTCTTGTTAGTCAAGACTCATTGCCAAGACTATCTTAGTGGACAAAGTCCCTTTCTGAATCGAGTAACCCTCGTTTCAGTCCTGTTTCACTGAACCGGTATAACCTATCATTCCAGCCATGTCTATCTCATGAGATATAAAATCTTTACCCAATGCATTGGATGGAGATATAGGTCCCACCCATCTCATAATGATACCATTCTTATGTGTGCCACAAAATCATAAATCATACATCATTGCATAACCCATGTAACACAAATGGGAATCTTAAACATCATGACATCATAAAACAATTCATATAAGATAAAGGAATTCATAAAAATTATTCCATCACAACATGATCAAATCAATGTAATAAAAGGGATAAAAATAGAACCCGTTATTATCTTAGATGAAAAATAATTTTGATAAAACACTTGAACTCCATTCTTGAGGAAAATATCCTTTCTTCTTAAAAAACATGTTTCCTTTCTTAACATGTCATACAACTTTAAACTAAAAGAAGTTGATTAAAAATAAACTTGAAAAATTTTAATGGAAGCTTCTTGGAAATAATGTTTTAAAAATCCATTCATACCGTATAAGTTAAAAAAACATTCTTTGTACTTTTGTCGGAAAAGTCAAAAAGTACCTCGTACGAAAAACGACAAAAGATTCCTTTCATATCCTTTACTAAAAACTCACCGAAGGGTAAAATTGGATTTAAACAATTGTAGGTGGATGGAAATAGTATTACATATTAATGGAACATGGATGTGGATGATAAAATACACCCCAGTAAATTCCAAAGTAAAAACAATCTCGGATAAAATGAGATTGTGATATTTTCCCTTACCTTATGTCTGACTTGCTTTGTAAGTGTCTGAACCTCCTGTATAATGATTTAAATCATGTTATTGACTTATTACAGAATCATATTCATTGTTATTATATCATATATGGCCCACTTATGACTTTATATTACCCGTTCTTTTGTAAATTAATGTTAAAGTAGCGTTTTGGGTAAAATCGTCTCATTTGTTGTTCGCGTTTTTAACTTGTAATTATTCATATGATTACTTAGATCATGATTACTTAATTCCAGAATATAAAACATGATTTATATATATATATATTCAGAATATACATATATAATAAATCAGTAAATGGAAGGAAATACACCGTTCATGGAGACGGTAGTCCGTACGTACGCATGAACGCTGTTTTCGTTTCCTTATTGAATTGAATGGAATTAAGTATATGACATACATATAAATAATTCCAGTATCATTATTATGTCATATATTTCATTAGTACTTATTATATATACTTTATAATCATTCATGAATGGTTAATCATTGATAATGAATCTCATCGCGTCGTGGAGACGGTAGTCCGTACGTACGCACGAGCGATGATATCATTCCCATGGTCGTGGAATTGTGTTGAAGTGTATGTATACTATTTCAGTATCAATATCACTTTATAATAATCATATATAGTTACTCATTAAACCATTATACCCATCCAATTAAAGTGGTTGCGAAAAATAGATTACACCACGACGTGGAGACGGTATTCCGTACGTACGCACGCGCGGTGATTTCCTTTTTCCGCAGGATGGATAGAAGGTTAATTAGAGTTGTTTCATATTTATAATAACATATAAGTATGTAAGTAATACTGATGTTATTACTTTATCATGAAACAAATAAATAATAAGAAGTTGAAGAAGAAAAAAATTGAAAAGATCGGTAATGGATATTACCTCTTCTTTGAAACGCCTCTTTGAATCCTCCACTTAGGGAACTAAGATTGGTCTTTGAAGAAGACCAGGACCTCTAGGATTATTCTAGGGAAGTGGAGAAGAGAAAATGGCAGGGGTTGGCCGAGCTTGAGTGCTCAAATTTGTGTGAGGAGGAGGGGGAGGAGGTTCCCTTTTATAAGGGAGGAGAGGGGCACTTTAGGAATATCTCAAAATATTATTTTATATTAAAGTCAAAATCGGTTTATAATGGTTCCAAAGGGTCTTATTTCGAAGATAAAGTGGGGATGGGTCGAAATCCTATCAACCAATAGAATTTTGACAAGTTTAGGGTATTATGTTAACCTTATCAATTAGATTTAACTCTAAGTTAAATAATTTAACTTTTACCATGTCTTTTTGTTTTCTTTCACTATATGGTTAATACACTTACTATAACATGCCAAACGAACCCCAAATTGTTTATTATTAATATATATATCCTTATCTATGTCATTTGGACGAACCTTAGATTTTTAGGAATAAAATAACAATTAATAATATAATATTTGATTTAAAAACTATTTTGTGTCAATTTTGACACTATTTGATATATGATTTTTGTGAAAGTCATAACAGAATTATATGTTCGAACCAAGTTGATTAAATAAACAATAATATATCATAGTAACCTATAAAATTAGTGTAATTCATAAAAAGACTTAAATTACATTTATTTTGGTATTTATAATATCAATTATGTGAATATTTCATTAATAAGATAATTACTGCATCATCTTTGTGTCATAAATAAATTAAATTATTTGATGTCTAAAAATTAAAAATAAATTACCATAATGTAGGAAATCTTTTTATCTTTCTAATTAATATTTACAATCGAATTTATCTTATGTAAAACCCTATATTAAAAATGTTTTAGTAAATAAACTTTGATTTTAACTCTTTTAACTCTTCTTTGAATTAAATAATAATAAATGTCCTAATCTAATCCAAGTGGGCCTAAATGGTCATATTTTATTCCTAAGCTTGGTTTTGGTCGAATTACACTTGTCCAATAGAATTAGGACATGTGTTAGGGTAATAATAATATCATTTTTACCCTTAATTACCCTATTTACTTTTAACCGTGGTAAATAAAAGTAAAAAGTTACTATTCACCAAAAATTATTTTCATCTCATTGAACCACATTTTACTTACTGACATCAACCGCGTCTCTCGGATTTTTGAAATTCCATTCACATAAGTGGTAAAATTAAGATTTATGAAGAAATTAATTTTTTTAACTACCACTTAGTAGTTTCACTATTCATCAAAAATTTATTTTTTTCAGAACAATGCCAAAATTTCATCCTAAGCTATATTTCATATTCAGAATACAAAAATGAAGTCTATTTTACCAAATTCATATCATAGAAGTTGCATTAATTAATTTTATAATTAAATCCCGCTGTTAAAACAAATAGTGTGTTTTTAAGAAACAATATCTATCAAAAGATTGACACTTGATTATGTCTGGTTTAAATGTGAAATTACAACCAATGACCAACATTGTATTAATTTGTAAAAATATATAATAAATATACTTTAAAATCACTCAAATTAACAATTTATCACTATTAATTATTTAGATTAAAAAATTTGTTTTTAATTATAATTTAATAAATTTTCACTATTCATCAGAATATGAAAGTTATCCGAAAAGTACCAAAATTTCACCTTAGGCTAAATTCGATACTCCGAATCCAAAAATGAAGTCCATTTTGAGAGCTAAAATTTCTAAAATTTAAAAAGTGGTTATTACTATTCATAACGGCTAGTTTTAATAATATTTTAATAGCGTATCGTTGTTTTTTGAAACTCAGTATTGCGTACTACACACGCTATCGAGGAAGGTCGTAATTGCGTGTAAGGCAAGGCAAGTCAAGGATGTGTGTTGTGCAAGATCCTTTTGGTGTAGCGTACAACACAAGACATTAATAAAATTAAAAAGAATATTTTTCATAAAATCTCGGGCTGTTACATTCTACCCCCCTTAAAATGAATTTCGCCCTCGAAATTCGTCGGGGTTATAAATGGGTTACTATTCGAAAGTTTCTTTAATAGAAACCCACATCGTAAAAAGGAATACCAAAACTTGGCTTTAAAAACTAAAGTATGAAATGTAACGATTACCCAAATAAACTAATCACTGGGTTTCAACATAGGTGAAAATATGGATATGGAAGAGAAATCTAACCATCATGTTCTGATGGAGAGTGGTAGAGAACATGGCTATGGAAAAGCCAGCAATCACAAAGCCATAAATTTGTGGCGATCTAAGGTACCATCTGATTCATCAGATATAAGATCACTAGGACAACATTTTTGGTTTTCAAGATCGTTTCCCTAAAGTTAAAGAATTAGAATAAATACTTACTTTATTTTGGTACAATCTCACTGTTGTTCGTGCCTTTAACAATTTACACTTCATATCTTAAATAAATGAAGTTTAATTTGTTATTCTTGAAGTATTAGCAGATCATGAGATAGAATGACGGGTCATTCCATCTGTCTCAAAAATGTTAGCAAAAATTATATACATAAGTCGATCTATAGTGAGATTAATCATATATGGTTCCTAAAATGGACTTTATACTTCATATATCATACTGATTAATACAATAAAACTAGTTTCTAATAAACATGGACTTCCTGTAGGCCAGTGGTAGGCGATAAAGGCTAGTCGCACTTCAGTTGTGGGTTCGATTCCCACATCCTTGTCCGACGCGATGGGTTGTCGCCCGTCCTGCAGGTTGTCCTTTTTCTAAAACTATATTACTATAACATCACATCAATAATATCGAGAAAAATTATATCCTTAAACAATACTAACTTTGTCCAACATAATCCATTCCAATCTTTAGGCTTATCCATAATACTGCAGTCCACTCTCATAACATAGTGAAAACGATTACCAGAGATTTAACACCATCGTCGATCCCCATATATCATAAGATATGTTTTGTTGGTCACATTCCAAACATTCAAAGTCCTTAATCATGTTTTCTCTTGAATACCTTAGTGAAAACATGAATGCAGTTAAAAGTTAACACATTTCACATACCAAAATCCTCAAAATTCTATATACTCAAACCATAATATCACTTAGTCCTTATATTAATCATGAGCTCATGAATACTGTTAAACATTTCGTTTTCTCGTTTTCCCTTCATTATGCGCATATCATCTTATTTCCAGAAATATCTCAATCACTTTGAATACCACATTAGACCAATACATAAATATTCCAATACTCCATGATACAACATTATTTTGAAATCCCATTACATAAACACTTAATCATTCCACCACATCGTTGTCATATTCAACATCGCCAATAGTGATCGCATGTGACTTCCCTTTGTCCTTTGCCTTAAGCGGTTGCTCATGTCGATCATCACTAACCCTTGGATTAGGGCATTTATTATCATAATGCCCCATTTCCTTGCACTTGAAACATTGAAGTGTTGGTGGTGCGTTCTCTGCTGTGTTTGCTTTATTCACATTATTAGAAACCCTTTTTCCATTACTTCTACACTCAGCTGCTCGATGACCTTCTTTTCCACACTTAAAACATTTTCTAGTCCCTTTAAGACAATCTCCACCATGCTTCTTTCCACACATTGAGCATAAGGAAACATTCAATTTCTTTTCACCATTATTCTGAGATTTCTCCTTGAACTCCATCTTTCGTTTCTTTTCAAAACCATGAGATGGATATGTAACACCAACTTCCATTTCTACCTTCATAGCACAACACACAATTTATTCATATCTACTGAAGTCTCTTATAGCTAATTCCCTTCGAAGACTTGGTTTTAAGCCACTGAAAAATCGATCAACTTTACTTTCAGGTTGGATGATAATGCCAGATGCATACCTTGCAAGTCTTGTAAAATTCGCTTCGTATATCCCAACAGATTCATCATCCTTCTGCTTCAGCTCAAGAAACTCCTTTTCCATCTTTGTTCGAAGAATACGAGGGAAGTACTTACTGAAAAACAAGTTCTTGAACTCGTCCCATTCCATGGACTCAATTTCATCTCTTGGCCTCGTATTCTTGATAAGATTCCACCATTGATCAGCTTCACCTTCCAAACGATATACTGCTAAGATGACTTTATCATGTTCAGAACATTGAAGAACTGAAAATATCTTTTCAGTGGTACTGATCCATTGTTCAGCAACAAGTGGATCGGAAGACCCATTGAAAGAAGGTGGACGTTGCCTCATGAAGGACTCAATAGAATATTGTTCCCTTCTCTGATCATTTGGAAGTCCAGAATGATTCATAGCTTGTGTAAGTATAGCAATAATATTTTGCACTCCATCTCCCATAACATTTGTTTGTTCAGGAGGACAGTCATTGAATTGTCTATTGCATTGATCAACACGGTTCCTTCGGGTTCCAGCCATCGTCTAAAACCCAAAAAGAATAGTGTGAGAGGCAAAAATCATGCTAGGGAAAACAACATTATAAAGGGGGAGTATCCTCAATATCTAACTTCTTAGGTTAAATTATAAGATCGTTAGCGCAATTCTAGTACTATAACCTATACGTATACTTAACCTTAGGGACATCCCTAGACATAACTTAGAAATATCTCTAGGGATCTCACTAACATTTTCGCATCCTAGTTTCCAAAGGTTGACTAAACCTTTCCTCTGATACCAACTGTAGAGACCCTAAGCTTGACGTACATGGACATTACATTACTTTTGCGGAATACTTGGTACATAACAAAAACACACACACAAGGATCGTAATAGTTTAGTGTCTAGTTTCAATCACATCGTATACACAAACACATAACTTTTGGAAATCTTAACCTGCAAAAGAGATCATAATTTCATAACATGGGATAAATCATGACAGTGAAATGTAATCACAATAATCATAACATAAAACATGAAACTTTGTGGCATTCACACATAATCATAGAGAATCATTTCTTGTTAGTCAAGACTCATTGCCAAGACTATCTTAGTGGACAAAGTCCCTTTCTGAATCGAGTAACCCTCGTTTCAGTCCTGTTTCACTGAACCGGTATAACCTACCATTCCAGCCATGTCTATCTCATGAGATATAAAATCTTTACCCAATGAATTGGAGGGAGATATAGGTCCCACCCATCTCATAATGATACCATTCTTATGTGTGCCACAAAATCATAAATCATACATCATTGCATAACCCATGTAACACAAATGGGAATCTTAAACATCATGACATCATAAAACAATTCATATAAGATAAAGGAATTCATAAAAATTATTCCATCACAACATGATCAAATAAATGTAATAAAAGGGATAAAAACAGAACCCTTTATTATCTTAGATGAAAAATAATTTTGATAAAACACTTGAACTCCATTCTTGAGGAAAATATCCTTTCTTCTTAAAAAACATGTTTCCTTTCTTAACATGTCATACAAATTTAAACTAAAAGAATTTGATTAAAAATAAACTTGAAAACTTTTAATGGAAGCTTCTTGGAAATAATGTTTTAAAAATCCATTCATGCCGTATAAGTTAAAAAAAACATTTTTTGTACTTTTGTCGGAAAAGTCAAAAAGTACCTCGTACGAAAAACGACAAAAGATTCCTTTCATATCCTTTACTAAAAACTCACCGAAGGGTAAAATTGGATTTAAACAATTGTAGTTGGATGGAAATAATATTACATATTGATGGAACATGGATGTGGATGATAAAATACACCCCCAGTAAATGCCAAAGTAAAAACAATCTCGGATAAAATGAGATTGTGATATTTTCCCTTACCTTAGGTCTGACTTGCTTTGTAAGTGTCCGAACCTCCTGTATAATGATTTAAATCATGTTATTGACTTATTCCAGAATCATATTAATTTTTATTATATCATATATGGTCCACTTATGACTTTATATTACCTGTTCTTTTGTAAATTAATGTTAAAGTAGCGTTTTGGGTAAAATTGTCTCATTTGTCGTTCGTGTTTTTAACTTGTAATTATTCATATGATTACTTAGATCATGATTACTTAATTCCAGAATATAAAACATGATTTATATATATATATATATTCAGAATATACATATATAATAAATCAGTAAATGGAACGAAATACACCGTTCATGGAGACGGTAGTCCGTACGTACGCATGAACGCTGTTTTCGTTTCCTTATTGAATTGAATGGAATTAAGTATATGACATACATATAAATAATTCCAGTATCATTATTATGTCATATATTTCATTAGTACTTATTATATATACTTTATAATCATTCATGAATGGTTAATCATTGAGAATGAATCTCATCGCGTCGTGGAGACGGTAGTCCGTACGTACGCACGAGCGATGATATCATTCCCATGGTCATGGAATTGTGTTGAAGTGTATGTATACTATTTCAGTATCAATATCAATTTATAATAATCATATATAGTTACTCATTAAACCATTATACCCATCCAATTAAGGTGGTTGCGAAAAATAGATTACACCACGGCATGGAGACGGTATTCCGTACGTACGCACGCACAGTGATTTCCTTTTTCCGCAGGATGGATAGAAGGTTAATTAGAGTTGTTTCATATTTATAATTACATATCAGTATGTAAGTAATACTGATGTTATTACTTTATCATGAAACAACTAAAGAATAAGAAGTTGAAGAAGAAAAAAATTTGAAAAGATCGGTAATGGATATTACCTCTTCTTTGAAACGCCTCTTTGAATCCTCCACTTAGGGAACTAAGATTGGTCTTTGAAGAAGACCAGGACCTCTAGGATTATTCTAGGGAAGTGGAGAAGTGAAAATGGTAGGGGTTGGCCGATCTTGAGTGCTCAAATTTGTGTGAGGAGGAGGGGGAGGAGGTGCCCTTTTATAAGGGAGGAGAGGGGCACTTTAGGAATATCTCAAAATATTATTTTATATTAAAGTCAAAATCGGTTTATAATGGTTCCAAAGGGTCTTATTTCGAAGCTAAAGTGGGGATGGGTCGAAATCCTATCAACCAATAGGATTTAGACAAGTTTAGGGTATTATGTTAACCTTATCAATTAGATTTAACTCTAAGTTAAATAATTTAACTTTTACCGTGTCTTTTTGTTTTCTTTCACTATATGGTTATACACTTACTATAACATGCCAAACGAACCCAAAATTGTTTATTATTAATATATATATCCTTATATATGCCATTTGGCCGAACCTTAGATTTTTAGGAATAAAATAACAATTAATAATATAATATTTGATTTAAAAACTATTTTGTGTCAATTTTGACACTATTTGATATATGATTTTTGTGAAAGTCATAACAGAATTATATGTTCGAACCAAGTTGATTAAATCAACACTAATATATCATAGTAACCTATAAAATTAGTGGAATTCAGAAAAAGACTTAAATTACATTTATTTTTGTATTTATAATATCAATTATGTGAATATTTCATTAATAAGATAATTACTGCATCATATTTGTGTCATAAATAAATTAAATTATTTGATGTCTAAAAATTACAAATAAATTACCATAATTTAGGAAATATTTTTATCTTTCTAATGAATATTTACAATAGAATTTATCTTATGTAAAACCCTATATTAAAAATGTTTTAGTAAATAAACTTTGATTTTAACTCTTTTAACTCTTCTTTGAATTAAATAATAATAAATGTCCTAATCTAACCCAAGTGGGCCTAAATGGTCATATTTTATTCCTAATCTTGTTTTTGGTCGAATTACACTTGTCCAATAGAATTAGGACATGTGTTAGGGTAATAATAATATCATTTTTACCCTTAATTACCCTATTTACTTTTAACCATGGTAAATAAAAGTAAAAAGTTACTATTCACCAAAAATTATTTTCATCTCATTGAACCACATTTTACTTACTGACATCAACCGTGTCTCTCAGATTTTTGAAATTCCATTCACATAAGTGGTAAAATTAAGATTTATGAAGAAATTAATTTTTTTAACTACCACTTAGTAGTTTCACTATTCATCAAAAATTTATTTTTTTCAGAACAATGCCAAAATTTCATCCTAAGCTATATTTCATATTCCGAATATAGAAATGAAGTCTATTTTACCAAATTCATATCATAGAAGTTGCATTAATTAATTTTATAATTAAATCCCGCTGTTAAAACAAATAGTGTGTTTTTAAGAAACAATATCTATCAAAAGATTGACACTTGATTATGTCTGGTTTAAATGTGAAATTACAACCAATGACCAACATTGTATTAATTTGTAAAAATATATAATAAATATACTTTAAAATCACTCAAATTAACAATTTATCACTATTAATTATTTTGATTAAAAAAGTTGTTTTTAATTATAATTTAGTAAATTTCACTATTCATCAGAATATGAAAGTTATCCGAAAAGTACCAAAATTTCACCTTAGGCTAAATTCGATACTCCGAATCCAAAAATGAAGTCCATTTTGAGAGCTAAAATTTCTAAAATTTAAAAAGTGGTTATTACTATTCATTACGACTAGTTTTAATAATATTTTAATAGCGAATCGTTGTTTCGTGAAACTCAGTATTGCGTACTACACACGCTATCAAGGAAGGTCGTGATTGTGTGTAATGCAAGGCAAGTCAAGGATGTGTGTTGTGCAAGCTCCTTTTGGTGTAGCGTACAACACAAGACATTAATAAAATTAAAAAGAATATTTTTCATAAAATCTCGGGCTGTTACATACACCCCTCTACATGAAGCATCTACAGTTCATCCCAGGCCCTTCATGAGGCACATTTGCTATCTAAAATAGGACCTACATGAGCCCACCATCGAGCCCTCTTACATGCCACCAATGAAAGGGATACTCTTCATTTGCATCCCTTTTGAGAGAGGGACTAAGTTGAATCCTTTACTAAGGCCTCCAGAATTGAAAAAATTTGGGAAGAGGCACACTAGTGTGTCTTCTACTTGGATATGAGTTCATACGGTTAGAGGTTTTCCACACATATCATACCAAATAGTTAGGTTTCTTGGGATTAATGTGGATGTACCTCCCTTTGGTCATAGGGACCCTGACCATAGGGTAAGTGTCAAGGAGTTCCTGGTCTTGGGTATAAGGACTAGGACCATGTCATTAACTATTAATATATAAGATATAGAGCCTCTGGTTCTAGGTGGGGAGGGGGAGGATCATGCATTCATTTCCTTTTAACATGGAATGAAATCCTCCTCTCCCAATTAAGAACCTATTTTAAGATATTTTCAGGAATCCTTCATTAATTATAAAGTATGACGTGGTTCACTCTTGAATATTGTGGAACTTATAATCATCTATATGTATAAGAGGTTCCTTTTCAAAATATATATCTGTATGTATCTGAGGTTCTCAATCATTGGTATCCTCTCATGAACTGATTAGAGATTCTTTGGTTGTTATTATGATGATGGTGGTTTTTTAGCCACATAGTAGGGAGCTCTATAGTGTATCACCATCCATGGATATGGGAGTTGTTTTGATATCATTATTAGATGCATGATATGGGATTCCCATGTATCCATGTGAATGGAATGATAAGACACATATTTCAGTGCCACTTAACGATACACCTCATACCTTTTAAGGTCATGTGATAAGGACCGAACACTATAGTTTATCATAATATAGAAGGAAAATCTAGGAAAAAATGTTTTTAGTAAAAGGTTTGTGTAAAAATTATGTTGAATTGGCTTAGGGAACTTAAAAGGGATATGTATTCCCATATTGAATAAGACCCTAATGGGAATGCTTCCTAGAAAGAATATAGTTGATTTGGGGTGTTGTGTTTTAATCTCTAGGAGGATTCCTATGTATCCCATTTGGTAAGGAATAAAATAACATCTAGTTCAGTTGTGAGGACCCATGCCTATGGAGTCCCTTTGAAGGTTTGTCTCATAGGGGAGTAAAGACCTATATGAGGATTAAGTTGGGGTTGACTGCTAAGGAGGATTCCATGATGAATGAGTTTGGGTCCATGAGAAGTGACAAGAATCATGGAGATTTGGGGGTTTGGTGTATGGCTTATACCTAATAAGGATTCTCTTGGATGAGTATGGTGATATGATTAGTTATTATACATGAAGAGGAGTCCCATATACAGGTTCTAGGGATTATTTCTAAGGAGGATTCCCAGGTAAGATGTGGGGGTTTATACCATATAGGAGGCCCTGATATAGACTTGGTTGGTGCTTACTCCTAAAAAGGATTCTCATTGAGATAAGGCCTTAGGTGTGCATCTTATGTATCCTAGTTATAGCAGGAATCAGAGTTCTAATAGTTTAATGATTAAGGCTTGCACAGTAAGGCTTTATTAAGGTATAAAATCATGTGGATGTCATAATTAACGCTAACAATTAATTCCACATGAGTCATGCTCAGTGTGAGAATCAAGAGGAAATAGAAGATATAGGGATCCATATGATCCAATTTTCTCTAAGGTTGGATACATGAACTTGAAGACCCATGCTTGTGTAGTCACTCTGAAAGAAGGTGAGAGGAAGATCCAAAAGAAGATTCACTACCAACATATGGATCTGATTGACTGAATTTTATGGTTATGGATATCCTCTAATCCCACGAGTCATGATGATTCTTTCATGAATGTGAGAAATAAGAGAAAGTAGAATATTTAAAAAACCACACAATACTATTCCTCCGATAGTGGGAGAGGATGGGGAGATGGGAGAAGAAAAAGTGTAATGGATAAGCCTATTCCATCTCCCATTGAGTATCTAGGATATTCAGGTTTGACTACCCAGAAGGACACAACCCTTAGTGTGAATATGAGTAAGAGTGAAACCTTCCACAAGAAAGGATATGTGCTTAATCTAGGATGGATTCCCTAATATTGGTTCCACAGTGGGAGAGGATGATTTCATTCCATGTCAAAACGAAATTCAAGCATGATCCTCCCCCTCTTCACCTATAACTGGAGGCTCTGAGTCTTAGAGATGACAAGGGAAGGACATGGTCCTATCCTTAGTACAAAATATTGGGAACTCTCTAACATGTACCCTAGGGTTGGGGTCCTCGTGACCATAGGGAAGCACATCCATATGCACCCCAAGGACCCTAAATATATGGTAGGACATTTATGAGAAACCTATAATCCTAGGAATGCATATCAAAATGAGAGACACACTAGTGTTCATATTTCCATATTTTTCATGTTTGGAGGCCATGATGGAGGTTTCAAATTGGTCCCTCTCTGACAAGGTATGCAAAGAAAGAAGATCCCTATCATTGGTGTCTTGGAAGAGGGATCAAAAGTGGGCTCGAAAAGGACCCAGTTTAGAGAGAAATGGTTCCTAACACAAGGCCTGGGATGAACTAGAGATGCTTTGTGTAGGAAGGTGTAGGCATGCATGAGTTGGATATTCCATGGGAAATGGACTACCTGGGAAATAATAATTGGGAGAGGCATTATCCTAAGCACTACAAGTTTCTTCATATGTCCCTAGTTGGTTGTCATGTAGGCCCCTGACTAGGGAATTGACCTTGCACACGTTGTTTTCCACTAGTGGAGAAGGGTTCCTTAGGTAGGTGTCTTATGTTTCAGACCATGAAGGTACTCTGATCTCACTAATTCCCCTTAATTTTCCCTTATCTCAAGTTTTGGAGAGCTACCTGATGAATTTTAGAGACATGGGAAAATGGGATGCATTACCAGAGTTTGGGGGATTCTTCTAATTTTCTAGTTTTCAAAAATGAGGAGCCTGAGGGTCCTATTTATAGGAAAATAGGGTACACTAGATAGATTTTGGTTTCCCACATAGGTCTTGAGTGCAGGTTCTTGATGTAGGTGTCTCCCACAGGGGTGGTTTTCTGTTTGGTGTCACGCAGGGGGTTGCAAGACACATATGATGCACAAGTGTGTGCATGCAGGATAGTTTGGGAAGGTCCCATTGATTCTTCTAGGGGATTTCACCACTTAAACACTATTTAGGTGATCTCCATAATATTTTCATCATCCTTGAAAATAATAGTGTAAAAAAGGCCCATTAGGATTGGATCCTATCGAAATAGGAAGGTCTAGTCCTGAGGTAGGATGAGGAAAATATTATGAAGTGAAGAAAACCAACAACACAAGGAATTCATGTAGGCCAGTGATGTAGGAATGATGTGTAGGGATACCACATAGCTCTCTGGCATAGGTTTGGAACTTAGGCCTACAACGTCTATAAGTACCACTAAACCCCTTTTTATTTTTCTCATATTCCAAGTTGGTGATTTTTTCTCTCACCATACAGGTTGTTTTATTAGCTATTCCATGATTTTATTTTTTCAAAGGTCACCCAAAAAAGTTCCAATGGTATAACCACTTGGGCAATGGTTCTTCACATAGTCATCTCGACGAGGAGTCTAGATGAGGCATCTGGTCAACGGTTTTTTGTGAGAAGCATATTTTGGGAGGGATGCACTTGGATCCTTATTGAAGGTCTTATGCAAGTTATTTCCATTGATTTTTTTAATTCTTCCAAGTAAAAAGTTTAAAATTTTACCGGTTAATATTTTAACTTAATGGGAGAATTTACTGCTTTCTTGTAGGCTTTAAATGGCCTCTTTGATGACTTCTACTAAAAAAGATCATGTACATTCTTTTGAGATGATCAACGTTTTTGGGAAATATTACTATGATGTTGTTGAGTCATCTCTTAAATATCTGGAAAATTATTTGGCTTCGTATCAATGTGAGTACACACAAAGTTATTACCTTCCATTGTATGATCACATTATTTTGATGTACAAATTCATCCTTAGGTTTAAGAGTTATATCTTAACGTCTTGTTTTGTGAAGCATACCAACTGTCCTTCCAAAGTTTCCTCTTAGGGTGTTTAAATTAAGCAAGGAATGGTTCCCATTGGATGTATCATGCATCCTAGAATATTCACTCTATATATGAAGCCATATATCCAAGAATCGAGGCCTCATTGTTATGAATCAACATTTTACGCTTCTCACATAGACCAGACACAAGGTTGGAAGGGGTAGTAAGATTTTTGTTTTTGATGAGGAGTCAGGCTTGAGTTCATGTAAACATACTAGTTACACCAAACATGTTTTGAATTAAATAAGGAACTAAAATATGTCCATATCTATGAAACTATATTGGTAAGTAAAAATTATGTTTACAAGAACTCAAAAATCATCCCTGATTTGCTGAGCTGATGGAGACCACAGAAAAATTCCATCCATTTGATGCATGGTGAGGTTGGAATTATCTTATGGGAAATCTAAAAAATCTCTCGAGATCCCATTCATGGGGATATTTATGATGAGTTCTTCCCAATAAAGACAACATCAGATGAAATTGAAAGGACATCTCCTATAGCCCAATATATATTCAAGATAGCAAAGAAATTGAAAAAAATATATCCTAATCCTAGGGATAAGATCCATTCGATAGTATAGATGGATGATTTTCTAGAATCATTAGGAGAAGGTCCCACTTGCAGATTCCCTACACTTATTCCCCATTGAAAAGAATCGGTGTGCCCCTAGAACAATTCTTCACACACTAGAGAAGGACCAATATACCCATTGGGGTTATATGGTCAATTCCAAGTTCAATGAAAATAATCTCCTAGATAGATTCCTTACTATGTGGATATGAAATCATCCCCTTTCGGGTTGTGATTCCAATGGTAGTGTGATGATTTATACTTTTGTTATTATATAAAAATTAAAAGAGGGGAGGTATATAGGGTTGGCATCCCCTGTCTTGGAGAAACTTTATCAGTTCATGCTACATATGTATGACAAGAAGAACATGTATGTAATTATAGGTCTGTTTCATGTGATTTGGGGGTGGATTGTAACACATTTCAGTTTATATGTAGTGCTGAGCCCTGTTGAAATACCCAACAGTTGATTTCAACCATTTGTTTAGGTCGTTTGTAGAATATAGCCTCTAAACTTGACATATGATGATGTGAGGAGGAGGATGAATGTGTCAGGAGAATTAAACATATTTTCACATGGTAACCCACAAATAGATACATTTACCAATGAAAATAAAGAAAAGAACTATGGAATGAGGTCATATATGATATCATTTAGATATAGCGTACTGACAGATCAAATCAACAATGAGATTATCTGTGAGGATTATACTCCATATCAATTTTCTCACCAGTTTAAAAATATTCAAAAGTTGATCATTTTTATCACTATGCATTCTAGGATTGAGAATCATTTGATGGTCGTCTGATAGATTTGGATCTTGAAGGGAATATAGGTATGAAAATTTTTAATCACACTACCTACATTGTAAACATCAACCAGGATAGAGGCTAGGTATACCAAGGAACTGATCTCTTCATACACTCATGGGGTATTTAAAAAGGGAATTTATCAAGTCAAGGACTCGATGACAACTGTTTATGGTATGCATGGTAAAAAGTCCCAAGCTTAAGAAGATGATGCTGAAGCTAGGAATCCTTCAAGGTGATATTGGGAAAAGACCACCTAGTGGGATAGGGTTCAGAAAACCACAGCTTCAACACTAAGATGATACAGTCATCATCATCAGGAGGAAACTCGTTCTCTACCCAACTATTCTTCTATGGGAGAATATAGGCATGAAGAGGCTTCAAGTAGAAGGGTGTCGAGTCTTCCTCATAGCCAACCACAACAATGTCAAATTAGATGCGACCATTGAAGATGTGATCTTGGAAAAGATTAACTCATGATATTAGAGATTCATAGATGTTTTTATAGGCCATCATGAAAAGCATAGAGTTGGGAGATATTAGAAAACATCTTGATATCCACCCCGATAGTGATTTAAATGATGTTAAGGGGTACCTTCAAAAGTTGGAATCTATGATATATGCAATCGATGATCAGATCCCAGTGATGAAGTGGGAATTTGACATGCTGGACCAAGGAGAGATTAAAGGGGTAGCTAGTCATCTTCAAGAGTAATTAGTTGAATACCTTTAAACTAATTATGTATTTATCATTTCTCTATTACATTTTATCCTCCTCCAACCACCATTATTAATCTTTATGGGACTCATTTTGTAGCTTGGAGGAGAAGAAGAATAATCAGAAGAAGGAGAAGCAACCAATGCACTTGAGGTGAAAAAGTTTGGGCCCACATGCATCCCCATCATGGTATAGGATGAGGCCCTTGAATCCCTAGATCTATCCCTGGGTCAAAGGACCATGGTAGAGGAAATGGTGGGGGTATTTATTCGACCATCATCTTAAGTCTCTTTTTCCAAGAGGAATGAGGTAGACCTTTCTCTATATCAAGAGAGGAAGATAAAGAGGACATTAAAGTGGGACCAAAACATTCACTATAATAAGTCTTCATGATGTCATTCAATATCAATACTTTCTTGACATACTCTTCTGAATGTGCTTACCCTTTTTCTTCCTTAAGGGGTTTAACACTAATCCTTTAAGGATCATGGGGGATTACCCAGGGAAGGTGAAGAACCATGTTGATGAATCCATAATTTTGATGGATGATTCAAGAAGAGATGAATCCATGTTCACCCCCATTCCTAAATAGAGGGGTGAGGGTCATTGCAATGTCATATGCACTCCTCTGTATGTCATTTTTTATTTCAGACTTTTCTTATCTCATGATATTTTAGATCTATTTCCTACACCGTAGGACCTTGAGAAAGTTAATGCTGGTCCCACTATAACTCTGTAAGTGGATGATGGTAATATTAGATGGTCAGATGAAGGTGTTGATGCTGACCCTAACATCATGAGGATTGATGATGTTGTTCCTAATAAGAACTTGGTAGTGCGGATTAATGGAAAAGAAAATTTGGGTTATAAGAAACATTCCCCATATTTCCCTACTAGTGAGGATGCTACAAGACATGAAGATACATATAATGAATTAATGGATCTAATTAATAAAAAATTGATATTATATGGTCCCTCATTGATTTTGAAAATTTCTTTCAAGAACTGGCTGAGTGTGAGTTTTATCATTCTTACATCTTTTAAACACAGTTGATTTTCTCCTGCATGATGCTTTAAATCAAATCTCGACTTGTGTAGCTTTGTATACAAAGAACGTTTCCAAGTTACTTCATGAATAAGTCATCTAATTCCTCTCTAAGTCTATTTAAGAGGGAGTGATATTTGAGAATCCCAAAGTGGGATATCCTTAGGGTCCTTTGATCCCTGCTGCCAAGAAAATTTAAGAGGATGTTCCTCATCATGAGGTTATTGCTTTTGGAATTGAAAATAGGGGCACTAGAGAGGTCTCAATTCCAATAACCGATCGAATAACAGGTGGGTGTTGTTAAAAATTGTGGTCACCTAACATCCTTTTAAATTATTTGACCTCTTGATATTGATGAGAAGTTTCATATTCTATTCAGTACCATCGGATTTGGAGAATGTTCCTTAGATGGGGGATTCCATACTAGTTATACCAACCTCAATAGGTAAAGATGAGGCTATTTTGTAGGGAGAAAAACAAGAATCATTGAGTTAATTAAAATTTGATTATGTTTCACCCTCAAAGAGTGTCTTTGAGCCTAATTTTGATATATAAGTGGCCTTTGGAACTATGCACCTTTTAGTCTAGAGGGATATCAGGAAGATAATATAAGAGACACCTCTTCAAGTAACACCATCGTGGAATCAACGAATTCTATTCAATATTTCAAATATGAGATATAGAGGGTTCAATTACCTTGAGAACTATAATGTAGTGAAGTTTATCATCTAAAAAATAGAAGATGAGCAAAGATCACAACAAGATGAGGCACATCTGGAGGGCCAATTTCAAGAACATAAAGCTATTGTAATCCAAGCCAAGGTTATCCAATCCAAGTAGGTGGGGAAGTTTAAAGATAATATTAATGAGAATTATATCCAAATAATACACCTTTAAGCATAATTAAATGCCAAAAAGGAATATGTAGCACAACTTCATCGATCCTTGGAAGTGGCTTCAACATAAATAAGACACGCCATTGTTGCAGAGTAAGAGAAGATTCATAAAGATGAGGAGGATGTTTTTACACAATCATCTAGGTTTTGATATGCTGCAAAATCATCTTGAGGTATGGTTCAACTTCTCAAAGCCTATGTCAAGAAAAAATAGTAAAATTTGGCAGATAGTATCCAGTTTGTGTAAGTTCACCTGTGGTTTGAAACATAAATTAAAAGTATTTTTTTCCCAATAACTTGTTCTTTAATTTTTATTGTCATTATAATTGCTATAAAAAACTGATAAAGACTCATTTGATTTAATTTAATATCATTATAATTAAAATTTCAAAGGAAAGGAGTGCCCTAATTTTTTTCTAATCCATGTGGCCTAGTGAGTGTAGTTCGACTATTGATACATTTAAATGAATAACCTTATATAATTTGTGTCTTTTTATATTATAACCCCAATTTTTTGTTTAAGTTCAACATAGGGAAGACTTAATAGGTGGGACATAGCTTTTTATTTGACCTCCCTTTTTGGGTTTTCATTCTAACAAGTTTTTTACCTATTTCTTTTAATTTATTGATGTTTTCCCAAACCACACAGAGTGTAGTTCTAGTGAGTTGGGAATTGTTTTTTATATAGATTTACCTTTACAATTTTTCAATCATGTGAATATTATCTCTTTTTATGTGTTTCCAGCTTAAAGTCGTGCAATATGGACTAATGAGACTAGTATTTTCAGTTGAATAGATTTGACCAAATATTTAGAAATGCTGACCCAAACAAGGTTTATTGGCCAAGAATGTTCCAGCATTCTTCAGATACCCCAAGGGGGATTTTTGGACATGATTTTGTGGTTTTCAGATCTAAAAAATGATATTTAGGAACATAGGAGGTCTCTCTTAAGGAATAATTTACCATTGATTAACTAACCCATTTTGTGGTCTACTTAATGAAAATCCAAATGGGGCATGTTATAATATAGTAAATAGTAGACTATATTGGATGGAAAACCCATTTTTTGGGATGATTTATGCAAAGCCATATGGGGTGTGTTACAACATAGTCAGGTAATTATTTTATTAGGAATCTTGACATTCTATTGCTAATGGCCATATGATGATTTTAGAGATTCAGATTTCTCAAAACCATGATGGGTGATTTTCCAATGGAAAATGTCTGATAATGAAGAGAGCATCTATATTGGCATTAGGCATGAATTAGAAATGGACCCTACAAGAATTTTCTTGTGTGGAGGAGAGCATATATTATTAAATGACTGATTCCAAGGAGGGTAATAATCATTCATTAACAATATTGAATCTTTGTGCAGTTTAATGCCATGTGACCTGGAGATTGAGTGTGTAGTTTAATTTCTTACGAAGAGGAAATTATGCTATACAGTTTAAAGTTATACAAAAAAGATATTAATATATTCAGTTTAAATTTATATAGAAAGTATATTATGATAGATAGTTTAAAGTTGAACAATAAGGACATTATGAGGGGTTGTAATTTTAGGTCTTTATCTTTGATTGAAAGGTTAATGATTCTACCATTATGGGTAATATTTTTAGAAATGTACCATAATATTTTGGTACAAGTAAGGGAATGTCATAACCTATAATATGTGGATTTCTATATCTAAAGAGTGTCATGCGGAAAGGTCTTGTGGTGATATAGGAGGTATCTACAGAGGAAGAAGTTACCACTGATTGAAAACCATTTTTGTGGGATAATTTATGAAAAGAAAAATGGGCTGTGTTATAGTATAGTCATTAAAGTCATCAATTGGATGAAAAATCATTTTTTGTGTTACTTTATGCAAATACATCCAAGTAATGTTACAACATAGTTAGGAAAATAAGTTCTCAGGAATTCTAAAATTATATTGCTGATGGATGAAGGAAGTTTATGGAGATTTAGGTATCCCCAGGCATATAGTCTGTCTTGTGAAAGGAAGTTTCTTGAATATGGTAGGATAATTTTAAGTTAGAATTAACTAATAATTCGAGGAAAAGGTTCCCTATACTAGTCTGACCCAAGTGTGGGAAATATCATTCCTATAGTTTTAGGTCATATTCCTAGGACCCTAACAGTATGAAAATTATGGGTTATATGTGGCCTACCAGACCACGATCATTCCTTCATACTTAAAACATGAGGTAGAAGATTTTAAACCAGGCCCTTATGATTTTTTAGATCCAGAAAAATGATATGGGGAAAATATTTGAGGGACGACTGAATACTGAATTTGAATAATGGGTTCTAATATAATTCCATCAAAGTATACAAGGATAGAAGAGGCTTATTTGAAGGGAAAAGTTACCATTGGTTGGAAGACCCATTTTTTTGGCTGATTTATGAAAATATAATTGGGGTATATTATAAAATAATACAATAATGGAATCCTTTATCTGATAGGCCTATTTGTTGGGTGAATCATTTAGATATGATTGGGGTGTGTTATATTATAGTCAGAAAAAGGAGTACATAGGTATAAAAAATTTTATCATTGGGTTCTAGAGAAATATTATGAAGATCCAAAAGTAACCATGATTTGGAGTATAACATTTATAAGGAGGTATTTGAGAATAAAGGAATCATTTGGAATAATATTACCCATAAAGTGTAGAGTTCCTTCTATAGACCTCACTCATATGTAGAAGGGGGACATATCTATTTCCATGGTGGACCCCCTTATCTGGGGAATAAAATAAAGATATCCTACATGGATATTTATTCATATATAGGAGAGGGGGAATATTTATTTATCCCATGGCTAGGACTAGGACATGAGGCCTAGGTGTCACTACATATCTCATTAGAATGAGAATAAATCCATGTATAGTTTGAGAGGTACCATGCAATTTAAAGTCATGTTTTCAGGACATCAACTACGTAGATTAACATCATTTGGTCCAAAAATTAGTCATATAGTTTAAAATAATGAAGTAAGGATAAAGGTTACATGATTTGATTATAGATGGACCAAGGTATAGGACCCATGTATCACTACATGTCTTGTTGGAGAAAGAATCAAGGCACATGTAGTTCTAAAATTAATATCCCCTGTACTGATTGAATTCATATGTGGAGGAAATGGTTTTTTTGAACAAAGTCTCTTGTATAAGGTGATAAACCATATTAAATCTTCTCATGTAGATCTGACACATACATGAAAGAGTGGGGGTATTTTCAACATCATGTTGTGACTAGGTCAAGGTTTGAATATACGAACATCACTACGTATTTCATTAGATTGAGAATTAAGCTACTTGTAGTTCCTTAGGAAATCATTTAGTTTATTATCATGCGATGAGGTCATCTGATGCACCTTTTAAGGTCCTGTAGCCTGGACAATGATAATCCTAATATGAATTTATATGACTTACTTATGCAAGGAACTCTTTACCAAAAATCCTAGTCCCATGTGAGCTATCCATAGTGTGAGAAACAAGGAGTGGAAAAAGGTTTCTTCTATGGTACAAAGAAAACACAAGTGAATGATATGTGGATTTAGATTATTTCATGGATGGGGTAGGATGTATGATCCAAGAATCTATATGTATCTTATTATGATGAGATTCATTCCATACATATTTCTTAAAATCCCATGTAACTTAACATCATGCAATGATGATAAAGATGAACTAGTGTGAATGAAAGGAAAATTTATGGCTGGGCCTAAGGATATAAATCTAGGAGTCACTAAATATCTCATTAGAATGAGAATAAGTACACATGTAGTTATTGAAATTCCATGTAGTTTAACTTCATGAGGGAAGGAAGTTATCTTCAAAACATGAAAAGGGGTATTGTGTATGGACCATGATATAGGATCTGTGCATCACTATGTATCATGATGAATCAAGAATAAAGAATCTTGTAGTTCTTGATGAATTATTCCCTACATTAATTAGGCTTTAACATGGGGAAATGGGGTTTAATATTTTCTTTAATAATGGTTGGGCCCAAGACATGAGGTCTAGGTAGCACTATGCATATCATTGTAATGATAATAAAGCCATACAATCTAGAAAAGTTTCCTGTGCAGATCTAATTCATACATAGGTAAAAGATGGGGTTTTCATTTCCTTAATCATGATTGGAACAGAAATGAGAGGTGGGGGAATCACTATGCATCCCATTGGAATGAAAATCAAGCCACACATAGTTCTTGAAATTATTGTCTAGTTTTTTGTCATTCAATGTGGAATTTGGCCATGTAGTTTTATGTCATGTGGGAAGAAAGTGATATTGTTGAGAATTATAGCCATAAAGGGGGCCCAAGTGCTACTATGGAGTGGTAATGATGAAAATGGGGATTATTCATGGGAGTTGACCATATTTTATTCCTCATGACTATTCCAGAGGGAATCTAGACCTGTTGAGAGGTTAATTGGATGTTATTATGACTTACACCTGATATAGAGGCCCTTATTTAATGAACCATGAGGAGTTTATCATCTTGTGTAATTTTTGGTAGTTTCTTTAGGTCGAATGAGAGGGATGTTAAACATGTAGTTTATTTCATGTATTTAGGAATAATGGAATCTTGTATTTGTAGGTCTTGAGACAAAGAACATATGTCATGTAGTTTTTCACAATTCGATAAGGAAGATGATGTCATGTAGTTTAACTTAATGTGGAACAATTTTTATGTCATTCATTTTTAGGTCATGTAAAAATGAGTAATTACATAGTTTAACATCTTATAGCCTGGACATGATTTCATGTGAAAGAATATTTCGTTATGAACCTTGCATTAGTTGGGGTCATAATGATCTCTCTATCCATTGAGATTAAGGAATAATCTATACTAGAGTAGACCTTTTTTATGAATCATGGTTCTTCCCATTTTGGTTCAAATTTTAGAGGATTTGTTCTTTGTATCATTGGAGTCCTAAGGACCAATAAATTTTCTCCTATGAGAAATGAATGGAGGTAGACCTTATTGTTAAAGGTCCACACTATCCAATTTTTATCAACTTCCAAGTGACGCAAGGTGTGAAATATTTTCTCATCGAGCCGCTCCAGTTCATCAACTCGTTTCTAGGATTTCTCATCTGTGGATATATATTCAAAGATTAAAACATGTATAAATGAAAAGAAGACCTTAATGGGAATGACTTCTTCTATTCTATATACCATTGAGTATATAGTTTCTTAAGTAGTGGTATATGTCATAGTCCTATAAGACCTTAAGGAATGAAAGATATTATAAGGCCAAGAGTTCTTATCATTTTCCACCATATTCTGGAGTTTGTTTGAAAGGGTCTTGTTGAAGGCCTATATCTGTCTATCATCTACTTCATGATATCATGATGAATGGTTAGACATGATATTATACTCTTTAAATATCTTTTCTACCTCATCAGAGCATAAATTGGTGCCATTTTCCATCAATTTTGTATGAGGGTCCCAAAATATGGTAATTATGATTGATTTCATGTAGCCTAAAATGATTTTGGCCTTGACTTCTTTGAGGGGTATTACCTCATTCCATTTGGAGAAGAAATTGGTAATAGTTAAGATGTGTTTGAATAGCTTGGCCATAACTAGAGGGTATGCCCCCACAACATCCCTTCCCCGTATGGAATATGGTCAGAAGTATTTTAATATATGTATAAAATCATGGGGTTGATAGATGAAGTTGACATGTACTTGACATGAATGATAACTGTTGCTGAATTATATGAAATCCTATGTCATAGTGAGCCAATAGTAGATAAAACTTTGTATTTGGTTTGAAAGATTATATCCTAACTAGTGGGTTATGTAGGATCTAGTTTGAACTTAATTTATGATGTAAATAGTCTATTCTATGTCAATAAATCTGAGTACTCCATCAAATCCTCACTTATAGAGGAATTTCTAGTGATTTGGGATGTAATAAAGAGTGAAGTTGACTGATCGCCACCAAATATTCTCTCTCCTAGCTCTATCTAGAAAGTGTACTTCATCTTGATGGTATCCTAGGATTGGAATTATCCACTGAGTGGTAGAACCATATAGTTTAGTGATAATAATAACTTCATTGATCTCCTTTTTTGTGACTCGAATTAAAGGGGAGACTATTCAACGATGGGAAATGATAATGACCATTTCATCCCAGTTTGGATCTGCTAGAGTTGTAGTTGCATTCACTAATGCATCCACCTAGGAATTCTGTAATTGTAAGATGTGAGTTAATATTGGCTATGAGACATATTCTTCTATCAACCCTCAAACACAATCAAGATAGGGGATTGGATCTTCTTTTATGATGATATATTTCATGCAGATCTATTTAATTACAAACTATGAATCAACACTCACCTCCAAGTGGTCTAATTATTTTTGAAGTGCTAGTTATAGGTCTATAATGAGGGCCTAATATGTTTCCGTATTATTGGTACATAATTTTGAAAACAAGGAGTAAAGTAAAACCGTGTTCTCTTGGGAAATGAGCATGATTCCTAACATAAAATTTTTTACTTTAGGTTCTTCCATTCTACTCCATATTGGGATCTTTGATTCACTATAAAAATACATTTCCCGTGTTTTGGGGATGCCTTGAATGGATAATATCTCTTCATCAGACAATTTAGTAATTAATGACGTTGTTTCTATAGATGTGTGTTCTCTAAGTAAATATACTAAGGCCTGACCTTTCAATACATTTGGAGGAATGAATTATATATAGAACTCCTATAGAATAACCTTCCACCATACTAGATGTTGTGTAAACATAAGACAAATGATGTTATATTTGAGCGGGGTATTACAAGATACCAATTGGAAATCATGGTTCTTCAGCTAGTGCCTCATTTTCTTAGCTGCAAAGATTTATTCTAGATATATCTTTTCAATATTTTAATAATGAGTCTCAATATAGATCATGGTTTCAATAAGATAATAAGGTAATGTTTCATTCCAAACATCATTCTTTTTTGGAATTAAGGTGCCTAGTTATCTCTCCAGAGCTGTCACATATAGGATGAGTGGATTTCCCTCAACAGGTGGCATTAACACTAGTGGGATAAATATATACTTCTTGATTTTTTAAAATTATTCTTATTAGTCACTGGTTTTCTGATATGTGACCCCCCATCTTCATTAGTGTGGTGAAGAAAAACACATACCTGTGAGGTAGGCTATGAAACTATGGATGTAGAAAAAGTGTCCTTAAATTCCTCTTAACTATTTAAGGTTTTTAGGATGTGACCCTCTAAGGATTTTATTTCTCAGGGTCAACTTCAATGCTGTGAGGATGTACAATGATGCTAAGAAACTTCCTTGACGTTACAATGAAGGCACATTTAAAGGGGTTTATCTTCAGGTTTTGTTGTTTTAGCTTATCAAAAATGGTTTCAAGGTTATTTAGGTGGTAAGAATGTTGTTAGGAATTGACCACTGGATAATCAAGATAAAATTCTACAAACATCCCCAGGAATGGTTTGAAGATGTAGTGCAAGATACATTGGTATGTGGAACCTTCATTATTCAAGCCAAAGTGAATTACCAGATAACAGAACACTCCCTATGGGGATATGAAGGTGGTGACTTCTTTATCTCATAGGGCCATCCAAATTTGTTTGTACCCTGAATATCTATCCATGAAGGAGAGGGCTTGATAACTAGCATTTTCATGAATTAGGAGTTATGTTATTAGAACTTAGAATTCATCTTTTTGAAAATTTCAATTGAGATATCTGAAGTCAATGAAAAAATGATTTACCCATTTTTCTTCTTCATATGAATAAATTTGGATATCAATTTTTGATATTGTGCTTCTCAAATAAAGTCATCCATGATGAATTTTTCCACTTAAGCCTCAATTTTTAAGGCACGAGTCAGATGTGTCCTTTTGGATGATTTCATGTATCCCCGATGGTCTTATGGAAAACTCAAGTGATGGGTGGACACCTCGGGATCAAGACATGGAATCTATGTAAACTTCCTGGTGAATACGTCCTAGTGTTACTTCAGAAATGATGTATACACCTCCTATTCTTCAAATTTCATCACCATACTAATGAAGGTGGGTCGTTGATCATCTTATGTACCAATATTTACCTTTGTGAGCTCTTCAATAGTGGAAGAGAAACCTTCCTCAAATGATTTAGGGGTATCTATGAGGTCTTCCTCTTATTCCTCTTCCCCATGAATTAGATCTTATACCTATTATTGGGAAGTAGGTGATGGAGATAGTTTCACAGAGTTAGGGTGTATATTTGGAATAATAAGAAACCATTTCAGGCCTGCTTACTGGTATGAGTCCTTTTTGGAGCTTCGAAGGGGGGGGGGGGTACAAGGGACTGAGAGTGAAAGCCTTCATTTTCACCATTTAAATGAAAACTTATTCCATCCTAGATAGTGGAACAAGGATTTTTTGAATCTTGGGTGATGGATGTAAGACATTTTTATCTTATCTTTCATTGTTGTTCAAAGATTTTACAACCTCTCATGCGCTATCATGATCAGTTTTCATGACTAACATTAAGGAAGCCTCTAAATATGTAATTTAATTTAGGCCCACCCCTTAGATTTGATTTATGCACAACACAGACTCTACACTGAGATGCTTGAAAAGATAAACTAAAATATTATCCAGATCAATTGGGGCATTGGTATGAGTGACATTATCAGCCATGGACTATTTCCATTCCATATGGTAGAATCCCACATTAATTTCTTATTACTCATAGGATTTGAATGGGGATTTTTCACCATGAGGTGTACCAATTTTTCAATTGGTACAATATTTGAGTCATTGGTGGTATTATGAGGGGATAACTGCATGACGATGTAGCTAGGGTCCTTTTAGTAGAATGTTGAAGGCTGTATCCTACTTAACAACCATGAATTATGATTCAAACACAAGACTCTTTAACTATGTCTTGAGATTGATTTCACTAAGAGGATTTTTCTCATTCTTGTCATATCTATATAAAATTAAAGCAAAGGGGTAAAAGTGAGATTCATTGAAACTCATTTGAAAAAGTGTTCATATTGGAATGAGGTTGACTCCTAAGATGTTTTAAAAAAAGGATCATTAGATATCAATGTCATTTATCCTACTAAATATATAAAAGGGTCTGACGTGTCCTTTTATGATGGATTCCTCATCCCAATATATGAAATAGATGACCATGTGGCATTTTTCAAGATCATTTTCTGCATGATACACTTCTGCAGTAGCAACCTCGACTTCAAATTCTTAAGGGATTGAAAAGGCCTCTATGAGTGCTTTATGAAGGTCTTTTGATAGACCCATAACATCCAGGATTGATAACTTGGATGAAACCTAGGATAATCACTTAAAACATTATACATCTATTCCAATGGTTTGGGTTTCTTAGATTTGGGATGTTATTTCACATGTGATTTAGTGGTTGAAGTTCATAATATAGATGGATCATCCCTTGTAACATGATCTAAAGGTACCTATAATATTTTGGGTTTAGGTCAGCTAGGTCTACCTATATGCCATGGTTTATTATGAAATGATTTATCCTCAAGCCAATTTTCTAGTATGATTATTTTATTAAAAATTCTGATATGTGTGAGTGGACTTTTTTTATCATACTATTCTTTATGGATAGCTCCCCCATGAGTTTTTTTGTGTAGAATATTTGAGTAGTGGCATGTTTAAATTAGTGACACCTAGCATGTCATGCCAACCCCTGTATCCTAAGTTCTTAGGGTCTCTTCCCTCAATTATGGGGAATTCAGGTTCATAATATTTTTCATCATTCGATAAGGGATATATTAAGTGAATAAAATTAATGGAACCAAATATCACCTCTTTTTCTGATGCATATTCCAATTTTTGGGTGGAACCTTGTTGTACCATTTGGTGGGGAAGTGCTTGTGATTTTGAGATTCTTGAAAAGAGGTCCTATAAATTCAAGGCTAGATTTTTCCTTGAAATAGGATAATATTCATGTATTTTCTTGTTACTCTTTTGGCCATGTTATTTTTTTAAAGACTGAAATTTAGAGGAATAATATTTTGGTGGAGTTGGCTATGTTATATTGGAAGTAGCTAAAGTAACAACTTGCTATTACAAATATGGTTAGATGATAACATGAGATCATTTGATAATTTTTTGGACCATCCAGTCAAGAAAATTTTACATACCATTAATGTTAACTTCATGTCATTCATTTTACTCTAGATCAGTGGTGGAAACACATGCCACTTGATCCAGAAAATTTATCAGCATCATTTTCTCGAATTACACCGTCTTTTTCATAATGTATTTGAAATCAAAACACTTCTGTATGTTTTTACCCAATACCTAAAGGAAGTGGAAATAGTTTTTGAGATATTTTTCAAGATCTTTTTTGGTATTAATGGGATTTTGAAACTTTATCACATTTTTTCCAATGTCGATATGAAGTACTTATGGAATTGTTCATTTCGAAAAGAATAGGCCTTGTTTTTAATATCATAAAACTGTTTCTACTCTACTCTTTTTTTATCATCCTGATGAGGATGGTATTGTTACTGAAACTTAGGAGGTGAAACCACAAAATATAGTGAATGATTTTTAGTAGGAGTGGGTACAAGGGACTAACTAAGTGTAACAGTGGTAAACACTGCATTCCTTATTCTCCTTCCCTATGTCGATGGAATTAATTGAGACCTTTCCTTAGTATCTATGATGGAGTCCTGAACACTTTGAGAAATTTCAGAAAGGTCCCAAAACCTTCCTATCTATTTCATAGGAATAAGTGGTATATAGAACTCATCATAAAGATTCTATATAAATAATGGAAAAAAGTATTCTTATGGGAGAATTTGGTTCAAAGAATTTTTAAATACCTTACAACAAGTAATAAAATCCAATACCCTTTTCATTTTCCCACATATTTAAGTTTGAAAGGTTAAAGACTATTGTATTATATAATTTCAAGTTGAATTGGAAGTAAAACTTCTGAAAGAGGTCTTCCCATCCCATAATTTATCGAGTCAAAAATATTGTGTACCATAAAGGCTAGTCTTTGCAGTTATTGCATGAAACACCTGATTTCCTCTTCCTCTGTTTGTTCAGGGGTCCCATCATGGGATTTCAATGAGATACAAAATGCTCCAGATACTGATCTGGGTATACTAATCCATTAAAAATGAGAAATATTGGGTTCATGAAGTTCAAAGTGGGAAGATTCGGATCAACCCATTTTGGGTAAGGCTTATTTTCCAGTTTTATCAGTGATTTCCATTACTCTATGGATTCCAATCATACTGTGAGTGATTCAAGAGTGTTCATGATCCCTCAAGTAATGTTTGGAAGGGTTGGAGCTTGAGTAGGTGCAATAGTGGGTAGGGCCATAGATGGTGACCCAAATGTTATCTTTAATGGGTATCCCATAGGGGAAGGCTTGTAAGTATTTTCCTAGCCCTGTTCTTGTTGTGAAAACAACAAAGGGAATTCATGATCTATTGTTGTGCGATCCAAGTATATTGGTGGTTAGTATCCCATACAAATGGGGAGTTCTAGATCCACTTCATTTGTTATAAAGAACCCTATGTGCTAAGGTACTCCACTTGGGGGTTTAAGTTGATGATATTCTTGCAAAGTATATACAATATAAAGGATACCTAGGAGTAGTTTTGTATTGAGTCACCTTAATTATTTCATCTCCTCCTCATGTTGAGAAAATATTCCCATGAGTGAAATGGGATTAAACTCTATATGACGTAGGTGAGTCACAATCTTACCTTTCTCCTTATCCCCATTGGATGGATTTTAAGGAGGTAATTCAAGATTATTTGAAGTAATACCTAGATTTAGGGAATGATTTTTGTTCTGTGTATGCATACCTCCTTAAATTGATTCAGTTTGTACCATATTTTGAACCAAAACTTCCTCCCCTTATTTATCCTATGAATCAGAATAATGCTCATTAAAATAATAAAGGATAGATTTGATTACATTCACTAATTAATAATGCATTGTAGGAATTCTATAAGTATATTTTCATGATTGCCTCTTTCTATGCCCTCCACGAGACCTTGTCCTCTCATTTTTTGATTATCTGGGAGCCACTTGGAGGATGGTAATATAAATGGAATATCTAGAGATTTTGGTCGTGTGTGCTCCTAATGAGGATATAAATTCATGGGATGGAATGAACTGGGAGGATCGATTCTATGGAGTTTCCCCATAATTGGGAGAAGACTGATTTTCACTAAGGAGGAGGTTGGTGAGGTGAAAAATCCCCCATTTTAGAGTTTTAGGGATATTCCCATTCCATTTTCACAATTCTTTAGGCTTGGTTTGCTAACCTCAAAGGTTGGTTTAAAAAAACCTCCAGCCATACGGGCTGGGGTTTCTCTTGAACTATTTTGGCTACTACTACCATGAGCGACCTTCAAAATTTTCAGATCTTTGTTCAAACATGGGCTAGGTTCATCATCTGGTAGACACCTAAATCACCAACTTATGAAGATTATTTTACTATTTTGGACATTTTTACTATCTAATGATGGTCATCCCCTAACCGAGAGGCTTTCTCAATATTTATATATGTTTAATGGAAAATTATCTCAATAGACTACAATATTTTGGACCAAAATTAGTGAGAGTCCTTCAAGGCCTGATTTTGTTGAGAATATATTTGGTTTTGAACATGGTCCATTTACTGAATCTGGCCTAAACCTACAAAATTTCATGATAATAATTTCAAAAGGACTTTCTCATTGGGGAGTGTAATGAAATGTAATGCTCCATGTGCACCCCATCCTCTGATATGAACACCATATGGGTTATCTATGATTAACTATCACAATCCTTTTAACGTAATAAGGCATGCACATTAAAGGGATCCTTTCTTTTTATTGATCTTTGGATTTCTTACAGCTAAGCGATATTCCAAGTTGATATGGAGTTGAATCCATTCTATTAACTTGATGTGGATTTGATACTAGCCATAGAAAAATAATTTTTCTCTTAGGTATCAAGGTGTTTTCCATATATTGAGGTAGATTTCATGCAAACAATATTTTGACAATGACTTTGGAATACTATGTTGAGGGGTGTCTAAGGTCCAAAACTTAACTAGTATGTATTCTTTATCCAGCTATTTCCTCATGTCTAGCATGTCATCTTTATCTTTTTCTTGAGGATTTACTACCTTATCTGACCAGAGTATATACTTCCCTTCTACATTATCCTAAGCAAAAAAATTGTTAGTATAAGGCCCCAGCCTTAAAACTTACTTAATATTGAATTAAATGAATAATTCACATTGAGGATCTTTTCAGGTTTAGAGTTTTAGAGAATTAGGACATAACTATTACATCTCAAAAGATTACAAAGTATACAGTTCTACTAAGTTTCCATAAAATAAAAACTATTAAAAAGAAACATGTCTAGTTCCATGTTTTAGATATCATGACTTTTCCTTGACCCCATCCTTGACCCTATTCCACTTTAAGTCCTGTAAAAAACATTTCAAAAACGTGGGGTGAGCATAAAAAGCTCAGTAAGGGATACACAAAGAAGGAAAACTGTTAGTTTTTCAAAACAACCAGTAAACCATGAATACTTTATCAAATTAATACTTTTCACCTTTTTGAAGCATAAAATACTCTTTATTGAATAAAATATCATTACTTACCCATTTGTAATCAAAATATAACCATAAAACCCATATAAAGAACACATATATAAAGGTAACTTGGGACATAAACATACTTAAATGGAATAACCATACGGTCGACTTCCACACATATCACTTAATGGAATAGCCATACGGCCGAATTCCATACCCAATGCATTGGAGGTTATAACATAACCACCCATCCTGGTATTCACGGCACCACCCGTCATATGGTTTATCACGTAACCACCTGTTAAATGTCCAAGTACCATTATAAAATCATAAGACATAAAACAAATATATTGGAAAGAAAACATTTCCACATTTCGATCACAAAATATCACTAAAATATATTGACATAACAAATCCATTATAAAAACCATTTTCAATACCTAAATACATTAAAGAGTATATGGTATTTATTTCATTTTAAAAAACATTACGGCTTGTTGAGGAAGCCAAAGACCAAATAATACTCGCGGTGGCGGAAAAGGTCGTTGTCACCACATACGTTAAAAGAAACATTCCTTTTTTTCGTTTTGTAAAATGATTCATAGAAAAAGATTCCTTTTGTATAAAATTAAAAGTCAAAGTGGTTTATACACTGTATAAAAGAAATCCTTGTATTAGAACAAAATATGCCTCAATGAAAGGAGATTGAGACGAAGTCCCTTACCTCGTGTCCGACGTGACTCGATTGCTCTTTAATCTCCTGAATAATAAACTAAAGTTAATTTATACTTGATTAATAACCTTTTTCAAGCTTATTATTCCTTTTATGTCACTTATTTACATGTTATAAACATTATGTAATCAGTTAAGTTAAAAATGTTTGTTTTGTCGATATTTGGTTCTTAAGTCGAAAGTGGACTTCTTACAATTACATGTTGTTCTTGTGGTCAAAGGTTCATTATATCAAGAATAATATTCATGATTTGGATATCATATATATCATATATATCCAGTATATACATGTATTTACAATAGTATATAACATTTAGTGGTAAGAAATGAAATGCACCGTTCATGGGGACGGTAAGCCGTACGTACGTATGAACACTACTTTCATTTCTATTTCATATTTAATGGAGTGAAATTATAATTATATAAGGTTATATTATAATTCCAGTATAATATGATATATAATAACATTAACTACATCCTTTATACGTCTCACATATAGCATTAACGAATCAAATCACTTTGAGGGGGCGGTAGTTCGCACTTCCTAAAATGAAATTATCATGTTTACCCACAATGGAAACCATAAACGTATGACACAAAAGAAAAATAAAGAAGTATAAGGAAAACGTAAACATAATATAAATCATATATAAAATACAGTGATATCATAATGGCCACCATCAAAGGTGTTAAAAGAAGATTTAACAATCATCGTTTCGTGAGGCAGTAATTCGCCATCTACAGAAACAGTATGTTATTTAACGATTAGATGAAGGTGTGTGTAAGTTTAGCTCTAATCATTCTCATAAAAAAATCATAGTATATTTAAGATACTGGTTTTGTTACAAAATAAAGGAATAAAAAGAGTTTAGGGGGTTGGAGAAGCAAAATAAAACATAAGAACACAAGAAAAGACACTACCTTTAAATCGGGTAACTCTTTTTGATTTGAGCTCAAAGGCTTCCTTGGAAAGACTTCTGCCCAAAGTGAGGCTTCTAGGAGTAAGAGAGGGAGGTGGAGAGACAAAATGGGTAGGGGTTAGCCGAGCCAAAGGCTTTAGAGGTGTGGGTAAGGTGGTAGAGGTGGGGGCCTTTTATAAGAGGAGAGGAGGGGCACTCTTGGAAAGTTATAAAAGATTACTTTATTTTCAAATGATTTTCAGATTTTAAAGGTCACACACTGATTTATTTAGAGGATAAGGTGATACGAGTTCTAAATACACCCATACAATAGGTTTTTGACATGTGTAGGTCTTAGATTTTACATTATCTCTTCATTTTATTTAAATCGTTAAATAATGAGATAATCACTGCATCATCATGATGTCATAAATAATTTACTATATTTAATGTCTAAAAATTATAAAAAAACTATCATGATGTAGCACATATTTTTATCTTTCTAATGAATATTTATAGTAAAAAATATGACTTGTATAACTCCATTTAAAAATTGTTTTAGTAAAATAACTCATGTTTGTGACATTTTTATTTGAACTTTAAATAAAAAGTTATTAATGTCATTTTCCTACCAAAGTGGCTCCATGGGGTCCCTAAGTTGACCCATGGATTTAATTGGTCGGCCATGACACATCCAATAAGGGTAGGACTTGTTTCAATGCTATTTTATATTATTAAAACATTATTTTTACCTTAAACTACACTAATTACCTCTAATCGTGATTAAAAACTTAAAAGTTACTATTCACCAAAAATTATTTTAATCCCATTGAACCACATTTTACTTCTTAAGGACAACCATGTTTGTTTTATTTTTGAAATTAAAACATAGAGGTGGTAAAATTTTATTTAAACAAAAAACCAGTTTTTTAAGTACCACTTAGTGGTTTCACTATTCATCAAAAATTGATATTCTGAATTCAAAAATGATGTCTATTTTACAAAATTCAAATCATATAAGTTATATTAATTAATTTAATAATTAATTCTTGCTGTCATGACAAATAGCTTGTTTTTATGAAACAATATATATCAAATATTGACACTAGTTTAAGTCCAATTTCAAAGTGAAATTAATTCCAATGACCACTATTGGATTAAATGGTAAAAAATATTCTAATTTCACTTTAAAATAAATTAAAAAGATAATATATTCATATAAATAAATTAGATTAAAAATAGGTTTTGAATTAAAATACAACATTTTTCACTATTCATTAAAAAATGATCTTTATCAGAAAAATACGAAAAATTTACACAAAGTAAATTTTGATGTCCCAATTCTAAATAAGAATTTTATTTGGTCCAATAGAATTTATAAGAGTGACCAAAACTATATTTAATGAAGGTTCGCCATCAAAAGGCGATAAGTGGACCTTTAGTGAAAATTAGAGTATATATGCCTAAAATTGAATTCTTTTCTTATTTTAAGACTTTATCCTTTATTGGATAAATGTAAAAACATTTAACAAACATATATAATCATATTTTAGTTATTTCTATTCATTCCTGCCAATACAACGGCTACGTGTCAACTACCATTCAAAATAATATTATTTTATTACTAGTGTGCAATGTAAGATTTCAAAGAAAATCTTTGTTGCGTATCAGGTATGCTATCGAACATAGAAACCCCTTTAAAGTAAAATTAATATTTAATTCGTAAATATTAATAAATATGAAAATGTTTTATTCTTTATTTACCTGGGATGTTACATCCTTCCCCCCTTTTGAGAATTGCATCCTCGCAATTTTATTCATTTATCAAAATAAGTGGGGGTATTTATCCCTCATAGCATTTTCAGATTCTCATGTTGACTCTTCAACCATATGGTTTTTCCACAAAACATTTACCTGGTGAATTACCTTATTCCGCAACACCTACTCTTTACAGTCAAGAATCTGGACTGGTTGTTCTTCATAAGAGAGATTCTCTTCCAACTGAACTACCTCTAGGCTCAAAACATGAGATGGATCTGGCATATACTTTCTCAACATCGAAACATGAAAAACATTGTGTACCTGAGATAAACTAGGAGGTAAAGCCACTCAGTAAGCAACTGATCCAACTCTCTCCAGAATTTCATATGGTCTAATGAACCTTGGACTCAGATTTCCTTTCTTACCAAATCGCATCACACTTTTCCATGGTGAAACTTTGTAAAAAACATGATCACCTACCTCGAAAGAGAGATCCTTCCTCCTGTTGTCTGTATAACTTTTCTGTCTACTCTGAGCTATTCTCATGTGTTTCTGAATCAACTTAACTTTTTCTGCCATCTCTTCTACAAATTCTGGTCCCATCAGCTTCCTTTCACCCACTTCATCCCAAAAGCTGGATTTTAACACCGCTTCCCATATAATGCCTCAAATGGAGCCATCTATATACTGGAATGAAAACTGTTATTATAAGAAAACTCAACCAAAGAAAGATGTTGGTCCCAACTTCCCTGATAATCCATCGAATAAGCACGTAGCATATTCTCCAAGGTCTGAATTGTTCATTCTGACTGCCCATCTGATTGAGGATGAAAAGCTGTACTATAATTTAATTCATTACCCAACAACTTCTGAAGGCCTTTCCAAAAGTTAGAAGTAAACCTGGGATCACGATCAGATACAATGGATATGGGAACTCTATGAAACTTGACTCTCTCTTTAAGATACAATCGAGAAAGTTGATCTAGAGAGAAATTATCTCGAATAGGAAGGAAATGAGCAGATTTAGTCAAGCGATCAACAATAACCCAGATTGCATTATTACCTCGAGATGTCTTCGGTAATCCCACAACAATGTCCATGGATATATTTTCCCATTTCCACTCTAGCACTGTTAAAGGCTGAAGCATCCCTTTCAGTAACTGCCGCTCTACTTTAACCTGCTGACAAGTCAAACACTTCATAGTAAAATTAGCAATATCTATTTTCATTGCATCCCACCAGTAATACTCTCGCAGATCTCTGTACATCTTGGTACTGCTAGGATGAACTAAAAACGGGGAATTATGAGCCTCACATAACAACTCATTCTTCAACTGTGAATCACAAGGCACACATAATCTCTTCCCAAACCCCAAAACACAATCATTATCAATGTTAAATTCAGGAAACTTACCCTTCTGAACAAGATCTACCTTTTTCTGCAACTCCCTGTCTTGATTCTGTGCTTACTTAATTATGTATAATAGAGATGATCTCACTGATACCTGAAATAAAATAGAAGAACTTCCTTCACCAACAACTTCTATGCCAAAGTTCATCAAATCAAAAACCACAGGATCTCATTCCAAATGTATCATGGTTAATGAAGCATTACTTTTTCGACTCAAAGCATCAGCCGCTTTATTTTCATTTCCCGGATGGTAATGAATTGTACAATCCTAATCCTTGATTAATTCTAGCCATATCCTCTGTCTCATGTTAAATTATTTTTGAGTGAATATATACTTTAAACTTTTTTGATCAGTATATATTTCACACTTTATTCCATACAAATGATGCCTCCAAATTTTTAGAGCAAAAACAACAGCAACTAATTCCAAATCATGTGTAGGGTAATTTACCTCATGAGTTTTCAACTGACGTGAAGCATAAGCAATTACCTGATCATTCTGCATAAGGACACAACCAAGTCCCTACAACTAAGCATCACTGTAGATAACAAACTCACTATTCCTGGAAGTAAGTTCCAAAACTGGATCATTCAACAATCTTCTTTTCAACTCCTGAAAACAATCATCACATACTTTTGTCCAGATAAACTTAACACCCTTCCGAGTTAGCTTAGTCATTGGAGTAAATAACCATGAACAATTTTCAACAAACCTTTGGTAGTAACCTGCCAAACCAATAAAACTACAGACCTCGATTACATTTGTGGGTCTTGGCCATTCTTCAACAACTTTTGTTTTTGCAGGATCAATAGTTATGCCTTTTTTTGAAACAATGTGACCAAGGAAAGAAATTTGTTGTAACCAAAACTCACACTTTCTGAATTTTCCATTAAGTTTATTTTCTTTTAATGTCTACAAGATAACCCTTAAATGAATTTCATGCTCCTATTTACCTTTTGAATAAACCAAAATATCATCAGTAAACACAACCATGATTTATCACCTAAGTCAACTGAGCCATCACTGCAACAAACTATTCAATTCTGATTCTGACCATCTCAGGATGCCGATTTAGAAGTTCATTTCCATCTGTATAACTTCCTAGCACAACATCCCTATTTACTCTTCTAAAAACCATTATAAACACAGAAATATCTTAGGCGAATCAACATGGTAACCTTTAAATTCTATATCATTTCAATCATACCATAAATTAATTAACAATTTTCTAAGTCCTAAAGTTGTCTAAACCGACCTCTGATACCAACTATAAGGCCCCGAACATAAACCTTACTTAATATTGAATTAAATTAATAATTTACATTGAGGATCTTTTCAGGTTTAGAGTTTTAGAGAATTAGAACATTACTATTACATCTCAAAAGATTACAAAGTAGACACTTCTACTAAGTTTCCATAAAATAAAAACTCTTAAAAAGAAACATGTCTAGTTCCATGTTTTAGATAGCATGAATATTCCTTGATCCCATCCTTGACCCTATTCCACTTTATGTCCTGTGAAAAACATTTCAAAAACTTGGGGTGAGCATAAAAAGCTCAGTAAGGGATACACAAAGAAGGAAAACTGTTATTTTTTCAAAACAACCAGTAAACCATGAATACTTTATCAAAGTAATACATTTCACCTTTATGAAGCAAAAAATACTCTTTATTGAATAAAAGATCACTACTTACCCTTTTTTAATCAAAAGATAACCATAAAACCCATATAAATAACACATATATAAAGGTAACTTGGGACATAAACAAACTTAAATGGAACAACCATACGGTCAACTTCCACACATATCACTCAATGTAATAGCCATACAGCTGACTTCCATACCCAATGCATTGGAGGTTATAACATAACCACCCATCCTGGTATTCACGGCACCACCCGTCATATGGTTTATCACGTAACCACCCGTCAAATGTCCAAGAACCATTATAAAATCATAATACATAAAAAAAAAATATTGGAATGAAAATATTTCCACATTTCAATCACAATATATAAATAAAATATATTGACATAACAAATCCATTATAAAAACCATTTTCAATACCTAAATACATTAAAGAGTATATGATATTTATTTCATTTTAAAAAACATTACGGCTTTTTGAGGAATCCAAAGACCAAATAATACTTGCGATGGCGGAAAAGGTCATTGTCACTGCGTACGTTAAAAGAAACATTCCTTTTTGTCTTTTTGTAAAATGCTTCATAGAAAAATATTCCTTTTGTATAAAATTAAAAGTCAAAGGGGTTTATACACCGTATAAAAGAAATCCTTGTATTAGAACAAAATATGCCTCAATGAAAGGATATTGAGATGAAGTCCCTTACCTCATGTCCGACGTGACTCGATTGCTCTTTAATCTCCTGAATAATAAACTAAAGTTAATTTATTTGATTAAGAACCTTTTTCAAGCTTATTATTCCTTTTATGTCACTTATTTCTATGTTATAAACATTATGTAATCATTTAAGTTAAAAATGTTTGTTTCGTCGATATTTGGTTCTTAAGTCGAAAGTGGACTTCTTACAATTACATGTTGTTCATGTGGTCAAAGTTTCATTATATCCAGAACGATATTCATGATTTTTATATCATATATATAATATATATCTAGTATATACATGTATTTATAATAGTATATAACATTTAGTTGTAAGAAATGAAATGCACCGTTCATGGAGACGGTAAGCCGTACGTACGCATGAACGCTACTTTCATTTCTATTTCGTATTTAATGGAGTGAAATAATAATTATATAAGGGTATATTATAATTCCAGTATAATATCATATATAATAACATTAACTCCATCCTTTATACATCCAACATATGGCATTAACGAATCAAATCACTTTGAGGGGGCGGTAGTCCGCACTTCCTAAAATGAAATTATCGTGTTTACCCACAATGGAAACCATAAAGGTATGCCACAAAAGAAAAATACAGAAGCATAAGGAAAACATAAACATAATATAAATCATATATAAAATATAGTGACATCATAATTTTCACCATGAAAGGTGTTTAAAGAAGATTGAACAATCATTATTTCGTGAGGCAGTAATTCGCCATCCACAGAAACAGTATGTTATTTAACCATTAGATGAAGGTGTCTGTAAGTTTATCTCTAATACTTATCATAAAAATATCCTATTATATTGAAGATACTGGTGTTTTTACAAAAGAAATGAATAAAAAGAGTTTAGGGGGTTGGAGAAGCAAAATAAAACCTAAGAACACAAGAAAAGACACTACCTTTAAATCGGGTAAATCTTTTTGATTTGAGCTCAAAGGCTTCCTTGGAAAGACTTATTCCCAAAGTGAGGCTTCTAGGAGTAATATAGGGATGTGGAGAGACAAAATGGGCAGGGGTTGGCCGAGCCAAAGGCTTGAGAGGTGTGGGTAAGGTGGTAGAGGTGGGGGCCTTTTATAAGAGGAGAGGAGGGGCACTCTTGGAAGGTAAAGATATGTTACTTTATTTTCAAATGAGTTTCGCATTTTAAAGGTCCCAAATTGATGTATTTAGAGGATAAGGTGATAAGAGTCCTAAATCCACCCATAAAATATATTTTTAACATGTTTAGGTCTTATATTTTACATTATCATTTCATTTTATTTAAATCGTTAAATAATGAGGTAATCGCTGCATCATCATGATGTCATAAATAATTTAATTTATTTAATGTCTAAAAATTATAAAACAAATATACTGATGTAGTAAATCTTTTTAGATTTCTAATTAATATTTATAGTCAAAATTATGACTTGTATAACCCAATTTAAAAATTGTTTTAGTAAAACAACTCATGTTTGTGACATTTTAATTTTAACTTTAAATAAAAAGTTATTAATGTCATTTTCCTACCAAAGTTGCTCCATGGGGTCCCCAAGTTGACCCATGGATTTTATTGGTTGGAAATGACACATCCAATAAGGGTAAGACATGTGTCAAGGTCATTTCATATTATTAAAACATTATTTTTACCTTAAATTACACTAATTAACTCTAATTGTGATTAAAAACTTAAAAGTTACTATTCACCAAAAATTATTTTAATCCCATTGAACCACATTTTACTTTTTAATGAAAACCATGTATATCGGATTTTTGAAATTCAAAACATAGAGGTTGTAAAATTTCAATTAAACAAAAAATCAGTTTTTTAAGTACCACTTAGTGGTTTCACTATTCATCAAAAATTGAAGTTTTTCAGAAAAATACCAAAACTTCACCCTATGATATATTTTATATTATGAATTCAAAAATGATTTATTTTTTAAAAAATTCAAATCATATAAGTTACATTAATTAATTTAATAATTAATTCCCGCTGTCATGACAAATAACGTGTTTTTATGAAACAATATATATCAAAACATTGACACTAGTTTAAGTCCAATTTCAAAGTGAAATTAATTCCAATGACCACTATTGGATTAAATGGTAAAAATATATTCCAATTTAACTTTAAAACCATTTCAAAAGATAATATAATCATATAAATAAAAGAGCTTAAAAAGAGGTTTTGAATTAAAATACAACATTTTTCACTATTCCTTAAAAAATGATCTTTATCGAAAAAATACCAAAAATTTACACAAAGTAAATTTTTATGTCCCTATTATAAAGAAGAATTTTATTTGGTTCAATAGAATTTTTAAGAGTGACCAAAACTATATTTAATGACGATTCTCCATCAAAAGACGATATGTGGACCTTTAGTGAAAATTAGAGTATATATGCCTACAATTGAATTCTTTTCGTATTTTAAGACTTTATCCTTTATTGGATAAATGTAAAAACATTTAAAAAAAATATTTAATCAAATTTTAGTTATTTCTATTCATTCCCGCTAATACAACGGCTACGTGTTAACTACCATTTAAAATAATATTATTTTATTACTAGTGTGTAACGTAAGATTTCAAAGAAACTCTTTGTTGCGTAGCGGGTATGCTATCGAACATAGCAACCCCTTTAAATTAAAATTAATATTTAATTCGTAAATATTAATAAATAAGAAAATGTTTTATTCTTTATTTACCTGGGATGTTACAGTTAGGGACTTCCACTATTACGCTGGAAGGTAGGTGGCCCATGGGTGGTTCCAAGAATGACTATCACCTAGGGTTTTCATTCAGTTGAGAAAGAATTTCACTTGTCCCTAACAAGGAATCATACATGACGGGAATTTTTTTAGAAAGTTACTCTTGATAGTAAGGATTTATCGTTACTACATTTTCAAGTGGAGGATTTTCTTGGTGACATGAAATACTATTATGGAGAAACATTCACAGCAAGTGCCATCATAGGGAGGATTACCTTGGTGGATTATGCCAAGAGAAAAAACCTCCCACTACTTGATCTTATAGCCATGTGGAGGGATGTTGTGACTCTCATAAAGAGCTAGGCTCTAAAGATTGATTAGATTGGGGTCATGAAGCCTGACTTCCTGGTGATTTATCTAAGGAGAACCTTTGATATTACTGATAATACTTCTGTAATTTGGTAATGATAGAGTGGGATCATTAGCTTCCATATATATGCATCTGAGGGCTTCAAGAACTCTAACATTAAGTGGAACATGATCATAGATCAGATCTTCATTTTATAATTTTCTTTGGTGAGCTTTATTTTTGGATACCATCTTGTGAGAGACTAGGGCCACTGGCTAGGGGAAGTTGTTTTAATTGGTAGGGTTCTGTTCCAACCTTGGAGTGGGAATTAGGATAAGCTGATTACCTTTGATTGGTATGAGTATGTGCTCTTGATCCTGTTGTTTGTATATCACAGGTGAGTTTTCGCACACAACCCTCCTGAATGAGAGAAGATATGTACATATACTTTAGGGTGACATGATGATGAGCCACACCATGTGAGGGGATAAAGCTATGTGTTCATCCCTTAGGCACTACTATTACTACTGTAATGACGCACCACCAAGTCTATAGGATGTGGGAAGGGATTTTTGTTTTCCCTTCTACCATTTCCATGATATGATTGGTGAATACAATGATTAGAATGAGGATATATATCCATTCCATATCTAAAGATGTTTTATGTTCCTTATCATATCCTCACTTTCCTAGTAGTTTCTATTTACAATACTCGTATGCAGGGGAAGAGAGTTGGGTCTGACCCTTATTTTTCACTAGGAATTTTTGAATGACTTATTTGGGTGCTACCAGATGAAATTACTGTCAGGATTGATGAATGTAGGAATTTTTGTCTAAATGCTTGTGGATTTCCAAAAAAAAATAGTTAGAATAATTCTTTGATTGCTTCTAGATTAGTTTTCTTGAAATCTTAGTTGGTGTAGGTAGGTATATTTTCCTACTCATGGTCTTCCCCCATATTTGAACAATGATATTTCTCAGATGGTGCTAGGTAGGTCTTCTATCTAGCTAAGTTAGACTGGGTAGGTGTATGTTCTCACTCATTGTTTTCCACCAAATTGAGTTGATGAGATTCTCTAGTGGGGGAAAATATGTAAACTTTATCCCTACGGACTGGTTGATTCCCTAAGTTGGTCGTCTTATATGACTAGGTCTGAATGAACTAGGCTAGATTTCTAAGGACAACACCCTCATCATATTTAGGGTTTACTACCACATGGCTTTGGTGGTGGTGAATGTTGGAAATATCCATTTGTAAGGACCCCTATGTATTTTGAAAGATCTCATAGGAGGCCTCTTTATCTACCTCCCCGAGATATGGGAGGGAATGGTTATAGAATTATAAGGATAATCTCCCAAAATTATTGAAGATGGTGATAGGTTCCATCTATTTCTGGATCACTGAATGCCACTAGTTGGTCGATCGAGAGGTCTTGGAAAGATGGAGGGCTAGCCAAGCAACCTACAACATTGAGATTGTACCGTTATGGTAGTACTCTTGGACAAACACATTAAAGACCCAATGAGGAAGATGCTAGGTTCATGAAGATATCCTTTGATTGGACAAAGACTCAGTGTAATGGTAGCTAGGGAATACATTTGTGGAATCTAAAAGGATTCCATTATATTGAAGGGATTTCAGAGAGAATATACAAGAATATATGGCAAACATAAATAAGAAAAAACCACATCAATAAAGTATCTAATTTGAGAAACACAAGCATGATTTGTTATCCTATTTGGACCTCTTTAATTATGATAGTGGAAGGGGCCTATAAGGTAGGTGACATTATCATCTTGCTTAAGGATTAATATTGGTTTTACTATTTTTTTTTCTGATAAAAACACATCACTAAATGAAATATTGTAGGGGGAGTGAGTTTTGTGCAGTCATAAATGTAAGGTTCATAATTTTATGAATGGTTTCCAACAAGTTTGTCCCTATAACCGAAAACACCCAACAATTATATATTCATAAGGGAACTAATTTTTAAATGTAGTATCTCATTGGGGAGTTTTTCCAAAAATTCTTAAGAACACACTTTGGTTGAGAGGATGTGATTTTGGTCTCATCACACACTTTTAGGGAGAATTTTTTCCTACTTTAGGACTGTCATATAGATTTAATATATATTTATGAATCCTTCATTAATTCCCATGTATGATGTGAGTCACTCTTGAATTAAAAATCAATTATCAATATTTCTGGAAGTTAGAATCATATGTGTGTATGTAAGTATTTTTAATAATGGAGAGACCTATATGTATATGAGGTTATCTATCAATTTTATCCTATCATATACCAATCATAGATTCTTTGGTCATTATTATGATAATGATGGTTTTTTAGCCACACAGTGGGGCGCTCTGAAGTGTATTCTCATCCAGGGAGATAGGAGTTGTTTTTATATCGAGATAAGACACATGATATGGGATTCCTACATATCATTGTGAAAGGAATAAGAACCCACATAGTTAGGTTCCACTTAATGAGACACATAATACCTTTTATGGTCATGTGATAAGGACTAAACTATATAGTTTTTTCATCATGAAATAAGGATGTCTAGGTAGAAGGTGACTAATAAAAGTTTTGTGTGGGACTTATGTTGATGTGGCCTAGGGAACCTAGAAGAGATATAGTATCCCATTTGAATAATAACCTACTGGGAATGTTTCCTAGAGAGAATTAGGTTGATATAAGGTGTTAGGTTTGAACCCTTAGGGAGGCTTTCTATGTATATCATTTGGATGGGAATCAAAGCCCACATAGTTTGGCTACGAGTACACACACATATGGAGGCCCTCTTAATGTTTCTCTTATAGGGGAGAATGTCCCTTTGAAAGGATTAAGTTGGGGCTTAATCCTAAGGAGAATTATATGATGAATGAGTTTGGGGACTTGAGAAGTGACATGAATTATAGAGATTTTTGGTTTGCCTTGGGTTTTATACCTGAGAAGGATTACCTTGGATAAGTATAGTGATATTATTGGGGATTATACCTAAAGATGAGGCCCATAGATAGGTTTTGGGGCATATTCCAAAGAAGGATTCCTTGGTAAAATGTTGGGGCTTATACCATGTAAGAGGCCCTGAGATTGGTTTGGTTGGGTATTAATCATAAAAGAGATGCCTATTGACCTTGGGACTTTGGTAGGTGTCTTACATATTCTAGTTATAGTAGTAATCAGAGCTCTCATAGTTCAATGAATCATTACTTACAAACTAAGGATGGATTATGGTATAGAATCATATGTTTATTTGGATTACTAGAAACCTATAAGACAACATGATTCATGATCAGTGTGAGAAACAAGAGAAAACATAGGTTCCAAGGAACCACATTATCTTATTTTTTATTAGGATAGTTATATTACCTTAAGGACCCATTCTTATGGAGGCACACTGAAGAAAGGTGAGAGGAATATCCAAAAGAAGGTTTTCTTCCAAAACATGAATATGATTGTGTGAATTCCATTTTCATGGATATATTTTAATCCCATGAGTCATGATGAGTCATTATTTAATGTGATAAACAAGAGGAAGTGAAAGATTTAAAAAATCACACACTTCTCCTCCTCTACTGGTGGAAGAGGATGGGGTGACATGAGAAGAAAAAATGGGATTGGATATACCCATTCCCTCTTCTATTGAATATCTATTATAGTTAGATCTAAATACCCATATGGACATGACCCTTGGGATGAATAGAAGTAAGAGTAAAACCTCCCAAAAGAAATTCAAGCCAATTACTCCAAGAGAGATTCCCTAAAATTAGTTTTGTAGTGGGAGAATAGGATTTAATTCCATGTCAAAAGGAAATGAAAGTGTGATCCTCCCCCTCCCCACCTAGAACCAGAGGCTCTAGGATTTACAGAATACTAGGGAAAGATATAGTTCTATAATTAGTACCTAAGAACAAGAAATCCCTAACACTTCCCCCTAGTTTAGGGTCCTTGTGACTATCAGGATTCAAATCCACATGCACCCTGAGGAACCTAACAATATGGTAGGAAAAGTGAAGGAAACCTTGGACTATAGGAATTCATATACAAATGGGAGAAATGATAGTGGTGCCTCTTCCCATGGGTTTTCATGTCTTGAGTCATTAGAAGAGGTTTCAACTTGGTCCCTCACTAACAAAAGATTGAAGGGAAGAGGAGACCTTATATTGGTGTATTGGAATATGGATCAAAGTGGGGGTCATTAGGTCATGGTTTAGAGATAAAAGGTGCCCCAAGCAGGGCTTGGTAGGAACTGGGCATGCATCACACAAGGGGGTGTAGTCTTTCACGAGCTAGATATGACTTGGGAAATGGAACACATGGGAAAAAACACTTGGGATATGCTTTAACCTAATCATCAAGGGTATTATTAGGTGTCATTGGATAAGTCTAGAACATGTATTGACTAGGGAAGGGACCTCATGAATATGGTTTTCCATGAGGAAAGAAGGGGTCCTCCTGTATCTGTCTTATGTTTCAGACCCTTATTTGGCATTGATCTCACTAATTCACCTTAATTATCTATTCTCTAGGGATTTTAAGAGATTATTGGTAATTTTTTTGTGACTTGGTAAAAGGGGTTGTGTGACCAGGGCTTGGGGATTATTTTAATTTTACATTTATTTTTTCAAATGAGGATCCCAAGTGTCTTATTTATAGACAAGTAAGGGACCCTGATCAAAGGAGGTTGTCTGCACAGGTCTTGGGAATAGGTTCTAAATGCATGTGTCTTGTGTAGGGGTTACATGACCTTTGGTTCCACACATGAGGGATTTTTGGGTCTTCATATGTGAAGGTATTTGTGCGCATTCTGGTTTGGGAAACTTCTATTGATTCTTCTTGGATCTTTTCTCTGCTTAAACACTCTCAAGGTGCTCTTAATAATCTTTTTACCCACCTTGAAAAATAGAGTTTCAACAAACGATAAGAAAATATATGATATATTATCATTATATAATGATAATTATGTCATTAATATCATATATATATATTAACTATATCACTATAATCGGCTATGAGAGGTGGTGATGGAAAATGAATTACATTGGTTCGCAATGCGATAGTCCACTGTAAAAATGAATGATGATTTCATTTCCCATTTGAGGGAAAAAGATATGGATAAAAGTTATTTAATAGAAACAAAAACATATGACTATATTTTATATACTAATTTTATTATATTGGAATAGTTAATAGAGGTTCTAAAGAGATAAAAAAAGAAATAAAAATAAAACACTTAGTTGACGTCTTTACCTCTTGTTCAGAAACAATCATTAGGTTTAAACATTTAGCCTTTAATAGTGGGTATTCTGATCATAAAATAACCTCTAGTATGTTGTTAGCGATGTTATTAATGTATTTGGGCTGGTATTGGCCAAGATAATAGGCACTTTAAGTGTAGAGGAAGGAGGAGAGGGGGAAAACTTTTATAAGTGAGGGAGAGGACACACTTGGATTTTTTCAAAAGACTAAAACATATTAATGAATTAATCAAGAAAAATGGTTTCAAATAAGACCATTTAAAATTATTTTATAATATAGGGTAGAGAAATCTTTTTATTATAAGCCCCTGATAAACCCATTTTACCTTAACCGTGGTAATACTTTTTTACTATTCTCATGATTTATTTTGGTGAAAAATTATGTTAAACTTGATGTAAATTTTAAATCATGATTATAAAAAATATGGAATTTATGTTTTCATATTAAATTAATATAATTGAAAAAATTTAATTTAATTTTAATCCAACAATGCGGCAAGACAACGAGTTTTTAAAAGAGTGTTTTTTTAGTAAAGGATGATTCTATATTAACTCTATGAATTATAATAATTATTATATGAAACTCAATTAATATTTAATAAAATAGAATATATAAATTTATTTTAGGAAATTCACCCTTAGGGATTATTCTAATTAATTAAAATGAGAAAAAGTATTCAGTTTAAAACAGTTTTTAGAAAAACTGATTTTATTCGCAAAAACAAAATTTTACTAAAAACCAATATAGATTTTATTCAAAAGTAATAAAGTGTATTAAATATAACTAAATAATAATTATGATAATATAAAATAAATTCAAACCATAGTGTGAATCTCAAATTACTAAATTTACTAAAAATAAAAGACTTTTACAAAAAATGGGTATTTTTCGTTATTCACTAAAAAATCAATATTTTTCTAAAAATCCAAAATTTTGCCCAAAGTAAATTTTTATAGATTGATTTAAAAAATGATATTAATTTTATCAAATTAATATTCTAAAATTGGAAATTAAATGTTTAAATGAAACCTTATAAGAAAAATGTTTAATTAAATTGACTTATTTTTTCATTAAAAATTACTTAATACAAATATAACAATATTATTAATATGAATAAATATGAAAAATATTTTTTCTATAATTACCTAGGTTGTTAAAAAAAGTGATATTGAGTAATATAGATAATAAGAATAAACTAAGGGTAGAGAAAACAATTACCCTATGGTGATAAATGACATTGGCAGAATCCGTGACTTGTTATCATTAGAAGGAACCATCACTATTGGATTATAGAAAAAGAATAAGATAAAAAGAGAATGAAACTAATGTTGAATAATTATATCACTTTTAAAGGTTACTATCATTCATCAAGAACACCACTGATTATAAATATTGTCACACATCCTCAATAACATCATTGATTAACCAATGAGAGAATTTACTCTCTATATGAAACCATGTATCAATGTCTATGACAAGACAAAATCAATATGTGATTGAGTTAGAGAGAAGAGAGGAAAATCATAAAATAAGGGAAATTATTCTAAACTTTAAGAACTCATCCAAAATTAAAAATTCAGAATCAACATTAAAGGATAGAAATTAAAATCCTTAGATCGATTAATTAGAGGATAAACAAACACATTTAAGGAAAAAATAATCCTAATTTGAAAATAAATGTTGGACCAATTGGGGTTACAGTACCGTCCACCACATTATTATCTTCTTATTCTCATTACATCAAATTTTTTTCTTCAGCATGGCTCACTTCCCATAGGTGGTGTGGGGATAATTTCCACCTCCCATATCTGAAATTAATTTTTTATGGGGAGGTAAATTCATCAGTCTTATATTCTATTAACAACACCCCTCTATTCCCTGATGTGAGAACTTGATCTTGGAATCATGGAAGGACACCCATATGTATCACTGTGAAACTATCTAACTAGAAGACTATGAATATAGATCCCACACTGCATTCAATTTATGAGTTTAAAACTCTACCCCTAGTTATTTCCCAATTAATCTAAGGCTGAGGATGTCCCCTAACACCAATTTTTGGTCCAATTGGGGATGTAGGAACCTCTATCACAACATTTTAAACATTGGATAACTTCCTCATCGTTTTTTCTTCAGTATGGATCACTACCCACAAGGGGGGATTACTACCACATCACATCTATTAAAAGGAAATGGGATAGGGATATAAACACACGAGGAAGATATTCCATGCTGAGAACCACTCGACGCCTCGACATAAGACATATATCAAGGACCCATAACAAAAAACCCATATTTCATGCCTTGACACTTTACATCCATAAACCCATGAAACTAGTGGACACACTACATTTAATTTGGGATTCTAATAAATAAATTTATAAATCAAATGTATTCTAGGGTTTTTTCAAAAAACATCGTAAGTATTTGAATTCCCAAAATTGAAGGGTTTAACTCAATTAATAGAGGTTAGAATTTATTAAAGAATTTAATAAAGAACCCTAATTAAACCAAAATTCCTTTTCAATTTTAGTTTGGTAAATATTTGAGGAAGTTTGTGGAGTTTCATCCATTACAAAGAAATACCAAAACATAAAAATATTCTTTTAATTCATGGAACCCATATATAGGGTGTTTTTCCATCACCAAGACCTCTATAATAGAGGGGCCATATATTTTCCATTGACCATTTTACACAGAAGATAATAGGGAAAAAATCTTATACCAGGGCATGGTGTTGGACATCTTGAATAAAAAAGAACTAGAATCCCACATTCATGTCTCCAAAAGCTACTCACTTCCCACTAATATCCACAAAATTAGAGATACACCTAAAAGGAAAATGAAGAGGAAAATCTAAGACACAATGCTAAAAATTAATGAAACAAAAGTTCTAGGAATCTATAAATATCACATTTCATTCCATACAAATAGAAATATTCCCAAAGTTCCCTATACATATTAGTGTTGACGAGATGAATATAAGAAATATAGCTATTAGATTCACATAATAATTATCTATTTAAATAGTAATCAAAAGGAACCTATAATCACATTCCAAATTTGATAAAATTTTCTCATAGACATTAAACTATAGAAACTTACATTTCTTGACAATTTCAACCTTTTCTTATAAAACACATTCCTCCTAAGATTTATTAATTGATTTTGAACAATACAATAATACTGAAACCTGAACAAAAATAGAGGATTTTCTTTAATGTATAATTTTTAGAATAATGGTCATTAAATTATTTACCAAAGGATCAGGTTCCATTCATAACATAGTAAATTATGATTTATCTTTCTAAATAAAATCACAAGATACTCAATTTTCATTTAATAAATGGTAATTAATAATTATGTAATAATATTTAATCAGTTCTTCCCATCTTATTTGTCTCATGTTCAACTATTTATGCATAAATATGTTCAAAAACTTATGATTAGCATATATTTAACTATTCAATCAATAGAAATACTATCTATAGTATTTTAAATAAAACACAATAGCCTCTATTTAATGTTCATGTGAATGATAATTTAGCTCATAAAATTTCAGTTTTTATGTATCACGAACAATTACCTAACACTTATGCATTAGAAAACAAACACGTGCCTTGAAAGAAACATATATGTAGATAGAAAATCATTGGTTTCTATATAGAAGGTCCAAAATACAACATTCACTAATCTTCTTTTTAATTTTTTGAAACATTTATCACATTATTTCCTCTATTAATTTAAATAATTTTATTTTTAACATAAATAGTGGGATATATTATCGAGAAATGTTTTTGGCAAACAATCGGTAGCAACCAAGTAAACCCGGAAATCTATGAATTGCTTTTTCATTTGAACGTATTGGACCCTCTTTAACCTCTTTAGTTTTAGATGGATCAATAGTTGTAAGGAACAAACCATAAAAATTAAATAATCTAGTTAATTTAATAAGAATTCATATTCAAACATTCCCAAAGATCTTGTAGTTTTTGAGTTTTAGAGAATTAAGTCACAACCTGATTCATAGAATCTCATATATTACAAATTAGACACTTCTACTCAATATCTATTTATTTCACAATATGAAACTTCTTTAATAATACATGATTTATTTCTAAAACAAAACATCATGACTTTAAACTTAAATTATTACTTTCCTTTGAGCGTACATAAATATTGTGATTTTTTTTAAAACATGGGATGACCACAAAAATAATTGTAATGGGAATAAAAGGGATTAAAGAAACCCTCAATTCTTGAATTAAAACAATTTCACAAAGTTATTACTTTTACACATAAAATATAAAATATTTATCATACCTTATGATATCATAAGTTTCCTATAAAACCATAGAAATAATAAATAAATAATAAAAGGTAACTTATGAAATTATTTTTATATCACTCTTACATATAAATTAAATCTCCAAGCTATATTGGGAGTAACCATTCTGATTAAAATTGGAAGAACCATCATTGTATATTCCCATAATCTCTTTGGAGAAACCTAACTGATTAACTCCATCCCTTTACCCAATGAATCAGAGAGCTATAACAAGATAACCTCCCTCAATTTATTATGTAACCACCTATCATAATAAAAATTACCAATAACTATAAGATGATCATAACACATAAATATTTCATAAAAGAAACATTCTTTTGGAAAATAAAATTTCTTATTTGAAATCACTTTTCATTTTTAAGAAGCTACACACTTATAAATTAAAAAAAAATTATTTGAGACTAAACTTGTAATATTGTAAAGGATACATAAAATCAATAAGGAAACATGAATTTAGGAAAATAAAATTATTCTATAGAAGTAAAATAACTTTAATAAAAATAGTTGTAATTTGAAAATAGAATTTTTTTAAAAAGAAACCACATTACCTTATGCACGAAATCATTCTACACTTGTAATAATTTACTAGATAATCAAGTTAGATTCATTAATTACTTAATTTAGAAAATTTTAAACATATATTTTATTTATTATAATTTTATTAAGTTTATTTAATTTCATTTAAATGAGTTATCAATATCAAAAGTTTCATTATAGAATCATTCATTTCATGGATTTATGGTTGGTCCCGTTGGGTATAATTATGGGAGTTATTTTCAAATGAAAAAATACAGAAGTTGAAAGAAATGGAATTAGTATAATTAAATAATTTTAAATTATTCCATATTTTTTATTTGATTTTATTATGTGTTATTAGATAAAAAATTAATGATAAATGTTTGGTTTATTTTTGAGGGGTTTTCCGACCATCATTATCTAATTTCGTTTTATTTAATATTTTGAATTTTAATTAGTTCCAAAACATTAAAAAAGATATAATATATATATATAAATATTTTTTAATTATAATTAGGGTTTTAATACAAGCCTTTAAGGGGGTAATAAAAAAAACGAAAACTAATCATCCACGAAGTCGTTGATTCGACAAGTCACGAATGATGTTTTCATTTTTTTTGAATAAGAGGAGAAGTGAAGATGTTTGAAAATGGATATTACATTAAAAAAATTAAATCATATTTTTGATACTAGAGTTACCATGTCACTATGGATAGGGGATATGTGGATAATATAGAAGGAAAGAAATAATTTAAAAGATAATGAAAAGAGGATTTTACCTCTTGAATATCTTGTCCTTGAAAACCTCATTAAGGGACTTGGTTTTTGTCTTTTGGTGAGACTAGAAGGAATTGGATGTGGGGAATATGTTTCTGAAATGAATTGAGAAGAATTTATACAAGATAAATGGCTTCATATGTTTGAGTTTAAGAGATGGTGAGGGTGATTTTTTTAGGAAGAGGAGAGGGGTGTTTTTGATTATTTTATTCATTTGTTTATTATTTTGGCTCATGACTATTAATAGTGTTGATTACCATGAATAAATATAGTAAATGGAGCATGTGATTTAGAATTAATGAGTTCTTACCTTATCAATACATAATCCATGACTCAATAATTCATCTATTTAACTTTTAATGTAAAATACCGTAAATTATCATATTTTTCTATTCACCAAAAATTCATCTATTTCAGAAAAAATCAAAAAATTAAAAATAACAAATTTTTAATGCTTAGAATTCAAAAATGGAATAAATTTTATAAAAATAATTTTATAATTAGTAGAAATTAAAATTTTAATTAAAATTAGGATTTATTTAAAAAATACAGATTTTAATATTATAACCAATTTTATGACACTTTTAAAAATTAATTAAGGTCTCATAAAGTTATATTATAATTCAAATACAAAAAACTATAAAATTTATAAATCTATTTAAAGAAAAAGAAATCTTATTTTAAATCATTATATTAATTATAAAATTAAAAATAAACATTTACATTTCACAAAAAATACCAACACTCAATTTATCAATTCGAAAACATTTATTTAATTATTCCTTGATATAAATATATCATATTTTCACTTATGAGATACCTAAATTTTCTTATACTATTATTTGTGAGTTTAATAATTAATGGCCAAATTACTATTCCTAATATTAACATTACTAATCTATTGGTTATGATACTATACTCTTGGTATAGATTCCTTAATTTCTATAAATACCACTTATTTCATTATAATTTTATATTGAATTTAGACATATAATTATATAATAAAAAAAATATATTTTATAAGTAATTGGGTTGATACATTCTCCTTAACTTTTAAAAATTTCATCCTTGAATTTTTCTTAAATTATTAAACAAGTGAGGATACCTTTCTCTCATAGCATTTTTCAATTCCCAAGTTTCTTATTCAACTATGTGTTTTCTCCACAAAACTATAACCTGTTGAATTAAACTATTATGCAATAATTTCTCTCTATGATACATAATCTAAACAGTATTTTCCATATATGAAAGGTTATCTTCTAACTAAACAAGATCTTGGTTTAGAATGTGAGATGAATTAGAAACATACTTTCTTAACATTAAAACATTAAAAACATCATGTAACTAGGAAAAAATCATAGGAAAAGCTACACGGTTGGAAAATGATACAAATTTATCTTGTATTTCATTGAGTCTAATGAATTGTGGGATCAACATCCCTATATTACCAAAACACATCACACTTTTTAATAGATAATATTTTAGGAATACATGATCACATACCTTGAAAGAAAGATCATTCCTCTGGTTATCTGTATAACGTTTCTACATGCTCTGAGTTTTCTTCAAGTGTCTTTAAATCATATAAACATTCTATATCATTTCCTCTACCAATTATAGTCCAATAAAATTTATTTCACTTAATTATTCTCAAAATTATGTAGATTGACAGTTCATTACATATAATTCTTTAAAAGGATCCATGATTATATAAGAATGAAAACTGTTATTATAAGAAAACTCAACCAAATAAAGATACTGATCACAACTTCCTTAAAATACATCGAACAAGCTCAATGAATATCCTATAATGTCTAAATTTTTTGCTCCAACTATCCATCATATTGAGTATGAAAAGTAGTGATGAAATTTAATTCAGTTCCTAATGACATCTAAATGCCTTTAAAAAGGTTAAAAGTTGGCCTTAGATAACAACCAGATACAGTATTGGGAGGAACTCCATGTATCCTAACTATCTTTTTAAGGAACATTTGATAAATCTTTTATAATGATATAATATCTCAAATATGAAGAAATTTTTTATATTTAGTTATTCGATCAACAATAACCCAAATCTCATTGTTACCTCGATAAGATTTTGGTATTCCCAATATGAAATCAATGTATACATTTTTTCATTTCCACTATGGCATGGGAAAATGATGAAACATCCCCTTTTTTAATTATCATTATGGTTTTACCTATTGAAAAGTTAAACATCTCATGGTAAAGTCAACAATAACTTTTTTATTCCATCCCACCCGTAATACTCATGATGTTATATGTATAATTTAGTTCTTATAGGATGAACAAAAAATAGAGAACTATGATTTCACTTAATTACTCTTTATTTAATTGTGAATCACAAGGAACACATAATCTAGTCACAAATATTAAATCATAATCTTTATCAATGTTACATTATATCAACTTACCATGTTTAACCAATTCTACATTTTTTGGTAACTCATATAATTCCTTATGCACTTTCTTAATTTTAGTTGAAGGTGAATATTGCAATAACACCTAAAAAATAAAGGAATTTCATGTACCAACAAATTCAAGACAAAATTTCTAAAATCAATAACCATGGGGAAAATTTTCAAATGTAACATGGTTAATGTATTATGACGTTTTTGACTAAATGAATCTTCCACTTTGTTTTCTTTTCTAAGATGGTAATTGATTGCACAATAATAATCCTTTATCAGTTATATATATCTTCTCTGCCTCATGTTCAATTCCTTTTGAGTGAATATATACTTAAAACATTTATAATAAGTATATATTTGACATTTTTCTCCATATAACATGATGTATCCAATTTCTTAAAAGAAAAACCATAGTTTCTAATTCTAAATCACGCGAGAGATAATTTAACTCATGAGGTTTTAATTTTCATAAAGCATAAGAAATTACATGATCATATTTCATCAGAACTCAACCAAGTCCCTTTAAAGAAGCATCACTATATATGTATAACTCCCAATTTCTGGAAGATAGAGCCAAAACTAGAGCATTCACTTATCTCATTTTCAATTATGAAAAAAACATCACATTTTTCTATCTAAATAAATTTAACCCATTTTCATGTTAACTTAGAGGTCTTAATAACATTGTATTTTTTAAAAACCATCAGTAATATATTTACAATACAAGAAAACTATGAATCTCAAAAATATTTTTAAGTATTGGCATTTCATCAACGACTTTATTTTTTGTATGATAAAATCTTATGCCTTCCTTATTTACAATGTTCTCAAGAAAATAATTCCGTTGTAACCAAAAATAATATTTTCTAAATTATCTATATAAATTATTTAATGTTAGGGTTTGCATAACCACCCTTATATATTTTTCATTATCCTCATAACTGTTTAAATATACCCAAATATTGTTAATAAAAAAACAAAAAACTTATCCAAATATTCATGGAATATTATATTCATAATATCCTTTAATATAGTATAATCATTTTTTAAACCAAAGGTCATAACTACAAAATCATAATTACCATATATTTTTTAAAATATTGTTTTTGGAATATTATCCTTATTAACCTTCAGTTGATGATACCCTGAACTAAGATCAATATTTTAAAATTATTTCACTTCTTAGAGATAATAAAAAAATCATTAATAATAGGAAAATGACACTTATTCTTAACACTTATTTTATTAAATTCTCTATAATCAATACAAATCCTCATTGAACCATCTTTTCCTTTTTAAAAACAAAACATGAGCACCCCAAGGTGATTTCCTCGGATAATGGAAACTTTTATCTAAAAACTCCTATAACAAGTTTTTTCAATTCTAAAAGTTCTAATTGATACATTTGATAAGGGGATTTTTAAATACATTTAACATAATGGGAAAAATAAATAGTAAACTAAACCTTATGATCTTGAATAATAATAGTAAAATTTTTAGGAAAAGCATAAAAATACTCATTTACCACTAAAAAATTATTAATCTGAAGAGTTTCCTTATTTACAACAATATGTGGAAGATAACATTAATTTACATAATTAAATATTTTATCATCTTTTTGGTATGTCATAAATAGTTATGGTTCATTCATGTATATAGATTGAGGCTCTTTATAAAAAAACTTCTTTAGATCTTTAATCAATCTTATCATGATAAATAGAAAAACGATCAATACCCAGAATAATATAAATTATACTAGTGGAAATACAACTTGGTTTTTAGGTAAATTATTTCCACAAACATTGATATTATTATTCTTATAATATATTTTTTTCTTAATATTTCTTCATGTGTTTTTACCTTATGTTCTGGATTCATTTCTTAAATTGAAATTTCTAATTTGTAAGAAAATTTCTCAGATATGAAAGAATGTGTAGACCCCAAATAAAATGATATATTAGAAAAAATTGAGTAAAGAAAAACTTTACCTAATACCACTTCATTGGATGTACCAAAATATACTAAACTAGTTTTAAAGGATTTCACTACACTTTTTTTCTTACAGTCTATATGCTTCCTAATATTCAGGTTCCTCTTCATACACTCATTTTCATAATGATCCATCTCATTAAATTTAATTTTTATACTATATGTATATAAGAACCATTCTTTCCCCTAACATGATATTTTTCATTACAATTATGAGGTATATACCAGAACTTACCATAAGAAAACACTTACCAGACTTCAAAATTTATTCCCCAGTGTGTTTTTACCATAATTCTCATAAAGTGAATATTTATTTTCTTACCATCAAACTTATTGGATGAATTATTTAATTTTTCCTACCACCTTGACATGTTTTTTACTTTTCACTAACATAATAATGATCATCAGAAAACTCTATTTTCAAATTCTACATACATCAAATAAGTTTTTCATAATTTTTGAAATAATAAGATTACAATGCCCTTTGATATTTTGGATTCAATCCTAAGTAAAAATTATTTATTTTACTATATAGATCTTGGAAAAAATTTGAATAATACCTTGAAAATATACTGAATTTTTCTTCTTATATAGCCATTGAATCATACCCCTTTCTCAATTCCATGATTTCTTTCATCCTAAGTCGAGTCACTTTAAGAAAATATTTATCAAGGAAAATATTTTTGAATTGATCATATTAAAAATAATCATTATCATTTTTATCCCTCATATTATTGACCATAAAACATCATTGGTAAACTTAACCTTCAAAATAGTAAATAGAAAGAATACCCTTTTCAGGGTTAGAATACCCCATGGAATCAAAAATAATTTCTAGTAATCTAATCCGCCCTTAAACTACCATTAGGTCAGAATAACCACTAAATACAAGAGGGTGTTGCCTCATAAAATGTTATAATATTGACGTAATCTTATGAGGATGATATATATAATATCATTAATGGATTTTACTACCATTTATATCCTTATTCAACTAATCTATTACCATAACAAACTGTTCAGTTCCAATTCCCACCATTCTTCGTTTCATATTCAAAATGATATCATCCTCTAGGTGCATTCATACTATAACTTCCCTATTTCTTTTTTAGAAAACCATTTTAAATAGATATATATTAGACGAAACTACATAGTAATATTTCAAAATTATATCATTTCAAATTAACCATAATGAAAATATAATTTATGGGAATTATATTAACATTATCCTAACCCTTAAAGTTATCTAAACCTTATCCAAATATCAACTATAAGGACCCAGCCTTAAAATTACATAATATATTTAATTAAAATAGAATTAATTTTCATAAATTACCAAAGATATTTAATGTTTATAGTTTTATATAATTAGGTCATAACTTCAAACATATGAAATCATATATTACCAATTAGATACTTCAACTCAAAATCTATTTTTTACAAAATTAAACTTCTAGAACAAAACTTGATTTCTTTACATAACAAAACTGCAATACCTTAAATATAAATTCTTATCTTCCATTACCCAACCAAAAATCGTAGGATTTTTTTAAAACATGTGATAAGAAAAAAAAATCTCAGTAAGGGACATAAAAAGGATGAAATAAACCCTTAGTACATGAATAAAAACATTTTCACAATCTTATAACTTTTACATGTAAATCATAATCTTTTTATATTAAATTATGAGATCATAAGTTTCCTGTAAAACCATATAATTCATATATAAATTTTAAATGTAAATTTTTTAATTATTTTAATATCACTCTTACATATAAAGTATCTCTCTCTACTACTCAGGGAGTAACCATCATTGTTACTCTTGTAATAACAATCACAGTTTATTTCTATAATCTTTTAGGATAAACCTAACTAGTTAACTCCATTCCTTTACCCAATTCATTAGAGATATATAACGAGATCACATAACCTTAGTTTATCATGAAACTAACCATCATCATAAAAATTCCCAAGAGCCATACCATGATCATAACACATAAATATTTGATAAAAAAACATTCTTGGGGAAAATAAATTTTCCATTTTGAAATCACTTTTCATTTTTAAGAAGCCAAACACTTAAAAATAATTTTTTTATTTGAACATAAACATGTAAAATTGTAAGGGAAAAATAAAATCAATAATATTTAATTAAGGTGGGAAAACCCCCTTATTTTTTATAAGTAAAAAAATTTCTTTAATAAATATATTTGTAACTTGAAAAGAAGTTTTTTAAAAATAATGCCCCGTACCTTACGTATGAAAGTGTTCATCACATAAACTTATTACTTTAATAATAAAATTAGATTAATTAATTACTTTATTTTTAACCTTTCACACATATATTTTATTTATTACCATTTAATTATGTTTACTTATGGTCATTTTAATGAGTTATAAATAACAAAATCTTCATTCTAGGTGTGTTTTGTTCATGACTTATGGTCCGATCCCTTAAGTAGAATTATGGGAGTTCTTTTAAAATGTAAGTAAATATATATAAGTATAAATAAATTATATTAATGTATTTAAAAAATTTTAAATTATTAAATTTACCATTTTGTTTTTTGATATGAAGATGATTCATTAGATAAAATATTAATGATAAATGTTTGGTTTGTTTTCGGTAGTTTTTTCTGACCATCAAAAACCAGTTTAATTTTATTTAATATTATATCTATAAATTAATTCTAGAAAATTAAAACAGTAATAATAAAAATATTAAAATATGGCATAACCATAATAACAGTTTTATGACCAGCCTTGAATGAGGTAATACAAAATCAAAACTCATCATCCATTAAGGCGGGGAATCAACATGACACAGATGATGTTTATAACAAGAGCAGAAGAGAATATATTTGATGATGGATATTACATTAACAAAATAAAATTAAAGTATATATATCATAATTTTGTTATAATGCCACTTTTGATATGGGATGTGATAAAAAGGTATAAATAAAGAAATAATGAAAGAATTTAAAAGATAAAGAAGGAGGATTTTTTCTTCTTTAATAATTTCTCATTGAGAAACTCCTAAGGAACGTGTTTTTTTTATTTTTTTGAGAAAAAATAGGTATTAGACATGAGGAAGATTCTTGGGAATGGAATTGATTACAATTTAGATAAGATAGAATGCTTTGGAGGCATGAAGAGAAGAGTTGGTATTTTTAGGCAGAGGAGAGGGGTGTTTTTTATTATTTTATTCATTTGTTGATTACCACGACTAAATACAGTAAATAGAGAATGCGAGTTTGAAATAATGAGTTCTTAACTCATCTATGCAACACCCATCACTAAAAAATTCATGTATTTATCTTATAATGCAAAAAATGGTGAATTACCATATTTCACTATTAACAAAAAATTCAACTATTTCAAAAAAATAATAAAAATTCACCTTAACTATTTTGAAAATGGACTCCATTTTTTGAAAATAATTTTCTAAATATGAGATTTGTTTAATTAAAATCATCATTTACTTGAAAAATGCTAATTTTTATACTATAACTTATTTTATAACACTTTGAAAAATTAATTAATGTATCATAAAATTACCTTATAATCACAATACAATTTTTTTTATTAATATATTTTATAAAAAATATAGTTTATTTTAAATAATTATATTAATAATAAAATTATAAATAAACATTTACATTTTATAAAAAACACCAACACTTAATTTATCATTTTTAAAAATTTTATATACTTATTCAATGATATAAATATATCATATTCTCATTTATGAGATACCTAAATTTTATTTATACATTCATCGATGTGGTTATTATTTTAATAGATAGATTACTATTTTTAATGGTCACATTACTATTACAATGATCAACTTTTTATTCCATTAGTATATATTACTTAATTTCTATAAATTCTACTTATTTAATTATATATTTATAATGAATTTGACTATTTAATTCCAGAATGAAAACAAATTATTCTATAAGTACCTATATTAGGACATTGAAATTTCAAGGGCATGTGGTATATGAGACAGGTATATCCATAAACCTAGAGAAACTAGAGGTAGTTACATCTTGGAGATCCCCCTAGACTGTGTTTGAGATCATGATATTTATTTATTTAGATAGATTCTACCAATGTCTTGTCTAGGAATTATACAACCTATCAACATCCATGAATGCAATAATGAAGAAGGTAGTGAAGTTTCATTGGATAAAATAGTCTGAAAATTATTATTTATCATAAGAGGATGTTGATTATAGATCCAATGTTGATTCTTCTCATACGAGGGATTGGTTATTCCATTTATTGTGATGCACCTAGAGTTGGTTTGGTAGAAGTAAAAATATAGAGGGGGTTCATATTATATTATGGTAAAAATAAATTGTGACCCCATGAGAGGAGATATACTACCCATGAAATGGAGAAGGAAATGTTGGTTCATTCATTAAAGTGTTAGAGAAATTATCTCTTTAGTGAGTATTTTTTTTCTACACTAACCAAATGATCCTTCATTGTATTATCACATAACTTGAGATCAATATGAGGTAGAAGCACTAGGTATAGTATATGTAGATGTTAAAATTTTAAATGGTCAATGAAATATTTTATGGTAAAACCACTACAGATTCTCTTAGGAATAATAGGTTGGTCAAGCAGGAGCTTAGTGAATGGCCTTTAGAGGTGCAGTGGTGCCTAATGATATTGTAGAATGATTGGAGGATGGATTCTTTTAAGGATTAGAGAAAGATAAAGGGTTTTCATTTGGAGACAACCTATTCTCTTATATATCAGGTGAAGGTCAGTTAGGAATCCTAATATGATAGTGTTTTGATGATGTAATAGCTAGAAGGTGGTGACCCATTACCTAGGTGATGTTTGATAATGATGATTTGATATTTATACACGAGAGAGTATTAGTTCTTTATACCATCTGAGAAGATATGATGGTATAATTCCATTATTATAGATGAGAATGACATCCTAGAGTCAAAAATATTCTCCCAAACATTATGGGATAATTATGGTGGCCATGTATAAAGAGGGACATCATTAGTTTCATCACTTGATGACTTACCTTCTAGTGGATAAAGGTCAAGTAGTAGTATCCCTGTGGTTTACTAAATTATGTTCATGTGGCCTTATGGAAGTGTGAGGATGTTATGAAAGACTTTGTGATGGGGTTTACAAGGACACTATGGAGTCATGATGTTTTTTGGGTGATTTTCAATTAGCTGAAAAAAGGTTCCAACATCTTACTAATACATGAGACTCACTCAGTAGATGAGATAGGAAAGATATATGTTAGTGAGATCATATTATTACATGGAGTTCACAAGATAATTGTTTCTAATAGACATGCATGTTTTATGTCTTGGTTTTTGAAAATATTATATAATATTTAGGGACTCATCTGAAATTGAGCACCATGTACAATTTTCAAATGTATGCATAATTAGAGAGAAATATATATATATATTGTAGGATATTCCTTGAGCTTACATACTAGACATCAGTGAATCATGGGTTCATCATATATCATTGGTTTATTTTTAATGCAAAAACTATTAATATTAATTATTTTAGATGGAAAATTTTGAGGATCTTTATGGGAGGCCATTTCATTCACCACATTGTTAGCATATGGAGTGTGAATTTGTAGTTTTAAGGCTTGGTATGGTACTCGATATTTATGATTGAGTGCAATTGATTCTATAAAGGCTTATAATAGATAATATTTGGAATAGATATTATAATGAATGAAGGAGGATAATTCTATACTTTTCTATAGGTGATAGTGTTTTCTTGAGACTCACTCCTCAATTAGGCCACTACTGTCTAAGAAATAAAGTTAAGATATCCCCATGTTATGTTTGAACCTTCAAAATCACTAAGTGGGTTGGGATATTGGAAGAAATTCCAGATCTCCCTTATTTTTACAAAGGTTCATGTGATGTGTTTCATGTGTCTTAGATCTGGAGTTACATGTCCCATCTCTTTCACATCATTAATTATGTGGATGTTGAGTTGGATCCTTATGCAACGTACAAGGACTCCCAAGTTCAGATCATACACTAGAGTGACAAAGAAATTTTAGGGAATACAATACCAATTTTACATATATAATGGTTTAATGGGAAGACCTAGGAGAAGATTAGGGTGTGGGAGGCTGATGCTTGATCTTAGTTTCCTTAGTTATTTGATTGGTACCCTTAGGGGATTCTCTTGAGGAAGATAAATCCCAAGAGGGAGAGTATATAAAATCATATAACTTTTTTTCTTTAAATTAAACAATTGTTTTCTACTTTTTCCTCTTCTTTTTAGGTGGATATATGATTTGGTGAAATTTAATGGTCTTTGAGTATATTTTGGAAGATTAAATGTGTGTTCTTTATGCATTTTTGTTCAAAATAACCAACACCATGCCCTGGTGAAAGCCATTTGGCCATGTTTTTCTTCTATATAAAACAAGAAAGAGAAAACGACTTATTAATCCATTTTAAGGACATGGTGAGGGAAAAAACCCTGAAATTGGGAACAAATCCCTAATAAAAGTTGTTTTAATGTTGAAATTTCTTTATAATGGACAAAAGGCCTCTTGATTCCTCAGATCTTGACAAGATCGAAAAGGGAAATGCATGTGGGTTTAATTAGGGGACTTAAACTGATTATTTATTCAATTTTAATTAATATTTATCTAATTATACCCTTTTATTTAAAGAATTACTATCTTCTATATTCTTGGGTATAAATTCTTAAATCCCTTTGATACTTGATTTATATTTTAAATGGGGAAGGTTTGTTCCTTATTAGGGATTTTTCTTCTGCTTGATCGATCTATGGATTTTTTTCTCTTATTTATTATTTATTATAATTTTGGGATTTTTAGTGAGTTCTTTAAGTTTGGGGTAATTTTACATATGTTTCATCCTCTATTTTCTCTAAATCATACATGAATTGATTTTTCATAGAATTGACAGTGATACCTTATTTCATCTAGAGAGGAAATATCATCATTAGTGAATTAATGGAATTCTTGATGACCAATGGCAATCTTTTTCAATGGTAGAATTATTAATTACTAGTGGAATTTTATATGAGTGATGGAATTATTCAACGTTAGTATTATTATAAGGGTAACTTCCTCTCTCATATCCATTAAATAGGGATTGTTTTTTTCTTTTTAAAATCAGGATCAAATTCATCAATTTTCATTAGTCACTATTGGGTAAGTGTTGACTCTACCCATGGATTTTTCATCCACTCTTACTTACTCAAGAACCCTTTTCATGTTTATCGGGAATTGGTTCAAGGTTCCTTAGAATGAAATATTATTCATGTTGGTGTGAGAACATGGTTCTGAAGATGAAATCCTTGATGAAACTTGACGTAGATATTTAAATCCTTGAGGTAGGAAGTTCCCAAACATTTATTTCTCTATTATAGACATCATTCCATGGTATGATTAATGTTTTAGAATGTTTTATTATTATTAATTGGTGGTTTCTACTTGTGGGTGTGTTCATTGTAGTGATACACATATATTCTCATTATTTCCATGAAAAGTTCTCAAGTATCTTTTTACCATGCTTGATGATGATCACATGCTATCATTTTATGATACAATATTCTATCATGAATTCATGATTTTATTGTCTAATCATTAATTTACTTGTGAAAAATTTACATATAATTCTTACCTATAAAGTGGATCTCCCAGATACACATGTGGTAACCATCCTGGTTACACTTGGAATAACCATCACAATACATTATCATAATCTCTTAGGAGAAACCTAACTAGTTAATTCTGTCCCTTTACCCAATGCATTAGAGAGCTATAACGGGATCACCTTACTTAATTTTATCACAGAATAAACTATCACCATAACAATTCCCAAGAACCATAACCTGATCATAACATATAAATATTACATAAAAAAAACGTTCTTTAGAAAAATAAAATTTTCATTTTCAAATCAACTTTCATTTTTTAGAAGCCATACACTTATAAATGATAAAGAAAAAATTGAAATAAACTTGAAAAATTATAAAGGAAACATAAAATCAATAAGGCATCATGAAATTAGGAAAATAACCATATTGAATATAAGTAAAAAAACTTTTTTTAATAAAAAGAGTTGTAACCTTAAAAGAGGTTTTTAAAAAAAAAGAAATTCCCTTCCCCTATCAGGAAGCAAAAATGGTTGCTGATGGCTTGGATGACTTGGGAGTTAATCAAGACATAAATTAGTGTGAATACCTCCCCACTACTCTTATTCCATTTCATGAAAAAGATTGTAATATGACCCCATAATTTAGACTTTTGTAAACTTTCTTTTAATAAATTTTGTGCTTTGGTCGTTTGGGCCAAGGCATCACCTTTAAAAAAAATTCCCTTCCATTATGTCTGAAAGCATTCAGAACTTGTACTTAATATCATGGATAATCAAATTAGATTCATTAATTTATTAATTAAGAATATTTTAAAAATATATTTTATTTATTATAATTTTATTAATTCCATTTATGGCTATTTCAATGAGTTATAAATATCAAAATCAACGTTCTTGGAGTATTCATTTCCTATATTTGTGGTCGGTTCCATTGTGTATAATTATTGGAGTTGTTATAAAATGAAATAAAAACACAAGAAGTTGGAAAAAATGGAATAAATATAAATCCATAATTTTAAATGATCTCATATATAATTTTTTTCTTATATGAGGATGATTCATTTGATTAAACATTAATGATAAATGTTTGGTTTATTTTTAGTGCTTTTTCTGACAATGAAAAACTATTTTCATTTTATTTAATATTATATTTATAAATTAGTTAGATAAAATTAAAAAGATATAATATAAATATTAAAATATGTTTTAAATATAATAATGTTTTAATGAATATAATTTAAGGTGTTAATAGAAAATCAATACTCATCATCCACAAATGGGGTGAATCGACACGTCACAATGGATGTTTTCATTTTTTAGAACAAGAGGAGAACAAACAAGGTTTTATGATGAATATTCCATTAAAATAATAAAACTATAATATATTTATGATATTTTATTTATCATTTCAATTTTTATTGGGGAGACGAGGATAATTTAAAAATAATGAATGAAATAAAGAGTTTAAAAGTAAAAGAAAAGAGGATTTTACATCATGAATATCGTATCCTTGAGAAACTCCTTAAAAAACGCAGTTTCCTATTTTGGTGAGAAAAGAAGGTATTGGACGTGGGGAAGATGATTTTAAATGTAATTGGGAAGAATATAGGCATTATATAAGGGTATGGAGGTGCGAGGAGAAGAGTTGGTGAGGGGTGGTATTTATAGGTAGAGGAGAGGGGTGTTTTGGATTATTTTATTAATTTGTTTTTTATTTTCGTTCAATACTATCAATAATGTTAATTACCATGAATAAATATAGTAAATAGATCATGTGAGTTAGAATTAATGAGTTCCTACCTCATCTATACATTATCATGGACTCAATAATTCATGTGTTTAACTGATAATGTTAAATACTGTAAATTACCGCATTTCAATATTCACAAAAAAATCAGCTTTTTTAGTAAAATAATAAAAATTAACCCTAACAATTTTTTGATGTGTATATTTCAAAAATTGAATCCATTTTATAAAAATAATTTTATAATTATTACAAATTGAAATTTTAATTAAAATTATCATTTATTCAAAAAATACTGATTTTAATATTATAATTTATTTTTTGACACATTGAAAAATTAATTCAAGTCTCATAAAATTATCTTATAATTAAATAAAATAAAAAAATTAATTTTGGAAATATATTTTCAGAAAAATAAATTTTATTATAAATCATTATATTAATTATAAAATTGTAAATAAACAATTACATTTCAAAAAAATACTAACACTTAATTTATCATTTCTAAAACATTTATTCACTTATTCCATGTAATAAATATATCATATTTTCACTTAAGAGATTCATAAATTTTATTTATACTTTCATAGGTGAGTTTATTATTCTAATGTCCAGATTACTATTCCTACCGGTCACATTACTATTTTGATGGTCATGTTACTATTCCATTTAGATGGACTCATTAATTTCAATAAATAATATTTATTTAATTATAAATTAATAATGAATTTAAATATTTAATTTCAGAATGAAAAATATTTCTAAATAAGTGCATGGGTTGTTACAATAATTATTCCATCTTTATTTACAATATGTACAAGGAATGAAATTCATCACAACAAGACATCAAATTTACTAAATTTTTTATATATCTTATTCACATTCAAGGTTTTAAGAAAAACTATCATGTAATACTCATGAAACTCATAACTATTAGAATATATTAGGATGCCATTAATAAACACAACCACAAATTTATCAAATAATTCATGGAAAAATAAATTCAGGAGGTTAATAAATACATATGAATAATTCATCATCCCAAAGGGCATAAGAACAAACTCATAATTCCCATACCATGTATAAAATTACATTTTATGAATTTCATCCTACTTCACTATCATCTGATGGTATATGAACCTATGAATAGCCTTTAAAAAATACTAAACTCTATGAATATGATCAAACAATCATATATATTAGAAAAAATATAAATATTCATAACATTGATGTTATTAAATTATATATAATAAATTAAAGTTATTATAGAACCATAATTTATATAATAAGTAAAAAAAGGAAACTCAATCATGATGTTCTAGGGTAAAGGAACCCTTTATCAAGAAAATCTTGTAATTTATTTTTTAATTCCTAATTATCTACTTGATTTATTTGATAAAGAGGTTTTGATATTGGCTTATTATTAGGAACTGAGTCCATAGTGAATTCGATATCTCATTCAAGTATAATACCACACAATTCATATGAAAATATTTCAAGATATTTATTTACTACAGGAACAACACTAATTTGAATTGTCTCATTCTTCCCATCATTATGTGAAACGTAAATTTCATTTTGATATTTAATAAATTTTTTAGATTCTTGATATTTTATCATATGTATGAATTCATTATTGTAAACTATTAGAAATTCATTCCAAAAAACAACTTATTTAGCTTTACAATCTATTATAGCATGATAAATTGAAAGAAAATCCATATCCAAAATAATATCAAACTCTAAAAGGAGTAGGAAAATAAAATATTAAGGTAAATCCTCTACATAAAAAATAACAGGAAGATTATTATAATTTCTTTTTTATTTAATTTGTCCCCTACATTTTTTATATAATTTTTGGGCTTCATATCTTGAGTTGTAATTTCCAATTTATCATCCAATTTATCAGAAAATTTACCCGAAATGAATGAATATGTAGACCTTAAATCCAAAAAACATTTTAATTATCTGAATAAATATGTAATGTACTAGAATCCATATACCTAGGTGGTCTGAAACATTTATAAGTACTCCTAAAGGATTTATCCATAACTTTCTACTTGTTATAATTATAAATCCTATCATTTATTCTTATATTTATAATATTACTCACATAATGACCCATTTTATTAGAATTAAAACATCTTTCTCCAAGACTTTAATTATTTTTATTATCACTACAATGATCTATTTATTTTTATTCATGATCCAAATGTCCAAAAATATAATATTTGGATAATTTATTAGATTTTATAAAATATTTACCATTGTTGTTTTTACCACACTTGTCATTATGAAAAGGTGTTGATTTTGTTACATTTATATTTCTTCAATGGATAATTCTACATTGTCTTCCATCTATACCTTCTTTTTTACTTATTTTTATGGATCACATGATCATAAAAAACACCATTTTTACTTTCTTTACATATCTAAATAATTTCCCATAACTTTTAAACTTTTTATAATCCAATTACCTCTAATATCTTGGATTCAAACTAGATTAATATAAATTAATATAAATATTAAGATCTCAAATAAAATTTGGTGTCTACCATGCCAATTGGGTAATGTTTTCTTCATACATGATTACTGAATCTTCCTCCTTAAATCAAAAATGTAAGAATTTATCTTCCACCCCAAGTCAAATTTCCTATGAAAAATATTTCTCATGGAAAATATACTTAAATTTATCCCATTCTAAGGAATCCATATCTTATCTTTCTTTGAAATTCATAAACATTTAACACCACTGATCGACTTCAACTTTTAAAAGGTAAATGACAAGGGTTACCATTTATTGTTATAAATACCAATGATTTTATATATATTCTATAAGTAAATACCCATACTTTAACTATCAAAGGGTTATATGATCTATTGAATGATGAAGGGTGGTATTTTATGAAATAATATACTATAAAAATGTTTTTATATGGTGAATGTTATTTCTATATCACATATATAACATCACCATTTATATCATATCTCAATTGAGAAAATCAAAATAATAAAATTCTTAGTTCTAATTCCATCCATTCCAAGTTGTTAATTTGGAATAACATTATCCTCATGATTCCTTCATACTTTAGCTTCCCTATTTACTCTATGAAAAACCATATTGAACAAACATATTATTGAAGAGACAATATGGTAATCTTTAAATTATATACCATGATAACCATAAAATATAATTTATTTAGGTTTCTTATATACATTATCATAAAATATAAAATTATTTAAACCTAGATCTGATAGAAATGATAAGGACTCTATCCATATTCAACCCATTATTTCATTTTCAAATAAGAATTCATTTTCATTATTTATCAAAGATCTTTGTAGGTTTAGAGTTTTATAGAATTAGTACCAAACTCTTACATAAAAAATACATAAATTATATTTTGGACAATACCACTTATTATTAATTTTTTACACAATAAAATTCTACTAAAATGAAAATCATCATGATTTTTAACATGACTTCAATTTTGTTCCTAATCACCCTTAAACCACATGATTTTTTTTGAAAACATAATATCTGAACAAAAAATATTACTAATGGACATATAAAAAGGAAGAAAGAAACTTGTTAGTCTATTTAAAAACCATGAGATCATAAAAGAGAGTTTTCCTTTAATATAATAATCATTAAACTCAATTAATCAATAAATTACACATGAAATCATCTTTACCACAAATAGTCTTTCATAAAACACTTAGAAAATGTATTGGGAAAATTAAAATCATTGGGGTTTAATAGAAAACATGAGAACCATTAAAAAACACATTTTTACAAAAAATGGGAAAATAATATCTTTAAAACAAAAGGTAATTTACATACCATTTGGAATAAATAAATTTCATTGATAAAATATTATAAATATTATAAAATTCATCTAATTTCCTTAGGATGTCATATTTATAGAACTGTTCCATGAACCCTTACAAATGGAATAACCAACATGGTTAATTATAATATAATTATCCAACGAACATATTGTTTAATGAATGAATTAGAGGGATATATTAGACTCACCTATCATCAAACAATCTCCATGTACCATAACATTCATGAAATATATAAATTATTTCATTTCCAACATCAAACTCATAAAATATATAATTTTCAACCAATATGTAAAATATTGTTAGATATTGATATATCTTTTTCCTTTAAAAACCAATTTTAAATACTAAACTATAAAGAAAAATGGGACTTGTTAAAATAATTTTTAAAAATATGTGAAAATGATTTGATCTTTTATACATTAAAATATAATATTCCTTTTTTTCTCTTGTAAATAAAGTAAAAAACATTTTATATAATATATAGAAAAAGACTCTATTTGAAAACCATTGATTGAAAGTAAAAAGTGACCTGAAATGTCCTTTATAATTAAATTATTTCAATATAAATACTTTATTTTATGAATTTTATGAATATGTATATATAATAAAATTATTTATCAAAAAAATCATTAAATCATTTAAAATATGATTTTTATAATGAAGTGTATTATACCAAGAGTCCAAATTGTCATGTGGATTCTTTATCTTACTAAATAATAAATATATTTTAATCATTTACCTTCATAATATAATTTTTCATGTTTATTATTCCTTTTTTTGACTTATGTCCATGCCATACTTAATTTCTTAATTTATTATGTTTACTTCAAACGTTTTGTGGTTGTATGGTTCATAAGTCCAAATTATCTTAGGTAGGCTGACTCTAGTCAAATGGATCAATAATTCATACTTTATATAATATTAATCATGTTTTATATATAATTTTAAAAAATATTTATACTTTTATAACTAAAAATGTAAGATAGTTATGGAAAATGAATATTGTATAATCATGAGGATTGTAGGCCATATATACACTTGGAATTTAAATTTTTCAATGAACATGAGGGTCACCTGGTAAGTATAATTTTATTTTTAATAATTATTATTATATCATTGATATCATATTATCTCTTTAAATACACTTATATATATATAATCCATGTGACTATGTGATGAAAAACGAATCACATCGCTTCTTGGAGGTGGTAATCCACATGTACACAAGAACAACGTTATCATTTTCAATGGATGGAAAGGTATGAAAATAGAAGATATATTATCTTTAAAAAATTAAAATTATTCCATAAGTATAATATATAATAATTAAATTCAAAATTATATCCATCCATGTGAGGCTATGATGGAAAAAAATTACATCGGGTTGTGAGGCAGTTTTCCTCCACACACAAGAACGTCAATTAAATTTCCCATTTAATGTAAAAGGATTTTGAGAAAAGCCATTAAATAAACATAATAAAATATTTGTATATGGAAAATACTAATAATATTATAATTTAATTTCTATGATATGTTTGAAATTTATAAAACACGAAATAAAATAAAAACACCTAGTTGAGTGCTTTACCTATTCTTTAGAGAACCTCCTTTGGTTTACACATTTGGATTCCTAAAGTGGCGATTATGATAAAACAAGGAGATCTAAGACATGTGGAGGGACACTAGGATAGTATTTAGGTAGGTATTTGCTGAGTTAATAGACTCTTTATGTGTAGTAAAAAAACTATATTGGGTTTCCTTTTATAAGTGTGGAAGAGGGTGCACTTTGAATTTTAAAAAATATTAAAATATATTAATGTCTTATCTAATCTAAATGGATGTAAATTTGAAAATTTAACAATAATAGATTTTATAGGGTCCAATTAAGGAAAAATAGGATTTATTAAATCATTAATATCATTTATTTCCTATCTTTTTAGTTTCACGCCTTTCAACCTATTAAAACCATTTCCATGGAAAGTATCATTTTTACCAAAGCTATTATTCATAATGAAAAAAATAAACATTTACCCATTAATAAATATTTTACATGTTTATTATAAAAATTTATTCCAATTTTTTAAATTTATTTATATTATATCTAGAAATTACATTTAAAATATACAAATAATATGCAATGAAAAATAATTTTTAGAAAAATGGATTTTTAAATATAAAAATGTTTTTATAAAAAATTTAGGTATCATGATTATTCAAACGAAATTTATTAATTTTTTTAATAAAAATGGACTAGTTAAATTTTAAAACCATCCAAAATAGAATGTGACTTTTTAAATTCCTAAAAAGGGAAGAAATTTTCCCTTAAAAATATTATTTTCTACTATTCACTGAAAAATAGATTTTTTTTGTCAAAAAATTGAAAAAATATATCTATAAGATATTTTTTAATTTATGATCTAAAAAATTATATTCATTTTTTCCATTAAAATTTAAATATTTAAAAATCAAGATTTTAAATAGAACCATATAATACATATGAACAAATTCAACAAGAATAAAACAATTTCATTTTTTACTATAAAATTACTTAATATTAATATTATTTAAATATATATATAAAATATAATTAATTCATATAAATTATTTAATTTTTTTCCCATTTTAAAATTACTTATGTTATTACATAGGTGGTGATAAAAAATAAAACACATCAGTTCGTGAGATAGTAGTTTGTACGTGCACATGATAGATGCTTTTATTTCTTATTAGATTATAAAGAAAAAAGTAAAATATTTATTTAAATTTATATAATAAAATTATTATCATATATATCAGATTATTTATTATTTAATCTTTATTATTATCAATTATAAGAGTCAGTGAAAAAATATGAAACACATCATCACCCAAGGTAGTAGTCCACACAAACACATGAGTGATGTTATTTTTTCCATAGATGGTTAATTAGATTAGAAATGGTTGAAACATAAAAGTAATAAAAATATGTATATGGAATAAATCGATGTTATTATTTGATCATGGTTGAAGATAATTTTTTGGTGGTAAAATAAACGAAATTAAAATTCCCATTTAAGAACTATACATCTTCTTCAGAAAACCTCGTTAGGTTTATACCTAATGCCTTCCAAATAGGTAATAAAGATAAAATAAGACCTATAAGATGTGTGTAGGGATGTTTGTGTGGGATTTGGTTAGGAATTGTCTCAGATAATAGGAACTGAAGTGTGGAGAACAGAAGTATAGAGACCCAATTGTAATATACATGGATATTACATCATTTTAGATAAATATTAACCATATTACAAATATACATGCCTGATGACCATAATAGTTTATTGTATTTGTAAAATTGAAACAAAAGATTCTAAATTATGGAAATATCTTCGATGTTTCCCACTAATATATTCCCCTTTATTATTTGTACTTAAAAACTTTCTTCATAACCTAAGGAAATGAAACATAAGAAAGGGGTGAGATTAGATGCTCAATAAGGGTAAACCAAAGAGATACATAAGAATAACATTTGAATAGGGGAATGATAAGATGAGAATAAAATTTGAGGATCACACCATATATTTCAAAAATCAAATACATGAGTCATGGAATAAATATTGGAAGTTCATAAGACATGAATTTAATGGAATCAAGAGCATAATCCATGAGATAATAAAATAGGAATTAGTTATATAATTGGATATAGACACATATAAATATTAAACTATTTTCATTGTATTCAAGGAATATCTAACAAGTATATATTAATAGTATGGGTTAACTCCCCATACTATCTTGGCACTCATGGTTCACTCTCATGACCATATTTGTATTAAAGGTTCACTATCAAGACCATCTTAGAAAAAAATATAATTTACTAAATAGTTTCCACTCCCCATTCCAGCCAAGTTTGTCTCATGAGATAAAAAATTTACCTAATTCCTTAGAGGGAGATGTTGGTCCCAAACATCTCATAAAAAAATCATATATACATGTGTGAAATGATCATAAGAATTCATCATATTATAACCCATGAAATGAAATTAATATCATAAACATGTAATGTAATGGCCCAGGTTCTTGGAGGTCCATTACATAGTGAAACATCTGATGTTTGAGGTGTTTTGGGTGGTCTCAGAGGCCATCCCAACTTCTCAGTAAAGTTTGACCCATGGTAGGCCTACCGGTAGCCTTAGACTATTGGTAGCAGGCCTACCGGTAGCTCGGTCTACCGGTATCCACAGCCTACCGGTAGCTCGGCCTACCGGTAGCTCAGCTACTAGTAGCTCGGTCTACCGGTAGCCATAACCTACTGGTAGCTCGGTCTACCGGTAGCCGTCGCCTACCAGTAGCTCAACCTACTGGTATCTTGGTCTATCGGTATCCACAACCTACTGGTAGCTCGATCTACCGGTAGTCGCCGCCAACCAGCAGCTCGGACTACCGGTAGCTCGGTCTACCGGTAGCCACAACCTACTGGTATCTCGGTCTACCAGTAGTATCACCCTACTGGTAGCTCGGCCTACCGGTAGCTCGGTCTACCGGTAGCCACAACCTACCTGTAGCTCAGCCTACTGGTAGCTTGGACTACTGGTAGCCGCAGCCTACCGGTAGTTAGGCTAACTGGTGGACCTAGCCTAACCCCCCACGAGATTTCCAGTAGCACCTCCTTTGGCGCAAATTGGGTTTTAAAACCTATTTTGACCACTTTACCCCTGTTTTAAAGCCCATTAACGCTAATTAATGGCGTCTGATGAAGTGAGGTACCCTGGTGTGTGTCGTTTTAAACCACCCCTAAAGGAGGGGACCCTTTAATGACATGTAGGGCCGTGTGGTCAACCCATGACCCCCACTCCTTATGCGGTTTCACGTTCTTATCTCCGTATCTCAACCGTACCTGGTCCTTATAAACTAAAGGGTTCTCCCTGGGTTTCTTTTTCTCGATCATCCTGTAATCGATTCGTCTGCTCGTCCTTGAGTTCCCAAGGTCACACCCCTACAATTTGCGCATCAGTTGTTCCTCACGCGTGAAGAGAAGCTTCGATCGTTGATCAATCATGTAGGGGTTTCACCTTCATCTCTCCTTTCTGTGTATCTTGTGGGGTGGGTACACTACTACTTCTGTAGAATTGGGTAAACCAAACTTTAATGAAGATAATAAACATACTCTAAATAAAGGGGAGGGGTGTGATCGATGATGCTGCTTTATTTTTATCATCTTTCATGATTGATGATTTCTGAACTGTGCAGGCTTACGCCCGCTGAAAATCATGGCCGTTGGTGGTCTTTCTCTATGCACTTGTGATTTTTAAATGGCTTGTAATTTGGTTATGAAAACCTTGCTGTGTAAAAGAAAATTGTTTAATTACTTATATTAGGCTAAATAAATTGGAAGCACTAGGATCAACTTCTTTTCTATGATAACCCTGGTTAAAGTACAACAGAATTGGAATCATGGAGTGTGTTAAATCTTTTAAATCTGAAAATACCGGCATGGGATTGCTTTTCTTTGGAGGTAGTGGTTTGATTGTTTTTAATTCACGGGCGGATTTCTGGGTGATTATAGGAGGGGATGGGATCCCCTGTTGTTAGGGTTTCTCTGGTTGTGAATTTTTGAGGCCATGTGGTTACTTGATTATATCAGGAATTGGGGTGGAATCCTCTATTGTTGACAAACCGTTGGCCCCTGGGTCTTGGGAACATGGGGCAATATCTTGGCTTGTGCTTATGCTTTCCAGTTGCCCAATTAGGTGCAGAAACTCATCTAAACATTATTAATGAACATGGAAACAAGGATGAGACAAATGGGTTTTGGTTTGGTGTGAGTTGTGACTTGTACATGGGTGTTGTTTGTGTTCTTTAGGCTGGCTGAAGAAAAACCAAGATTTGGGTGAGTGCTTGTTACCTATACATATACTTTTAGTTTTTGTGTTTCTTATTCGTTCCCCACCTAAGTTGAGGACTTAGTGCCGAACACCCCCATTTCATGGGGGAGAGTGTTTTTCCCAACACTTCTATTAGTGGCGGGTTATTAGCTCCTTTCTGCTCCCTTTCCCGGATAGCCCAAGAATCTTCGGGTAGGTTGTGATGTCCTGAAGTCCATTATTAGCCCAAGAATCTTCGGGCATGGTAGTGTGGTGGTTGGCCCAGGTGTGTGTGGGAAGGTGGTCTCCCAAGTATCTTCAAGATGAGGCCCAAGTGTCTTCAGGAATGGAAATGGTTGTTCTGGCCTAGGTGTTTACAGGCATGGTTACGTGTGACAGTTGTGGCATAGGTGTTTGCGGGTGGGATGTGTGGTTGAGGCCTAGGTGTGTGCGGGCGGGGTTTGGTAGTGGGACTATGGTGAGGTTGTGGCCCAGGTTTGTACGGGCAGGGTAAGGTAGTGGGACTGTGAAGAGAATAGCGGGATTGGTTCGATATATAGGATGTCTTCAATAACCAGTGAGAAAGTGGCACGGGGTACCCAAACTTCGATGTGCTATTACTATACATTACTTGACTTGAATTATTTGGGGAGTTTTCCTTGGTGAGGCTTGGGTGGTTAGTTTCCTTGTTAGGTGCTTGGTTATCCCTTTTCTCACAGGGTATTAGTATGCCTCCCCACTTGTGCATGAGAGTCTTCGGTTTTCCCTACTGAGTATACTCGTATGCTCACCCTACGTATATAAAACTATTTTCAGGTTTCCAGGAGGAATTTGAGGATTGTGTTGGACCGTACTACCTCAGACCTTGTGATAGATCATTTCAGTTGATTTTGTTCTTTCTTTTGGTACTTTTCCTTGTAGTCTCCTTATACTTTGTGGATTTTACTTTTGTAACATGCATTGGGAATGGTTCTTGGATTTATTTTTACTTTCAGTCTTGGTGTTTTGGAAATCACTATCTTATCTCCCGATCCTATTAAAAGAAAAAAGGGTAATGCCTTCCATTTATTGTGTGATCTCATTCCCTTGGCACTGGTCGCCACTCCGGGACCTATTGAAGGCGGGTTTCGGGGGTCATTATGTCTCCTTCAACTTAGAGAAGGAAGGGCCTAGCAATCTGATGACCCTTCCCTCCTTTTGGTGAAGGAGGGTCGTGATAGAATGGTATCAGAGGGTGGTTGAGAGATAGGATGGAGTCTGGAGTTAGGAACAGTGAGGATTGCATGGGATGGTAGGGCAACGGTGTTGGGTGACCTTGGTGCGTGAATTAGGTCAGGGAAGAACAACTAGGACACCGGATTTTAGGGCCCCCATGATCCAATGCAAGGACTCTGGACCTACCGAACGACCGAGTAAGGACACGCTGATTGTAGGTTAGAGACCCTAGGGAAGGTACATGCATCATAATGACTTGTGTTCTCGTGTTTCAGGGGTGTTTTTGGGATTTGAAATAAATAAGAAGTTTAAAAAATTTTAAGAACAATGTTCTGCACTACTTGGGCTTAGGCATTCTTTGTTTACCTTTCACCTATGGAGCCCAGAAGATGACCATGAGTTGTATGGCCGATCGAGGCCCAGCAGGTTGACTTTTCCGATCGGTAGAGGGCTGATCGAGAGGAGGAGGACGACCAGTGGAAGAAGACGCTTTGAGCCTTCCAGTGACAGACCCCCGAGAAGTATGAGGGAAACACCTCTAACATGAAGACAGAGAGCTGGCTAGAAGAGCTAGTGATAACTTTCGGCATGATTCGGGATTCGACCGAGTATTGGGTTCCTCTGGACGTTAGCCAGATGTGGGGAGCAGCGCGTCAGTGGTGGATGCTCTACCTGGGAGAGAGGAGAGTGGATGAGGTGGCATGGGCTGATTTCGAGAAGGAGTTCCGGGCGGAATTCCTCTCTTCTACGATGAAGGCGGAAAATAGGCAGGAGCTACTCTCCCTCCATGAAGGGAGTATGTCAGTGAGGGCGCTGGGAATCAAGGTCGGGAGTATGTCAGTGAGGGCGCTGGGAATCAAGTTCAAGGACCTCATACATTTCGCTCTGAACCTCTTTCCAGATGAGGAGTCTCGGGCAAGACGTTTAGAGGAGGCGCTCCGACCCTACCTCCAGTACGTTGTTACCCCCATCACCCTACCGACATACTTAGAGGTCCAGAAGATGACCGAAGTGGTGGAGGGGATGCACACTCTAGGAGGTGTGTCGCTAGAAGGTATCCAGCTGGGATCATCGAAGGGGAAGGCTGTCAGCACTAGATTACCAGCATCAGGACCCTCTCGGTTCCGACCAGTAGGGAGCATGCCACAGTAGTTCCAGTTCCGGTCCCCTGATCCTCACCCTTTTCTTTTGGGCCTGGGACCAAGGTGCTTCGTCTATGGGAGCCATAAAAATCTCCAAAATTAGTGACCGGACTGAGTACAATATGGCGGTGGTGGACAAGCCCAACACCCACCCTAGCATCAGCTTCCAGCTAGGCCCTTCTAGCAGCAGCAGTAGGGGCAGCAAGCTCCTGCTCCTCTGAGGGCCGATGTTGCAGGGGGAGGCCGACCTCAGGGCGCTCCTCAGGGACCTTGACCAAGGCGTGGTCAGGGAGGCGGCCAACAGCCAAGGGGTAGAGGAGCTGGGTGTGGACAGTTGCATGTCGCGGAGGTGGCAGTTCCAGCGGGCCCAGAGGTTGTTCAAGGTATGATTAGTTTGTTCAGTACCCTTGCTTACGCCTTGTTCGATACCAGAGCTTCGCACTCCTTTGTTGCACCCAGTCTGGCCCGTTCTCTGGGTCTAGATGCCGAGAGACACCCAGTGCCCTTGGTGCTGAGCACACCAGTCGGAGGTCAGACCGACTTGTTATATGTTTGTAGAGGATGCACACTAATGATAGGGCCACACCAGTCGGTCAAGGATCTACTACTGCTACAGATACAACCATACGATGTCATCCTAGGCATCGACTGGCTGTTCTTTGTGTGTGCCATCATCGACTGATTCCGAGGAAGGGTTGTGTTCTCAGACTTGGGTGGCCGACACGTTACTTTCACCAGTGAGCGGAATGGTCAGAAGGGTAGTAGGAGAGAAGAACCCCTCCTCTCATTGTTAGCTGAGCTGTTAGTAGAGTCAGTAGATGCTGAGATGGTGGAAGTACCCGGGATCGTCAGTGATTTTATAGACATATTCCCTGAGGAAGTAAAAAATATACCCCCTCGACGTGATATCAAGTTTGGGATAGATTTTCAACCTGGAGCTCGTCCGATTTCGATAGCTCCTTACCGGATGGCACCTTCAGAGCTACGGGAATTGCAGATTCAGATTGACGATCTAATGAAGAGGGTTTATATTCCACCAAGTGTGTCACAGTGGAGTGTCCAGTCTTGTTTGTAAAGAAGGCAGATGGTGGTCTCAGGTTGTGCATAGACTACAGAAGGCTGAATAAGGTAACAATCAAGAATCTCTACCCTCTTCTGAGGATAGACGATCTCTTTGACCAGCTGAGAGGGGAAGGATGGTTCTCGAATATCGACCTACAGTCTGGATATCACCAGTTGAGGGTGAAGGAGGGCGACATCTTGAAGACGACCTTCAGGTACAGATATGGGCACTTCGAGTTTGTGGTCATGCCCTTCGGCCTTACGAACACCCCGGCTGTGTTCATGGGGCTTATGAACTCCGTCTTTTGGGAGTACCTGGATCGGTTCATATTTGTGTTCATTTATGACATCCTGATCTATTCAAGATTAGAGGAGGACCATGCAGAGCACCTGAGGATGGTTTTGGAGGTCCTCCGATAGCACCAACTCTATGGGAAGTTGTCAAAATGCATGTTCTGGACGTGAGAAGTGCACTTCATTGGTTACGTAGTGTCCAAGAAGGGGGTAGCGGTGGACCCATCAAAGGTTGAGGTAGTTGTTTCTTTGGAATCACCCAAGAATGTGGTAGAGGTTCGCAGTTTCCTCGGGCTGGCGGGTAACTATCGAAGGTTCGTACCCAACTTCTCCTGAGTTGCAGCCCCTTTGACAGCCTTGACCAAGAATGACCAGGTTTTTGTGTGGAGTGAGCAGTGCGAGACAACCTTCAGCTTTCTAAAGGAGAATTTGGTTAGTGTGCCAGTGTTGAGACTACCAGAAGAAGGGGTGGCGTATGAGGTGTTCTTTGATGCTTCAGGGAAAGGCCTCAGATGTGTGTTAATGCAGCGACAAGGGGTGATCTCTTATGGGTCTAGGAAGATATTCCCTCATGAGCGTAATTATGCCACCCATGACCTAGAGCTTGAAATGGTCATTTTTTGCGCTAAAGTTATGGCGGAATTACCTCATCGGAGAAAGGTTTGTGGTCTTCACAAATCACAAAAGTTTAAGGTATATCTTCTCCCAGCGGGACCTAAACTTACGACAGTAAATGTGGATGGAGTTCCTCCAGGATTATGAATTTGAGAATTCATACACTTCAGGGAAAGGGAATGTAGTGGCCGATGTATTGAGTAGGAGATGGCAGAAGTATGTGGTCCGAGAGTCAGCAGACGCCTGGAAGGCAATGGAGGAGTTGGCTGCCTTGCACCTGGATGCGAGGATGGATAGCGGTAGAGGTTTCCTGTATCAAATGTCAGTGAAATATTATCTTTTTCAGCAAGTGGAGGAGTCTCAGTGGGGGGACCCAGAGTGCGAAGTGATGCATGACCGAGTTGACCAGAGCAATGGTCCGTAAGGATGGGTGGAGGATGGTCAGAACCGGATGCTTTTCTAGGGAAAGTTGTTTGTTCTAGAGGTGATGTGCGGCAAGGTTCTTAGTGAGTTCCACAACTCACCCCTAGCGGTGCACCTAGGAGTTTCCAAGATGTAACAAGGTCTGAAGAGATAGTTCTGGTGTCCCAGATTAAAGCAAGCAGTGGCAGAGTTTGTGGCTAAGTGGTGTGTTGGCGGGTGAAGGCTGAAAACCGAGTTCCAGGCGGCCTACTGCAGTAACTAGATGTCCCTGAGTGGTAGTGGGAGGACATCTCGATGGATTTCGTCACGGGACTACCCAAGGTTCAAGTGGGGTACAATTCCATCTAGGTAGTAGTGGACCGGTTGACGAAGTCAGATCACTTTTTGGTGATTAAGGAGTCGAGTGCAGTGGATGCTTTGGCATGAAGGTACCTGGATGAGGTGGTGCAGTTTCATGGAGTTCCGAGATCCATAGTCTCGGATAGGGATGCATGGCTTACCTCACGAGTCTGGAGAGTATTGCAGCATGCTTTTGGCACCCAGATACATCTTAGCACTGCCTTCTATCCCCAGACAGATGGACAGACAGAGTGCACCATCCATACCTTGGAGGATATGTTGCGGGCATGTGTTCTGGACTCAGGAGGATCGTGGTTGTGACACTTACCTTCGATAGAGTTCGCGTACAATAATAGCTATCACTCCACCATTGGTATGGCCCCATTTTAAGCCTTGTACGGGAGGCCATGCCTCTCACCTGTGTGTTGGACCGAAGTCGGAGAGGCGGGAATCCTTGGCCCGGAGGTGGTGAAGAGCACGACGGAGAAGGTTCAACTTATATGGGAAAGGATGAAGGCGGCCCAGGACCGACATAAGTCGTATGCTGATTCTAGGATAAGGCCCTTGGAGTTTGAGGTTGGAGACCATGTGTTCTTGAAGGTCTCCCCTCAGCGTGGACAACAGAGGTTCGACAAGGGGAGTAAGCTTTCTCCCAGGTTCATCGAACCCTTTGAAGTGTTGCGGCAGGTTGGTGAATTGGCTTATCAGCTAGCATTACCACCGCCGCTATTGAGGATACATGCCATCTTCCATGTGTCCCAGCTACGTCAGTATCTGCAAGACGATTCACACGTCCTCAACTGGGGAGAGATAGACATCGATGATGACATGACCTTTGTGGAAAGACTAGTGATGATCGAGGATCGTGAGGAGAAGGTGCTTCGTGGGTGAACCATTCCATTGGTTCGTGTGTTATGGAGACTGGAGGGCTTGAGGAGAGTACGTGGGAGAGGGAAGCACAAATGCGTGCCCAGTACCCAGAGTTGTTTTGAGTTTTGTACTATTTTATTTATACTTGTTGTGGTGAAGCATTATACCTCGTTGGCTATGAAATATATGGGTTTTCTTTCCTCTGAATGTGTAAAAGTCCTGGCTATTGGGAGGGGAGGACTCGACCCCTAATCAAGACACATTAAGATGGATGCGATTAAACCCGTGCAGGAATGTCAGTTCTTCCCAAAGCAGATAGTATCTTGACATGGGGGAAGAGACTCCCCAACCCACATGACTGGGTAGTTTGACATGGTGTATTGCTTGGTTCTTGAGAGGGAGGCATTTTTAGTTAACAATGAGGTTCACTCTTGAGAGGTATCTTTTGAGGTGGTTTTTCGGACCCTCTCATTTCTCATGGGTTGTTTTGATTCTTGAGGGAGAGAATAGTTTGAGAGGTATCTGATGTAATGGCCCGGGTTCTTGGAGGTCCATTACTTAGTGAAAAATCTGATGTTTGAGGTGTTCTGGGTGGTCTCGGAGGCCATCCCAACTTCTCGGTGAAGTTTGACCCACGGTAGGCCTACCAGTAGCCTTAGCCTATCGGTAGTAGGCCTACCGGTAGCTCGGTCTACCGTTAACCGCAGCCTACCGGTAGCTCGGCCTACCGGTAGCTTAGTCTACCGGTAGCCATAGCCTACCGGTAGCTCGGCCTACCGGTAGCTCGGTCTACCGGTAGCCACAGCCTACCGATAGCTCAGCCTACTGGTAGCTCGGTCTACTGGTAGCCGCAGCCTACCGGTAGCTCGGCCTACCGATAGCTCAATCTACCGGTAGCCGCAATATACCGGTACCTCGACTAACCGGTGGCCCTAGCCTAACCCCCATGGGTTTTCCAATAGCGCATCCTTTGGTGAAAATTAGGTTTTAAACCCTATTTTGACCCCTTTACCCCTGTTTTAAAGCCCATTAATTCCAATTAATGGCGTTGGATAAAGTGAGGTACCCTGGTGTGCGTCGGTTTAAACTGCCACTAAAGGCGGGGACCTTTTAATGATGTGTGGGGCTGCGTGGTCAACCCACAACCCCCACTCCTTACACGGTTTCACGTTCTTATCTCCATATCTAAACCGTCTTTGGTCCTTATAAACTAAAGGGTTATCCCTGGGTTTCTTTTTCTTGATCATCCTGTAATCGATTCGTCTTCTTGTCCTTGAGTTCCCGAGGTCACACCCCTGCAATTTTCGTATCGGGTGTTCCTCGCACGTGAAGAGAAGTTCGATCGTTGATCAATCAAGTAGGGGTTTCACCTTCATCTCTCCTTTCTTTGTATCTTACGAGGTGGGTACACTACTACTTCTGTATAATTGGGTGAACCAATCTGTAATGAAGATAATAAATGGACTCTAAATGAATGGGAGGGGTATGATCGATGATGCTGCTCTGTTTTTATCCTCTTTCATGATTGATGATTTCTGAATTGTGCGGGCTTACACCCACTGAAAATCATGGCTGTTGGTGGTCTTTCTCTGTGCACTTGTGATGTTTAAATGGCTTGTAATTTGGTTGTGAAACCCTTGCTGTGTAAAGGAAATTGGTTAATTACTTATATTTGGTTAAATAATGTGGAAGCACCCGGGTCAAATTCCTTTCTATGATAACCCCGGTTAAAGTACATCGGAATTGGAATCATGGAGTGTGTTAAATCTTTTAAATCTGAAAATACCAGCATGGGCCTTCTTTTCTTTGGTGGTAGTGGTTTTATTTTTTTCATTAACGGGTGGATTTATGGGTGATGTGGGAGGGGATGGGATCCCCTATTATTAGTGTTTCGCTAGTTGTGAATTTTTGAGGCTGTGTGGTTACTTGATTATATCACAAATTGGGGTGGAATCCTCTATTCTTGACAAACCATTGGCCTCAAGTTTTGGGAACATGGGGTAGTATCTTGGCTTGTGCTTATGATTTCTAGTTGCCCAAGTAGGTGCAGAAACTCATCTAAACATTGTTACTGAACAAGAAAACAAGTATGAGACAAATGAGTCTTGGTTTGGTGTGAGTTGTGACATGGACATGGGTGCTGTTTGTGTTCTGTAGGCTTCTTGAAGAAAAACCTAGATTTGGTTGAGTTCTTGTTACCTATACATATACTTTTAGTTTCTGTGTTTCTTATTCGTACCCCACCCAAGTTGAGCACTTAGTGCTGAACACCCCCATTTCATGGGGGAGGGTGTTTTTCCTAACACTTCTATTAGTGGCTAGTTATTAGCTCCAAACTACTCCCTTTCCCAGATAGTCCAAGTATTTTTGGGCAGGCTGTGATGGCCTGAAGTCCATTATTAGCCCATGAATCTTCAGGCAAGTAGTGTGGTGGTTGGCCCAGGTGTGTGTGGGCAGGTGGTTTCCCAAGTATCTTCGGGATGAGGCCCAGGTGTCTTTGGGCGTGGCAATGGTTGTTCTGGCCTAGGTGTTTGTAGGCATGGTTACATGTGACAGTTGTGGACCAGGAGTTTGCGGGAAGGATGTGTGGTTGAGGCCCAGGTGTGTACGGGAGGGGTTTGGCAGTGGGACTGCGGTGAGGTTGTTGTCCAGGTGTGTACGGGTAGGGTATGGTAGTGGGACTGCGATGAGAATGGTGGGATTGGTTCGATGTGTAGGATGTCTTCAATAAATAGTGGGAAAGTGGCGTGGGGTACCCAAACATTGATGTGCTATTACTATACATTACTTGACTTGTGTTATTTGGGGAGCATGCCTTGGTGAGACTTGGTTGGTCAGTTTCCTTGTTAGGGGCTTGGTTATCCCTTTTCTCATAGGGCATTAGTATGTCTCCCCACTTGTGCAAGAGAGTCTTTGGTTTTCCCTACTGAGTATACTTTTATGCTCACCCTATGTATATAAAACTGTTTTTAGGTTTCCAGGAGGACTTCGGGGATTGTGCTGGACCGTACTAGCTCAGACCTTGTGACAGATCATCGTAGTTGCTGTTATACTTTATTTTTGTACTTTGCTTTGTAGTCTCCTTATACTTTGTGGATTTTACATTTGTAACATGTGGTTCTTGGCTTTACTTTTTTACTTTCAGTCTTGGTGTTATGGGATTCACTATCTTATCTCCTGATCATATTAAAAGAAAAAAGGGTAATGCATTCCATTTAGTGTGTGATCTCATGCCCTTGGTGCTGGTCGCCACTCCAGGACCTATTAAAGGTGGGTTTTGGGGGTCATTATCTCTCTTTCAACATAAATAAGGAAGGGCATGACATACTGCTGACCGTTCCCTCCTTTTGGTGAATGCGGGTCATGACATGTAATCGTATCATAACCATAGATACCGCAAACATGTAATCATATCATAAACTATTAAAAAATGGACATGTTTCATAATTATTTCATTAATACATAAACTATTAAAAGAAGTGTACTTCATTATCATCTAACTTATGAAAGAGAAATTAGTTTCATAAACTTATAACTCATGAATGAGAAACTAGTTTCATAAACATAATTCCATAAAAACATAAACCATTAAAATAAATAACATGAATATAACCTTTGAATAATTTGACAAGCAATTTATGAGTGACACCAAAATATTTCATCTTCATTGAGAAATAATAACTAAATATATTTTAAAAATATTTTATAAAGAAATTATGATTTATTCTCTGAAAAATTATTTTTAAAACATAAAACTTTTTGAAAAACTTTTACTAGAAAATAAACTTGGAAACCAATAAATAAAGAATTGAATACATTTTTAAAACCATTTCCTTTGAAAACATATAATGGAATCATGAAATGTTTTTTAAAACCATTTTCTTTAAAAAATTATAAAGTAATATCAAACTTGTTTTCTAAACCATTTTCTTTGAAAATACTTCCAAATTTTATAAAAAAATCTCAAAAAAAATTTGAAAACATTTTTATTTTAAAAAACATTGCTAAAATATAAATAATATTTTAAAACATTTTAAAATCAATTTTATTTAAAAACATATAAAATAATCTTAAAAAAATTTAAAAAACATTTTAAACATAATATATTTTTAAATACTTTTTAGAAAACATGGTTTTCAAAGAACATAGAATTCTGGATGAATAAATAGGTAAAGTCACCTTTTCGTAATTTTTTTTCTTAATTATCTTATGCATCAAAGAGTTAAAAAATGGTAAAAATACATGAATATATTAGGAATAAATAGTGGAGAAAAAAATTCATGAGTGTTCATGAAATATGGATCATAATATTTTGTCAATGGAAGTATAATCATAAAAAATATTAATAAATGATGAGATTATATCAATAAACTCATACCACTTGGTAAATTTGAATCATAATACCCATGAAAGAAAATTAAATTACATAAATATTATTTTCTTTGAAAATAAGGATATTAACAATATATATTTTCCAATATAATTATATACATCTCATAAAATAATATAATCATGTAACAAAACATGTTTCTCAAAGAAGGTAAATTGAGACACAATTATTTTACAGATTTGGTAACTTTTGAAACATAATACCCAGATATTAAATATCATAAAATGGATATTTTGGTAACAATAAATTTAGTTATAAGAATAATGTAATATATAAATGGGAATTTTACACACCACATATAAGAAATTGTAGTTTAACATGGCTTGTGCCTCATGGAAATTAAAAGTGAGAAGAGAAAATCCTTACCTTAAGTCTTGAAATTCTTTATATACATTAAATCCTATTGAATAATAAATATAATTTTATCATAACTATATCAAATAAAAAAATTAATATATATGATACCATATATTATTCAATTATGAATTTATATTAAAGTTTTATTAATGATTCCATGTTAAATAAATGTTTCGGGTAATAAATACATTGTTTATCATTCGTGTTTTGACTCATTATTCTAGATACTCTTAATTAGATAGTGATTTAATTATTTAAAGAATATAATAAATTATTTATATATTATATATATTCAGTAAATAAATATTTATAATAATCTATAAAATATAGGTATATGAAATAGAATACACTATTCATCGAGATGGTAAGTCGTACGTACGCATGAATGAAGTTTCCATTTTCAGCTCACCTGGAAGGAATAGTATATGAGATATATGTATGTATGTATGTATATATATATATAATATAAATGTGTTAGAATTATTATTTCATATATATCATATAATTCCACTAAACCCATTCTCAATACATTCTATGTAAAGTGTGAATGAATCAAATCTCTCTGAGGATGCAGTAGTCCACATTTTCACAAATGAAGTTATCATATTTAAAAAATGGAAATAATAAAGTTATGTATTTTATAATAATTAAATAAGAATAAATAGATCAATAATATCATATATATCATATAAAATCATAGTTTTCATCATAATTCCCAACCATGAGAGGCGTTAAATTAAAAAACGAATGACATCATTTTGCGAGGCGGCAATTTTCCATCCACAAGATTAGTAAGTTCATTACACATTAAAGGTAAGTATGTCTAAGTGTAGTTAAAACCATTAGAATAAAATATATAAGTATTTTTTGGATAATAATTTTATTATATAATCATGTCTTAATAACTTTTTATGGGATGGAGAAGGAAAATAAAACAAATGATCTTGGGGAAGGATGTTACCTCTTCTTTGGGTAACTCCTTTTGGTTTTCACCAAAGGGCTTCCTTGGATGGATTTAATAAAAAATGGAATCTTCTAAGATGATGTTATGGATTTTTAAAGATCATTTGAGAAGTGTTTTGGTGAGTAAAATGGCTAGAGATGTGCAAATAATAGGTAGGTTTGATTTCCATTTTATAGTGGAGGAGGAGTGACATTCTATTAATTTTCAAAAAGAGAAATACACCGTATTTTTTTCCATTTAATGTAGCTAAAATAATGGTAAAAATTAAATTAAAGTGAATATATGGTCAAATTTTTAAAATCCAATGGATTTTGGAAAATTTTCTATGTCATTTTGGGCCTTAAGATTTAGGTTCAGTCCTTTGTTAAGCTAATTTTCTCTTAATCGCTGCAATTCATTATAATCACTTTCACTATTTTTTTTGGTATACAATAAGTTTAATATATTAAAAATTAGAAATTATTTTTATAAACAATATGTATCTATTTTTCCAAATTCAAATCATATAAGTGAAAGAAATTAATTTAAAATTAACCCTGCAAACGTGTCATGACAATGTGTTTGTAAGAAAAAATGTTTACAAGTTCAAAATGTTTTTAAGTAAAATTTCAATGTAAAATTTGTTCCAATGAACTAAAATAGATTAATTTATGTAAAATATATCTAATTAAAATTTAAAAAAAAAATTAAAATATAATTTAACTATATATAAAAATTATATGAAAAAGTAGTTTTGAATTAAAATTCAGTGTTTTTCATTATTTATCAAAAAATAAAACTTCTTAGAGAAATAAAAAAATTTACCCAAAATAAAATTTGATATTATGATTTCAGAAATGAAGTTTATTTTTTCAAATAAAAATTGTAAAGTCTTCAACAATCAGATTTAAAATGGGTTCGCCATTAAAAGATGATACAATTACCTTTTAGAAAAACATATCTTTTTTATTCATAATATTTTAATTATTCTTATCTTATACATATAAAATCTATTGGATAAGTATAAAAAATATTAATTGAATATATAATATATAAATTTTATGAGAAACATTAATTAAAAGTGGTTTGTATAGTTTATTGAGATAAAATTGTGTTTGTACATAAAAAAATAGTTTTATTAGAAAAGTAATTTATTTATTTTCAAATAGTTACATCATTCACTTATACTAATTGATAAAAAAGTATTAAGTTTATATAAATGTTTAAATCATATTTTCAAAAATTAGATAATATTATTCATAACTTCTATTTAAATAGATATGTGGTATCTATAATAATATTTTAATAATCATATTAATAGTCACTTTTAGTATAGTAAAACTATACCATGCAGGTAACACAAGCTATCAAAGGGAATTAATATTGCATATAGTGAAAGATTAAATAAGTGTTTCATGTATAAAAATCCAATCTAGGTGTTGTTTTTAGTGAAATAATAACTTAGTTTTGCATATAATGAAACAAAACTTAGTGATTTCATATAACAAAACATATATTCAGTTTTGCATGAAATGAAAATTATAAAAAATATTTAATTAATTTGAAAAAATATTTCACAAGATCTCCAGGTGTTATATTCTACACCTATTAAAATGAATTTCACCCTTGATATTAGTCTAGGTTATTAATATTTTAATACTTCAATATTCCTTTCATATAAACCTACATAATAAAAATGAAGACTAAACTTTATAAAAAAGGAAGTTGGAACCATAATGGTCACACAAGTTAACTCATATCTAGATTTCCACATGAGAGAAAATAGGTGGAAAGTGAGAAAATAGACATGGAAAATAAATATAGCCATCATGTTCTAATGGATAGTGATAGAGAACGTGGATAGTATAGAGTTAGCAATCAAAAAACCATATATATGTGAATATCTAAGGGACTATTTGATTCATTGAAAAAGAAGGTAATAGGATAACCCTTTAAGTTTCAATACCCTTTCCCTAGAGTTGAATAATTTTCAGGAGAATAAATTTTTAATTTATTTCATTACATTTCATAAGCACAATCTCATCCTTTTGTTGTGACTTTAATAGTTTCTACTTCATATATTATTCCATTCGATGAGGGAGAATGTTTTATCCCTTAAAAACTAACATATCAAAATACCCATAATATAATGATAATTAATTTCATCTATATATAGTTAAAATCCAATAAAAAGGTAATCCTTGGTTATTTAATATGAATAAATCATCATATGAAAAGATCATACATTAATCTCTAAAACATCACCTAATGATTATGTAAAACCATTCCATAAATGGTCAACCTTATATCCCTTCCGAATGATGGAACTCAAAAACTTTATAAATAAGGTCACTAAATTTCTAAAAAAACATCTTATCATTGATCCCTTTTATATCATAAAGTATCTAATGGTTTTCGTATACCAAACATGCAAATAAATTTATTATATATGATCTCGACACTTAGTAATAAACTAAATTTCTACAAATCCGTATTGAAAACATGCCTTTTTTCTTATTCCAATGTTTATTGGTTATATTCCTTAAATCCGAATTTTTGTACACATCATCAATGACATCATCAACCACTTTTCAAAAAATAATTTATCAATTTTGAGGTAATCAGTTTTTTCTAATTTATTTATTCCTAACCTACATATCTTTATCTAAACATAAATATCTTAAAATCAGGAACATATTAAGGGTTGTCTTTCCTTATTCAAAATGTCACCATTAAATTGAATCACTTTTCAAGTCCATTAAAAATACTCAATATAATATTGTAAAACTTTAGTGAAAAACATAGACCGAATAATACTATATATTTCACAATTCACAATTATTTAATCCAAATACACAAACACTCATATTATTCTACATCACACTTAATCCATTAACAAGGATAACTTATCCTATTACTTAATACCTTTTTCCTTTAAAATTTCATATGTAGTATCATCATCATCATCAATATAACCACTGATTTTACTACCTTTATTATTGTCTTTATGATCTTTCCACTTAGGGAATCAATTTGAATAATGACCATTAATTCCACACTTAAAGAATTTAACCATAGATGATGTCTTAGGGAGGCCAATATTCCCATCCATTTCATTAATTGAACTCTTCATTTTTTTTTATTATAGATACTTTCTTTATTTTCTTCTTTTACATAGTAAAAGAATATTCTTGTTCCTAGAAGACATTAACTTGGGTGATTCTTTCCACATTTTTGGCATAAAGAAAAATAAATCATCTCTCCTTTATGCTCTAAATTACCTGAACTCTCAATAAAATCTTTACTTCACTTCTTTGGTGAGTCTGAGAGTTGGTAAAAGTATAAATTGTTGATCATATTCTATGAAAAATGATTAAGCATGATCACAATATACTCTACTCCAATGATCAACCCATTTGACTACTAATTATAAAATTTTCCATCACATTAAATGTTAACCCAATTCCTTCTAATTCCCACTATTGATTAAAACTATAAAGCATAGTGTGATAAACACTTATCAAAATAGAAAACCACATAATCATTAAAAATTAATTATTGGATGCCTATATAATTTATCATACTTGTTTAATACATGAAACATTAGGTTTATCCAAGTTTATTCATAGTCATATTCTACTTAAATCCTTCATGATGGGTTGTAAAGAGTTTGTTAGTTCCCGATGCATATCCCATGACTGTCAAACCAAGTGTGAAGTAAGGCCCATTGTCTTGTACTAGGTTACACTCAAGTCAGGCCCGATGTACCTTTTTAGAGTTGTTACCCCATGGTATATCCATGCTAGATCCACATCCACATTTATTATCCATATAGGTATGTGTTTCCTAGAATCTAGTCACTCTATCCAGTAACAAAATCCCAAGAAATTTTCATATAATTTTCCTTGTCCTTATAATTATCCTTAGATATATCCCTAGACATATCCTTATAAATATCCTTAGGGATCACACTAAAATTTTGATATCCTAGTTTCCATAGGATGACTAATCCTTTCCTGTGAAAGAAACTATAGTGACACATGCTTAATATACATAGATATTTTAACATTTTATCTGAATATTTATCATAATAAAGAAATACATGCCTAAGTAAAATAATAGTTTAGTTTCCTTGGAAATATAGAACATAATATTATAACTCAATAAAATATCATCAATGTTTTTCACAAATACCTTCTCCTTTATTAGTTCTACTTAAAACTTTTCTTCACAACCTAGGGAAAGAAAAATAATAAAGGGGTAAGCTTAGATGATTAGTAAGGGTAAAAAAAGATATACATAAACATAACATTAGTATAGGGGTATTAGAACAAAATGATAACATTTTAAGATCATAATTTTCATATCAAAGATCATTTACTTGAGTCATGTCATAAATATTGACAGTTCATAAGACATGAATCATAGGAGAATCAAGATCATAATCCATGATGTAAGGGTTGGTGTCCTCAGAAAAAACTGTTTTGTACTTTGATTACATAAATGTTCACTTATTATATATTGTTCATTGTTCTGCATGACTATAATATAATAATGCCCTAGAATATTTGTTGCATTAATAAGGTCATAGCAGATCCCCGCTATGATGAGAACCTTGAAATGCTATAACAATATTCTTAAATAAAGTTCTGCGGTTGGATGACATACTATGATAGGACACATAGTATACAGATCGTCATGTACAAGTACTCGTAAGAAGATGAGACTCTCTCTCATGGATTTCGCACTTGGTAATCTCCAAGATGGGAGATTATGAGAACAAACCCGCTAGTAGTAATTCCGCATGTCCTGGTGTCATCGGATATTGCTATCTACGAGCGTGTGTAATGGTCCTTAGACTGGAAGATTATCATTAACTCATGTCATGACTCGCGCACTTAGATTTACTGACGAAAACCGTCACACAGATAGTTGGCGGGAAGTAGGGTACGTTGGGTGCGTCACGAGTGACATGTTGTTAATGGATAAGTCGAGGAAGGATTTGTCCCTTCCATTTATGGAAGTTGATATCTCAGCCCTTTGAATGAAATAGAACTGTCACATTAAATTCCATGGCCATGGTGTAAACGACGAGTTTATTTCAGGTAGTCAAAGAATGACATATCAAGAATATAGGTTTATGACACTGCCATGAAACCTGATTGATGAGATATCGAGACAAAGGGATTATATTACATAGTAAGCGTTCGTATGAGGTGATACGTCAATACAACGTCAACTTCTTTCTCTTGGGTGCCTTGACCCGTTGCTAGACAGTAATCTTGGACTTTAGGCAAGACTGCCTAATTCCAACGAGAAAGATGCCTAGAGGGTCACACACTAAGTGTATCCAAGTATCTCAAGTTGAATAAAGATTATTCCCGTACGTGGTTTAATAATTATTCAAGGAAGACTAAGTTGTTTTTAATGATGGAGGAAAAATAAAATAAAACAAGTACACGCTGTGTATTATTATTACACATCGTGTAGTTTTATTTTGGAAAGGAAATGAATAAATGAAAACAAGATATACACTCCGTGTACATTTAATGTACACACCGTGTAGTTTTCAATTAAAAACAAGTACACATTGTGTATTTATTATTACACACCGTGTTGTTTTTCCAGTCGGGATTTTGACGATATAATATTGTTTTAAATGATATTTATTATAATCTACGTGGGCGCATGTCAAGGAATTATTTATTCGACATGGGTGTTTTAGATAAAGAGTCAATGAAATAAATAAAATGCGTAACACGTTTAATTATTGTCATAACTCTATAACCCCACACACCCGATTATAAATATCCTCACAACCCCAACTCTTTTCCAACACACAAGAGAATCGTCGTGCACAACGTCTCTGGAGAATTCTTTCAAGACTGAAAGAACCTCTTCCTCCAAGAACACTTTCAAGACCGAGAGAGATCCTCTTCCATCAGATCAAGACGATCTAAGGCGGACAACGCAATCAAAGGCTTATCCACTCTAGCACTCGGAGAATCTTTTGGAGACATCCAGAGATACGAGGTACACGTGTGGATCACCGCTAGAGGGAGTCTACACTTGGCTTCTGCAATGCAACGACGGATCACATCGACAACGTGATCGAGAACATCAACGAAGAAAGAACGCCCAAAAGGTATTTCTTTATAATTAATTAAATTAATTATAATCAACCTATAACGATCCTTGTTTGTGATTCCGGGACAAACCATCTTCTTTGTCTTTTTCTGTGATTCGATCCGCGGAGACTGGCGTTTATCGTCGTATTGATCCCAGATTGATCATTGCTAATGACAAAAAGCCAAGTGGGCACATCCACCCATGCGCTTCCGCTGCGCCCGGAACCTTCAAATGGTATCAGAGCGAGGTTACAATGTTGATTATAGTTATTTAATTTTCGTTGATAATTTACGCATTCATATTTGATTCAATTCGAAATAAATCGTTCTATAAATCTGAATTAACGAGATCTATTTTTCCTCCTTCGTTTCTCGATTCATATCAGATAAATGACCTTTTAATTTTAATTTTGATTAAAATAAAAATGAGGAACTCATCCGGAGGAGCCGCTCTTTCTGTCTGTACAACACGGGATTACATGGCGTGTAATTAAAACTACACACCGTGTACTTAGGTTCAACGAACCGGCACTGGTCCGCCAAACCACGCCATGTGAATTGATTATGCCTAAGTTTTAATCATGCCGTGTTGACCAGAATTGAACGGCATGTGGAAACCGGAATACACGACGTGTATGTTGGAACAACACGTCGTGTAGTCCGTTCCGACCCAGGTGAAAACCGTGTACAAAGATAAGCCGCGTACCGCGTACATGGGATCGCCCGGCCGGTTACCGCGTAACAAGGAAGTACACACCATGTATGATTAATCTACATGCCGTGTACTCTAAAATTTCCAAAGTACAGAAAATACGCCAAAGCCCCGGCATGTACTTTGGATAAAGGGTGAAAAGAAAAATACACGCCGTGTAATTATAAAATACACGCCGTGTAATTATAAACTACACACCGTGTACTTTCCAGAAATGGAATTTCACCAGGTTTCCTCCAATGTACAAAGACCCGTACAAGGAATATGGATGAGAAGAATCTCAAGGAAATTCAGAAAGGAATTTAAGATAGAGAATTGATTAATTATAAGATCATAATTAATTGAATTCGAGTGCGTCTTATCTTAAATAAAAGAACTATTAAATGAATTTGAATTCTAAATATGCGCAAATGTCGTTGCATACTATGGATGATCATGAGATAGAACAAAGACCCTTTGTATGTGTATGGATTCATTTAAATTTATTTAATTTAAATTTGTTGGCCTGCGATCCTTCTTCCAATAAAATGTAGGGCCTTCGCGCCCATGGTTTCGTTAATGTAAACCCATATAATGGAGGATCTCCCAAGCCAGAGGAGACAGTTCAAATCCCAAAGCCGAGGTGAAACCGACACAAGAAGATACAAAGGTGGATAGGTGGGAGCTGCAAAACACGAACCATCAGGTTCAAGGTGTTTTCCCTAGGTCAGGGTTAGCTTATCAAAACCGCTAGATAAGCTAACCAAATAGAAGCTCATGATCATGCCATCTTATTTTATTTCTTTCAGATTTCATGGTTTATTTATTATGTATGTGTTGTCATGATCACCTAATTAATAAAATGAACAAGCATGCAAAGATAAAATAAAATAAAAACCGGACTATGCGTAAACATTATCGGAACATGGTTAATCACTTAAGCAAGAATCACTTAATATTAACAAGCATGTGATAATGAAAAAGATACGCATAAAGAATAAAATCCCTAAAATACCATATTAAGTCAGACCAAGCCTTCCGTTACTTGATTAAGGGAAAGACTCAATAAAACTATGTGTTTGACCAACCCTTGTTGGGACACTTACTTTTATAAAGTAAGCCCTTATGAAAGGTTTCGGGTTGACTTAACCATATTACATCAAGAGAAGTAGACCTTGCTAGACCTGGTGTAATATTGGAGGCAAGAGTTGAGGAAATCCATGTCAGGATTTCAGGATTGGGGAGTCCACTCAACAGATCAAGGAACTGTAATCTCACAGTTGGAAAAGACCCGCCTACCTAAATACCTTCAAATAGCTTGACCAACCATTGTTGGGGTTATGCGAAGGGAAATATGGATCCTTGCCACTATAATGTCAAAGCAACTGGACATTTCGAGTTCAATGGTGAGGGCCATTGGGACTTGATAAAATAGTGGGAGACTTAATAAAATTTGTTATTTCTCATAAAAAGTAATCAAGAAATTACTAATAAATCTACTCTTTTAAATTGTAGAATCAAGATGACAAACTCGTCAACCACATTTTCTCTACGATCAATACTGGATAAAAAAAATATCCTCACCGGCAGTAACTTTCAGGAATGGTTTAGGCACCTTCGGGTTATCCTACGCCGTGAACAAAAGTTTTACGTGTTGGAGTCCTCACTTTCTGATTCCCCTACCCCCGGGGTGAGTGATGATGATTTCCTGGTCTATGATCAACATTTGAACAACACTCTCGACATTCAATGTTTGATGTTGTCATCTATGTCTAGTGAGCTCATGGAGTCTCATGAAGACATGGATGCCTACAACATGCTCGAGCACCTCTGTGGTCTATAGATGGACAGAGAAAGACAGGAAAGGTTTGAGATCTCCAAGGCTCTATTGCAGAGCAATCTTGGAGAGGGTGCCCCAGTTGGGACTCATGTAGTCAATCTCATTGGCTATATTGAGCGCTTGGAGGTTCTAGGGTTTAAACTCCCTGAAGAACTGGGTACCGATCTCATTCTCGCATCACTCCCCCATAGCTTCTCAAACTTTGTTGTTAATTTCAACATGAACAATATTGAGAAGTCTCTATCTGATCTTCTTATCCTTATTTGCCAAGTGGACAATGACATGAAGCGTGAAAAGCCTTCTGTCCTTATGGTGAATAAAAGGAAAGGGAAGGCGAAGAGATTTAATACCAAAGCTTCTTCAAGGCCTTCCAAGAAAAGGAAGATCAAAGGGAAGGCAAAGGAACTGGAGCTATTTATTTCGCATGTGGCAAGAAGGGCCACTGGAAGAAAAACTGCACCCAACCAGGGAAGCAAGGGGATGCTTCAGGAGCGTTTGTTATCGAATGCAATCTATCTGTTTCTACTAATTGGGTATTAGATACTTCTCGTGGTGCTCACATCTGTATCCAAATACAGGAACCAAGTAGATTCAAGAAGATTGATCGAGGGGAGGTAGATCTACGAGCAGCCAACAGAGCCAGACTCGCTGCTATAGCTGTCGGAGACTACCACCTCACATTGCCTACCGGGATGGTCTTGGTTTTGAAAGTTTGTAATTATGTGACTTATGTTACTAAAAACATTATTTCAGTATCCAGATTAGATACTGATGGATTCATATTCAAGTTTGGAAATTAATGTTGCTACTTTTATAAAGATAGCATTTGTTTTGGTAGGGCACATTTATATAACGACCTTTATGTGTTCGACTACACAAACCAAGTAATGGAAATCGATAACAAAGTTAATTCACATGACTCATACCACACCCAACTTTGGCATCGCCGGCTAGGTCATGTCAATGAGAAACATTTGAAAAAATTACATCAAGATGGGTATTTAGATTCTTTCGAACTAAAACCACTTGGTGTATGTCATGTGTGTCTACAAGGCAAAATGACCAAAGCCCCATTTAGTGGGAAAGGTGAAAAAGCTAAAGAGCTTCTAGAATTAGTTCACACAGATGTGTGTGGACCATTTCCAGTTGAAGCAAGGGGTGGGTTCTCATACTTCATAACTTTTACTGATTATTTTAGTAGATATGGATATATCTATTTAATGAGGTATAAGTTAGATTCTTTTGATCGGTTCAAAGAATACAAGAATGAAGTTGAGAACTAGCTTGGTAAGAAGATTAAGAAACTCCGCTCAGACAGAGGAGGAGAATATCTTAATCAAGACTTCATTGATTTCTTACGGGAGTTTGGGATTCTATCTCAACTCACTCCTCCTTACACACCGCAGTGGAATGGTGTAAGTGAAAGGAGGAACCACACCCTGTTGGACATGGTGAGATCAATGATGAGTCATGCAAGTCTTCCATTATCCTTTTGGGGATATGCATTACAAACAGAAGCGCACATACTAAACCAAGTACCAACTAAATCGATAAATGGTATTCCATACGAATTATGGAGTGGACGCAAAGCCATGTTATCGAATTTACATGTGTGGGGTAGTGAAGCATTTGTTAAGGCCTCTTCAGGTAACAAACTTGCACCTCGAGGCACAAAGTGTATCTTTATAGGATATCCCAAGGAAAAAAGGGGATATTACCTATACAACCCCTCAGAAAAAAAGGTTACAGTGGTAAGACACGCCATATTCCTTGAGAGGGAGCACATCTCCAAAAGAGATAGTGGGAGAGAGATAGACTTCGATGAAGTTGAGGCTCAAGATACACATGAGTTGGTACAAGAACAGATTCCACAGAGCCCCGTGGAAGAACAATCTGTTCCAGAGACACAAGAACTACGTAGGAGCACGAGAGAGGTGAGAGAACCAGAACGATATGGTTTTCTTGTCACTGAGGATGGTGACTCATTATTGGTTGAAAATGATGATCCTCATACCTACAAGAAAGCAGTTGAAGGTATAGACATTGCCAAGTAGCAAGAAGCCATGAATTCTGAAATGGATTCCATGTATGAAAACCATGTCTGGATTTTGGTAGATCCTCCTGTTGATGTAAAGCCTATTGGTAATAAATGGGTATTAAAGAAGAAAGTAGACATGGAGGAGAAATTCAGCACCTACAAGGCACGACTGGTTGCAAAAGGTTTTAGACAGTGTCAACGAATTGACTTTGATGAAACCTTTTCACCGGTTGCGATGCTGAAATCCATCAGAATCCTATTGGCCATTTCCGATTACCATGAATATAAAATTTGGCAAATGGATGTCAAAACAGCTTTCCTTAACGGGAACCTCCAGGAAGATGTCTACATGAAACAACCTGAAGGGTTTGTGACTCCAAAGGATGCCAACAAGGTATGCAAGTTGCAGAAATCCATTTATGGATTAAATCAAGCATCAAGGTCATGGAACATTCGTTTTGATGAAGCTGTTACAGAATTTGGCTTTGTTAAGAATGAATGTGAGCCTTGTGTCTACAAAAGGTTTAGTGGAAGTGCAGTCGTTTTCCTAATAGTATATGTTGATGACATATTTCTAATTGGGAACGAAGTACCTGTCTTACAGTCAGTTAATGCATGGTTGCATAAATGCTTCTCCATGAAAGACTTGGGCGAGGTGGCATATATTCTTGGGATCAAGATCCATCGTGATAGATCCAAGAGAATGCTGGGCCTCAGTCAAAGTACATACATTGACAAGATACTGAAGAGATTCAGTATGAAACAGTCCAAGAGGGGATTGTTGCCAGTGTCACATGGCATTCATCTTTCCAAGAAAATGTGTCCTTAGACACATGAGTAAAGAAAGAGGATGGAAAGGATCCCTTACGCATCTGAAATTGGGTCAGTCATGTATGCTATGCTATGTACGAGGCTAGATGTTGCTTACGCATTAAGTGCGGTAGGCAGATATCAAGCTGATCCAGGAGACCGACATTGGATGGAAGTCAAGACTATCCTTAAGTATCTGAGGCGTACTAAGGATATGTTCCTGGTTTATGGAGGAGATGAGTAACTAGTCATTAGAGGACATGTAGATGCTAGTTTCCAGACTGATCAAGATGACATGAAGTCGCAGATTGGATACATCTTCAGTTTGAATGGAGGTGCAGTGAGCTGGAAGAGCTCAAAAAAAAGTGTGGTGGCAGATTCTACAGCAAAGTCTGAGTATATCGCAGCTTCTGAGGCAGCTAAAGAAGCAGTATGGATGCAAAGCTTCATCCAAGAGCTGGATGTTGTACCGAGCAGTAAAGATCCTATCACACTCTATTGTGATAATATTGCAGCGGTGGCACTTGCCAAAGATCCAAGGTCACATCAGCGGACAAAGCACATACTTCAAAAGTATCATCTCTTGAGGGATTTTTCTCAGAGAGGTGAAGTTACAGTAAGCAATATTTCCACGGAAGACAATGTGGCGGACCCATTGACTAAAGCCTTGACTCAACCGAAACATGATCATCATGTGAGGTCTAGCGGACTAAAAGTCGTAGGCAGTTGGCTCTAGTCCAAGTGGGAGTTTGTAAGGGTTGGTGTCCTCAGAACCAACTGTTTTGTACTTTGATTACATAAATGTTCACTTATTATATATTGTTCATTGTTCTGCATGACTATAATATAATAATGTACTGGAATATTTGTTGCATTAATAAGGTCATAGCATATCCCCGCTATGATGAGAACCTTGAAATTCTATAACAATATTCTTAAATAAAGTTCTACGGTTGGATGACATACTCTGATAGGACACATAGTATACAGACCGTCATGTGCGTGTACCCGTAAGAAGAAGAGAATCTCTCTCATGGAGTTCGCACTTGGTAATCTCCAAGATGGGAGATTATGAGAACATACCCACCAGTAGTAATTCCACATGTCTTGGTGTCATCGGATATTGCTATATACGAGCGTGTGTAATGGTCCTTAGACTGGAAGATTATCATTAACTCATGTCATGACTCGTGCACTTAGATTTACTGACAAAACCCGTCACGCAGATAGTTGGCGGGAAGTAGGGTACGTTGGGTGCGTCACGAGTGACATGTTGTTAATGTATAAGTTGAGGAAGGATTTGTCACTTCCATTTATGTAAGTTGATATCTCAGCCCTTTGATTGAAATAGAACTGTCGCATTAAATTCCATGGCCATTGTGTAAACGAAGAGTTTATTTCAGGTAGTCAAAGAACGACATATCAAGAATATAGGTTTATGACACTACCATGAAACCTTCTTGATGAGATATCGATACAAAGGGATTAGATTACACAGTAAGCGTTCGTATGAGGTGATACGTCAATGCGACGTCAACTTCTTTCTCTTGGGTGCTTTGACCCATTGCTAGACAGTAATCTTGGACTTTAGGCAAGACTGCCTAATTCCAACGAGAAAGAGGCCTAGAGGGTCACACATTAAGTGTATCCAAGTATCTCAAGTTGAATAAATATTATTCCCGTACGTGGTTTAATAATTATTCAAGGAAGCCTAAGTTGTTTTTAATGATGGAGTAAAAATAAAATAAAACAAGTACACGCTGTGTATTATTATTACACGCCGTGTAGTTTTATTTTGGAAAGGAAATGAATAAATGAATACAAGATATACACGTCGTGTACATTTAATGTACACGCCGTGTAGTTTTCAATTAAAAACAAGTACACGGCATGTATTTATTATTACACGCCGTGTAGTTTTTCCAGTCGGGATTTTGAGGATATAATATTGTTTTAAATGATATTTATTATAATCAGCTTGGGCACATGTTAATGAATTATTTATTCGACATGGGGGATTTAAATAAAGAGTCAATGAAATAAATAAAATGCGTAATGCGTTTATTTATTGTCATAACTCTATAACCCCACACACATGATTATAAATATCCTCACAACCCCAACTCTTTTCCAACACATAAGAGAATCGTTGTGCACAACATCTCTGGAGAATTCTTTCAAGACCGAAAGAACCTCTTCCTCCAAGAACGCTCTGAAGAACGAGAGAGATCCTCTTCCATCAGATCAAGATGATCTAAGGCAGACAACGCAAGCAAAGGCTTCTCTACGCTAGCACCCGGAGAATCCTTTGGCGATGTCCAGAGATACGAGGTACACGTGTGGATCACCGCTAGAGGGAGTCTACACTTGGCTTCTGCGACGCAACGACGGATCACATCGACAACGTGATCGAGAACATCAACGAAGAAAGAACGCCCAAAAGGTATTTCTTTATAATTAATTATATTAATTATAATCAACCTATAATGATCCTTGTTTGTGGTTCCGGGACAAACCATCTTCTTTGTCTTTTTCTATGATTCGATCTGTGGAGACTGGCGTTTATCATCATATTGATCCCAGATTGATCATTGCTAATGACAAAAAGCCAAGTGGGAACATCCACCCACGTGCTTCCGCTGCGCCCGGAACCTTCACATGACACCATAACATTGGAATAAGAAAAAGAATTTGTGGAAATCAGATAAGCATAAATTTTTTTCCATGATAGCCATGCAATAACTACCAAGGCCATTTTATTAGTATGGGATCACTCTCCACACCATCATAGTATTCATGGTTCACTCTCATGACTATATTAGTAGTCAAGGTTCACTCTCAAGACTATCTTAGCTGATGAATTCCTTTACTGAATTGAGTTCACTTCCCATTACATCCATGTCTATCTCATGAGATATAAATTTTTACCCAATGCATTGGGGATAGGTATTGGTCCCACCTATCTCATAATTAAATCATACATATATGGTCCACAAGATCCTAAACATTAATCATATCATAACCCATGAAATGAAATGAGTTTTATAAACATGTAAGAATATCATAATCTACGGAAAAATAGATAGTTTTCATAATTATTTCATCAAATCATAACCAATGAAAAGAAACAGGTTTCTTAAGAATATAACCTTTAAAAGTTAAATGATTTTTATAAACATATATCCCATGAAAGATAAATTAGTTTCATAAAAATCATTCTATAAAAACATAAAACATTAGAAAAATATTATAAATAGAACCTTTGAATCATTTTCCTAGAAAGGAAGGAGTAACAAAAACATATGTCATATGTTTTGGGAAATAATTTAGAAGTATCATTTAAAAGCATTTCATGATGAAATAATCCTTTCTTCATTGAAAAATTATTTTCAAAATACAAAAACTTTGTAAACCCTTTTTCTTGAAAATAAACATGAAAAATTATAAAGAATTCATTGAAAGAAAATTTACATTGAGAAAATATAAAGGAAGCCTGAAATTTTTTGAAAACAAATTTCCTTTAAAACATATAAAGTAATATTGAACACATTTTTAAAACCATTTTCTTTGAAAAACCTTTAGAAACTTATCAAGAAAATTTTAAAACAATTTGGAAAACTTTTTATTTTAAAATAATTGGAAAACATATTTAAAAAAATTTTAATTGAAAACTTATAAACAAATATTGAAAAAATATAATTTTTTTTAATTGTAAAACATTTTTAAATTATTTTTAGAAAATATACTTTTGAAAGAACACATATTTATGAGTGAAGAGAGATATAATGTTATACTTTCTTAGAATCATTTTATTAATTATATAATGTACCAAATATTGATAAAATAGTACCCATACGTGAATATATCATGAATAATTAAAGTCGAATAAAAATCAGGAGTGTTATTGAATGATGGATCATAATATTATATTAGTGGAAGCATAATCATAAGAAATACTGATAAATGATGAGGTTGTTTCAATAAACTTTCATCACTTGGTAACTTTGAATCATACTACCAATGTAAGAAAATTAAATTAAATGGCAATTGAAATTTCATAAAAATAATTACATTCATGATATAAAATGTATAATGGAATTATATACACCTCTAAAAAGAATATAGTTGTGTAAAAAATATGTGTCTTAAAGAAGGTAAATTGAAAAAAAATTACTTTACTGATTTGGTAACTTTTGAAACATATTCCCCATGAAAGAAGGATCGTAAAATGGATGTATAAATACCCATAAATTTAAGTATAAGAATAATAGAATACATACATGGGATTTAGACACACCACATATAATAAATCAGTGTTGAACATGGCCTGGGGATTACAGAAATTAAAAATGAGACGAGAAAACCCTTACCTGAAGTATTGATTGTATCTTTACATGTTAAAAACTCCTATATAATAAATATAATTTTGTTATAAATCTATAATGGAACCATATTAATAAATATAATATAATATATGATTCAATCATGACTTTATATTACCCATTTATTAACAATTCCATGTTAAAGAAATATTTTGGGTAATAACCGCTTTGTTTATCGTACATGTTTTGAATTGTTATTATTGATCCACTTACTTAGATAACGATTTAATTATTTAAAAAAAATTAAATTTTTTTTATATATCATATATATATAGTACATAAATATTTATTTTAATATATAAATTATATATATATATGAAATTTGATACACCGTTCATTGACATGGTAGGTCGTACCTAAGCACTAACACTGTTTCTATTTTCTTTCTATATTGTAGGAAAAGTAAATGAAATTTATGTATATATATATAATATCATTATAGTAGAATTATTATGTCTTATGTATCATATAATTACATTAAACTCATTCTTAATACATTCTATGTAAAGTGTGAACGAATCACATGGCTTTTAGGAGACAATAATCCACACTTCCACAAATGAAGTAATTATATTTAAACAAAATGGAATGTATGATGATATATATTTTATAATAATTAAATAAGAATAAATAAGTTATAAATATCATATTAATAATATAAAAACATAGTTTCTATCATAATTCCCAGCCATGAGAGGTGTTAAAGAATAAATAAACAACATTGTTTTCTGAGGCAGCAGTTTTCCATAAAAAAGAATGGTAAGATCATTACCCATTAGATGGAAGTATCTACAAGTGTAGGTTAAAACCTCAGAATAAAAAAGTCACAGTATATTTATGATAATGTTTTCATTATATAATCAAGGAAAAAGAAAATTTTAGTGGGTGGAGAATGAAAATAAAATAAAGGAGATTGAGGAAGAATGTTACATCTTCTCTAGGTAACTCATTTTGGTTTTCACAAAGGGATTTATTGGATAGATTTTTACCCCAAGTGAGGATTCTATAATTAATTGACGGATTTTGGGATAATATTTTTACAGATTTTAGGTGAGACAAATGGATTTAGAGGTGTGAATAAGAGGGAGGGGAGTGTGCCTTTTTATAATGGAGGAGTGGAATTCATGTAATTTTATGAAAAGGGAAATCCACCCATGTTTTTCACATGTCAAGTGGATCCAATAATGATAAAAACTAGATAAAATTGATAAAAGGGTAGAAATATTAAAATACTATGGATTTTGGAAAAGTTTTTAGGTCAGTTTGGGCCTTAAGTTTAAGGTTTAGTAATTTATGAAGCTATTTTTTATCTTAATCATTGTAATTAATTATGATTATTTTCACTAATATTTTTGATAAAAAAATAAATAGATATTATTAGAAATTAGAAATTATTATGATTCCAAATATGGAACTATTTTTCCAAATTTTAATCACATAAGTGAAAAAAATTAATTTAAACTTAATCCCACAAACATTTCATGATAGAGGGGTTTTAAGTAAAAATTATTGAATGTTTAAAATGTTTTTATATCAAATTTAAATTTCAAATTGGAACTAATGAAATAAATTGGATTAATGAATATAAAATATATCTAATTAAACTTTAAAAATAAATTAAAATATAATTTAACTATACAAATAACTTAGATTAAAAAGTAGTTTTGAATTAAAATTCAGAATTTCACTATTGATCAAAAAATAAAACTTCTTAAAAAAATACGAAAATTTTACCCAAAGTAAATTTTGATATTTTTATTTAAAAAATTAAGTTTTTTTAAAATAAAAATTATAAAATTTTCATAAATCATATTTAAACTGGTTTGGTCATTAAAATGTGGTGAAATTACCTTTTAGAAAAGTACAACTTTTTATTCTTAAAATTTGATTTATTCTTATCTTATACATGTAAAATCTATTGGATGAGTATTAAAAATATTTATTTATTATATAAGATATAAATTTTATTTAAAAAATAGATCTAAATTTATTTTTTTAATTTATTGAGATAAAAATGTGTTTGTATATAAACAAATAGTTTTCTTAGAAAAGTAATTTCTTTATTTTAAAATAGTTATTTCATTTAATTATAATAATTGATAACCAAATAATTCATATTATATATATGTCCAAATCATATTTTCAATATTTAGTTATTATTATTCATAACTTCTATTCCAATTATAAGGTGGTAGCTATAATAATATTTTAATAATCATAATAGTAGTATCTTGTAGTTTGGTAAAACTCAAAATTGAATGTAACAAAAGATATCGAAGGGAATCATTATTGTATGTAGAAAAATTCAAACTTGTTGTTTCATGTATCACAATAGAATCTAAGTTTTGTGTGTAACACAAGATTAACTTGGTTCTGCATATAACACAATCCAAACATAATGATTTTTTATAATAAAATCTATATTCAATATTGAGTGAAATGAAAAATATAAAAAAGATTAAATTAATTAAAAAAATATTTGAAAAAATCTTGGGGTCTTAAAAGATGATTAGTGGTGCCTTTTTATAAGTGGGTGAGAGGACACACTTGTATGTTTCCAAAATATAAAACTATATTAAAGTTTTATTCAATTTAAATGGCTCTAAAATTACTATTCGTAAAATAATAGATAATATAGGGTCATAATATTGGCATAAAATAGGTTTTATACATTTTTTAATGTCATATTAACCATTATTTTTTTATTTTTATCCATTTTAACCAATTTTAACTCTTACCTTAGTAACTATCATTTTAACCGATGTCACTATTCACAATGAAACAAATGAAAGTGTTTTAATTAAATTATTAGGTTAAAATGATTAAAAATATAGATAAAATTTTATCAAATTAAAATTTTATAACACAAATAAATTACTTTAAAAATAAAAAACCAAAGTGAAATGAAAAAAGGATTTTCAAAAATTGACTTTCTAAGTATAAAACGTTTCTATAAAAAATTAAAGTATAATGTTAATCATAATAAAATTTATTGGTTTATTTTTAATCCAAATTATGTAATTTAATTTTCCAACTAACTGAAACTAGAATGTTACATTGTAAAGACATGAAAAGAAATGGAAGTTTTCTTTAAAATCTATATTTTCTACTATTCTCCCAAAAATAAAAGTTTATAAAAATTCCAAAAATTCACCAAAATTTAATTTCAAATTATATATTTAAAAAATGATATAATTTTTTGGAAGTTAAAATTTTAAAATTTTGAAATTAAAATTTTAAATAAAATAGTATAATACATACAAACAAATTTAATTAGAATACATGTATTTATTTTTGATTAAAAAATTACATTGTACTCTTATATTAAATATAACTTTAAAAAATATAATTATTGATTATAAATAAGGTTTGAAAATTATTTACTATTAACATTACCTGAGTTTTTATCGTTTCCTTGTATTGAAAAATGAATAGACATTCAAAAAACGAATATGCATGAATTTCAATTTTTATTGAAGTTATTCTAAAATATTATAGGAAAATTAATCCATGGATAGTTGATATTAATAATTATACTTATATGGAATATGAAATAATTATTTATAAGATAAATGAATAAAATTAGGGATTTTAAGATACATTTTGGAATAAAAGTTCTATATAAAGCTGGGTCATTGGTATAGTTGATATTGATGCTTAAAAACTCAAATCAAATGATTTCTATCATTTTATGGTATTAAAAAACATACTATGTGTATTAAAAATATCTAATCATAGTGATGAATCTTTCTTGAAGAAAAACTATTCAATAATCAGGTACTCCAAAAATGGATGAATTATCACTATGGTAAAAGGAACGAGTCATAACATATTCCAAATTGCTTATCTGTGTGATTCCTATTATCTGTTTGAAAAGGATTAAAATAATATTTGTCACTAAAAACCTAGTCATATTTTTTAAAAGAGATAATGTAGGATAATATTTTTATATTTTGTGAGATATGCACCTAAACAAATCAAATAAATTAAGGATACTTTTAAAATATGAGAAAATGGGTAGATGGTATGTTGAATCCACAAAAATGTGTAAAGTAAATCAACTCTACCACTTGAAATTATTTATGTGGATTTATGTTTATGGATGAGATACCAATCCTATAATGTTAGTCTTTATTTTATTACATTAATTAATTATTTCATAGGTTTTTTTAATTTATCTTCATAAAATAAAAATAAGGAGCTACAAAGATGATTGAGACAGTTATAATAGATATTGATAATAAATTTTGAGTATTTATAATGAAGTTGAGATTAGATAATGGGGTATAGTTAAATAGTAATTCAATGGAATAATATCCTTTTAAAAATGGGATTACACATTAATGTAGTTATCTATATACTCACAACTCAATATAGTTACAAAGATTAAGAATAAATTCTTTTTTTAATGAGATGAACCATTCGTGAAAAATACAAATAATCCATATTATTTTAGAGATAATATATATGTGTAGTTTTTTATATTTAGAATAGATTTTTATTGAGGCCAATATTATATATGGATCATTATAAAGTGTGGTATAAGAATAAACCTATAGTGATGTACTTCAAAATTATTGGGAGTCAATGTTTAATGAAGATCAACAATTTGGATTTGTAAAATTTTATGAAGAAGGTATGGAAGGGTTGTTCATGGGTTATTCATGTAATATAGGAACATATATGTGCAAGAAAAAAGATACTAAAAAAAATTATTGATACCTGTTATGTGAAATTAATTAGAAATAATCCTATCACAAAGGAAACATGAAAATTATATTATAAAAAATTCATGTAAGATATGATGAAAAGTTCAAAATGATTCATTGAAAAATAATATTATCGTGAAGTTATAGATGTTAAAAATTAATTTTTTTTTCAGACCATTGATAAATAATTTACTAGTGAATGTAAATAAATAATGTTTTGATGGATATAAAAATATGTTGAACCTACTAACCATATTATAGATCAAGAAGCTCTAGTGAATACAATAATAATGTTTAGAATTAAATATAAAATTAATCTTACTTCAAAGGTTGATTATTTATTATTTATAGTGGATATTGCGAATTTTGATTAGATTAGTTCTATGAATGAATAGATGGATAATATTGGGAAATACAACACATGGTATCTTGTTCCTATATCTAATAAAAGGAATTTTTTATGATTCAAGTTGGTATTTAGAAATATATAGTGTTTAAAAGTGATGAGTTTAATGAATAATGAAAAATTAGTTTATAAGGGGTATTCCCTAATTGGTGATATATACATTGAATAAAATGTGATACTTGTTAGAAAATATGAGGTTTTAAATATGTTCTCAGCTATTGTATCTCACAGATACACCAATTTTTTAGATGTATTTCAAGTTTTCTTTAATAATGGAATGTGTTTAAAAATAATTTTTATTGAGAAACATTAAGGTTTGGTATATGATATTGTTGGATGAATAACATTCTACTTAATGATCACCTTACATAGATTACAATAGTCCACTAGATCTTAATACCCCAAACTTTATAGTTTTCTAAAACAATTTATCACTTATAAATTAAGTGTTAATAGTTTTTTATATATTAAAGATATGGTAACATGTACAATAATTTTCAATGTCTACATTAAATACATAATTTCTTAGGTGAGAGGGAGTATCCTTTTGAGGAATATACAAAGTTGATAAAGATGCAAGTTTATTTCTTGGGTTACCTATTATACAAAAGGAGAAATAAATATTTTTATCATAAGATAAATATCCCATTGAATTAATAAATAAGAATCAAACAGATGATATAAATGAAGTATCCACAACCATAACAATTTGTTTGAAGTTTCAAAATGATATATATTGAAAAAGATTAAATCATAATGATTTTAGAAATATTATTAGAATCATTTTTTTATTACAATATAAACTGTAGATATTATGTATTTTGTCACATTTTTTTTTCTAATTTTCAATGTGATCAAAATTAATATTTTTTTTGAATCCATGTGAATTCTAAAATACGTCAAAGGAACATTTAAATATATGTGATGTATAGAATAAATGAAGAACTAAAGTTTCTATGTTTCATTTATTAATATTATGATTTAATTTTTAATGATATAAAATGAAAATTTGGAGGAACATTCTTTTCTGCATAACATTATATGAGTTAGAAAATAAAGAAACAATGTTCTTGCATTTGAGTATATTTGAATCCATCCATTTTTCTATAATGAATTCTAGTAGATGAATATTCTGGATGAATGTATAAATAAAAGATTTGGATATAAATTTTGATAAAATTATCAAACCCATGTATGTATTACATTATTTTTCAACGAGTTAATACATCTTTGGGTAGTTAAGATCAGTTTATGATTTTTGGAGAATTGTTAGAAATTCAAAAAATGGAACTAGATGTAATGATTGAGAAATTATTTGTGTAAAATGTAACTATTTTTTTATTCATAATTCCTAATTTATATTCCAATTTTACTAGGAGAGTGGACACTATTTTCAACAAGTTGAGATTTGAATAGAAATTATCTATTGATGATTATAGATGATGAAAATCAATTGAATATTCTTAAGATCAAGAAAAATAATATTAATTGTTGAATATTAGTTTTGGAAATTATATTAATAAATTACATTATTTTAGAAAGGAATAGGTTGATAATTTAACCCAAAATGTTTATGGGAGTATAATAAAATAAGGGAAACTACAAATCCATAAAGGGCCCACCTCAACCACATGTTGGCAGAGGGATCAACCACATGGTAGGAAGGTCAATTGACTAGGACCATGGAAGAAAGAGGCCCACATGAGTAGGTGGTTGTTCCATGGAGGAGTCTGTGAGGAGAGTGGTGAAACCATCATATGGGGTGGCATGATGGTGGAGGAGAGTGCTGATATGGGTTGGCTCTAGAAATTTATTTGGAACAAATCTAATTAATCATATCTTCCATGTTGACAGTTTGTGATTATTTATTAAGTGGTGATATCCCTATAGAAAACCGATGTGGGATTTTGGAATCATAGTTACCATTTCTATACCATTAAATGATATGTAAAAAAATTTATTTTATGATCTATCTTTCCAAGACATTATTTAAATTCTATAACATTTTCATCATCCTCGGTCCAAGGGTTTTCTGCAAGCATCTGATGTTATTCATGTAGATACATCCATTTTATTAGGTTGATTTTTAAATCATTTTTTCAACTTAGAGACTCAAATATGATCATTATATGCATGAAACATCATTTTTAAGAAAGGGAGAAGTTTAATATGAGAAATATATAAATTGGTGAGGGAATATGGTGATTGTTTATCACTATGAGAAGAAAAACATATTATATTGGGACTTGAGATTCTCCCAAGATCTCGTGTGGCACATGGATAGCTTAATAAAACAAAGCCTATGAAAGTTTAGCCTTTGAAACTCATAATATAAGAAAAGATCATAAGGGAAGTGCTTGAGAAGATCATAAGACACAATTCATTTGGAAGCTCTCAATTGATCTAAAATTTCATGTGTCTTTACGAATGATGAGACACTCCCATTATATAGGGTTGGGTGGAAATGTCTAAAAAATTCTAGAATATGTACACATCCACAAGATTCTATAGTATTGTAGCCTATACTACTAGAATATACAAGGATCATTTTAGAACCCATTGATATCCACAACCTTCCATAGAGATATTGAATGTTCTGGATCCCTCAAGGCCCAAAAAGTGTTCTGTAACACTCTTGAGAAGTTTAGAATATTTTGGAACCTAGTGGAGATGTAGAGAGTTAAAGATAATTCTAGATAACCTCATTACCATGCATCCTCTCCATGTGGCGGGGTGTGATATCCTCCCCCACCTATTCTTGTGATGTCTTCAGCATGTCCTGATGATATTATTTGATCTCCCTCATGAACTTCCATAAGTTGTCCATAGGTTACTAGGTTTCCTTGTACTCTGGTAAACCCTTCCACTTAATAAGGTACTTATTACTTTGTTTAACTCTATATCACCAAACTATCCAATATTCAAGTACAATATCTACATGATTGTCATACTAATCGATAACCATAATAGGTTCCCTCATTGAAACCCCTCTTCTTGGGTCCTCCATGTCTTCATGATATGGATTTGGTATACTCACATGGAAGACTAGATTAATCTTCATATTGGGAGGCAACTCTATGTAGTATGATACCTCCCCAACTCAGTGCAAAACCTAATATGGTCCCTCATAGCACTGTATCAAGCTATTGTGCACCCTCTTGAAATATTTGTGCTACTGAGGCAGGAGTTTCACCCTCACCTTATTTCCAAGATGGAAGCTCACATCCCTTCACCCTTTTTCAGCACACTTTTTCATCCTCTTGGTAGCTTTGTGCAAGTGGGTTCTTTGCGTGTCTTCCTACTCATGCTACTAATTTTCCATTGAGTAGGTAGTAGACATGATTCCTTTGTACCTCTCCCGAAGTACCGCTATGTGAGGAGACATGGGTTATTGTCCAGTCACCACCTTAAATGGACTCTTACCCATAAAATAACTCCTTTGTAAGTTATAGAAGAATTGTTCTACATCAAGAAAATTATCCCAATCCCGTTGGTTGTAACTCACAAGGTTCTTCAAGTAGATCTCCAATATAGCATTCATCCTCAATGTCTACCCATCCTTCTATTCATGAAAGATGTTAGAGTAGTGGAGCTTCGATCCCAAAAATCTGAATACCTCAATCCACAACTTACCGATGAAGTGTGGAACCCGATCATAGATGATGTGTCATGGTATCCCACAATACTTAACAACATGTTTTAAGAGTAGCCTTACAGAGATCTATGTTGTCACTTCTACTAGAGTGGGGATAAATGAGGCAAAATTAGTGAACTTTTCCATGACCAAGATGTAACTCAAAAAGCACTTAAGACTTCATCAATACAATGATGAAGTCCATAGTGACTATCTCCCTTAGTCTCTTCACAATGTTAAATGGATTCAATAATCCTCTAGGCAAATGATTTTACACCTTATTTTATTGGCACCCAAGAGAAGTATTTACATAAGACTCCACAACATCCCTTATCCTCACCCAATAATATGCTCCCTCTAGTAAGGCCTTGGTGTAATACTTCCCTGGATATCCTGCCTATCTTAAGTCATGAAACTCTTTGATGATATCCCTCCATAGGTTCTCCCACATTGGGACACATATCCTCCACCCCGTGGTAAGAAGAGTGGTGTCCTACTCCTAAAATCTCCTTATCTTTCATTCCACCACAAGAGCCATGAAATTATTGGCTATAAGATATTTCATCATGCCTTTCTTGATCCTAACCAATATCTCATTATCCACACATGATAAGTTTCTAAAAATCATCTTCATGTTGAGTGCATCAACCACCACATTGGCTATCCTAGGATTTTACTCTAAGGAATAATAAAACCCAGAAAATAATTCCTACCATATTGCCTGCTTTGGAGTCAACTTATTCTGGGTTTGGAGGTAGCCTTTGGAAACATTTTTAGTCTTCATCAAAAACATCGACACCAAGAGATAATTTATCCATTCCCAATGAAAATGCACCACGTCTACTATATCTTTTTCTTGCTCCGTGTACCTCCTCATATCGTCATTCAACTTCTGGCTCTCAAAAGTTATGGGATGTATTTCTACCCGAGAACACCCCCAATAGAAAAGTATGAGGCATCAATGTGTACCTCATAAGTCTCAGTTGGATCAAAAAATCTTAAGACCAGTTCTTCTATGACCATATTATTCAATCCCTAAAATGTCTCTTAACATTTATCATCCCACTCCAATGACTTTTTCTTATTTAGAGAGTCAGTGGGTGGAGATGCCTTATTTGAGTAGTCACAGATGAATCTATGATAATAATTCACCAAACCAAGGAATGTTCTCAACACAAGAACCTTGGTTGGACTCTCCCATTCATCAATAGCATGGTTATTCTCATAGTCCATCATGATATTTCCTCCTCTAATATTGTTCACTAAGATGAGAACTTCATCCTTCAAAAATGAACACTTCTATTTATTCACATATAAATCTTTCTCCCCCAATATCTTGAACATAGTTTGAAGTGTTATAAATGGTCCTCCATTGTCTCAATATAGATAACCATGTAATTAAAGTAGTCTTACACAAACTTTTCCATTTATTGATGGAAGAATTTGTTCATTAAGATGAACAATTTCACTAGAGTGTTAGTCAAAACAAATGGAATAACAAGAAACTCATAGGATCTGTACCTTGTTACGCATGAAGTCTTCGACACATCCACCATATAAAGGAGAACTTGATAGTATCCTAACCTTAAGTAAATCTGTGTGAATACCCATCCCTTGACCAACTGATCAAATAGATATGCTATCAATGAGATAGGATATTTGTTCATCACGGTGACTTTGATCAATGTCGAATAGTCTATGCATACCCTCAAGGATCCATCATTCTTCTTTTGGAATAACAAAGGTGATCCATATATCTACTTTGATGGTTGGATTTTCCCAGCATTAAACATCTCTTTCAACTGCCTCTTCACCTCCTCCAAGTTGTGTGGATCCATGCGATAGGGTTCTATAGAGGGTGGTTTTGATCCAGGAACCAACTCAATCTAATGATACACCTCTCTCTTAATTGGTATATTCTTGGGAAAATATAGTGGCATGACATCACTAAAATCCCTTAGCATTCCCTTCACCTCCTTCGACAACTCATGTTTTTTTCCATCAATCCGTCTTCTTTCAATGTAATTAAAAAGGTCTTCTCTCCCTTCTTGGATACCTTCTTCACTTTCATTATAGATAGAAAAGAAAAGTCATGATTGTAACATACCTTTACTATCACCATGCATGGGAATCTATCCTCTATGATCATCATTTGATCTAAGTGTGGTGTTGGTATGGCATTGGCCTTCTTGAAGAACTCCATCTCCAACACTATATTGAAGTCATCCATGAGAACCACCATGAGATCAATAGCTCCCCTACATTCTCCATTACTGAGGATAACTCAAAATACAATGCCACTTACTAGTTTATGTGTAGAATTCACAGATTTCATGCGACTAGTCATCTTGGAAACAACTAGACCATGTCTCCTCAACTCTTTTTTATCCACAAAGTTGTATGTGACTCCCATATCAAGCATCACAAAGGTATCCTTCACATTAAAATCCACCTTTTCATACATCAACCCATCCTTACGTGTTACCTTGTGTGGGTTCTTCACCTCCAAAACATTGAAGAGCCTTAGAGTCCCCGTTTGACACTCCATGGGAACGTCCTCCTCTTTAAACATGGATTTGAGTTCCTTCCATTAAGGAAACAACCTCCACTAATGAGTCCCATCACAAAATTAGCATCATCAGGGATTGTGTTCTCTTGGGTAGTCCTTGGGGTACTCCTTGGAATTACCTTTTCCATGGGAATCCTGATTCAACATCTTCTCTTGGTATCCACCATCTTTACTCTTGTACTCCTTCTTGGGCTTAGGGGTTCAAACTTCTTCTTGTATTCCACCAAGGAATCAGAAATGGACATGACTTTGATGAAGATGTTAGGCCTTAAACCTCTCACCTTTTGTTGTGCTCATGGATGAATTCCCTCTATGAAATCATACATGTGATCATTGTTAGGATTTCTACGTACCTGGAGCTTTAGAGAGACATACTCCCAAAAATACTCATGGATTGTCTCTATATGATTTAATGTCCATAGCATATCCCTTGCTTCCCAATCAGCCTCCTCAGGGTAGAACTGATCATAAACCCATTACTTGAACTCCTTCCATGATGTAAGTCCCTTCCCACAATCCTTGAGATCTTGGTGCTTCATCCTCCACCATAGAGATGCATCGTCACTAAATTAAAGAATGAAGAACTTCACAAGACCCATGTCTTCCGTCAATAAAATCACCTCGAAGTATTCCTACATATACCAAAAGATGTTGTCTACCTCTTTGGAATATCGATTCCCACAAAATTACATTGGTTGGGGCACATCAATCTTTGGGTTGTCTTGCACAATCACACCACTGGACAAATCACCATGGTAGTTGTACCACTCCCTCATAAGTTGATCAAGAGTTTGTTCGTACCTGGGCATCACGTCCCCCTCTTGTTCCAAGAACCTCATTTTACAATCCATGAAGGCATCGTTCTTGGTAGAATTATCTTTGTCATACCTTTATACTGACACCAATCAATCTTGGAGACTAAAGAGTGCATATTATAGGCCCACAATGACTAGTTCCCCTTCCTCGTCGTCTCCCTCTACATACTTGAGCCTCTCTTTCATGTCAGTAAGGCACTCCTCAACCTTTAGGATCTTCTCATCAAGAGTCACCATGATCTAAAGGGACTTCCCATCCTTATTCTTAGGGATAGGTGGCATGTCCTCCTTAATCACAACAATATGATCCTGTACATTCGAGATTTCCATCACTGAACACTTTCCGTGACCACCTATAATACCACCTATCACAGGATGCGGCCTTCTCTGAAGCTCTCGTGCGACACATGGAAATATTCCTCACTCCAACCCAAGAAAATTTAATCCTTTCACACTCACAATGGAACTAAGTATATTAAGGTATTTGATTGAAAAGTTCACAAGACACAATTACTTTGGAAGCTCTCAATTTATATCAACTTCCACGTGTCTTTAAAAATGAGGATCCACTCCCATTATATAGAGTTGGGTGGAAATGTATACAAAATTCTAGAATATATACATATTAACAAGATTATAGATTATTCTATGCCAAAATACTAGATTATACATGAATTATTCTAGAACACATTGGGATCCACAACTTTCTGTAGAGATCTATAATGTTCCGGATCGCTCAAGGCCCAAGGGGTGTTCTACAACACTTCAGAGAAGTATAGAATATTTCGGAACTTAGTAGAGATGTAGATATTTATTGATATTTATAGATAACCTCATTATCATTAATTTTATAAATGTTTAGTGGTGTGAAAATACACATGAAACCTTTGTCATGGAAAGCCTCAGATTTGTAAAATCAGGCACCACATGATCAAGAGGAGCTATGATACGATTACGTGATGAAATTTTTTTGATTGAACAATGAAAATATTTATAATTAAAAGGATAATGAGATACATATATCTCAAATAATTTAAACTAATTGGACTCACCATAAATATTAGAGGCTACGGTGGGGATTGAATCAACTATAAATAGAGGTATGGGTTGAGGGCTGAGGTTTCTAATCAAAAATATTTAGGGAGCTATCATTTCTAAAGAAATAGATCATCGATGTGATTAGATCATGGGAAGAAGATCCATTAACTACCCTAAACCCATAAAGAATAAACTCGCATGATACCTTTAGATGAATAAGTTTAATTGATGAGACAATATTCTAGGTCTTATAAAGGAGAAGACACTTTCATGATTTATTCATGTGAAAGAGATATCATGAAGAACTTATTATTCTGTGAAGATATAGGATTTGAAAATATTATTCCCATGATTCCATTACATGAAGGAGAATAATACCTTGATAAACCCTTGTCATGTTAAAGGAGACTATAGAGGTTCACATGATCTATTTACATGAATCCCTTACATGAAGTGGTTTGAGACACCAAAATGACCATTTCTTCCCAACTACACAAAGGAAGTGAGATTAGAGAGTACAACATATGACTTGAAGAATATATTGTTTATATATACATTCATAAAGATATTATATAAAATCATTAATAATTGAGATACCTGAATTATTTTAGACAGAATTGATAAATTAAATAAAATAATAATAAAGTGAATAAATATTCTAGGGTTTCACATGTCATGCACCATACATTACACTTACATGCATCTAGTTAATTTGATTTAATAAAATTGATAATTCAAGGAAATATTTTTTGGTTTTTTAAAGATATTTATTGAATAAAATATTTTTTAAGAAGTTGTGTGTACAAATTTAATAATTTTTTTTAGTTTGGGACTTCATTAAACTAAACCAAGATCATATTCCAAAGAATTATTTCATAGAGTAAACTGATCATACATAATTTATAAAATTTCTTGATTAAGGCCCATGAGATACAAAGCTACTAAAATAGTTATAAAAGATCTTATTAGATCTAGAAATCTCCTGGAGAAATATCAACATCTATTGTTGAAAAAGAAACTAGGAGGTGGATGATATAATTCTAAATTAGATCAAGCCTTGAATATAGATAATACTATATGAAGCAGTATAAAAATCATGTTGTGATACTCATGAGTGTGAAGGCCCGTGTGGACTCTGGTAACCTTGTGTGAAGTGGTATAAGGATACTCTTATGTTACTCAAGTGTTTGAAGGACATTATAGACTATAAAGTTATGGGAATAATAATAAATATACACATATATAGACTAAGGAGTTATAATACAATGTGAATCTGTATTTTACATTGTAGTTGATATAAATATTATAGATAAGAATCCTTTTTGGGGGGTCTATACAACATGAAAAGTTTTACATATTTATAGTGAACCTTGTAAATTCCATGTTTAGTTATCTCTCTTATTATTTTCACATATTATGTGATACCATAAGATATCACTATGTTGATTAAGAACCATTACAAGTTCAAAAGTATGAATTTAATAGATAAAACATTATAAAAAGTAAACCATTGAATTAACCCCTCTCAGAAGTAAATTTGGATTGAGGCCTTAAAAGTGGTATCAAATAATGTTACCTATAATGATCCAAGATATCTTTCATGAAGTGGAGATTTCAAGAAATTAATGCACTGCCTAATATATAGGGAAAAATGAAGTTATCCTATAGGATAATAATTGGGATATTTCTTTCAAGACTCATAAGAAAAGGAGGAAAATAATGGTAAGAAAGATAATGGATAATATTATTATAAACTAAGAGACAACTCCAACTGAATGTAATTTTAATGGTATAATAGGATATAATTATCTTGGTTATGATTCTTTTGTTGAAGCTTTCTCAAGATTTGAAGATGATGTATCTCTTAGTTCTCCTAATTATAAATTCATAAATCCTCTAAGTGATGTTCAAAAAAAATTTGTAACTTTTATTTTTTGACGTATCATGGGTATTAAGGATAAAAAAATTATAGTTTACAGAAGGAGACAATTCTATTGAAGAGGAATCAGATAAAATGGTTGGAATAAGAAAAAATCTAAAAAAACTAGTCAGACTAAAGGATGAAACAATCAATCTATGAAAAAAATGTAATATTGAAGTTACTAAAGAATTAAAAATATTTATTCCATGAAATAATTCTCTGAGATTACTTTTATAGAAGCTTATAAAGGGATTAAAAAATTTCACAAAATATTCTATGGTTTTAAAAGAATCTAAATTATAGAATAAAGAAAAAAATTTAATGTATTTTGATAATTCTTTATAAGAATCAAGAAAAATGAGTGAATAAAAAATAAAGAAGATAGAGGAATATTGGGAAGATTTAAATAGATCGGTTGAGGATGATAAGAAATCACATAATACGAAGTGTTTGGAGATGTAAGTGATATTAATGAAATAAGAATCACCAAAATCCAAAACCTCCCACTTTGTTAGAAAATATATTCTTTTATACATGTTTATATTGAGGATCATGACTCCATGAAGGGCATGATATTATCCTATAACTAAATGGAAGCATCATACAAGAATAATGTATCATATAACCCCAAAAAAGTTTGATGTATTGATCCTGTTTCAATTAATGGTACAAGTTAGAAACCAAATTTTAAGAAAGTATGGATGGAGAAAAATACTGATAATCTAAAAACAGCATTGACAGATTAAAAAATATATATAAAGATATGATTCCAAATAAGCTTCCAAAAGAGTGGTGGTTCCATTCAAAAAAATAATTTTTATAATCTATGAAATCAATACAGTTTACACTAGAAAAAAGAGAAGGATATTCATAGGATATTTTTGGTGTTGTAGGATGTTTGGGAATACAACATTGGAATGTTAAAATAACTTGAAAATTAATTAATATAATAAAAGTTCTATATTTAGGGGGATAAAATATCTAGAAATTAGTAGACCTACACTAGAGAATATAAAACCACAACAAATGTATCTATTTATAAATAAAATATTTGAAAACTTTAAATATTCAAGTAAATATTGAAGTAGAAGTCAATACTATTATGATGAGCAATGGTATCAAACAATCATAACTAAAAAAATATGATAATTATAAGAATAGAACATAATAAGAAACAATGAAGATAAGAAAACATGGTGCAAAGTCAGTCTTGGAATGTAAATAAAATAATAGAACTGCTAAAGGAACATTACTAATAAGATAATTAATATATCACCTCCTATATTAAAAGGATAAATAAATATTTCAATAAAATCACTACACCCTAAGAAAAATAATTATTAGTTTGGGGAAGTAAAATAAGTACATGTGTATAGAAAGTATGTATATGAAGGTGGAAGATTCAAGTTTAGATGTTTTTGTGGGTAATATGAAAGTTATGGAAAAACCTCCAACTCTTAATGGTATAACATATATTTTCAAGGAAATAGTCATGAATAATTTTGAATTCATGGTGAATATATGTGTCATGACCCGTCCTCGGGGCCCGTGCTGTGACTACCCCAAGCCCGCCTTCCATAGGCCAGGGGCTGGCGACTAGCACCAAGGCGTAAATCCCAACAAAAGGGAAGGCATTGCCTTTGAAAAGTAAACAAGCACCACAGAGTAAGCAAGCGGAAAAGTAAACACTAAGTAAAAACTGTAACAAGCTGTGCTGAAAGTAAAAGAGGTCGGAAATACAAAACCAACTGTAAAGTACAACTGAAATGAAAAACAGCAACTGAAAAGTAAAAGCCGCAGCGTCGAGCCGTCCTCTGGAAGTCCCACCTGAAGGGTGGGTACAGATAGCCTCCACAGCTCCTCGGTCCAGCCGTTCGCTCGGAGTGCGTCCTGCCCAGTGGTCCACCTCCAGGTACCGTCCTGCTCCACACGCCTCCACCACGATCAGTGCTGTCCGTCATCTGCAACCAACACAACGAAGTGCGGGCAAAGCCCGTGCAGGGGTGAGTATAAGCTACTCAGTAGGGACCCCGAGACCCCCGAAGGTCTCCCGAAATCAAAAAGGATAATCCACAAAGGAAAGGTACAATCACGAAGTAACATCTGACACGACTTAGTTATATGCCCATACATATACCTAAGTCATCAATTCCCGTTCGGCTCCAACGTCCGAGCCCAAGCACAACCCAGTCCACACAGGAAAGCAAACGTATACCCACACAGGATAGCACAACACAATCCACAAAGGAGAGTAAATAGTAAATCCACACAGGATAGCTCAACACAATCCACAAAGGAGAGTAAATAGTAAATCCACACAGGATAGCTCAACAAAATCCACAAAGGAGAGTAACACATGATTTATCTCACACAGGTATACTTCTTCGGATCACGATAAAGATGATCACTGATCCATCTAAGTCGTCGGACCCACAAAGGATCAATAGGTAACTAACCCCCGCAATGACCCACATAGGATCGGGCCCACACAGGACCTGTAGGCGCTGGCTCACACAGAACCGCTGAGCGCTGACCCACACAGGATCGGTCCCACACAGGATCGGGCCCACACAGGACCGGGCCCACACAGGACCTGTAGCACTGATCCACGCAGGATCGCTGAGTGCAGTAGTCATCGCAGTCCACTGAGGATCTCTGAACAGTCGTCGCCGCAGTCCACTGAGGATCTCTGCACGGTCGTCGTCGGAGTCCACGGAGGATCTCTGCACAGTCGTCACTGTCGAAGAATCAGTCGCAGCCAGCTCTAGGGTTCCACACACAGTAAGCTCGTTCGGGAGGGTCTGCTCCCCGAGCCGAGAGGCCGATACATCAACTGTCACAATGTCCGAAGTTGATGTATCCAAAAGTTCCGTATCGCCAACAGGAACTCAACGTCGCAGACGGTGCGTCGATCGGACGCCCGGTCTGAGAGTTATTTGCTTTTTCGTCCTAGGGGCCCGGTTGGTTTTTAAGGCAAAAAAAACCCGACCGTACTCCACCTACGTCCAAACCTCGGGCGGAGTATGCCAAAAGATCTGTATCACTTATAGGAAATCAACAAAGCTGACGGCGCGTCAATCGGACGTCCGTAGCTCAAGATATGAGCGTTTCCGCTCCGAGGGCCCGGTTGGTTTCGTGTACGAACCAACCCGGCTGAACCCAAATATTCCGAATCCTTGAGTGCGATATACCGAAATGATCGTATCGATCCAAGGATCGCGTTGCCTCTTACGGAGATTCGTTTTTAGGCCCGTAGCTCAAGTTACGGGCATTTGACCGAAAACGGTCCGAAGAGGGGGGGTCCGGGCCCGGGCCGACCCGGCCCGACCCCCCCTGGGTCGGCCGAACCCGGTCCGACCCGGTCCGACCTGGTCAGACCGGTCTGGCTCGGCCAGCCCGGCCCAGATCGGCCGAGCGGCCGACGCGGGGGGAGCCTCCGCCCCGCGTGACACCCCCGCGGCACCCGCGGGGTGTCGGCCAGACAGCCGGACGCGGCTGAAGACGCGTCCCGAGTGACGCGGGGGGGGGGGGGGGGGGCGCCGCCCCCGCGTGACACCCCCGCGACACCCGCGGGGTGTCTCTCTGGCGACCGGATGCGGCTTCAGCCGCGTCCCGCGCGCGCTGGACCCGCGCAGCCGCGGGTCCGCGAGCGCCGCCGTCGCAGCCGGTGCCGCGGAGGTCTCGTCCGGGGGCGCGCCGGGCGCCGCCGCCGGCTTCTGCGGGCCGCCGGAGTCTCTCTAGTGGCCCAATTTTCTTCCCGTCTGCGCCGTTGCTCCTCCCGGGTTCTGTTCTTTACTGCGGGATCGTTAGATCGCCCTTGCGTCACGATTGTCGTCTCCCGCCAAATCCGCACAACCACGAAGAACGGTAGAGGGTTGTCGGGCCGTGTTCATTTGGACCGCACCCTCCGCGTTAGATAAAAACAACGGAAGAAACAATATTCAACATATGAATACATATCCGAAAACAATTTTAATGAAATAAAAATTGTTTATGAAACGGGTTCTTCATTTTGAGCGGAAACAACACGGGAAATAAGGGGAATTTCCAAAAATAAAATCCCTACCTCCTAGTCGTCGCGCGTGAGCGTTCTTCGCGGAAATTGATCGTCGCGGAAGGCGTTGCGTCATCGCGGAACACGGTGTTGAGTCGGCGAACTCAACGGACCAAGAAACAACAGATTTAATTATAAATAATTAAATCCGTGTTTCGGTAAAAACCACAAGGGAGATTAAAAAGAAAAACCGAGACTCTTACCTCAAGCAGCTGATCGAAGATTCGTTGCGGAGGAAGAGACGTCACAGAAGAATGTTGCCGGAAGGGAACGTCGGCGTCGCAGAACATGGCGTCGCGTCGTCGACTTCCACGGGTTCGGCGTTCTTCGTCGGAGGCCAGCGTTCTTCGCGAAGGAGGATGAAAGCTCAAGGATTCTGTCAAGCCTCTCAACGAGTAATCCCTCAAAAGACCTTGTTGGTCTTATTTTATTATTACGCCAACAAACGAAAAAGGTAAGTAATGACCCATCAATTCATTGAATTAATTAAACGAAAGAAACCGCCCATTTAATTCATGAAATAAACCGCCCAATTAAATGGTGAGTTAAGATTTTAAGAAAACACATCAGTTGACTTTCATAATGACGGGTTTTCGCGGGTGCGTTACTTAGCGGAAAGAAACGGTGAGGCTCCTACGGGCCCCACCTCACAAGTATCCTACCAAGAGGGTAGGATATTTCTGGATAGTCCCCTATCTGTTTCAACTCAGTTTAAGCCACTATTAAGTGGCTTCAAGTGGCTTCCAAGTGACTTAAGTGAAATAAAATAAAGTTGTCGTAAAATTATTTTATTTCTTAACTTTAAGCCCGAAAATTAAAAACCACACCTGAGCAAACGCAACTCCAGAAGAGGTGTTTCTAAGTGAATACCGGCGCTGCGATTTAATCGGTGCCCTCAGAATTCGATTTCGGGCACCGGTTCAAAAGTTAGAAAAACCCACTCGTCCGTTCACTGAACATACCCGAGCCAAACTTCAGAAAATGATTCCGGGCACACCGGGCCTCAGAATCAGGTGCCGTCAGAAACTGCACACTTGTAAAATTCCAAAGAAAATTAAGAAAAAAAATTTCTTTGAAATTTACGGGTCTTTACATTACTCCCACCTCAGGGCTTTACGTCCCCGTAAAGATACATCAAAAACTAGGGAAACAAATGTGGGTACTGAGCACGCATCTAAGCCTCCCGCTCCCATGTGCTCTCCTAGAGGTTCTCGTGCAGCCATCTGATGCGCACAAGAGGAATCGATCGCCCCCATAGGACCCGCTCCTGTCGATCCTCTATCTCCACTAGGACCTCCAAAAAAGTCTCCCCATCATCCATGTCTAGCTCCCCAGGGTCGATGATGTGTGTCGGGTCGTGCACGTATCTCCTCAGCAGAGATACGTAGAAGACGTCATGCACCCGGTGCAACTGAGGTGGTAGAGCCAGGTGATAAGCCACCTCGGCAACCCTGCTGAGGACCTGGAATGGTCCAATGAAGCGTGGAGAAAACTTGCCACCTCGGCCAAATCTCCACAAACCACGTCGAGGTGAGACACGCAAGAAGACTTGGTCGCCATCCTCGAACTCTATGGCCTCCGCCTCCTGTCAGCATATGACTTCTGCCGGCTCTGACCTGTCATCATCTACTCCTGGATGACCTGGACCTTCTCTGTCGTGGCCCGGACCATCTCTAGTCCCACAAGTGCTGACTCCCCAGGGTCTGTCTAGCAAAAAAGAGATCTGCAAGGCCTTCCGTACAACGCCTCGTAGGGTGCCATCCCGATGGGGAGTGGTAGCTGTTGTTGTACGCGAACTCCACCAAGGGTAGGTGGTCCTCCCAGCTGCGACCAAAGTCGAGGACACATGTGTGGAGCATGTCCTCGAGAGTCTGAATGGTCCTCTCCGTCTGACCATCCTTCTGAGGGTGAAAGGCAGTGTTCAGACGTAACCGCATCCCAAACGCCTCCTACAACCCCTTCAAAATCCAGGAAGTAAAACGAGTGTCCCAATCAGAGACGATAGTCGATGGCACACCTTGAAGCCATACAATCTCCTAAACGTAGAGACGCCCCAAGCTCTCCACTGAGCCCTGCTCTCAGATGGGTAAGAAGTGCGCCGACTTGGTGAGTCGGTCAACAATCACCAAAATGGAGTCATGACCTCTGGAAGTGCGTGGAAGTCCAGTCACGAATTCCATAGGTATGTCGTCCCACTTCCACTCTGGGACCTCCAAGGGCTGTACCAAGCCTGCTGGTACCTGATGCTCTGCCTTCACCTGCTGGCAGGTGAGGCACCGTGAAACGAACTCTGCCACAACCTTCTTCATGCCCGGCCACCAGTGCTGTCGTCTGAGATCCTGGTACATCTTCGCCACTCCAGGATGTACCGCCAAAGGAGAAGTGTGAAACTCTCTCAGCACCTCGTCTCGTAAAGCAAATGGTACCAGGGTACGTCCTCTGAAAAGGACGTCGTGATCTGCTCCAAGGGAGAAACCATCAGGTGCATGTCCCAAGGATATCTGTGCATGCCGCGTCTCACAGTCAGCGTCCCCACGCTAAGCCTCTCTGACCCGCTGTAGAAGTGGAGGAGAGACGGTGAGAGACTGAAGGAAGGCTACTCCGTCTCTATCCAGGAAGGATATCTGCAAAGCGCCTAGCTGCTCTGTCACCTACTCAAGTAGTCGGATGCCCGTCCTCCTGCTGAGGGCATCGGCTACCACGTTCCCCTTCCCAGGAGTATAGACTATCTCAAAGTCATAGTCCTAGAGGAACTCGAGCCATCGCCGCTGTCTCAGGTTTAGGTCCTTCTGAGAGAAGATGTACCTGAGACTCTGGTGGTCAGAAAAGACTGTAAAGCGCTCGCCCATCAGATAGTGCCACCATGTCTTCAGGGCGAAGACCACTACTGCTAACTCCAGGTCATGGGTAGCGTAGTTCTGCTCATGCGGCCTCAACTGACATGATCCATAGGCAATCACGGCCCGATCTTGCATTAGGACACACCCAAGTCCGGTCCCTGATGCATCGCAGTAGACTACGTATCCGACTCCCTCCTCAGGCAACCTCAATATAGGTGCGCTGGTCAATCTCTGCCTCAGCTCCTAGAAGCTCTGCTGACATCTGTCTGACCACAAAAATGGTTTCCCCTTCTTCGTCAATGCTGAGAGTGGTGCCGCAACTCTGGAGAAGTCCGGAACAAATCTCCGATAGTATTCGGCTAGGCCCAAAAAACTCCGCACCTCCGTCACGCTCCTGGATGGCTCCCAAGCTAGCACTGCCTTGATCTTCGCGGGATCCACTGCAACTCCCGCCTCAGAAATGACGTGCCCCAAGAAGTGGACCTCACATAACCAGAACTGGCACTTCGAGAGCTTGCCATAAAGCTGGTGCTCTCAGAGAGTGTCTAGTACAACCCGCAGGTGGTAGGTGTGCTCCTCCTCCGTCGTCGAGTACACCAATATGTCGTCGATGAAGACCACGACAAATCGATCGAGGTATGGCTGGAATATCCTGTTCATGAGGCTCATGAACACTGCTGGAGCGTTGGTTACGCCGAAAAACATAACCAATAACTCATAGTGGCCATACCGACACCTGAAGGACGTCTTCTGCACATCCTCGTCTCAAACTCTGAGCTGATGATAGCCTGATCTGAGGTCTATCTTCGAGAACCACTGTGCTCCCTTGAGCTGATCGAAGAGGTCATCAATCCTTGGTAGAGGATACTTGTTCCTCACTGTCACCTGGTTTAGGCGACGATAGTCGACACACAGTCGCAAGCTCCCGTCCGCCTTCTTGGCAAACAAAATCGGGGAAGCCCAGGGTGAAACACTGGGTCGGATGAACCCCTTGCCCTGCAAGTCCTCCAACTGCATCCGTAGCTCTCGAAGCTCAGCGGGGGCCATCCGATACGCTAGAGTGGATATCGGGGCTATCCCGGGGTACATGTAAATATAAAAGTCTACCTCTCTACGAGGAGGTATCCCTGGAATGTCGTCGGGGAAGACGTCCGCATACTGATCCACCACTGCAGGAAAACCGGGACTCCGCACGTCAACTGCTCCAAGGATGAGGCTAGCCAACTGATGAGTGATGGGCTGTCCTCTCCTCTGTGTCAGTCCATCCTATGCTGCTAAGGCTCCCTTCTCGCCGATGAAGGTGACCCTGCTCCCATCGGTGCGCACACATCGCACCTTGCACCTAAAACAGACAATCTGAGAATGGAATGTAGATAAACAATCCATGCCCAAGATGACGTCGTAAGGCCTCAACACTACTACAAGAAGATCCCAACTGAAGCTCTCGCCTCCTAGAGTAAGCTCACACTACCTTCACCAGTGTGTAATCGTCGAGTCTGCTCCCGTAGGGGTCTCTAGACGTAAGGATCGAGCCAACGGCTCTGTCGGAATCTCCGAGCTTCGAACAAGGGCAGCAGCTATGAAAGAGTGACTCGCTCCTATGTCTATAAGAAGTGCAGCAAGGGTGGAATAGACACAGATCGTACCTCAAATCATCTCTGGTGCACTGTGGTTGTAGGCCTCCACTGCCTGGAGCTGTGCCTGTCTCTGCCCGCCATCTCCCTGTGGTCGGGGCGGGCCTCCTGGTGGTGGTGGTGGCAGAGCCTCAAAGCGTCGCCCACCACCTGCTGCTCGGCCAGCTCCTCTGCCTCGTCCGCCTCCTCCCTGCGAACCACCACGGTCGACCCTCTGCCTCTGCCTGGGTGGTCCATCCACCGTCTGCTGCCCCTCGGTACGATGGGTCGGGCAGTCACGAGACATGTGGCCCTGCCCGCCGCACTCGTAGCACTGCCTGCCTCTCGGAAGACTGGCTCCGCGCTGTGTGCCCCGCACTGCTGAGCCAGTGTCCTGAGGTCATCTGCCGGAAGGTCTGGTCTGCCTAGAACCCTGAGTCATCCGTCAACTACCCGCTGCCGAAGACTCCGCCACATGCCGCCCTGTGGTAGGTCTCGCTGTAGACTCAGCCAGAAAGCTCTCGATCAGAAGGGCTCGCTCCAGCACACCTGCCTGGGTCGGAATGCTGAGGGAGATCAGCGATGCCCTGATCTCGTGTCTCAATCCCTTCTCGAAGGTCCAGGCCTGGAAGAAGGGGTCTCGTACCATGTCGGTCGAGTAGCAAGAAAGATCGGTGAACCTCGCCGCGTACTAGGCGACTGACAAGCTGCCCTACCGCAGCTAAAGAAGCTCCTGAATGCACACCGCACAGAGGGTGGCCAGGACGAACTCTAAGCGGAAGAGGCTCTCGAAGTCCATCCAGATGAGGGAGGCCTCATCGTGTACCTGGAGCATCAAGCTCCACCATCGTCCTGCTGCTGCGTGCAGTAGGCTCGCCGCGAGGATCACCATGAGGTCTGCTGGTGTCCTCACTAGCCTGAAAACTCGGACGACCGCCTCCAACCAGTCCTCGGCTGCTTGGGGGTCCGTCTCCCCACGGAACCTGGGTGGTCGCTGGTGCTGGAACTCGTGCAGAGCTCCGAGGCGTCGTGCATCGTCAGCGATCGGTGCTGGAAGCTTCGGGGGCTCGGCGGGTAAAGGTACCACCGATGCCTCTGATGTCAACGGGCCCTGTACCGAGGCCTCGTTGCTCGGCGGGCTGTCGTCGCGCTCTACTCTCGGAACCCTAGCTGGCTGCTGTCGTGGGGCCATCCCGAAAAGGAAACAAGTGCGCCATGGTCAGAACAGTATACCTGGTGAGCTGACACAAGTAATAACAAAGAAAAATTGAAACACACATGCAATCAATGTTTTCATGCATTAAGTCGGAAATCAGAAGTCATGGTCCTGGTGTACGGATACGTCGGCCGCCGCATCAACACTGGACTCCCTGGACTGATAACCACACCCAATATTCTAAACACTATTGCTTCACATAGAAGAAAGATCAGAGTCTGCGGTAGAACCGACCGCCTCTGATACCAATTTGTCACGACCCGTCCTCGGGGCCCGTGCCGTGACTACCCCAACCCCGCCTTCCATAGGCTAGGGGCTGGCGACTAGAACTAAGGTGTAAATCCCAACAAAAGGGAAGGAATTGCCTTTGAAAAGTAAACAAGCACCACAGAGTAAGCAAGCGGAAAAGTAAACACTATGTAAAAAACTGTAACAAGCTGTGCTGAAAGTAAAAGGGGCCGGAAATACAAGCCCAACAGTAAAGTACAACTAAAAAGAAAAACAGCAACTGAAAAGTAAAAGCCGCAGCGTCGAGCCGTCCTCTGGAAGTCCCACCTGAAGGGTGGGTACAGATAGCCTCCACAGCTCCTCGGTCCAGCCGTCCGCTCCGAGTGCGTCCCGACCAGTGGTCCACCTCCAGGTACCGTCCTGCTCCGCACTCCTCCACCACGATCAGTGTTGTCCGTTGTCTGCAACCAACACAACGAAGTGCGGGCAAAGGCCGTGCAGGGGTGAGTATAAGCTACTTAGTAGGGACCCCGAGACCCCCGAAGGTCTCCCAAAATCTACAAAGGATAATCCACAAAGGAAAGGTACAATCACGAAGTAACATCTGACACGGCTTAGGTATATGCCCATACATATACCTAAGTCATCAATTCCCGTTCGGCTCCAACGTCCGAGCCCAAGCACAACCCAGTCCACACAGGAAAGCAAACGTATACCCACACAGGATAAAACAACACAATCCAAAAAGGAGAGTAAATAGTAAATCCACACAGGATAGCTCAACACAATCCACAAAGGAGAGTAAACAGTAAATCCACACAGGATAGCTCAACACAATCCACAAAGGAGAGTAACACATGATTCAGCTCACACAGGTATACTTCTTTGGATGGCGATAAAGATGATCACTGATCCATCTAAGTTGTCGGAACCACAAAGGATCAATAGGTAACTAACCCCCGCAATGACCCACACAGGATCGGGCCCACACAGGACCTGTAGGCGCTGGCTCACACAGAACCGCTGAGCGCTGACCCACACAGGATCGGGCCCACACAGGACCGGGCCCACACAGGACCTGTAGCACTGATCCACGCAGGATCGCTCAGTGCAGTAGTCGTCACAGTCCACTGAGGATCTCTGCACAGTCGTCGAGTCAGTCCACTCAGGATCTCTGCACGGTCGTCGTCGGAGTCCACGGAGGATCTCTGCACAGTCGTCGCTGTCGAAGAAGCAGTCGCAGCCAGCTCTAGGGTTCCGCACATAGCAAGCTCGTTCGGGAGGGTTTGCTCCCCGAGCCGAGAGGCCGATACATCAACTGTCACAAAGTCCGAAGTTGATGTATCCAAAAGTTCCGTATCGCCAACAGGAACTCAACGTCACAGACGGCGCGTCGATCGGACGCCCGGTCTGAGAGTTATTGGTTTTTTCGTCTCAGGGGCCCAGTTGGTTTTTAAGGCAAAACCAACCTGACCGTACTCCACCTGCGTCCAGACCTTGGGCGGAGTATACCAAAAGATCCGTCTCACTTATAGGAAACCAAAAAATCTGACAACGCGTCAATCAGATGTCTGTATCTCAAGATATGAGCGTTTCCGCTCCGAGGGCCCGATTAGTTTCGTGTACGAACCAACCTGGCCAATCCCAAAGTATTCCGAAACCTCATGTGCAATATACCAAAACGACCGTCTCGATCCAAGGATCGCGTTTCCGCAGACGATGAGTCGTTTGTAGGCCTGTAGCTCAAGTTATGGGCATTTGACCGAAAACGGTCCGAAGACGGGGGGTCCGGGCCCGAGCCGACCCGGCCCGACCCCCCTGGGTCGGCCGAACCCGGTCCGACCCGGTCCGACCGGTCTGGCTCGGCCAGCCCAGCCCGGCTCGGCCGAGCGGCCGGCGCGGGGGGAGCCGCCGCCCCGCGTGACACCCCCGCGGCACCCGTGAGGTGTCGGCCAGACAGCCGGACGCGGCTGAAGCCGCGTCCCGAGTGACGCGGGGGGGGGGGGGGGGAGCCGCTGCCCCCACATGACACCCCTGCGACACCCGCGGGGTGTCTCCTTGGTGACCGGACGTGGATTCAGCCGCGTCCCGCGCGCGCCGGACCCTCGCGGCCGCGGGTTCGCGAGCGCCGCCGCCGGCTTCCGCAGGCCGCCGGAGTCGCTCCGGTGGCTCGATTTTCTTCCCGTCTGCGCCGTTGCTCCTCCCGGGTTCCGTTCTTCACTTCGGATTGTCTGATCGCCCTTGCGTCACGATTGTCGTCACCCGCCAAATCCGCACAACCACGAAGAACGACGGAGGGTTGTCGGTCCGTGTTCGTTTGGCCCGCACCCTCCGTGTTAGATAAAAACAACAGAAGAAACAATATTCAACATATGAATACATATCCGAAAACAATTTTAATGAAATAAAAATTGTTTATGAAACGGGTTCTTCATTTTGAGCGGAAACAACACGAGAAATAAGGGGCATTTCCAAAAGTAAAATCCCTACCTCGTAGTCATCGCGCGTGAGCGTTCTTCGCGGAAATTGATCGTCGCGGAAGGCGTCGCGTCGTCGCGGAACACGGCGTTGAGTCGGCAAACTCAACGGACCAAGAAACAACAGATTTAATTATAAATAATTAAATCCGTGTTTCGGTAAAAACCACAAGGGAGATTGAAAAGAAAAACCGAGACTCTTACCTCAAGCAGTTGATCGAAGATTCGTTGCGGATGAAGAGACGTCGCAGAAGAACGTTGCAGGAAGGGAACGTCGGCGTCGCGGAACATGGCGTCACGTCGTCTACTTCCACGGGTTCTGCGTTCTTCGTCGGAGGCCAGCGTTCTTCGCGTTCTTCGTGAAGGAGGATGAAAGCTCAAGGATTCTGTCAAGCCTCTCAACGAGTAATCCCTCAAAAGACCTTGTTGGTCTTATTTTATTATTACGCCAACAAACGAAAAAGGTAAGTAACGACCCATCAATTCGTTGAATTAATTCAACGAAAGAAACCACCCATTTAATTCATGAAATAAACCTCCCAATTAAATGGTGCATTAAGATTTTAAGAAAACGCATCAGTTGACTTTTATAATGACGAGTTTTCACGAGTGCGTTACTTAGCGGAAAGAAACGGCGGGGCTCGTGCGGGCCCCACATCACAAATATCCTACCAAGAGGGTAGGATATTTCTGGATAGTCCCCTATCCATTTCAACTCAGTTTAAGCCGCTATTAAGTGGCTTCAAGTGGCTTCCAAGTGACTTAAGTGAAATAAAATAAAGTTGTCATAAAATTATTTTATTTCTTAACTTTAAGCTTGAAAATTAAAAACCACACCCGAGCAAACGCAACTCCGAAAGAGGCGTTTCTAAGCGAATACCGGTGCTGCGATTTTATCAGTGCCCTCAGAATTCGATTCCGGGCACCGGTTCAAAAGTTAGAAAAACCCGCTCGTCCGTTCACTGAACATACCCGAGCCAAACTTCGAAAAATGATTCCAGGCACACCGGGTCTCGGAATCAGGTGCCGTCAGAAACTGCACTCTTGTAAAATTCCAATGAAAATTAAGAAAAAAAAATTCCTTGAAATTTACGGGTCTTTACAATATGAGAACAATTTATTAAATAAAAAATATTATGACCATAAATCCATCCAAGATTCAATTTCAAAACAGATATGAATTATGAAAATAAATTTATAGTATATGTTATAAAGAAGATTTCATTTTTGATAAATGAATGAAAATAATACAATGATAAATTCCCTATAATGGGAAAGGGTAGAGCCTTTTGTAGAAAATAGTGTTAAGTCATGTGAATATTTTAATATGTTAGTGAATTTTGAGAAAGAGTACCTATTTGTTTTAGAAAAATCAATTGAAATTAGATAAGAAATTAGAGGAATATATGAAACTTTATAGTGCTAAAGTAAACAATGTGGGTACAAAAAGTGAGGTGAAAGTTGATGAGAAGTTATTCAAAACTAAAAAATGAAGAATTATTTAATAGAGGTGAAAATGGTATTCTATATAAAGAATAAGGTTAAGGGAATAAAAATTATTATCAAATAGGTGAGAGTCAAAATAGAAATAAGATTATAAATAAATCTTCCCATAATGATATTTGAAGGAAGAAATGACCTAGGTTGAGAAGAAGCTCTCAACCTAAATTATACTTCTATGTATAAAAGGTTCATCCTTATTTCCATATATATATATATATTAATTTTCTACTTACATGAATTGAATTTAATGAGATAGATTTATTCCTTGAGTGGATTATTGATGAGTTAATGTTTTTAAATCATCACTTCATAGTGAATGCATCATTACTAAAAAAATCGTAATTTTTTTGACGTGGTATGAAAATAACTACCTCCTCCATAATTATAATGCATTTGATAATTATTATTAAGGGGGATTTTATATTGAGATAACTAGAAGGGGATATATCTATTTTCACTTGAACTATTGTATGTGTTTGTTGAAGTTCATGTAGGATTTGTGTATTTCATTGATAAATATAATTATTTGAAACCCTTAAAAAGATAATTGTGAATTTATGATCCTGATTTCATGTGAAAATAAATTTAAGAAAAACATAGATAGAATTTGATATACCTCTATTTTCATCAACACTAGGTTTGCCAATGTTGAGTTAGAGTTGAATAATTTTAGGCTCTTTTCTAAAGATAACCATATGATATTATCTTTCTATTATAAGTTTTGAAGAAACAATTATATAAAGTAGGAAAAAATGTTTTGGGTAAAATGATGAGATGAGAATACAACCAAATATCTGATTTATTTTATTGTTAATATGGGGGAGATATGACGTTAAACCGCATATTTAATTTTTTTATGTAAGGTAATATTAATAAAAAATAAAAAGGGTGAGATTATTTAAGCCATGTTAGTATTTCATTTATTGTGAATGAGTTAATATGTGATTGTTGAGTTTTGATGAGGTGATGATTCTTGGAGAATTTTTATGGATTTATAAAATGGAATTGGATGTTTTTCATGAGTAATTATGCCCAGAAAATTTGAAAACTATTATCCTTTACTTACTTTCCAATACAAGTTCCAATTAGACTAGGATAGTTCATGTTGTTTTCAACAAGTGAATATTTGAAAATGAATAAACTATTGATGATTATAGATTATGAACATAAATTTTGGATGGTTAAGATCATAAAAAAGAGTTTTAATTATTGAATATGAGTTTTGGGAATTTTTAAAAAAAATTCCATGAATTTAGAATGATGGAAATTGATAAATTCAACCAAATTTTTTATGAGAGTATGCAAAAATAAGGGTCAACCATAATCCCAAAAAGAAACCCCATAAACTAAATATGGGACTAGGTGTCAACAACATGGTACATAGGTCCACTGAGTGTGACCATGTGGTAGGAACCCTTCATGAGCAGGAGGGTGTGCACATAGAGGCACACGAGTGGAGATCAGGGGCGCCATCATACAGGGGGAATGATGGTGGAGGATAGTTTTAGAACGGGTCGATACTAAAAAGGGATTATAATGAAACCCCATTACTCACATCTTCAAAATAAATGTTTGGTGATTCTTTATTAATCGATTCTTGTATGTATGGAAAACCAATGTGGATTTATGATTCACAGTTTCTAATTTTACACCATTAAAAAGTACATATAGAACACAACCTATCTAATTTATTTCATATAAGCCATATAATAAATGCTACAATATCATCTTAAACATTGACTAAAGGATTTGATGTATGTGTCTAGTGTTCTTAATGCATGGACATCTAATTGATCATGTCATGTATTTGTTTTTCATTTGATCAACTTTTAGAATTGGGTATGTCACGAACCAGGCTGGGTCGCCATCTGACCCGGTGCCTGACCCGGTCCACGGCAAGGCCCGAAGGGCGTTCCCAATCCCCACAGGCTGTTACAAGTGCACGGGTATAAAAAATAAAACATGGGAACGATTTAACCGAATAAATGAATATAAAACAAACAACAAGATGAACAAAATGAGACCAAAGTCAGACAATCAAACAGACCCTTACACCAAGTTTAGATTTAATGTTTGCAACTTGGGCTAAAAACCCAAAAGGAACAACAATAAAGGAAAAACCCAAAACACTAACTCAAACCTCCAAGCACCATGAGGTGTAGCACCATTAATCTACATTCACAAAACTAAAACGAGGATGTTGATGACAACACGAACCACCAATGTTGTGCACGATGCCTCAACCTGGAATGCAGAAGAAACAGAAACTACATACACCATGTAGGGTGTAAGCTAAAATCCCAGTAGGATGCCACCAAGAAAAGGTTCCATGCATAATTATTAAATGAAAAATACATTTGCAGTTTAATGGAATAAAAATAAATAAGTGCTTAAAGAATTTTAATGAAAACAGTTTTTAAGGGAAAACTACTCTAAATGGAAAACAACTTAGATTAACACACTCACAAACACTTACACACACTTTATTGGTAACCCTAATGTCATAGCATGTGCCAAAAGTAAGTGAAAATACAAAGAGGATCATAATACATGGGAGAGGCCTTAAAGATACTAGTGAGAAGTGGGACCCTATAACCTCGTGTCTTGGTGAAAAATGGTACAGGAACACAATAATATACGTTATTGTGAACGACCCACTAGTAGGGCAACACATCTATAACCTAGTGGTCTCCAAACATCATCCAAAATTTTAGTTAGTGTTGTAGTCTTCAATCCAGCTAAGTGAAACCGGGATGAATCCACTTCCGAATCACTTGTGCAGTAGACCTAGTCTGCCAACCTAGTACCCATGCTTCCCGTTTGTGCTCAAGCAGTTAAGAGTTCAAGTCTTATGTCATAATCACATAATCAGACAAAACAAGACACCACACATGCCAAAACCACCATTTTCACACAAAAGGCCATTTGAAATAATATGTACACTAAAATATCTTAAAACCAAGTCCACATCACTTATACAACCAATTAAAATAATGTTTCATCCTTAATAACTATTTAATAAAACACATAAGATTTTTAATAAAAAAATTTTTGAAGAGAAGAGCATGAATTTACACAAAAAACCAACTCAACCCTGTTTCATAACTAAACACACACAACTGCACATCAAGAGATAATTCCACACCACTTACACCAATTAAAGAAATTGTTTGAGTAGTTTAAAATAAGCGTTAACAAACTATACAATATTGTTTTCACTAAAGTTACATTTGGTTTTATTTAAAATGCCACTTTAGAACCAAACGCAAGATGTAATCTTATCAAAACATGATTTTCACCACAAATATCATTTAATTAAAAATTTACCAATTTATAAAACACTAAAAACCAGCTTGACATGGGTTTCCAAAAAAAAACTAATATCACATAAACACATTAATAACAAATCAATGCATATGAGATCTCAAGAGAATAAAATAAAACCACTTCACACCATGAAAAGGAATTAAATAATACACTGAATTAATTAAACACACAAATAAACTCATAAAATAGTAATTATAAGCGGAACCAACTACCTCGGTATCGGAAGACCCCAAACATCAAAGAAAAGCTCCAATCACGCACCGATTTCGCCGCAATCAACTGAAATAAACTAACGTCAAAACAATAATCGAATTACACCAAAATTGAATGAATCACAACTAAACCATAAAAGAAACATCATAAAAAATTAAAGAATAATTGGTCCAAGGAAAAAAAACCTACAACGAGGGGTCTGAGAGGCTGTCTAGTACGCAAAGAAGGCTACTGGAGGTGTGCAACGCTGGAAAAAGGGGTTCGCTGGAAATTTGGCCAAACCAACAAGGGTATGCAACTAAAGGAGGGGGGGGGGGATGTCGGGTCTTCGACCGAGCCAGGGGGGTGCGTCCAAGGGTGAATCAATGTGAGGAAGCGGGGAAACACTGGATGGTGCAATGCGGGATGCTGATCTGATTTGCCCGAGGAGGAAGGAGTCGGTCGAGAGCAGCTGGAGGGAGGGTGGGAGGGTGGTCCGATGAGGAAAATGGTGTGGCGCGGCTCGGGTTCACAGGAAGCCAGGGGGGGTGTCGCGGTTGGTGAGGGTAGTATGAGAGTGGGGTGTCGAAACGAGGGGCTGGAAGGGAGGCGCCGACCAAAGGGCGGGCTAGCTATGTGCTAGGGTTGAAGGGGGATGGGAGGTTCACTACGCAAAACAGGAGGGAGGAAAAAGAAATGCGACGGGAGGAGGGGGAGGAAAAGAGAGGTGGGGGAAAGAAAAAAAAGAAAGAAATGGAGAGGGGGGGGGGAGAAATTAGAGGATAAAAAAATAACTAAAAAAATTAACAATCAAAGAATATAAAAATAAATAAAGAGTAGAAAAATAAAATAAAAATAAAGAACAAAACAAAATTATAATTAATAGCAAAAAAATTTAATACTAAGAATAAAACGAAAAATAATAAAACCAAAATAATAAAAATGACCAAGTTAAAATAATAACCGAAATAATAATAATAATATATTAATTGAAACATTAACTTAAATAATAATAATACTAATAATAAATCTAAAATAATAAAAAAGAAACGATTGCAAAATAATTGAATTAATTATTCACCTGGGCATCGCATATAGATGAGTGCATGATCACGGGCACAGTCATGCGGCCATGTAATAATAAATTTAATCATAAAACTTTATCTTATTAAAGTTGGGCAATACACAGGGTCACGCATACAGCCGCACACCCCTATAAGATACCAACTCCTTTAAAAAAACCCAGTTCAAACCGTATCTCAAAAGTGAGATCCCAAAATAATTAAAATAAAATAAATCATGGTCAGGGTGCATATCACTTCAGTGAAGCAATGCGGATTTGACCGAGCCATGCCCGTGTGTCGACCACTGCTAATCCAAATGTTCATTTATCAGCAAAACGCAAAAACTCTCATCGTGCCTGACATGAACCCTGAAAAAACAATTAAATCAAATAAAATTATCAGATAAAGATAAAAATTAAAATTATTACCAATGTGCAAAGTCGGGGTGTGACAATTCTCCCCACCATAACACTTTCTGCCCCCAGAAAGTCTCAAAAGACTAGGTTAGCCGTGGGTTCCAAGCAAGACCACGAAGACCCCGAAAACAAAACCTCAATCGCCCAAAGTCCCAATATTCAAAACACCCATAACCAGAACTCCAATGATCTCAAAACCAGGATCACTAAGAAAAAACAACAACAATAAGGAATTCACCTCAGGAAGAACTACAACATGGAACACCCCGACCCCTAACTCAGGGATTAACAGGGCAGCTAGAGATCTCCAAGAACAAACGTCCAACAACCCACTATCTGAGCTAACCAATTAGCATGGTCGAGGTTGGGCAGAGCAGAAATAAGAGGTTTCTCTGCCAAGTGCACTTTGAAAATAGAGTGTTTCACCAGCCCATCCTATGGTGGTCTCCCCACCATATTAGGGTTCTCATCAAACATTGGTTCTTCAAACCAAAACAACTCACAACTCATACAACCTATAACACTAGCTTCACCCTCAAAGTCCCCTATGTTTAGCCAACCAACACAAGAGGGGACGCCAGCGAGACCCACACTGGGTATCCCCACCATTTAAAAATTTCCTAACACCATGGAACCCGCACGGGCATTCCCAGTTTACTTGAAGCAATACTGATTGAACCCTTTATCACGAACCCACCACACGGGCTGACCTGCACTGATTATTCCAACAGTGGACAATACTTCGCCACATGATATATCTTTGATAGCAGAAACCCCTAACCAAGATGCAAACCAGACAGGCGCACGGCAATTCCACAAGACATGAGCATATCTGACCACAAGAAGGTTCACAGAGAACACCCACTAGTTTTACAAGAATATGGATTTTTTGAACTTCTTTATGGCCCAAGAGGAAGTCCCATAAAATAAGACCATGACAAGTAGGAAAGGGATCCATACCCCTCACAACAATAATGACGCCTTTAGAGAGGGTACCACAATAAAGAAATTTAATCTTTCCCCATCTCGTCACTGCAAACTTAAGTCGGATCAGGCTCATCCCACGTCCGATGAGTTTTGACTATGCGCAAGATTCACACCGAGACATATGGCTGGGGCCCTGATGTCTAAAGCATCTACCGCCTCGCATTCATAAGCTGAACACCTCTGACTGGAACTTCCTTAAATGGAATAGAAACCTGCATACTTCTGCTCGTGTCCCAAGTGGACACTCCATCAACATACCAACTAAGAATTGCGGCGAACAACTTAGAGCGTCTGACTAACCTCCCAAGAGATAGGGAATTGAGCGGTCCGTCAAATGCGCGGCACAAACTAATGGAAGCGACACTCCAAGAACAAGTCCCTTTGGTTCACACTCCTCATCAGACGAGGAACATTCACTTACCACAATATAAATAGGACCAACAACTATTACGAGCTTTAAACTGATCATTCCACACAACCTCTGGGGAACAAGAAACTAGCACATCAGAAAGGTTAACACACCTCAATCTCCGCCTCTTGATTGATTGAGCACCTATGAGATCCATCAATTTCTCTCGCCTTGAATTCCTTAGGTACAACCACAGAATGTGGTTAGTCTTAAGGATCACTCACAACATTCCCATTTGCAATGAAAATAGAATGATTACCGTTTGCTGGTGTAGTATCGCTCCTCCAGACACACTCAAGACAACTTACACCCACACAACATTTGGAGTTCCTTGAAAACTGGAGACACTTACAACTTCCCCAAAGAATTCAACGATATACAACTGACCTCGACATCTACAAACAATCAACACCACCGAGAAAAACCCAACTCTGCCACTCCACTGGGAGTCTGGGCTAGGCCAAGAACAGAGAGACTTTTTGGAACCCTATGGGACATTTCTAAGGGATATACCCCAAACAAGAAACAAAAAACATCCTTCCAAAAATACAAACACATCCAAAATCAAATATCCATATATAGAACAAAAATCAAACAATTTCAAATTAAAACATCAATTCATCCTTAAATAAAAACACCCACTTGAAAAAACAAGCATAGTACTATAAAACCCAAAAACTCTTTTGAACCCATCGCTTTCACTTCGGACTCAAAACCATTTTCCAATTCCAAAAATTTTTAAGCACAAAAACCCCTTTAGGAGAAAATCCCACTTTTCCAGAAATAAGATGCGGCTTTTAAAATCAGTCACTCACCACTGATATTCCTGGATACCTCCTAGATTTTCATTTTTGTGCCACCCAGGCACCCATCCACACAATCCACCAATTATCCATTAATCAAGTCCACATTCACATGCGAGCACCCATAAGAATACCACTGAAAAGAAACTAGGCTACACTGGTTTCAAAACAAAACATTCTCAATATCCGAAAATACCCTTTTTTCCCAAAACCATTTCAAAAATTCTAGGTAAATGTCAATAATGCTTTCCATTTCCAAAACAACCCATTTCAATTTTAGATGAACCAAGACATCCTTTTATAAATTCAACCTTGACAAGTCAATGCCAAATTCCAAAAACAAGGTCCAAGAGAAAAACACCAAAAAACAATCATGTCAAATACACAAAAATAGAAAAATAAGAGAAACCCCAGGGTTCTCCCTGCTTTAAAAATAAACATAAAACACTTTTTCACCAACCCAAAACCGAAACAAGACATCCCAAACATTAAAGAACCTGGACGAAGGACTAGTGGTCGGGTATAACCTAGCTACATGGTTTAGCGGACCATGCCCTTGGCAAGAACCAACCACTAGGAGTTTCGAACTATACTCTTAGGCATCACATGGGTCTCTAATCCATGTGAGACCACGCACAATACCCTTTTACTCCTATTTTCATCCCATATACACATAGAGAAAAATCCAAAAACTTAAATCTTGGACTACCCCTTATTACTTGAGGATCAAAATGAGAAATATTTCGTGACGATCTTCTCGCACCGACCCATAGAGTACTAATAATATTATCTCCGATCTACCTGACATCCCAAATAATAAGGACAAATACTGCCTTTGATACAATTTTTTCATGAACCAGGCTGGGTCGCCATCTGACCCGGTGCCCGACTCGGTCCGCGACAAGGCCCAAAGGGCGTTCCCGATCCCCACGGGCTGGCACAAGTGCCCAGGTATCAAAAATAAATCTTGGTAATGATTTACACGAATAAATGAATATAAAACCAACAACAAGCTATACAAAATGAGACCAAATCCAGACAACCAAACAGACCCTTACACCAAGTTCAGATTTAATGTTTGCAACGTGGACTAAAAACCCAAAAGGAACAGCAATAAAGGAAAAACCAAAAATACTAACTCAAACCTCCAAGCACCATGAGGTGCAGCACCCTCAAGCTACATTCACCAAACCAACACGAGGACACTGATGACAACACGAACCACCAATGTTGTTCACGATGCCTCAACCTGGAATGCAGAAGAAACAGAAACTATATACACCCAAGGGTGTATGTAGGGTGTAAGATAAAATCCCAGTAGGATGCCACCGAGAAACGGTTACATGCATAATTATTAAATGACAAATACATATGCAGTTTAATGGAATAAAAATAAATAAGTGCTTGACGAATTTTAATGAAAAAAGTTTTTAAGGGAAAACTACTCTAAATGGAAAACAACTTAGATTAACACACACACACACACCAACACACACACACACACTTACACACACTTTCTTGGTAACCCCAATGTTGCACCGTGTGCTGACGGTGAGTGAAAATCAAAATAGGAGCACAATACATGGTAGAGGCCCTAAAGATACTAGCAAGAAGTGGGACCCTAGAACCTCGTGTCTCGGTGAACAATGGTACATGAACACAACAATATACATTCTCATGCACAAGCCACTAGTAGGACAATATATCCATAACCTAGTTGTCTCCAAACATCATCCAAAAGTTTAGTTAGTGTTGTAGTCGTCAATCCAGCTAGGTGAAACTGGGCCGAAGCCACTTCCAAATCACTAGCGCACTAGTCCTAGTCCACCCACCTAGTACCCAGGCTTCCTGTTTGTGCTCAAGTAGTTAAGAGTTCAAGTCTTATATCATAATCACATACTTAGATAGAACAAGACACCACACATGCCAAAACCACCATTTTCACACACAAAGGCCATTTGAAATAAGATGCCCACTAAAATATCACAAAACCAATTCTGCATCAGTTATAAAACCAATTAAAATAACTTTGCATCCTTAATAACTTTTTAATAAAACACTTAAGATTTTTAATAATTTTTTTTGAAGTGCAGAGCATGAATTTAAACACAAAACCAACTAAACCCTCTTTCATAACCAAACACACACAATGCCACATCAAGAGATCATTCCACACCTCATACAAAAATTAAAGAAAAAGTTTGAGTAGTTTTAGACAAGCGTTAATAAACGATACAATAATTTTTTCACTAAAGATAAATTTGGTTTTATTTAAAATGACACTTTCGAACCAAATGCATGACGTAATCTTATCAAAACATGATTTTCACTTCAAATATTTTTTAATTAAAATTTTCACAATTTATAAAACACTAAAAACCAGCTTGACATGGGTTTCCACAAACAAATCACACTAATATCACATAAACACATTAATAACAAATCAATGCATATGAGATCTCAAGATTATTAAATAAAACCACTTATCACCATGAAAACTTATTAAATAATATGCTGAATTAATTAAACACACAAATAAATTCATCAAACAATAATTATAAGCGGAACCACTTACCTCTGTATCGAAAAAACCCAAACATCAAAGAAAACCTCCAATCGCGCACCCAATTCGCCGCAATCAACTCCAATAAACTAATGTCAAATCAACAATAAAATTACACCAAAATTGAACTAATCACAAATAAACCATAAAAGAAACATCATCAACAATTAATGAATAAAGGGTCTGAGGAAAACACACCTATGACAAGGGTTCCAAGAGGCTATACAACACGCAAAGAAGGCTACCGGAGGTGCCTGACGCTGCAAAAAGGGTGTCACCGGAACATTGGCCTAACCAACAAGGGTATGCAGATAAAGTAGGGGGGGACTGTCAGGTCTTCGACCAAGCTAGGGGGGGGCCAAGGGCGAAGCGGTGTGAGGAAGCGGGGCAGCACTGGACGGTACAAGGCAGGCTGCTAGTCTGATTTGCCGGAGGAGGAAGGAGTCGTCTGGGTGCAACTAGGTGGAAGGTGGGAGAGTGGTCTGGTGAGGAAAATGGTGTGGTGTGGCTCCTGTTCGTAGGTAGCCGGTGGGTGGCATCATGGCTGGTGTGGGAGGCATGAGAGTGGGGCGCCAGAACAAGGGACTGGAAGGGAGGTGCTGGCTGAAGGGAGAACTAGCATCACACTAGGGTTGAAGGGGGAGGGGAGGTCTGCTGCACAAAATAGGAGGGAGGAAAAAGAAACGTGACAGGAGGAGGAGGAGGAAAAGAGAGGAGGGGAAAAAAATAGAAAGAAATGGAGAGGGGGGGGGGTGAAATTAGAGGATAAAAAAAATACATAAATAACTAAAAATAAAATAATAATCAAAGAAGATAAAAATAAATAAAGAGTAAAAAAATAAAATAAAAAAAAAATTATAATTAATAGCAATAAATTGTAATACTAAGAATAATACTAAAAATAATAAAACCAAAATAATAAAAATGACCAAGTTAAAATAATAACTGAAATAATAATAATAATATATTAATTGAAACATTAAATTAAATAATAATAACACTAATAATAAATCTAAAATAATAAAAAAGAAATGGTTGGAAAATAATTGCATTAATTATTCACCTGGACACTGCAGACAGATGAGTGCATGATCGCGAGCACATGTCATGCAGACATGTAATAATAAATTTAATCAAAAAAATTTATCTTATTAAAGTTGGGAACTACAAACGATCATGCATACATTTGTGCACCCCTATAAGATCCCAAATCCTTTAAAAAAAATTGATTCAAACCGCATCTCAAAAGTGAGACCCCAAAATAATTAAATTAAAATAAAGCCTGGTTGGCGCGCATATCACTTTAGTGAAGCGATGTGGCTTCGACCAAGCCATTCCCATGTGTCGATCACTACTAAACCAAATGTTCATTTATCAACAAAATGTAGAAACTCTCATTGTGCCCAACATGCACCTCAACAAAACAACTAAATCAAATAAAATTATCAGATAAAGGTAAAAATTAAAATCATTACCAATGTACGAAGTTGGGGTGTGACAGAGTATGATCCTTATATTCATGGAAATTCATTTTCATGAGAGGAAAAAGTTTTAACACAAATAAAGATATGATGGAGAGTGAAGAAAATGATTTTACATCATTCTGTGAAGAAGAACATACACATGAAACATCCATCTTGGAAAGACTTTGATTTTTATGTCAAGGTGCCGTAAGATAAGGAGAAGTGATCATGTGATCGCATCAAAATTGAAAGAAAAAGGTGAATGTTTCAGTATTAAAATGTGAATGAGATACCCATATCTCAAAGAATTTAAGTTTCATTGATTCAACACAAAACTCAAAGGATATGACAGTGATTACCATTCTTATAAATATAGTGGCAATGGGTGAGGTCTAGGGCTATAACTCAGAATATTTTAATATCTCACATTTATAAAAAAATATTGAATCCATGAAATTAAATCATTTAGAGGATATTCATGAACTACCCTAGTCTCATGAATAAAAAACTCACATGATACCTTCATGTAAGTGAGAAGAACCCATGATCCACCTTTCTAGTTCTTACAAATGAAAATACACCAGCATGCTTTATTCACATGAAGGATATTACATGAATAACTTATTATTTAACAAATAAAGAGAATATTTACATATAATTTCCTTCATGATTCCTTCATGTCAATGAGAAGGATCCCAGGGGAAAACCTTGTCATAAAATATGAGTCTTAAGTGGTTCAAAAGATCTATTCATGCAAACCCTTATGTGAAGTGTATTGGGACACCGCAATAACCAGTAATTTCCTATTACACATAAACAATGTGCTTGAAGAGTATAATATGAGACACGAGTAAAATATTGTGCATAATTACATACATAAATTAATTTATATGAAATATTAAATAATTAATATACACTAATTTATTATGAAATATTTGAGAAATTATATAAAATAATAATAAATAAAACAAATGTTCTAGGGATTTACATTCAATGTACCATGAATTACACTTCATTTCATGAAGTGAATTTGATTTAATTAGGTTAAGAATTACAAGAAATATTTTTTGGTTTGTGTAAGATCATTATTAAATAAATTTTATTGAATAAGCTATGTGCATCAATTGAACACATTTTAGTGAGTCCAAGACATCTTCATACTAAAAAAAGAACATCTGACTAAGAATTATTACATTAAGGCAAGTTCTCATACATATGTGGTCATAAATACTTAAGTAAGACCAATAAGGTAAAAATTTAATTAAACTAGTATACATGATTAATTCAAATAAAATAAAGATTGTGTAGGAGTATCAATATTTATTAGTGTTGAATAAACTACGAGGTGGAAGAGACCATTCTATAGTGGATCATGCCTTGTCATAGGAGAAGCCTATGTGGAGCTATATAAAAAATCATAATATGAGGCTAAATAGTATAAAGGACTGTTTCTAATTTGGTAACACTTTATGAAGCAGTATAAAGATAATATTTTGTAATTGATGTTTATGAAGGCTAGTGTGAAATTTGGTAACACTATGTGAAGCAATATATAGATCCTCCTCTGTGGAATTAAGAGTTATAATACATAGTGAATCTATATTGGCCATTGTAATTGATGAAATTATTATAATCAATAATTCTTTTTGGGAGGTCTATCCAATATAGAAACTAATAGGTCTTTTTACCCAACCTTGTATATATTGTATTTTTCTCTCTCTATCTTATTATTTATGTTTATGTGGTTAGACTATGGGATATCAATTAGAGGATCCAGAAACATAACAATATCAAGATATTGAATTAAAAAAATAAATTTTAATGTAATCCAATGATTTACCTGCCTAATCAATGGTCAATATGACCAGGATATCTATAAAACCACATAGCATTTATGTGATTATCAATGTGAAATTAATTTTCCCAAAAATCCACTAAAAAACTATAGATCCTAATATGTTGATATCAAACATCAATTTATCAAAGAAAATGTTTCCAAATCAAATATGATTTTGGTTAATATTATTTAAAAGTTTATATTACTAACATATTCCCCAAATAAAATCCAAGGGAATGATATGATGATTTAAGGTTAATAATACATATTCAACATTCCCTTATTACATGTAGAATTTATGCTATACCTCACTATAGTGTGGATTATATTTTAAAAGAGGGATAAAAATAAAAAACTGTATACATTATTTTTTTTAAATTAATTTATTGATAATTTTAAAAATGGGGATCAAATATATGTTATATTATTGAGGGAGAGAAAAATGAAACAATTGGTTATAAGAAAACCTATAACATGGGATGGATTTATCTTAGAAAAATTTATTTCTCAAGTATTTTGGTTTCATTATAATTTTTTTATAACATTGTGGTTTAATTAAAAGGTGAATACTATTGTGTTGAGATCTATTTTTTTATAATAAATCTAATAGGTTATATTAAAGAACCAATGGAATTTTTGAAGTCATTTTAATTTTTGTTAAACTTTCATGTAATTATTTTTTCAAAAACTAGTTGAAGATAAAACTTTTTTATTATTTTAGATCTATAGGATATATATATATATATATCTGTGATATGATTAAATATTTAAATGTTATTATAGTGACCATGAAATGTTCTCTAGATATTATTTAATCCCACAATGAATAAGGTGATATTTTGAAATGGTTTTGACTTTGGGGATGTTGTTAATACCCAAGGAGAGTTTTATAAGATATGGAGTTGATTATTATTCCTATAGCATGTGTTATTTATTCAAAGAATAAGATTTTTCCAAAGTTATGTAGTGGATATAGTTATTTTGATAGATTTTTTTTCAATACAAAAAATAATTTTAAACTCACAAAAAATGTATATTATATTAGCTAAATGTTATTGGGATGTTTAGATTTTTTATGGATTATAATAGATTAGTATTAGTATAATTTTAGAGTTGAGGAAAATTTCATATAAAATTGGAAAAGTACATGAATTCATGATAAAAACCATAATAGATGCATAAAATAAGTTAATTGGTATATGAGTATAACTATGATGAGATAATAATATGGAAACTATCTCCTCAAATACACCTTGTATATGTAATGATTATATTTATCACACATAAAAAATAATGGAAAAGTAATTCCTATATAAGGTTTATGTATTCATAGTAGTTGACAATGTGACTACCTAGATATTCATGAAGGTAATGATCATTTTTTTCAGTTTGAATTATTTATTTTAGCCAAGTGACTATTACCTATGAAATAAGGAGAGTCTCAAGAGTGTTTGGGTATTTTTAAGAGCTTATAGCTCCATGTTTTGGAGGAAATAGCTGAGCCGCACAGTTAATAGAAACTGTGCATCCCATAACTCATGGTTAGAATAAACAATGTAAGACGTTTCAATAGGTAGATGGTGGCCGCATTGTTGGATTGGGATGTGCTTCCATTCTATGTTACCATAAAGGTGCTACATACCTCTTAACATAAGGGTATTTCAAGAGCTAAACAAGGTACGTCAAACCATGAGGCAAGCCTTGGAAAGGGGGTTCCTTGGGTAGTAGATTCCACATGGTTGGAACATGATTTTGACAACCATGAGGCCAAATCATGTAAAAACATAAATTAAGGGTAAATTATCACTATTATCTCAAATTGTTTTAAACCCACTCCCTCAGTTTCTTCTCAAAAAGACATAGAACCACCTTCTTTCGTATGAGAGATATCCCTACCTACTTTCTAGGATTTGAATACATCTCTTTATCTTGACTCCATTTCCTTTTCCATCATATTCATTGGATAGATAATAGTAAGAGATCTAATCCTTTCCCCATTTCATCATTTCTATTTCCATATCTTTCTCTATTTTTGTGTGAGATTTTATGACCTATTTTTAGGGAATTTAAATATTCAAAATATTTCTTCTTGTTTAATTCAAAACTTAATCTGATATTCGATGATTATTTATCCATAGAACTATTCTAAGTGGTTTAAAAACATTCCCTAAAAATTTAAATGTTTTTATAGCATTCTTTGATGTGATACATGCCAACATTTTCTACATGTTTCCATAAAATGTCTTTTATATTACCCTTTAAGTTCACCTTGTTATGATACACCTATAGACTCATATTAAACCATTAGATGTTTTATACCTCATTGGTTGAAACCCCATTGGCAATGCTTTATTAAATGACCTCTTTTATATAATTTTTAAAGAAACTGACCACCTTATAAGTAGTTTTAATTGAACTTAAATTGTATTTTCCTTGATTTATAAGTTAAAAGGTTGATTTAATTAAATGAAAGTGGGTGGAAATGTCACACCACATTTTTTATATATATATTTATGAATTGTATAAATTTTAATAAACATTGTTAATTAGGTTGAATAATTATAAATACTCTAGCGGTAATTATTTATGATTATTATTAGACCATTGATATTGGTTTGTGGAAGCTGGTTAAGGGATTTTTTGAGCATGGAATTTCATACTTCCATATGTTGGGTGGTGGGCATAGAGTATCTCACAATTTTCATCTACATAGAATATGGAAATAATGTTCCATGTTACTTATATAGAGTGTTGGGAATGACGAATAGCCCTACTATATCAAGTGTTGAGTAGGAAGTATTGTATTCCCATAATATTAAGATCCAATAATCTTGATAGAGCTTATAGCTCCTTATAATATACATGGAAGTCCGAGTTACACACCAGGTCTAGCTAGCACCTAGTTTACATGTTTATTCCTATATATGTCCTTATTTATATAGATTATATACATTCATACATATTATATATGCTTATTTATATATGGGTTTATAGGGTAAAATGAGATTATAATTATTTTGGACTATGACGAAGTAGGTAGAGTCTTCTAGGGGTCCTATAGGAACATAATATGACTGGTATTTATTCTCCAACATCTTTTATTTTTTGTTATATCTACCAAATCATATTATATATGAACTGAATAGATTACTGTAGAAACCAATGATGGTGTCCTAATGATATTTATCTCACACCCTATCTAAGCCACTATTTTAACCTATGAAGAACTTATGGTTGCGTGTATTGACAAGGGAGATAGACCTATAATATATGTTTGATTTGTTTTGATTATAACATAGTGAGTGGGAGGATAGGATTGAGCATATTCTCATGACATGAGTGGATATTTGTTATGGTCTTTTCTATTTTTGTATAACATGTTGTATATGCCTGATGTGATATACACATATCTCCCCTTTTTTTATATCATCATGACATGATACCATGCGTATATGACCCAATATATAGATTTTGATTATTATTACCTTTTGTATGTTTCATATTCATTTATGATTATTTATGGAATCTATTTTTGTTGGGATTATAGGTATCTTTTATACTTCCACTATTTATTATATCTATTTATTTCTACTACTCATCTCTGATATGAGGGTATCATCTCCCCACTAGACCACTTCAGACCTGCACAGATAATTGATTACCATTAGTTTATAGGGAGGTGCACTTGAGGCCATGCGAACCATTGGATCATGGAACCGTTTCAGTGGATTTGAGGTCAGGATGTTACAAAGTGGTATTAGAGGGTGTTTTATTTTCATTTTGTATTATTCTTTAGGGTATTATATTGGAGACTAGTAACATCACTAGTGTAGAAAACGTTTTTTACATCAGTTATTTTTCATTTTTTACGTCGGTTTCTAGCCGACGTTAATACGGACGACGTTATAAATAATGTTTTTTGTGTTGGTTATTTAAAAACCAACGTCAAAAACATAAAATCGCGTTGTTTATCACGTCGGTTAATTAAAAACTGACTTGAAAAAACTAGGGGGGGGGGTTTATAATGTCGGTTATTAATTAACCAACGTGATAAACTCCTGGGAGATGGTTTATCACGTCGATTATATAAGAACCGATGTTCTAAACCAGTCCGGGGGGGGGGGGGGGGGTTCTCATGTCGGTTAATAAATAACTGATGTGATAAACCATTTCCTAGGCCTTTCATCATGTCGATTATGAAATAACCAATGTGATAAACCATGCCACAGGTGTTTATCATGTCGGTTATTAAAAAACTGACGTGATAAACCCTTCCCGATTTCTTTATCACATAGATTATAAAATAACTGATGTGGAAGCCAATTTTTTTTTTAAAAAAAATTTAATGTGATCTGCTCTCGCCCAGAATCAACCAGAAACCAAATCATGAAATCATACCACAAAAATAGAAGGAGATCAAAATAAGAACTAAAGCAAAATTAATAATTTACATTGATAACATATAAAACTTACCCCACTAGACAACCCCCACCCTCATGTATACCCCCTAGAAATCCCTCCCCCACCCCATTGGAGCCCCCAACACACCCCTGGACTACCCCCCGACCCCCTGGACATCCCCAAACACCCCTCGACAACCCCCCACCCTCCTGAACAGCACCCCCTCACCCCACCTGACATCCCCCACCCTATTAGAGCCCCCACCACACCCATGGACTACCCCAAACCCCCTGGACAGCCCCAAACACCCCTCGACAACCCCCACCCTCCTGAACAGCACCCCCTCACCCCACATGATAGCCCCCACCACACCCCTGGACTGCCCCGAACCCATGGACAGCCCCAAACACCCCTCGACAACCCCCCACCCTCCTGAACAGCACCCCTCACCCCTCACCCCACTTGACATCCCCCACCACACCCCTGGATTGCCCCAAACAACCCTGGACAACCCCCCACCCTCATGTATACCCCCACCCCTGGATAGCCCTCCCCCCACCCCATTGGAGCCCCCACCACACCCCTGGGTAGCCCCAAACACCCCTGGACAACCCCCCACCCTCATGACAACCCCTCCCCCCCCTCACCCCACTTGACAGCCCCCACCACACCCCTGGACTGCCCAAACACCCCTAGACAACCCCCCACTATCATGTATACCCCCCACCCCCTGAACAGCCCTCCCCCACCCCATTGGAGCCCCCACCACACCCCTGGACAGCCCCAAACACCGCTGGACAACCCCCCCCACCCTTATGTATACCCCCACCCCCTGGACAGCACTCCCACACCCCTGGACAGCCCTCCCACACCCCTGGACAGCCCTCCCACCCCCCTGGACTGCCCCCACCCCACCAGACAGCCCTCCCAGACCCCTGGACACCCCCAACCCCACTAAACATCCCCCACACCCTTATAACCCCTCCCCCCAGACCAAAATCCATACCAGAAAACCATCATAAGTAGACCAAAATAAGAAGTAGAGAAAAATTAAACATTCACATATATAACATTCAAAACTTACACTGTCAACTTCAAAAAAAAACTAAATCCAACCTAAACGACTACCAAATACATAATTACAATGACAATATTCAAAATTACATTTTATATTACAAACAACTAAAATTCAATCAAACCAGTAAAATAATTTGACCACTCCACTTGTAAGTGTTTGATTTATTCATCAGTATAGGGTTGAGGGTCATCAAAAAGCTACAAATAAAAAGGAAAGTAGTTAATGTGTATAATGAATAAATCAAATTGAAATATTGTGGCAATGTTTAAGAGGAAATCGTACCAGGTCAAAATTCACAACTATCCCAGTTGTTATTATTTCATACATAAATCTTAACATATAGTATCCGCATTTTATGACGCCTTGTTGTTTATGACAATTATATTTGAATGAGTGTAAATTCAATTTATTATTTTTATGTAATAAATCAAATAGTACAAATTATAAATGGACATTTACCTTTGCATTTACATATTTGATCTTTGCACTCCTTTTCTTTGTGTTTTTTTGAAAGTAGGCCCATGCACTGTTAGAAAATAATACGAATGTGGTAAATTTAAAATTAATTATAATATATAAAACTATTGATAAATTGAAACATAATTTTACAATATATTCTTAAAACTTTCCCGCACATCACCATGGACAGAGCATATCCAATAAAGTGCTTTCTCCCTTGGGCAAAAAACCCCTAACATCTAATGATCACTGATAAAAGGAAATTTAACTTTAGTGGTTTTTATGTTAAAATATAATTAACTATTTGAGAGAAATTTTTTTCATACCTCTCACAAAAAGGAATCATCCAACATTGTGTGACTATATTCTTTTCAAGTCTTTCAGCAATATAAACCATTCTTTGTTCCTCATAAAATGCACATGATTCAAGGGAAATCAATTGCGGGTCCATGAATCCATATACATCTCTCTGCTCATTCCTCTCACAAATTTTGTAAAGATACCTAATACAAAACATACATAAGTATACATTTTTAATAAATATAACGTTGGGAAAAGGTGTTAAGATTTACATGGAAAAACTTTTCACCACATTGTTGCCCAACTTATCTCCAGTAACAAGCTCCATGATATCAGTTTTCATAATCCCCACACTTATTTCATGTCCACAAACATGAGCTTCCATTGGAAACTCATAATGACCTGCCAACAAATTTGAATATCTAGACAATTTGTCAAGACTACTTGAATCTGTATCTGATGTCATAGCCATTTGTCTTTGTTGTTGTCCATACAGTATTTCTTTACCTTTGAAGTATTCTTGTAAAAATAAATTGAAAAATATATTAGTTTTAAAATGATAAAACAAATTTGATAAAAAATAAAATAAAAGATATAACATTCATACCTCTATGGTAATGAGTCGAAGAAGTCTGGATGGCCAAATTAAAAAATGGCCGATACTCTGTCCAACTGTCGCCACCTCATCTGTAGGTAATGGTACCCTAGCTGATCTATCTATAATATCCTGTACAGTGACCCTCTGATTCTCTACCTCTAATTGTTGATGATGAACTGTATCTCCTATACAATATACCAACCCATATGCTACTATATGTTGTTGAGAATCATCAACATACAACATGTAATAAGTAGGAAGATGCAACGGAGGAGTAGGATAAAAAATGGGGTCTGCAGGCTGAGGTGGGGGAGTGGGAGCTACTAGCGGAGGTGGAGGATAAATAATGGGGTCTACAGGGGGAGGTGGAGGAGTGGGAGCTACAGTCTGAAATTGTCTTTGCATTTCTTCAAACATAGACTGCACCGACGCTCTAATCTTGTCCTCCATCGTCGCATTAATATTATCAACTTCAACCTCCAAGGATTCTATTTTTTTATAAACCCCCTCAAAGTTATAAGTTGAAGAACGTGGCAACACTTTTCTTACCGATACACCTGCCAGATATCCTCTTACATGACTAGGATGTTCGGGCCTTCCCAATGCTGCAGATAAAATATCTTCCCTACCAGTAGCTATAAATCCCCCCTATGAACTCTACTCCCCAAGAGAGTCATGTATTAATTAATTGAACATTTCTGTAATTATTGAAATTATATGAAGAAAATAGTTAACTTAAATAAATAAAATAGATATCTTACAATCCTCTTAGCTACGATTCTCGATTCTTCCGAAAGATATTGCCATTTTTTCCCTTCTGAGATCTCTTCCATTTTTCATTTCTAGATGGAGGGGATGGAGGGTCCACCTCTACAGAGCTTGAAGACTCAGCTCTTAGTTGTTGAAATTTTTCCGTCATCATTTCTTCTTCCAATAATGCATACCCTCCCTGATATAAACTATGAGGGTATATATTTTTAGATTGGATCTCCTGATGAGCTTTCCTTGTTTGCTGTAAATTAAGAATAAGAAATCATTAACAAAACATTAATAAAATCATTTATATAAAAAAGTTTATAAAAGTTTACATTTCCCTTACCAAAAATGACTCTTTTCTTATACTTTCAAAAAACTATCTCCATGTGTCTTCATTTATAAAAGGATATATACAACATGGATTGTCATGACTCCTATGACCATAAATGAAATCAGATGAGAGGCTTGATTTGAAATCCCTCCATCTCCTGGCAGCCAACGATAAACATTTCTTTCTGACTCCTCCAGTGTTAAGAATATCAAATATCATCAGATAAAGAAGAGGTTAAACATATTATATATACTAGAAAGATTAAAAGAATAGTCAAACAATGACAAAAGATCTTACAAAAATTGTCTCCCCCAACTGAGAGATTATCGCTTTATCCACACTTCTCCAGTCATCATACAGAATGATTATTTTTCTCTTAGCATGAGTTGTTACAAAACTCTTAAAATCTTTTGCATTCAAACCTCTAGAAATATCATCATCATCAAACTCAACGACTACCCTCTGATCTTGCATACGAGAAAGTGATAATTTTGGTAAACGTGTGTACCCACGTTTACCAACCTTTGAACTCTTTATCGTAATAGGAGCATGTGGATGTTCATCCCCAGAGGTATGAACAACAATATGATCATCTCCAGAATCATGTGGTTGGTCAAATGAATGATCTGTCATTATCCTTCAAATCAAAAAAACAAACGTTAGTTCACAAATATAAAAATTCAAATATTTTAATACTAGTGTAATCAGAAAATAGAAAAGTGTACTAAGTTACGTAATAGTAAACATTGGTAATATGGTAAGCATGTTAAACAATGGTAAATATGATCAAGATGGTCAATATGGTCAAGCTGGTAAACATGTTAAACATGGTAAACATGTTAAACATGGTAAACATGGTAAACATGGTAAACATGGTAAAGTAATTATCATTGATAAAAAATAATAGATATATAATTCATGTAATGGTTATAAACATGATAATGTAAACTAAAAAACTTAGAACAAACAAAAACTTATACTTATTTTGTTTTAAAACATGTTTTAATAAATAAAAAACTTACAATATCTAACATTTATGTAAAAAATAAATGTAAACAAGAAATAAACATTTGTTACCTGTAATTTTAGGAATGTACAGATGGATTGTTTTTCCAAATTACTTCATCGTGATCATTCCTTATGGAAAAAACCATGTATTCAACATGCTCATTATTATGTTCTGTTAATCTTTCCATGGAAGTAGCGATCTCATATAAATCAGAATCTTCATCAAGTTCATCCTCACCAACATATTGCTTTTTTCCTTATAAAACAACAACCCACTGCATATATGATTGATCTGCTACATAGAAAATTTGTTTTTCATGTGTTTCCATTACAAAATAATTAGTTTTGTCTTCCAATCTATTCAGACTAACAAGTGTCATTCCAAATTCATCATGTCTGACACTATTGTTACCGATAAACCATTTACAGTTAAAAACGGGAACATTAATTTTAAAGTAATCAACCTCCCATATGTCTTTAATCACTCCATAATATGCACTTGATGCAGAAATTGGGTTTTTGTCCTTAGCACTTGAAAAATGCATTGCTTCTGCAAACACCAATACACCACTATTCTGAACTGTACTTCTATTGTCCTGAGCATTCGTATGAAATTTATAACCATTAATGTCATAACTGGACCATGTTATCACATTTAAACATGGACCATCCACTATCCATTTTAATGTCTCTGATACATCTGATCTACTAAGTAAAGTCTTTTTAATCCATGACAAAAAAGTTTTTTTGTGCTCATTCAAAATCCACACTTCTTTCTTCTTTGGATGACATTGTTTCAACTCATTAATATGAAATGTGATATACAGTTGAACATCAGCTATGTTATCTAAGATTTATGATTCTAACTTCTTCATCTATTAAGCTGAAAATGATTTGACTTTCAAGCCACGAATCCCCTTTCCCTTATTATTAACTTGTTCATGGTGAGATGGAGGAAAACCTATGTGTTGCACCGCATCCAAGTTGCTCATACAAAACTTTGATACCTCCTCAGAAATATACTTTTCAATAATAGAGTCTTCAAGTAGATATGGATTTTTAACATACCCCTTTAATATTTTTATATACCTTTAAAAAGGATAAATCCAATGAAGATATACAGGTCTAAAAAGCTTTATTTCTCAAACCATATGAATCATTAAATGCACCATTATATTAAAAAAAGTTGGAGGAAAATACATTTCCAATTGACAAAGTATAAAAATTTCATCCTTTTCCAAAATGTTCAAAGCATTCACATCAATCACCTTATTACAAATTGAATTGAAAAAAATACCACAACTTCATTAGAGTCTTTCTGACATGAATGGGCAATATTCCACACAATGAAAATGGTAGAATTTGTTGCATCATGACGTGACAATCACGTGATTTCATAACTATCAACTTCAAGTCCTTCAATGATACAAAATTTTTTACATTAAAAGAATAACCTTGAGGCACTTTGATATCATGAAGACACTGACATAAGCTAATTTTCTCCCTCTTCGATAATATATGACAAGACAGGGGAAGAAATGTTCATCTTCCTTTAGGAGTGGGAGCTAACTTCAAACGTATTCCCATTGATAGTAAGTCTAATCTTTCATTCAACCCATCTGTTTTCTTTCCTTTAATATCTAACAATGTTCCAATAAAACAATCACATATATTCTTCTCCACGTGCATGACATCAATATTATGTTTAACTTCATGATACCTCCAATATGGTAGCTCAAAATTTTTTGACCTTTTCCTCCAAATATGTCTCTCATTATCAGATTTATGTGTCTTTCCCAATGTCAAATCAAGATTTTTCACCCTCTCAAAATACAGATCAGGGGATAATGGTTTTGGAGCAGTACCAAATTCTTATGAGCTATTGAATTCCTTTTTTAGTCTTCTATAAGGGTGATCCATAGGAAAAAAATTTCCAAAACCCATGTACACTATTTTCCTCCGATGATGCAATTGACAATATGACGTCTGTTGTTCGCAAATTGGACATGCTTTATGCCCTTTAACACTGTATCTAGACAAATTTACATACGTTGGTAAGTCATTTATAGTGAACTGATGCACTACATGTAGTTGACAATATTCCATTTTATAAGAATCATACACCCTAATACCATCAGCCCATAACAGTTTCAAATCACCAATAAACGGTGACAAGTAAATATCAATATCATTGCTGAGTTGCTTTGGACCAGAGATAATTATACTCAACATGACATATTTGTGCTTCATACAAACTTCAGGAGAGAGGTTGTAAATTACCAATAAAACAGGCCATGAACTATGTGTGCTACTGAGGGTTCGGTATGGATTCATTCCATCTGTGCACAACCCTAGTCTGATATTTCTAATTTCATTTCCAAATATAGAATACTGCACATCAATTTTCTTCCATTGTGGATAATCAGCTGGATGACGTATTTTTCCATCACATACCCACTCATCTGCATGCCATATTAACCTTTTTTCATAATGTGAATTAGCAAATAAATGTTTGAAACAATGAATTATAGGAAGATATCAAAATACCTTTGAAGGGAGCTTTGTAATCTCTACATCAGCCTGTGATTTTTCTTTCACCTTATACCGTGATGTCCCACATTTAGGACACTCTGATAGAAATTCATATTCTTTCCTATATATAATGCAGTCATTCAGAAAGGCATGTATTTTCTTGTATCCCAATCCCATCGGGCATAATAGTTTCTTGGCCTTGTAATGTGAACCTGGAAGATCGTTATCTTTTGGAAGAATGTCTTTCATCAGTTGTAGCAGCTCTATAAAACTTCTATCACTCCATCCATGTTTCACCTTCAGGTTAATCAATCTTAAAACCACTGAAAAAACTGTAAAATCTGTACAACCAGGATATAATGGTTTTTCAGCATCACCATATAGACGTGCAACTATCGGTTCTATCTCAATTTGTTCTGCTATAATATCATGAATCATTTCTTTAATTCCATCGGAGTTACCATCTTTTGAATCATCATCATCAGTGACATTCCGTCCAGTTTCACCATGCCAAATCCAAGGGCTATAACTCGGATTAAAACCATGACAAATTAGATGATCTTTTATCTCTCTGCTTTTCAACTTCTTCATATTCAAACATTTCAAGCATGGATAGAAAAAATGTCACTACTTGGAACATTTCATTTAGAAAATTCCAAAAAGGAATCAACACCATCCTCAAATTCATTTCTCATTCAATGTGACTTAATACAACTTTGAATCATTATTACATATAACAAATAAAAAATATACATATATTTTTAAGATAAGACAAATATATGTTTATATAAGAAAAATCATAATTTGAATGTAAAACAATATTGAAATATAAAACAAATATATGGGTATTTAAAAAAATATGCTTGAATATTATTTTTAAAACAAAATATAGTTAGATATAACAGTTTTAAATTCCATTGAATCAAAGAAAACCATGGCACCTACATGGTTGATAGAAAATTGGAGAAAATGGAGTAAACCTAAGAATCACCCCCACCCCCGGACAACCCCCCAAACCCTCTGGACAGGCCCCCACCTAATTGGACAACCCCCACACCCACCCACCCCCTTGGATGACCTAGACACCCCCAACCCTCTAGACAACCCCCCACCCCCTGGACAGTCCCCACCCCTCTAGACAGCACCCCCACCCCTCCTAGACAGCACCCCACCCCTACCCCGACACCCCACTGGACACCCCCAACCTTTTGGACAGCCCCCACCCCCTGGACAACACCCCACCCCTCCAGACAGCACCCCCACCCCTCCTGGACACCACCCCCACCCCGACCCCCTTGGACACCCCCCGGACAACCCCCAGAACACTCTGAATAGGCTCCACCCCCTTGGACAGCCCCCACACCCACCCACCCCCTTGGACACCCCCTAGACACCCCAACCCTCTGGACAACCACCCACCCCCCGGACAACCCCCCAAACAATGTTTTACATATAAAAACTAGGCATTGTGAAGAACTAAAAACACATTCATTTAATATATACTTCAGCATGAAATAGATGGAATTAAATATTATTAAATATGGCTACTTAAATGATCGTATGATAATTAAAAATAACCAATGATATTCAACTAGTCAAATGATCACAAGTTTTCTCAATAACTAATATCATAATGAGGTAATGGATAATTCTAGAAATCTTAAACATATTGTCAAGGCCTTGGTCAAGGCCTCAAAAAATACTAGCTCAGTAGAAGCCATTTTTATTTGGAATCACGAGACATAACGATGTATCGAAGGGCCATAGAGGTCAACAACCATTGCATTATATGTCTAATAGATTCTCATATAAAAGAGGATAAATATAAGCAACAAAAACACATGAAATATCATTTCCTAATTTGTATATTTAATCAATAAACACTCTATGCAGTAATATAGGTGAATGGGATCATTAGTTGTCAATGACAACAAAAATTACCACCAATGTCGGGCATTCATGAAACAAAAACAAACTAAATAGATGTAGTTGAGGCTTACGTGAATATTGCGAGTTGATATAATAGATCTTGGGATGACAAATAAGATGATGATGTAAAAAAGAGGTAAGAGGGTTTGAAATAGAATAATCTTACCAAGTTTAAACACAAAAATTGAAAAACATAAATACAGACTATCCAGAAAAAAAAACGAACGAAATAAATTTGCGGAAGGCTTACTTGAGTGTTGCGGGTTGAGATGACAGATCCGAGGAGAGTAAAGATGATAAACGATGAAGGAAAAATGATTTTAATGCATCTAGATCGATGAGCCGATTAGGGTTTACCACACGAGAGAGATGATCCACCGGACTTTCGATCGAAAAATCATAAATGACAATCCACAGGGCTTGTTAATTTTTTAAATGTTTTATAACGTCAGTTATTTAATAATCGATGTTAAAAACTGTTTTTTTACATTTATAACGTTGTTTATTATAATAACCGACGTTATAAATGTATCACATATGGATTTTTTACGTCAGTTATTTTATAAGCGACATAACAAAAATCCACGTGTTGGTTTTTTACGTCGGTTATGGAATAACAAATGTAAAAAGCACATGAGAAATCATAGTTTTTTACGTCGGTTATTGTATAACTGATGTAAAAAACTTCTGCGGATTTTTTTTACATCGGTTATAAAATAACTGACGTCAAAAAGGCCTCAGAAGCCGCGTTTATTATGTCGGTAATAAAATAACCGATGTAAAAAATGCATCGATATCTCGTTTTTTACATCGGTTATCAAATAACGGATGTAAAAAACCCCGCGCTTTGGTTTTTTACGTCGGTTAATTTATAACTGACATAAAAAATGAACGCGCTCGATTTGTAATGTCGGTTATTAAAATAACCGACGTTAAAAATATACTCGCCGCATTTTTTAGGTCGGTTATAAAATAACCGATGTAAAAAACCACGTTTCACAGATTATCACGTCAGTTATATATAACCGACATAAAAAATGATGACGTAAAAAATGTTTTCTGCACTAGTGCATGTCATAATATTTTTATGATCCTATTCCTGGGATTAGCTAACCCTTGTATAGGGGAATCCCATATTATATAGGATGAGTTATTTCTGTTCGTTCTTTGCCTATTACAATTGTACTGATTTCTCCATTGGGTGATGCACATATTTTGTGATGTTATTATTGATGATATCATTATTATGGATTTCCTTTATCCTTGACTTGGTATGAAAAGAAGGTATCATCTCATATATCATTATAAACACTTTAGGATTTATATGCCATTATTTTTTATATGTCACATTTACTTTCTATGTGAATTTACTGGTATATATAGTTTTATGTGTTAATCATTATATATGGAAAATGTGCTAACACCTCTAATTGGATGAATTAATCGAATTAATTAAAGTGTATAGATCAATATAAAAAGTGTTTTCCCATATATATTTATAATTCCACATTAGTTGACCAATTACATCGTGTTATGGGTTTTAGACCTACTAGATCCATGGATAAAAACAACATTAGTTGATTTTATTATGTGAATTAAAATTGAACTTTTTATAGAATATACTTCTATAAATTTGTAATGGAGATTAATTTTAATCAAATCATTTAATTTGACACGCTTCATCCTAGTACCAGATGTAAGAGCCAGGTTGTAGTTACATTACATGCCAATTACAATTTATAAAGAGTATGAATTTTATAAATTGGTAATGTTGAAATGTCTAACTAGACCAATATATATATATATATATATATATAAAAGAGTAAAAAATGAATGAAACTAGTCTTTAATTGAAATGGTTACCATTAGATAGAGATGAAAATTTCAAATTAAGGAAATTTTCATCTGTAAATAGAAATTGAAAGTCCATATACTGGAAACTTAGTCATGGGACATGAGACCTTGACCCACTCCTGAACTTAGCAGTTGGTAGTTGGGAGTGTGTCATATGATATTTATTTCATGTTATGGTTTTCCTTCATCACATAAACATCGATTTTAGAGTAATTAGAGAGCTGTGATATTTTCCATAAGAAGGCTATGTATCTGTCATCATATTTTATCTTTGATCCTTAAACTGTTTAATTCACTTATGATATGTTTGTTTGGAATTATAGAATCATGGCTCCATAATGGCCTCAGGTCATATATTGGAGGGAGGTGATTACCATTCTCCCCAGATGATGGTTCCTAACCACCAATATTACTTCCAATAGTGCCATAAGAGGCACCACTTTCTATTACTGATTTGGGTACTGACACCCAGTTTTAAGAATTTTTCTTCTACATGATATTGTCAATGAAAAGTAGAATAATCCATCCAATAGTATGGAAGATTTGACATAGTGATTTTTGTAGTAACGTCCTCCCACCATATTTTGGGTTGGAGGACCACTGGTTGTTGAGTGATGGATGGAGTTTGTGATTTTTATATTCGAGCATTTAGATATGCCTCCAAAGTGGAGGGTCAATATCGCAGCTTATATGTTATGTTGTTATTCTAAGCGATGGTGGGATGTCATTAGCTAGGAAGAATGATATCAATATATGGTCTTGTAGGGCTTCTAGATGGGCTTCTATGATTAATTCTTCCCATAGATATTGAGGGTTTGCTGAGATGAGAGTTCATGAACTCATAGAAGGGTCCTATGTCTGTAATGGAGTATTTTATCTATTGTACTATGCTTTAGAAATTAACACATACTCTAGATGGTGATGAGATCCTGAATGTGAGGTGATTTGAGTATGGGATGGTATATTCCATTTGATCGTAGGTTAATGTTTTCTAGTTGACTAATATTTATGAGATAGTCAACCAAAACCTAATTTCTGAACATAATTTGAGGGAACCCAAAGGTGTGAGATAGAGTGGTTCAACACCCAAACTTGGTAGTATTTATTCTAGTGTATTGAATCACTGTGTTGAGGCTACTCAGTGGGGAATTCATATTTAGATGGATCATAATGATAGTTTCATGATATGTCAACAGTGTGGGAAGTTGGGACAAATGAAACCCCATTGTATGCAAGATATAATGGAGTGTAGAGGTTGTGGTAGGTTGGGTTATACTGAATGTTTCTACATGATCATTACATAATATCCTAGTGAGAGTGTATTTACACTGACCACAGATTCCTGACCAGGACCAGTAGTACCTCACCAGTTAGGCAGTTGGAGTAAAATCGGCCACTCAAGTCGAGGTGGTGGTCGAGGTTTTGGAAATTGGACTCAGGATTCATAGTTATAACAGAGAGGGCCTAATCAAGCCAGCCATGTTGAGAATTAGGTCCATGGTATATTCCATTTAAACGAATTTAAATCTATACTAGGGGAGTAGAGTTCCAAACCTTCTATTTTCTGTGGTACAATTCTAGTATCCTCTCCTATAATTTTGGCCTTTTTCACATAGGTGCTTCACACTCTTTTAAATTTGTGTCAATTTTAGAGAGTCTGGGGGTTAATATAGAGTAATTTTTTTACATGGTGTGTAATGTATTGGATTTTCATGAATTATTTTTAAATAGTATATGAATTAATTACGATACGAGGCTCTAAGACCATGTGTGATTACGAGGCCTGCTGTGCCCTGAATTAATGTTTGAAAAATATTAAAATATTAAATAGAACACGTGAAATTTTTTTATAAAAAAGTGTAAAAACTTCTAAATGGGTGTCTAGATCAAAAATCAGAGGGCACTGTTTCATTTAAAGCAATTACTGTACCTTTGGCATGACCCAAAATCAGTCGGAATGAGTCGGCTATGAAAAGTATTTTCATGAAATTTTAATGAATAAAATAAATTTAAGATTTATTTTATTTTCTCTATTTTGTTATTAAAACGATGAAGAAACCCCTTTTTAAATGATCCTTCAGGAAGGAATCCAGGGTTAGCCTCACAATCCATGAAATTCACTGGATGCTCTAGAGAGAACCCTAAAGAAACTTGTCAAGAAAATAGTTAAAACATCACAGATCGACAATCAATGAATGATGTTCTTGACATATCTCACCAAAGATGATGAAAAAGTGACTGGTATTCATCATCAATCAATCCAAAAAGAATATAGTATGCATTATTTAGAACTTCTTTCCTCATTTTTAGATTAAAAGATGAATGTAGAACAAACAATGAATAGGTTGATCCACAGTTCGATCGTTCTTAGGGGATGGATTTTAACTGCATGATTTATCCAGGATTGATTATTTAAGAATTGTTTTGATTATTGATAATTATTACAGGAATAGATTGAGGTCAGAATGAACAATATTTGAGTTTCATTCCTCAAATTGTCTCCATATGCTTTTATCCCCCATTATCTCTACATGTGTTCTTCGTTCTTCTTTGGTTTATGAATGATCAATCATTGATCCTTAATTTCGTAGCACAATGATCCCAAATTTAATATGCAACACTAGGATGAACTGAAAAAGGTGATACAATAAAGGTGAGACAACACAGACGATGAAAAAATCAAAGCGATTCAGGAGATATCATTCTTCAGGCGGTTTTTGTTAGATGTATTTTAAACAATTTTTTGAGCTATTTGAAGGACCAAAATAGCTCGATTTAGTGTTAGGATCATAGGAAGACCCTCAATCTGGAGTTTTGAGGTGAGAGGACCCTAGAAACAAGATTTGGGAGATCGAATGAGGAATGTGGAGGAAGAACTCATGATTCTGGAAAATCTTGATGAACATGGAATGTTACCTGGGGATACACGGCGTGTGGCCCCCATTGAGTTGAGGCTAGGGTTTTGGGAGAAATTTAAATTCCATAAGGAATGTGACCTTATAATATGGAATTTAGGAACTTCCAAAATAACCAACGTGTATCTCAGAAGATATACGGACACAGGGTGTAGTACACAGGTTTCCCACATAGTGTGTACTCCCCCACACGACATGGCATGGACTAAGTACATGGACTAACCTGTGTATTGGTATGTGGGTAGATATATACGGGTTTACACCATGTACTGGCACATGCCCGAAGTACACTGGTTTACCCTAGATGGAAGGACACAACGTGTGACTTCTTCTATATAACCTGTACCCATCTTCTACACAACACTGTTGGAATGACACGAGATATTGTATATGGGTAATACCTAGGGTCAAGGGACACGATTTTTGACCCTAAAACATTCCATGCATACCTTTCTACATGGATTGAATCTCTTTTCCACTGTATCTTGGACAAGTAAAATTAGGTTTTGTGCCCTTGATCATTTCCTTGAAGGTTGGTGCATATCTTTTCCTACTTATAGTAGTATAATCCCTTTAGTAGAACTTCTTGGATTGAGTTGTCAGAATACCTAGAGAGGCTCAAAGTAGGATCCTCTATTCATTATTCTTGACCTAGGTATATTATTCACTATTCATGTGTCCAACTACATTGGGTGTTGATCCTCTATATAGCAGTTTAATCCAGATGGAATTGTTGGTATCACCCCATGGCCCTAGATGCGATCCTCATCCATGGTATCATATTCTATTCAGATATATCAGTGTATCTCTATCTTATGACAGTTCCTGATGAACAATACTTCTCATACAGATGTCATTAGTGCTATTAGAATCTGAAGTGTGTTCTCTCAGAGGAGTGCTTCATGGAATCTTTATAATGAATCCCTAGTGTTTTTATGTCGTAGATGTGAATTACCTTTAGACTTAATGTCTTAGTTTGAGTTTATTTGTATGTTCTTGTTATATGTGTGGTAGGCATATACCTATGTAGATATAACTGCATATTTCTTTATATATTACTTTGTGGTTTTGGGGTGTCCTACTGAATATTGTTATACTCACCTCTGCATGGGCTTTTCCCATAGGTTTCATGTCTTATGTTGACAAGAGACACTTTGACAGAGTCCTTAGCTGACTAGGACTGGATGAAGCTTTGTTAGATCAGGCAGGCTGAGTAGTGTTCCTACGGATACATATAGAAGTCATTACACATCTTCTTATAGGTTGGACTTTTGGTTACAAACTTCTTTTTGGGGGGCTTGTATTCTAGGCTAGTTTAATTTACTGCACATTACTTTCTTGTTGTACTGTTGTTGGGATATAGTAGTATTCATGCATTTTTTACTTAGTTATTTTTACATTTCATCATTTTGTGGGATTAGATATGTGTGTGTGTGTGAGTATAGGTACATAGGCAATGCATACCATGTTAGAGATATGCTACTTAGTGCTAGTCATCTTCCCTTGGCCTATTGGAGTCGGTCTTGGGGAGTTATGGTATGAGCCCCACTAGGACAAGTCATTCCAGAGTGGTATCAAAGGTGGTCAGTTCTACATTAGGACCAGGAGTTTGTGAGATTGTTTTGGGTAAATACTTTTAAGTGTTTCAAATTTAACTTTTAAGTTAGGGAATCTAGTGTTTGTATGGGTGGTCGATGAACCCATAAACTAGGAATCTTGTAAAATAATTTTAGAATTGGTACATGAGAACATTGGTTGTAGGAAAACTAATGGTATATGCATCATATAGAAATGGGTTGTGGTTTCCATGCCCTTCTTGAGTCAGCTCTTGAGATATACTTGTTTACCGTGGTACATCTTGTTTTCTTATAGGATTCCCCTAGATATAAATCATCTAGGATTCAGTAGCTCAATAACAAATTTGACCCCCTCAGTGAAGATGCTTTGATAAAGGGACCAGTTCCCCAGATGTCACCACCATGTGGTACACCAACTATACTACCACTTATGGAGGATCATGTGGTTACCATAGTACTAGCAGATGAGGAGTGTAGGTTGAGCATGCTACACTAGTTTTAGAGATAGTGAACCCTTAGGTTTTTAGGAGATCCCAACCCTTAGGTGGTTGAGGAATGGATTGGGGTGGTAACCCAAGTTTTCTTCCTTTTTAGGATACCAGCAGATCAGATGGTGGTCCTGGTAGCGAGCCTTTAAAAGGGTTCTCCATGGAGATGGTAGAGTTTGGCTATCCAGAATCGTGATGAGGAGACTCTTTCATGGATAGAGTTCGAGCATCTGTTCGTAGAAGAGATCTCACTAATTATGCTAAGAGATATGCATATACAAGATCTTATTCAACTCTAGCAGGGTTGCATAATAGTGGATGACCATTCATTGTGGTTCACCAAGCTTTCCAAGCACTCAATGGAAATGGATAGGGATTAATAATTCAGGGATCATATGTTCGAGAAAGGTATGAATAGAGACATATGATCCATCATTATACATCTATTCATTCATACTTATGCTAGGGTGTTTGAGCTGGATTTGGTGGTTGAAAACTTCATGGATTAGAAGATACATTCAACGATAGACAGTAGTGGATGAGCATGTGCAAAGACCTCAGCAGCAGGGAGCCAACATTAGTCTCAGGGATACGAACATGGAATACATTTCAAGGGGAGGTCCCAGGAAAGAGGATCTATGGTTTAGGGATCACAGGGTGAGTCTGGTCACCTTAGGAAGAGGCAATATCTATTCTTGTGATGACATGAGTCATCTCACTCAAGATTGTTTGAACCATAATATTGTTGACAAGGAAACAATGGATAGACCACCGAGGAAGAGACATTGATAGGAGTAGTTCAATCCACATGGTGGATGACATGGTAGAGAATCTAGGAAGGTATCATAAGGTGGTCGATGTTTTGAGATATTACACCACCACCCCTAGGTGGTCCACACTAGGCTCAGGGAGCTAGAGGATAGGGGTAGGGACAAATGCATACAGTCCAAAAAAATGAACCAAGGGATTTGGGAATGATTTTATGTATGTTGTATGTAATTTATACTTTATATGTAGTACTGATAGACATATGTTCTATTCATTCCTTTCTCACCACATGTATTGTTTGAGACATTGATATTCAAGTTGAACCGTTGACTCAAACCATACATTTGGAGACACCAACTGGAGAAGACTCTGAGATGACACATTTGTGTTGATAGAGTGACCTGACCCTTGGAGGTGATAATTTCATTTCGAAAATCTTGGAGGCATTGTTGATCCCTTACAATTTTATTCATGGTATAGATTTGTTATCCAAATTCCATGTCCAGATTGACTATTTTAGGCAAAGGGTATGTTGTGTACACAAATATGGAATAAGGTTTTCTTTTATTGGAGCAAAGAAAAACTAGGCAGCATAGGATAGACCCATGTAAAAGAGTTTTCAGCTGATTACTCATTAATTGGCTAGCCCAACCCTCGATACATTAGATGTTATAATATTCATGTTTCTAGTGGTGGTGGAAGAGTACGTGGATGTATTTAATGAAGATGTTCCAGGATTACGTCCCCACCAGGAGATATAATTATGCATTTATTTACACCCTAGGACAACACTGATATCTACAACAACATATTTAATATCTCCTATATAGATTTTCAAGATGTGGGTGTAGTTGGAGGACTTGTAAGGGAATGTATTCATGAGACCTGATGCTTCACCCTGAGAGACCCTAGTTTTGTTTGTGAAAAGGTAGAAAATAGTTTGAGGTTGTGTTTGGGCTAAGAGAACATAATCCAGGTGACTATGAAGAATAAGTATCCACTACCAAGAATCGATGATCTATTGTATCATTTGAGAGGGGAACAATGGTTCTCGAAGGATGAACTCCCATCGGGATATCAACAACTGTGAGTACAAGATGATGATATACTGAAGATGCACTTAAGATATCATTAAATTCACTATGAGTACTTAGTGATTCCCTTTGGAATTAAAAACTCCCCATAAGTGTTCATGGGAGTTATAAAACAGATCTTTCAGCCTTACTTAGACTAGTTCATTGTATTCTTTGTTGAAAATTTCCTTTTCTACTCAGAGTCTGATGAGGAGCACACGAGACACTTAAGGATGGTTCTAGATGTACTATGAGAGCGCCAACATTATAGGAAAATCTCAAAGTTCCAATTTTGGATTTATGTAGTCCACTTTCTGGAACATGTTATCTCAACGAATGGAGTGGTTTTGGACCCAACCAAGGTTGAGCAGTGTTATCATGGGATCTCTCACGACCCGTCCTCAGGGCCCGTGTCGTGACTACCCCAAGCCCACCTTCCATAGGCCAGGGGCTGGCGACTAGAACCAAAGGTGTAAATCCCAATAACTGGGAATGCATTGCCTTTATAAAAGTAAAGAAACACCACAAAGTACAAGTGGAAAAACACACTATGTACAAACGAAAGTGTTTAAAAGTAAATGGGATAGAATACAAACCCAACTGAAAAGTACAGCTACAACTGAACGAATGTACAATAGAAAAGACAAACAACTGGAAGATAGAAGCAGCTCCTGGGTCGTCCACCTCGGATCCTACCTAAAGGTTAGGTACAGATAGCCTCCTAAATGATCTCACACGTCAACCTCCTTCGAGTACCGTCTCGTCCTGAATTCCACCATCAGATACTGACTCGACGTGAGGTCCACCTCCGGGTACTGTCCAGTCCTCGAACACTCGGCCTCCGTCTGCACTGTCCGTTGTCTGCATCCAACACAACGAGGTGCGGGCATTTCCCGTTTAGGGGTGAGTATAACAATACTCATTAGGGACCCCGAGACCCTCAAGGTCTCACTAAGTCCAGCATGGATAAACTCAAAGTAGGATCTAAACAGATAACACTTACTTAGGTATAAGCCCATACTTATACCTAAGTTATCAAGTAACTATCTCAATCAAGAGGTATCACACAGATATGAAATCAACAGATAACCACTACTTTGGTATATGCCCATACATATACCTATGTTATCAAGTAACCCATATCAATCATGAGGAAATTACAAAGGTCAACTACTCAACTCAAACCAGGATTTTCATTAACGAAACTGCAACTGCTGAAGAGCTCCTCCTCTGTCGAGTACACTGATCCTGTCACGACCCCGAGGCCCTGCTCACTAACCTTAGACTACTGAGGTACTTCTCCTGTCGAGTACCACGGGTCTACCACCTCACAGAGTAGTGCTTCCTGCCATGGGTGTGCCACCTCACACAGTAGTGCTCCCCCTCATAGCCTACAGAGGTACTCCTCCTGTCGAGTACCGTGGGTCTGCCACCTCACAAAGCAATGCTCTTCCACCATGGGTCTGTCACCTCACAAATTAGTGCTCCCCATTGGGCTATAAAAGTCACTCTGAATCGAATCGGACAAGCAGTCATTAGGTCCAAAGCTAATAGGTCTCCACACTCCTCACGCTCATCTCCGGGAGGGTCCTCTCTATGATCTATTGGTTGATATTCTAAGTATCTCAAAGTCCCAAAACGAAGTATCACAAAGGACCGCCTCATCACAAGGGTCTCAACGCAATAGACGATGCGTCAATCGGACGCCCGGTCTGTGAGTTATTAGCCTTTTAGTCCCGGGGGCCCGGTTGGTTTCATGTACGAAAAAACCGGCCGTACTCCAGCTGCATCTAAAACACGAGCGGAGTAATCCAAAAGAACTGTCTAAATAAGAGGAATCTAATGAAGTTGACGACACGTCAATCGGACGTTCGGAGCTCAAGTTATAAGCGTTTCCGCTTTGAGGGCCCAGTTGGTTTCGTGTTCGAACCAACCCGGCCATACCCAAATTTCTCTGAAACCTTGAGTGTAATAAACCTAAATGACCGTATTTATCCAAGGATCGCATCGCAACTAACGGTGCGTCGATCGGAGGTCCGTAGCCCAGGTTACGGGTGTTTGAACGAAACTATCCGAATTTAGGGGGTTTGGGTCTGGATCGACCAGGCCCAAAACCCCCTGGGTTGGCCCAAACCAGGTTGACCCGACCCGGGTCCAGGTCCGGCCCAAATGGCGCAGCCCAACACGGGCGGCCCGGCTCGGCATGGGCGGCCAGGACCGCGTGGTCGGCGGCTCGTCCTTCGGCCGAGCGGGATTCGAGGGGGGGGGGGGGGGTGCACTGCCCCCCTTGATTGAGAAACGGCGACCCCTCTTGGGAGGCCTGCCCTTACCACCTGCCAAGGGTTACGACCCCCAGACTTCTAGAAAAGGTCCTGCTGGAATGGCCAGCCGGAGTGCCACTGCGGGACCTGCTGGTCTCGCCTCCCGGAGCACCGGTGGCTGATGGAGTCCGGCCGCCCTCCTCTGCACCGCCCTGGCCTTAGGCCACTGCCCCTGTCTGGCCAGCGTGGAGCGACGGCGCCGCGACCCTCCTCTGTGCCCCACCCCGGTTGTGGCCTTCCATGTTCCTCCGACGCGGAACGACGGTGCTGCGCCCCTCCACCGCGGACCGCCCTTGGTCGTAGCTTCCTTCAGCTTCACCGGCGCGGCGCGACGGCGCCACACTCCTTCGCCGCGGCCTACTCCATCCGCATTTCCCTCGTTCCCACGCGGTTCCATTTCACCGCTTTGCCTCCATTCCAAACCACGACGGTGATCAACATAAAAAGGGTAGATGGGTCAGCCAAGTTTGTGTGGTCCGAACCACTCCCATTATATTGATAACAGGCGGCCAAAAGAAAATAACTATGAACGTCAAAATAAAACTAGAATGATGAAACAACCCCTACCTCAAAGAAGTTCGAGGAAGCTAGCGTCGCGGAAAATGGTGTTGTGGGTGAGGCTCAGTATACGTCGATGCAGAACATCCATAGAAGAAGCAGCGCCTCCCTTTTTTTGACGCGGAGAGAAAAAGGAACGACGTGACGGTGTTCTTCGTCGAAGTAGTGATGTTCTTCACCGGAGAAGATGAAGTTCCACAAGAGAAGAAGAACTCTTCCTCTCTATCAATTCTCAACACAACCAAACTAAACAAATAAAACAATACTCCACTTATTTTATTAAGGCATGGCATTCATTTAAAATTTTGAAAATCAATCCCTTAATTTATTAAACTTAAGTTGTCTAATTAATTAGATATTTAGTTGGCATGAATTAATGTGAGAGAGTTACATAACTTAAGTGAAGAGGGTTTAAGGGAGTTAGGGGAAGGTGAGGGGTTGGGCTCGTGTGGGTCCCACCCCAACTCCCTTACTTAGGATATAACTACTTAGGAAAAATAAATAAAATTGTAATACAATTTTATCTTATTCTTCACTTAAACCAAATTTTTTAACAACTCCTCCCGTGAAAGCGCACCTTTGGAAAATGTGTTCTTAAGCAATTACCGGGGCTGCGGTTTCATCTGTGCTCTCAGATTTTGATTCTGAGCACCGGTTCAAAAGTTAGAAAATCCTGCTCGTTCTTTCACTGAACGTACCTGAGCTATACTTTGGAAAAAAGATATTCTGAGCACACCGGGCCTCGGAATCAGGTGTCGTCAGAAACTATGTTCTCGTAAAATCCAAAAGAAATTAGGAAAATAAATTTCCTTGAAATTTATGGGACTTTAAATTAATCTCACCTTAGGGCTTTACATCCCCGTAAAGCTACATCATAAACTAGGGAAACAAAAGGAGGTACCGAGCACGCAACTGATCATCCCGCTCCCATGTGCCCTCCTGGAGGTTCCCGTGCTACCAGCAAAAGCGCACAAGAGGAATCTACCGTCCTCATAGGACCTTCTCCTGTCGATCCTTAGCCTCTATTGAAACCCCGTGAGAGTCGCACCATCATCGATGATGATGGAAAGGTTGTGCACAAATCTCCTTATATGAGATACATAGATGACATCATGCAGCTGGTGCATCTGAGGTGGAAGGGCCAGGCGGTAAGCCACCTCACCTACCCTGCTGAGGACCTGGAATGGTCTGATGAAGCATGGAGATAACTTTCCACCCTGGCCAAAACTCTGTAATCCACGTCGAGGTGAGACCCGTAAGAAAACGTGGTCACCATCCTCAATCTCCAGTGGTCTCCGTCTACTATTAGCATAGGACTTTAGTCTACTCAGCGTAGTCTTCATCCACTCCTGGATGATCTACACCTTCTCCCTCGTGACCTGAACCATCTCTGCTTTTATACGTGCTGCCACTAATACTATTCACAAAGGATATCTGAAACGTGTCCAGCTGTTGGCTCACCACTCCTAACAGCTGAATTCCTGATCTCCTACTAAGAGCGTCAGCTACAACATTCCCCTTCTTTTCTTACGTTCCAAAAGAGATTCTAAGATTTCTCCTTTGCTGAAAAGTGAAATCTGGTCTCATCCCCTGGATGAACCATGTTCTTCGCCTAATACAGTCAATCTGGACATGGATGATACATTCATGCCATGGATGACATCGTAAGGCCTCAGCTCTACTACCAAGAGATCCAACCATCACTCTCGCCTCCAAGGGTTGAGTCACACTGTCAACATCATTGTGTGATTACTGGGTCTCCTCCAGTAGAAAACTTGAAAGTGAGGGTCATGTCAATAGTTTTAATCAGAACCTCTTAGTATCAACCATATGAAGTGGACAATAAAGTAATCTTCACAAGAATGGTGTCTTTTATTATTGCAACTCAAAGTACAAAGACACATATAACTACAACATCGACCACATGGAAACTAAAAACACCAAGAACAAGGGCCTCCATTCCTAGACCCGCTCCTATCCACCTACTTCCAGAGCATTGTAGTCATATGCTTCAGCTACCTAAAGCTGAGCTCTCCCTTGTCCACCCATTCCCTGCGGTCGGGGTGGTCCTCTGGGTGGTTGTGGTGGCAACGCCTCGAAGCATCGTCCAACTCTATCTGCACGACCATATTCTCTGCCTCTGCCTCCAGCTCCTTGTGGTCTGCCTCGACTGAACCTCTACCTCTATCTGGGATGTTCTTCATCTATCTGCTGATCGTCCGAGTGGTGGGTCAGACAGTCACTAGCCATGTGACCCTGTCTCCGCATGTGTAACACAACATGGCAGTTCTGGCTCTATCTCTACCCTTGGGGCCTTGCACTACTGACCCTGAGTTGTGCGGTCGACCACCTGTAGGTATGGTTCTCCTGGACCTCTGCGGTATCTGTCTACTTCCAGCTGCAGAAGACTCTGCTGGAAGTTGACTAGTTGTGGGTCCCGCTGCTAGAGTCTGCTCAGTAAGGAAACTATCCACTAAGAGGGCTCGCTCCAACACCCCTGCCTGAGTCGGGATGCTGAGAGGGATCGTCGAAGTTCTCATCTAGTGCCTCAGTCCCTGCTCGAAGGTCTGAGCCTGGAAGAACGGGTCCCATACCATGTCTATGGAGTAGCGCGAGAGGTTTGTGAACCTCGCTGAGTACTGAGCTACACTCATGATGCCCTGTTGTAGATGAAGTAACTCCTGTATTCGCACCACTCTTCAGGTGGCTTGTACAAACTCTGCTCGGAACAGGCTCTCAAAGTCTACCCATAGAAGTGACGTCTTGTCATGCATTTAGAGCATCAGGCTCCACCATCTGCCTACTGCTGCCTGAAGGAGGCTGGCATCAAGGATCACCATGAATTCCGCTGGTGTACCTACTAGCCTGAAGACTCTCACCACTGCCTCTAGCCAATCCTCACCTGTCTGTGGGTCCGTCTCTCCCTTGAACTTGTGTGGCCTCTGGTGTTGGAACTCACGCAACACGTTCAAGATACGTGCATCGCCTACGGCTGGGGCTGGTGGCATCGGTGGCCCAACAGGTGGTAGTACCGCTGGTGCCTCCACTGGTGCCTCAACTAGAAGAGGGACCTGTACTAATTCCTCATCGCTCGATGGGCTGTCAGTACGTACAACTCTTAGGGCTATAGCTAGTCGTCCGTGGGGAGGCATCCTAAAAGAAACAGATGAGACACGGTAAAAAGACTATACCTAGTGAGCTAACCAGGTTTGAGCTGATTTAAGGGAAAGCTTTTGAAAACACTCACGCAATTAGTGTCTTCATGCACTGAGTCAGAAATCAGAAGTCAGGGTCCTGGTGTATGGATACATCGGTCGTCGCACTAACACTGGACTCCCTAAACTGAAGACCACACTCGGTACCCTTAACACGTTTTCTTCATAGAAAGGAAAGATCAGAGTTCTGATTTCTGTGGTAGAACTTACCCCTTTGATACCAATTTGTCATGACCCATCCTTGGGGCCTATGTTGTGAATACCCCAAGCCCGCCTTCCATAGGCCAGGTGCTGGCGAATAGCACCAAAGACATAAATCCAAATAATTGGGAAGGCATTGCCTTTATAAAAGTAAAGAAACACCATAGAGTACAAGCAGAAACAAACACTAATTACAAAATAAAGTGATGAAAAGTAAATGGGCCAGAATACAAACCCAACTGAAAAGTACAGCTACAACTGAACGAAAGTACAACAGAAAAGACAAATAGCTGGAAGATATAAGCAGCTCCGGGGTCATCCACCTCAGATCCTACCTGAAGGGTAGGTACATATATCCTCCTCAATTCTCTCACCCGTCAACCTCCTCCGAGTACCGTCTAATCGTGAAGTCCACCACCGGATACTGACTCGACGTGAGGTCCACCTTCGGGTACTGTCCAGTCCTCGAACACTCGGCCTCTGTCTGCGTTGTTCGTCGTCTGCATCCAACACAAAGAGGTGATGGAATAGACCGTGCAGGGGTGAGTATAAAGATACTTATTAGGGACCCCAAGACCCTCAAGGTATCACTAAATCCAACAAGGATAACCTCAAAGCAGGATCTAAACAGATAACCCTTACTTAGGTATAATCCCATACTTATACCTAAGTTATCAAGTAACCATCTCAATCAAGAGGTATCACACATATATGAAATCAATGGATAACCACTACTTAGGTATATTCCCATACATATACCTAAGTTATCAAGTATCCCATCTCAATTATGAGGAAATCACAAAGGTCAACGACTTAGCTCAAACCAGGATTTTCATTAACGAAACCGCAACTACTGAAGAGATCCTCCTCTATAGAGTACACTGACCCTATCACAACTCCGAGGCACTGCTCACTAACCTTAGACTGCTGAGGTACTCCTCTTGTCGAGTACCGCGGGTCTGCCAACTCACAACGTAGTGCTTCCTGCCATGGGTCTGACACCTCACACAGTAGTGCTCCCCCTCATATCCTAAAGAGGTACTCCTCCTGTCGAGTACCGCGGGTCTACCACCTCACAAAGTAGTTCTCTTCCGCCATGGTTCTGCCACCTCACAAATTAGTGCTTTCCACTGGGCTATACAAGTCACTCTGAATCGAATCGGACAAGCAGTCATCAGGTCCACAACTACTAGGTCTTCATACTCCGCATGCTCGTCTTCGGGAGGGTCTGCTCCATGATCTACTCGTTGATACTCCAAGTATCTCAAAGTCCCACAAAGAAGTATCATAAAGGACCGCCTTGACACAGGGGTCTCAACGCAACAGATGCCGCGTCAATCGGACGCTCGGTCTGTGAGTTATTAGCCTTTTAGTCCCGGGGGCCCGGTTGGTTTCGTGTACGAACCAACCCAGCCGTACTCCATCTGCATCCAAACCTCGATCAGATTAAGCCAAAAGAACCGTCTCAATAAGAGGAATTCAATGAAGTCGATGACACATCAATCGGACGTCTGGAGCTCAAGTTAAAAGCGTTTCTGCTCCGAGGGCCCGGTTGGTTTCGTGTTCGAACCAACCCAACCGCACCAAAAGTTCCCCAAAACCTTGAGTGTAATATACCTAAATGACCGTCTTGATCCAAGGATTTCATTTCAACTAACATGGCATCTATCGGAGGTTCGTAGCCCAAGTTACGGGTTTTTGAACGAAACTGTACGAATTTAGCGGGTTTGGGCCCATACCGACCCGACCCAAAACCCCCTGGGTCAGTCCGAACCGGGTCGACCCGACCCGAGTCCGGGTCCGGCACAAATGGCATTGCCCGGCACGGCTGGCGCGGTCCGACCCAGCCGGCGCGGGCAACCCGGCCCGGCGCGGGCGGCCCGGCCCGCGTGGCCGGCGGCTCGACCTTCGTGCGAGCGGGATGTGGGGGGGGGGGGGGGGGGGGGCGCTACCCCCCTTGATTGAGAAATTTAGACCCCTCTTGGGGGGACCGCCCTTGACACCTTCCGGGGGTTACGACCCCCGGACTTCCGGAAAACGGCCGCCCGAAATGGCCGGCCGGAGTGCCGCTGCAGGACCTGCTGGTCCTGCCTCCCAGAGCGCCAGCGGCCAGTGGAGTCTGGCCGCCCTCCTCTGCACGGCTGCGACCTTAGGCCGTGGCCCCTGTCCGACCATCACCGTGCGACGGCGCCACGCCCCTATGCTGCGGCCCGCCCCAGATGCGGCCCTCCATGGTCCTCTGGCACGGCGTGACGGCGCCGCGCCCCTCTGCTGCGGCCCACCCTTGGCTGAGGCTTCCTTCAGCTTCACCGGCCCGGCACGACGGCGCCACACTCCTTCGCTGCGGCCCGCTCCGGCTGCTGTTCCCTCATTCCCGCGCGGTGCCATTGCACCGCACCGTCTTCGTTCCAAACCACGATGGTGATCAACCTAAAATGGGGAGATGGGTCGGCTGAGTTTGTGCAGTCCGACCCCCTCCTGTTATATTGATAGCTGGCGGCCAAAAGAAAATAACGATGAACATCAAAATAAAACTAGAATGATGAAACAACCCCTACCTTAAAGAAGTTTAAGGAAGCTAGAGTGGCGTAAAATGGCGTCACGGGTGAGGCTCTGTATACGTCGACGGAGAACGTCCATGGAAGAAGCAGCATCTCCCTTTTTTTACGCAGAGAGAAAAAGGAACGGCATGACGACATTCTTCGTCGAAGTAGTGATGTTCTTCGCTGGAGAAGATGAAGTTCCACAAGAGAAGAAGAACTCTTCCTCTCTCTCAATTCTCAACACAACCAAACCAAACAAATAAAATAAGAATCCTCTTATTTTATTAAGGCATGGCAGGCATTTCAAATTTTGAAAAGAAATCCCTTAATTAATTAAACTTAAGTTGTCTAATTAATTAGATGTTTAGTTGGAATGAATTAATGTGAGATAGTTACATAACTTAAGTGAGGGGGGTTTAGAGGAATTATGGGAAGGTGAGGGGTTGGGCTCGTGTGGGTCTCACCCCCAACTCCCTTACTTATGATATAACTACTTACGAAAAAGAAATAAAATTGTAATACAATTTTATTTTATTCTTCACTTAAACCACATTTTTTGAACAACTCCTCCCGAGAAAACGCACCTTCAAAAAAGGTGTTTTTAAGAAATTACCAGCGCTGCGGTTTCATCGGTTCCCTCAGATTTCAATTCCGAGCACCGATTCAAAAGTTAGAAAAACTCACTCGTTTGTTCACTGAATGTACCCAAGCTAAACTTCAGAAAAAAAATATTCCGGGCACACCGAGCCTCACAATCAGGTGCTTTCAGAAACTGTGTACTCGTAAAATCCCAAAGAAATTAAGAAAATAAATTTCCTTGAAATTTATGGGTCTTTACAGGATCCACCTAGGAGCATGAGATAGGTGTGGGGATTCCATAGGCTATCCAGATATTATCAAGGACTCATACCATATTTCTCAAGGGTTTCAGAACTAATGAAATATTTGAATCAGAAGGTGAAGTCTTTCATGTGGATTGAGAAGTGCTAGAAGGATTTTAAGCAGTTGAGATAAAGTTTGACGAGTAATCCGATCATGATATTTATGGAGGAGGGTGTCAAGTATATATTATTCTGCGATGCATCAGGGACCAGGAATTATGTTTTCCTGATGAAAATGATATCAGTTATTAGCTATAGTTCACATTGGTGGAGACCACCTAAATAGAACTATGCAACCCATAATCTTGAGTTAGCAACTGTAGTCTTCGCATTGAAGATGTGGAAATACTACCTGATGGGAGAGAAGTTTATCTTCTACTCTGATCACAAAATTCAAAAGTATGTCTTCTTTAAGACGGATCTAAACATGAGATAGAGGCAATGGATAGAGTTCCTCTTAGACTATGGATTTGAGATTGTCTATACTCTTGGGAATGGGAACATGGTGGATAATACTCTTAGAAAGGGATCTACTTCACAGTTGCTGAATGAGGCATCAGATTAGTTGGCCTCATTAAAATTATCCTTTGGGGATGTAGATGGAGTAGCATACCTCTTGTTGATGGTTGTTACCCGTCCATTATTACAACGAGTCAGGGAGTCACAACTTGGTGATACATACTACGTGACTCTACATTCTTAGATATTGATAGTGAATTCTATTGATGGATATTTGAAAGGTGGGGAGAACGTTGTTCTTTTCAAAGGATGTACAGTAGTACTAGTAGAATTGTGGGAGGTGGTTCTATGTGATTTTAATACACCCCCTTTAGCAGTACATCCAGGTGTGGTGAAGATGCACTATTAGGACCAATATGGGCCTATATACCCTGAGAGGGGGGGGGGGGTTGAATCATGGTATGAATATTATTTTTCAAAATTAATCCTTCCCCAATGGATCTTGACCTCTTTATTACAAGGGTAACATTGTTTTCACTTATGTGTTTATTATGACCACTTCTATTCTTCTTTATCTGATGATGATGCTTTAAATGCAATGCAGGGAAGTAAGCAAGCAAACACATTGATTTTTACTTGGTTCACCCTCACTGGACTACGTCCAAGGAGCATACAACGACGATGTGCTAGTGTACCAAATCCACTAAATCACACTTCTGTTTACAGGAATTGGGCTAGATCACTTCTATGCCCAGGCTCACTACCTTTACAAGGTTTCGGGTCAACTCATTACTTTCCCAAGGGTCACTCCCTATTTCTCTCTCTCTATCTCATTACTGGTGGAGAGGATCACCTTCTTCCTATTCCTTTGCCCACTACTCTAGAGAGGATCCAATCATAGTTTATAGACCTGTAAGTATCTTCATTATCACTAATGAATACATCCTCTTTTGTATGTAGATGCGCTATTAAAGTGCAATTTTCACCTGTAGATGAATCTCACATTGTACCGAAGGTATCGGGAAATCTTCTTGCTTTCATGCAGCCCTGAATGACTTCCGTGCTTCAACCATACCTAGATCCCTTCATCAAGCAGACATTCAAGTCTCGGTGTGCAAGTTAAAAATGGCATGTAAGTTCACCTCAACCACTTGCGTGACACTAGCTTATACAACTCGAAACTTGCGCGACTCACACCCTTTTACACCTAAACCAATATTCGTGCGCAACCACCAACTATTGCGCTTATTCAAAATTTGGTGCACAAGTGTCACCAAAACACTTGTGCGACACCCCCTTCTTCAACTCAAAACTTGGGCGACTCCCTTCCTTTCTCACCCAAGCCACTCTGGTTATGAAAAAATCAACTGGTGTGCAACTTTTACTTGCACGACCACACCACCACTTGCGCGACCACCACACCTGCGCGGCGGGAGATCTGATTTTCTCTATGTTTTGAACTCGTACCGAATGAGGAGGGGTAGAACTATATTTATAGGAATTTGGACACCATATGCGGTGGTGCGCAAGTCTCCCCTCGGCACAAAAGTTTCGGCATGCAAGTCTATGCCGCGCAAGTCACTTGCGCACCCAACCCTAAAACTTAGGCGCCCCTTATCCCTTTTCCATATTTTGGTGCTTTGATCTTGAAAAAAATATGGCACTCATGTTTCCTATCCTTCAAGACAACGACATGAAAGTCCCTTTTCCAAAACCACTTTTCTCCATTTGTCGATTTTCAGGCCCAAAAATATGGCAAACACTGGAAAACGGTGCCACCTTGTATTTTCTCTTTTTGTACCACCTCCAGATCATCCATTCTTCTGTCGAAGTTGTTGAATAAAACATGGATCGTTAACCACATCCCTTGAAATCGACATGCCATAATGAAATCCCCTTTTTCAACAAATTTGTATGTCATGTATTTCTTTGTCAACAATCACAACACATATGTCTACTTTTTCAACAAACACAATCACCTCAAAAATTCTTTAATGAAACCTAGAGGGATTTTTTCCCAACATGCACCATGACCTCCTACATCAGTTTTGGTGGTCATGGATGGAGAAGGGATTTTTAGAGTTTGCCTCTGAATTCCTTACTTTCCAACAAGTGAAGGATGAGCACCAGGTTCCAGTGTGTTTAGCTCAACCCCTTGAGGTTCCAGAATGGATGTGGGATGGGATATCGATGGACCTTTTGATGAGTTTTCCATGTATATTTATGGATCATGATGATATCTAGGAGATCATTGAAAGAATCACCAAGTTAGACCACTTCTTAGAAATACAAGATCAGAGTTTAGTAGAGTTCTTGGTATTCCACTACATTCAAGAGATAGTTCGACTCCATGGAGTTCCATCAATGATTGTTTCAGATCATGATGCTCATTTTACATCCCAATTGTGGAAGGGATTTTTAGAGGCATATAGGACCCAGTAACATTTTAGCATAACATTTCACCCATAGATGGACGAACATATAGAGAGGACCATTTAATTATTGGAGGAAATCCTACAAGCTAGCATGTTGGACATTATCTATAATTGGGTGGATCACCTACCACTGGTTGATTTCGTGTAAAATAATAGCTACCATTCCAAAATTGATATGGAACTATCTGAGTATTTTTATGGGAGACCCTGCAGGTCACCACTGTACTGAACTGACCTAGGAGGGTCAGCACTCATGGATCCATAATTGGTTCAGACTATTATAGAGAAGGTGATGATCATACAGGAGTGGATAAAGACTGCCCAAATCCATCAGAAGTTATATTATGAAAGGTAGTAAAGGCCTCTAGAGTTTGAGGAAGGAGACCATGTATTCCTACATCTTTCACCTAGATGATTATTACAATGATTTTCCCTATGTAGAAAGTTATCTCTGAGGTTTATCAACCCTTTTTAGATATTTCATAGGGTTGGAGAAGTAGAATACTTCTTATCTCTACCCCCATAGTTGGACTGGGTACATGATTCCTTCCACGTGTCACATCTAAGGAGGTATGTGCATGAGCCATTGCACGTCATCAACTAGGGTGATCTAGAAATTAATGATGGAGAAAATTTTGTAGAGAACCCAGTAGAGATCGAGGATAATCCAGAGAGAATCCTTTATAGGAGATTTATTCCTTTAGTGTGTGTCTAGGAGAAGCATGGGAATCTATAGGAGAGAGCATGGGAGAGGGAGGCTCAAATACGTGATTAGTACCCTCATCTTTATGTGAATCTTTTTTTTGGATTTTTGGGAACTTGAATCCCAAGGGAGGGGGGGGGGGAATCTAATGTCCTAGATTTTCCTTGTATTATTTATAATATTATATGGATTAATTTTGAGACCAGGAACTGAGAAAACAATCGATTCTAAGGCCCTGTGTTCCAAAAATAAATATTTGAATAACATTAAAATATTAAATAGCATGCACATATATTTTTCCTGAAAAATTATTATAAAATCTAAATGGGTGGACATATAAAAAATATGAGGGAATCATTGAATTCAGAGCATTGAATTTACCTAAGGAGCAACCTAACATTGGTTGGCGTGGGTAGACTATGAAAAGTAGTTTCAAGAATTTTTAATGAACAAAATCAATTGAAGATTTATTTTATTTTATTTGTTTCATCGATGTAGTTACTTGAAGATGATTATTTTTTTATATGACCCTTTAGGCAGAGATCTACGGTTGGGATCATAACCCTAGAAATTTCCTGGAAGCTCTAGAGAGAACCCTGAAGAAACCTCTCAATTAAATAGTGATAGAATCACATATTTGTGATCAAAGAATTCTGTTCTTGACAGATCTCACCAATAATGGTGATGTAGTGACTAATATTCATCAGTGATAAATCCAAACAAAGCATATGATGAATTATTTTGGATTTCATTCCTCATTATTAGATTCAATGATGAATGTAGACCAACCAACGAATAGGTTGATCCATGGTTCAATCATTCTTGCATGATTTAAGAAGGTTTGATTATTTTAGGTTCTTTTATTATTTATCATTCTTATAGTAATGGATTGAGGCTAGAACAAAAAATGCTCAAGGTTCATTCCCTAGATTTTTTCTATGTGCTTTTCTCCCCCGTTATTTCAACACGTGTTCTTTGTTAGATTATGAACAATCGATTGTTTCAACTTCATTCCATATTGAAACGATCCTATAATTAATATCCAAAACTGGGAAGACCTAATGGAGGTACAAAAGTGACAACGACAAACAAATCTAAGTGATTCAGGAGATATCATTCTTTGGGTGATTTTCGAAAGATGGAATTTAAATGACTTTTGAGATAATTGAAGTCCCAAAACAACTTGATTTGGTGTTAAGGTGGTAGGATGACCCTTGATATGGAGTTTCAAGTTGAACAGACAACAGAAACGGGATTCCAGAGATTATTCAAGGCATGTGTTGGAAGAATACATTATTATAGAAAATCTCAATAAACACAGCGTGTAACCTAGGGTTACATAGTATGTGGCCCCCACTGAGTGGAAACTAGGGTTTTAAGAGATAATTAAATTCCTCATGGTGTGTGACCCTATAACAAAACATGTAGGCCCTTCCATGATACTCAGTGTCTATCACGAGAGATATAGACACACAGGGTAGAGTAAACAGGATGCCCACATGGCGTGTACTTCGCCACACGACTTGTCCTGGTCCAATTTCATCGACTACCAAATGTACTAGTACATAAGCATAGATACACAGGTTGAAATCATGTACTAGCACATAATTGAAGTACACAGGTGGAACCTGGAAGGAAGGACATGACATGTGACTTCTTCTACATATTGTGTACCCATATTCTACACAACATAGTTGGAATTACATGGGCTGTTGTACATGGGAAATACCTAATGTTAAGGGACATTAAGTTTCACTCTACTATACACCATTTATACCTTTATACATGGAATTAATATCTTGTGAACATTTTAAGAACGTTCCCCTTGAGGCGGGTGTATATACTTTTTTATAGAATCCTTTCATCCTTCAATATGATAGGATTTGATTTAATTCTTGGCATGGAATGGTCAGTTCCCTATCAATTTCACATTGATTTTTATCACTAGAGGGTGATGTTTACATGACAAAAATTTGGTATAAATGTTCAAAAGGAAGAATGGGAAGTTCATGCATCTCTAGTTTGACTTAAGAATCAGGGCTAGCTAGTGTAAAGTCTAAGATCAATAGTATTTTCTTGGTTTATTAGGTGATATGACCTTTTTTTTCATTTAAGTGGTGGAATTATTCTATGAAGTCTTCCTTTAATGCTTTTATAGGACACCTAAAGTGAGAGGGAGGTAGAATTTACTATTTATCTATTATCGGGATTATGACCAGTCTTCATTCCTCCTTACATGATATAACATATGTAGCTTCTGGAGCCCAAGAAGTAGTTGGATGACCTGGAAGATAAAGGATTTATCCAAACTAGTACCTCACCATGGGATTACCCAGTTAGTTTTTATAAGAACAATGATGGTACACTTAGGATTTACACGGATTACTGATAGATGAATCCAATCACAGTTGAGAATCAGTATCCACTACCTAAAATAGATGACTTCTTTGATCATCTCTTAAGGGAGGGAGGGATTTTTAAAGGCTGATATGAGGTCTGGCTACCATCATGTGCATGTTAGGACTTCAGACATACCTCATACAACATTATAAAGTATGTATGGTCTTTATGAGTACTTGGAAATACCATTCAGTCTATGAACATGCCAACAGTTTTTATGGACTGGATGAATATTATTTCCCACCAATATCTAGATTCATTCGTGGTAGTATTTGTGGAAGACATATTGGTGTATTCTATCTCTTAACATAACTATTCAAATAATATTGATATAATAATGAATACAATGATAGAGTTACAGATTTAGGAAAATCTCACCAAAAACCACTTTTTGATCAGTAAAGTCCACTTCCCGGGGCACATCATCTTAGAGTCAGGATTATCTATAGACCCAGATAAGGTGAGAGGTGTGATTTTTTGGGATCATCCCAAGAATGTGTTTTTTATAAAAATTTTATTGGGGATAGTAATTTATTAAAGAGACATCCTCTAATATTTCTCACATATATCATTTCATCTTATAGGATTGACTAAGAAGAGTGTGAAATTTTCATGGTCTGAATCCTATGAAAGAGCCTTTCAAGAAATGAAAGGAAAGTTGAATTTATCAACAATACAAATATTGAAAGATCATATAAGTAGATATATAGTTTATTATGTTGAATAATTTATTGGGATGAGAGTACTTTTGTTGTAGAATAAGTTTGTTGTGGCATACAACTCTCGTCAGTTGATGCCTCTCAAGCAGAACTACCCAACACATGAGCTCATACTAGTAGTAGTTGTGAATTCCTAACACTGCTGGATCCATTATATACCTGCGGATATATTTTTTGCATTAACCGATCAAAAAATCTATAAGTATATATTTACATAGCATGATCTGATTTTTAGGCAGTATAGATGGGTTGAATACCTATAGTCCTTTGATTTTGAGATTTATTTTATGTCTGAGAAAGAAAATGTAGTAGACGATGATCTGAGTTAGAATACCAATAGATATAAAGTTTAGTAGGCCAATGATGAGTGTTAGCTTATGGATTTATCTTCAAAGATGAATGTCATGTTTTAGGAGAATCATTGGAGAACAGTCCTCCCAATATTAACAGTGACTCAACCCTTATATAATGGGTAATGATGAGGAAACCTTCATATCTCAAGGGCCTAGTCCGAAGGGGGAGTGTTTCAAAAGAAGGTTTATAGCCTATTTTGACCCTAGATAAGGATAATATCTTATTCATACATGGGAATGTATGGGTTTTATCAGATGTCTGAGAGGCGATGATGCATGAATCTCATGCCTTAGCTTGGGTATTTCATCTTAGTGTCATAAAGGTGTATCAATACTTACATTTCCAGTGTTGTTGGACTAGTATGAAATGGGATATAACCAACTGTATTAATCGACTTTCTACCTACTAGTAAGTGAAGGATGAATAGAAGTGGATGGTGGGACTTGTACAGTTGTTTTCAATTTTAGAGTGGAAGGGGGATGATGTCACAATAGATTTCATGAAATGTTTTCCAATAAATCCTTGATGCAATGATATATTTTGGGTAGTCATTGATCATTTAATGAAGGTCATATAATTATTTCAATTTAGAGACACCTTATCAGTAGATGAGTTGGGGAGGATATACTTCTGAGGAGTTTTATGAATTCATGGAGCACTGTGTTCTATTTTATCTGAAAGGGATGATCATTTAACATAACTATTCTAGAAATTTTTGAAAAAAAATCCTTGGGTACACATGTGATTCGGATCATGCCCTATTACACTTAAACTGATGGATAGATAGATCACAATATTTAGGTGTTGGAGGACATGATTTGTGCATGTGTCCTTAACTCCAGGGGTTCTTAGGAGAAACATATGCCCCATATTAGTTCACTTATAATAAAATATTTCATGCTACCTCCCATATGTCTCATTATAAAGACATATATGGTAGGCTATTTTGATCACCTATATGGTGGTTAGAGGTAGGAGAGGAAGCACTACATGGACCACATATTTTTAAGGTGATTTTACAGATGGTCTAGCTGACCAGGAAACAAATTTTGAAAAATCCATCTAGGAAGTAGTCTTACTTGAACCACTATTGATGAACTCTAGAGTACTAGGTTGGGAATCATTTTTTCTTTCATGTTTCTACCAGTTGGTCTATTGATAGATCCAGAGGTTGGGTAAGAATTCACCATCTTTTATCAGACCTTTTTAAATCCTAGAGATTTTAAACTAGTGGCTTACCAGATAACACTTACTCAGAGATACTAATATATGCATGATGTTTTTTATATGTATCATATTCATCATTATTATCCAGAACCGTAACATTTTTTACAACCTAAGGAAGTTGAGTTAGAAATAGATTCTTATTTTGAGGAGAACCTAGTGCATACCAAGGATCAAAGTGTAAAGGATCTTTGAGGTAGGTTAGTCCCTTTAATATGATTTCTATGGAAGAACAAGAAAGTATAGGAAAAGTACTATGGTCATCAGGTAAATGTACATGCTCAGTTTCCAAAAATTTTCTTAGATGATCCTTTATTACCCTGATAAGGGCAACTCAAAAATGAGTTGATTTAAGGAGAGGGATTGTAAAAATATGATTTTCATGAAGGGATGAATCGTTTTTGTTCTAGTTTAAATTATTGAGAGTTCCTTACAACCTAAATAAGGTATTGGGAGTGTACGTGGCTTTTTTAAAGACCGATGCTTTGTGTTTTGGTGGAAACAACTTGGAAACATGGTTTGTAGAAATCATCCATCCCAGACCACATGGTTAGACTAAACCATGATTGATGTTTTAGTGGGAATAGTGGTCCACACACTTATTCTGGACCATGAGAAATAGGATGCACGCCCATGTGTATGATGTAGTCTTTTTAACATAGGGTATTTATTTAGGTTGTGCACAATTATTCAAACTATATGGAAATCCCGTATAAGAATGTTCCCATGGTAGCACTAGCCATATGGTTAGTTCACATTGGTTCCAACTATATGGACAAATCATATGACCCTTAAAATTAAAGTTAAATTACCCTATTTTCCTTAATATTTTTAAATTGTCTTCATTTATTTCATCCAAGTTGATGCACAATCTTCTCCCTTCATATGAGAGATCTCCCTTCCTCCTTGCTAAATAAATATTCCCATATAGAATCAATATCCTTTACCATCACATGAATTAAATAGATAAAAGATAGATATCTAAACATTTACCTTCATTTCATAATTTTTTCTCACCATCCCTTTCACTATTTTGGTGTGATCTCATATGCCATATTTTTTTTTGGGAATTTTTCTATTCTAGTGACTTATTTCATCTTACTTAAAACTAGACACCGATATCAGATAAAGAGTAATCCTTGAGACTGAGGTTTGTGGTTTAATTTTTTTACCTAAATGTTTATTTGATTTTAAATTATTCTCCAATGGTATGTTTTTGGAATTTTCTACACATTTCCTTTAAATGTGTTTTATATTTCTATTTAATTTCACCATGTTATGATGCTCCCATTTAACCATGTTAAACTATTATAGGATTTATACCTCATTGGTTTCCACCCCATTGGGTGTGTGAAATTAAATTCCATATTTTTTATAATTATTAAATTTATCAACCACCTCATAAGTGGTTTAGATTTACCTTAAATTGGATTTTCCTTTCATAAATAATAAATGGTTGATTAAATTAAATATAAGTTAGTGTAAAATCTAAACCACATGTAATATATTTATATATATGAATTACATAAATTATAACATTCATGGTTTATTGAGTTTAAAAAATATAAATTATTAAGAGCTAATTCCACATTACTATTACTAGACCATGAATATTGATCCACATACAATAGTTTAAGGATTTTCTGAGAATGGAATTTCCTGATCCCTTACATTGTGTGATGGAAATGAAATCTCAATCCACTTGAATCTACATAGATGATGGACATGGAATTCCAAATTTCTTATATCATGTATTGGGAATGATAAATCAGCCCACTGTCTTGAGTGTTAATAATGACATCTCACATAACCTTAAGATTCAGGGATAGTACCCTTGTTGGAGCTTATATATCATTAGACTATGCATGGATTCCTCTGGGTCCAGTTATCACCTATTATCCCTATATATTTTTATATATTTCCTTATATATATAGTGTATATGTATGTATACATATTATATATGGTTATTTATATATGGATGTACATTTTAAACTGAGATCAAACTTATTTCAGCTATTGGTGAAGTAAGTAGAGTCCTTTAGGTGTCCTACATGAACCTGAGCTGATTGGTATTTATTCTATAACACCTTTTATTTTTTGTTATACTTACACACTACTATGCATTATAAATTTACTATATTATTATAGAAACCATTGGTGGTGGCCTACTACGATTTGTGTCACACCGTTTCCAAGACATTTTTGACACCTGGGAAAACCTTATGGTTTCAAGTATTGACAATGGAAAACACCTAGTCACAAATACATGATCTGTTTTTCTTATAGCATGGATCATGAGAGAAGAGGACTGCACATATGCTCATGATGTGAGTGCATATGTATTCTAATATATATATTTTTTATTTTTATTTTTATATTTTCCTTATATCCTGTACACCCGAATCCCATTTTTGTATATCAGCATGACATGACACTATGTGTATATGACTCACCTTATAGATTTTGATTATTATTACTGCTTAGATGTTTCCTAATTTATTGTTATTATTTATGAAACTTATTTCTGTTGTGCTTCTATTTATCTTTCATGTTTCCTCTATTTATTATATCTATTTATTTATAAGGTGACACTCTATTATTAGGGTATAGTCTTCCCACTATACCAATATAGACCCTCACTGCTAGTCAGTAGCCTCTGGTGTATAGGGAGGCACACTTGAGTCCATGATACCCACTGGTTCGTAGAACTATTTTAGTTACTCCAGGGTTATGATATTATAGAATATTTGGAAAACGAAATAACATACTATGATATGTACATTTTTATTTGTGTGTTTATTTTTTTTGGATAAATTTTTTTATGACCCAAAGTACGATATAGTTGCATGTTTTCAATTTTATTGAATTCCTCAAACATGGATTTATATTTGGGACTATTAAATTTAATTGATATGATTTATTTCTTATCAAATTAGGAGTAATTTTCTATAAATAAAAGGGGGTTCTAATGTAATGGTATTCCAGTGGGCCCCATTTAGAGAAGTCATTAAAATGTTGAGGAGTATGTTCCCATTCAAGTGAAACCCATGTTGGCTATTTGATATTTGTTAAAATGGGGAGTTCCCTACTTTAATAGAAGTCATGGAGTAAGATAAATTTAGTTTCACATATTTGTAATTGGATTGAAACATATTGGTGATGAGCGCAAAGACATGTTTAAATGTGATGAATCTAAAATTTTCAATTATGGATTAAATATCATTGATTAAATTCATGATGCTAGTAGTTGTGAAGATTGGCTATGTAGTGAATAAAATTTTCATGTTGTGATGAAATCTATGGGTTTAGGATTTAAAATAAGTTATGTCATGATGAAATTATTTGATTATCATCATCAAGGTTACTTATTATGGTTAAATATTTCAGGACACAATGCATAGTGTCAACCACGTTCATTAAAACCTTGAGATAAAGATCTTCAATCTTGTAGAAATGGTTTACACCATAGAAAAGTAATTTAATTTAGTAAAAATGGTCTATCATGTTGAAACATACATAATGAAATCATAATTACTGATATAGCATCAAAGAATATATATTTGAAGTTAATAATATATGTTTAAAGAAGTAAAAATAAGTAAATTTTTTAATTTTAATTTTAAATTCAAATATATCTGTGAAAATTTTTATTATTATGAAATATAAAAATGGGTAGGGTAGTACATAAATGGAAATATATTGAGTGTTGTGTATATTATTAAATAAGTAAAGTGGAGAATGAAAGAAAGCTATGTGTACTATAGTATAAACAATTTGAAGAGTTATGTGGTAGGAAATACATACACTTGTTCAACTATTAGAATAAGATGGGGTTGAAAACACTAGTTTGTGCTTAATTACTATATTGATATCCTGCGGTGAAAGAGACGGTAGGCACAACTGTCCGTGAAAATGATGAAATATGAGAGCTCTATAATTTTTCCAGAGAAAATAAGTGATTAAGTGGTATCATTACTCACTCTAACTAGAGACCAAGGGTGGCTTTTTTTAAGAAATCCTAAAGTTAATAAAATTAATATTTTCCACCAATTCATCTTTAACTCTATTTGTGAACCTATCATGCCTCAATACATAAATATTCATATGAGATAACACTAGTATTCTTCTAAATACCTAGATTATTGGAGTTTAATGATTTTAAGTTTTTTGAAAATAGTTTTTATTTACTATTCTTCTATGAATTTTATAATTTCGATAGTATTAGTGATTCATTGAAGACATTTTTAATGATATTGGTGTTCTAAACTAAAATGTTACATGTTTCATTGATATATTAATTTGGTGAAAATTAAAAGAGTTTATGTATTAAATGGGAAAAATTAAAATATTCATAATTAAATAATTCTTTGCTACATATATTTATTACACATTTATCTTCTAAATATTGTGAATAATGCTTTCAAAAATACTATTCAAGGATAATATTTGACCCAATATACTATAAATAATTTCTAAAAATATTATAATTCTAGAAATTTCATTATATCCTCACATTTATAAAATAAAAGATTAAAAGTTACAGGTATCATGGCTTCAAACCAAAAGTGAGAAAAGATGAAGAATATATATGAAGGGAATTATAAAGTAGAAAATACTTTGTTATATATTTGGAGACTGATATAGGATATCATGTGAATATATGAATGAGAATTCTTTGAAAAATTTATTAAGAAGTTCAATGAGGTTGTGAGGACCATTAGAGGTCTCAGTGTGACTCTTAATGATTCATTAGTTTTTGAGAAGTTAAATTGTATCATACCAGATAAAATTTGATACAAATTTTTTGGATCTTGAAGATCCAGATATAGTCACACTTCATTTGGATGAGTCACACAACAAATCAGGCTCATAATAAATTACAAAGAAATAAATCCAAAAGAATAAGTGTGTGGAAAAAAAGGAAATCACATTCATAGTCTTGGAAAATCAATTTCCATCAATATAGAATGAGGGTAAAGATAAAGATGAAATTGAATGATCAAACTCTGATAAATATTTTGATAAGTAGTTAGATAATTTATTTTGAGTAATAAAAAAATGTGTCTATATAGGTATTGGAATATTTAATTTTAAATTAAAATTGAAGTGTTTTGTATGCTGGGTTATTATAAATTTCACATAAAAAATTAAAATGCTAGAAGAATATAAAAGATATGGGGAATATGTGTCATCTAATGATGTTTTGGGAAGAGTTACAGGGAAAAAATGGTTATTTTCCATCAATTTGTTCAATTAATAAATATTATATTACCAAAATGAGTAGTTATTTTACCAATAAGTATGGATGAGGAGGTTATTGGTTATTCCTTAACAAGTAGAGATGAGAAAAAAATCATTATAATAAAGAATTACATGGTGTCAAGTAATGAAGTAGACATAAGAAAATAAATAGAGGTCTTATATATAAGTTATGAATATTTAAATGAATATAGAAAAGAGTTATTATTAAATATGTAATTGAATAAGGGTATCTCCATGATCATTTAGTTAGATAATTAATATTAATATAAATAATGTTGAATTAGATTAGGATGAGTTCAGAATAAAGGAAGATGAGTTTATCCTATATTTTTAGGAATTATAAGGATTACTTACTAAGGAAAATAATAAATTTATGCTCATGAAATAGAAGATTCATTCTATATAGAATGAACTAATTAATAAAAATGAGACTTATAGTGAAAGAAGATTATATCAAAGAGTTTATGTATGATTTTTCTAACTCCACACCTATAGTGGGAGAAATCTGAATGATAGATTATGTTATTGTGGCCAAGGGGAAAAAAATCAAAGGGCCACAAAGACTATTCACACTTTCTAGAACCGATGGAAACAAGGTTGGCCAAGAAGAGTGTAAGCAAGGAATGCCAGACCATTTAAAATGGAAAAAATGGAGTTCAGAATCAAGACCAAGATAATGAGGAAAAAGTGTAAGGGACCAAGGAAGATGGTGAGGAAAATGGGGAAGGTAATTATCAGGCTCTTATTATACATTCCAATGAGGATCTGACCTTAGAGCCATTCCAGCTGAAGGCCACGAAGGAAGATAAGGACATAATTCTAGAAAGACTCCCTTGGGTGGAAGTTAATGAGGAGAAAGAGGATTGGATCAGTTAATATGAAAAAATCATGGCATGAGGTTTCAATTAGGCGAGGATTAATGTGGAGGAGTATTATCACAAATGGGACAAGCAGAATGACCACTTTGAAGATCTACTCCAAGAGGACCTGAACATGATGGTGCATTCTCTTTTTCGGAAGCTATACAAGGTAAGTGACTCTAGAAATTTCAGCCTTGTTTTTAATGCTTTTGTAATTTCTTATGGCATTTAACTTACTTTTTAGATCAGTTTTGGTTTATCACTTTTCCACAAAAGTGTTTTTGGAAATAAAAATTTAAACTTAGTAGTAGTAGTAAGTAATTTATTCTCAATCAAATTTAAGGGAGGTGATGGAAATACATAAAATTAAGAATATTTAAAATTAGTTTAATTCTTGAATATATATCCTAGAAAGAGATTTTTTATTTCTACATATAGATAAAAATTCATGAAAATATATAAAATAAACAATAACAAGTTATATTATCTTGGTACTCTTGTTAATCAAATCGGGGGGGGGGGGGTCAAAAAAGAATTAGAATTGAAGAATTTAAGAGAAGTAACAATCTTAGAAAAATCAGTAATTCATAAAGAATATGTTCCTTTTATGATTATTATTATTTTTTAATATTATACTAGAATATGTTAATTTTTTTCTAGTCCATATAAGGTAAATTTTATTCAATAATGAAGGAGAAAATCCAGACTTGTATGGAAGACTACCCATACAATCAAATAATGTCATGCATAATGTTATTTAATTTTTTTTTGAATTTAAATACACAGAAAAAATATATAGGAGATAATATAAACAATGTCATATCATATAATATTGTTTTAGTTCCTGATTTTTTAAATATTTTCTAAAATAGGTGATTAAATGATTTGATATTAGAGATAACATAATAAAATATTTGAAGAAGAAGAAAAATTGAAAGTAAAAGAGAAAATTGCTATGATGTAGTTGAATATTATTGATCATAAAAAGGATGGACAGAAAATTATACTAAAGAGGATGAATGAAATAGTTCAATTAAGAATAAAAGATCAAATAAATCATTATTTATAACATTATTATATTTTAAATAAATATATTTAATATTTTAAAAATTAATAAGTGCAGACAGCCATGAAGAAATAGTATTTTTCATGTCATACAACTAAAGTGAAGAAAAATACAAGTTTACCCAAGAAAAATGGGTGTTTAAGAAGAATTTGTGTGATTTTATTGGTTTACTTTCAAAGTGGGATTTACATATAAATCCTTGGAGGTTGAAAAAGAATTATTATAATTCATTCATCAAATTTTATGTAATAATGAACTCATTCACTCTATCTCTTATTTTTTGATTTATTATTTTAATAGGATAGGTAGAAAATATTATTTTTTATTTATGTTTATTAATTAATATATTTATTAAGGGTGAGAACTTTAATATTTATAATAATATAATGAAATATGTTTTGACATAATGGGGGTGACATCTATTTTTTTTGGGGAACATGTATTTTGAAATTTTTATTAAAAGGGTTAACATGCGATTCAATAATGGTTCGAAAATTTTCTTAAACATTTGGTGTGTATTAATGCGAGAAGGTTTCATACATAAAATCAATTAATATTTTTTAGATGTTTGTGGTAATGAATATTTTATTATCAATTTTTTATTAAAAGTTATTGAGAACTGTAAAGAGGTGAAGGTAAATTGTTTTTAATGGAAATGTAGAATTTAATTTTCAATATGATGACTTCCTTCATTAAGTTAACCCATATAGGAATATAATATTTAACAATGATCAATTTTGGAGTGTGATTAGTTTGAAATTTATTTTTGTTCCTTATTTAAGAAAAATTAATTAAGGAGATTATTGAGACTATTAGGTGTACATGATAGATTGTTGAAGCCTATGAAGAATATGGTGAGATGAAGAGGTGAATTTAAAATAGTTTCTTGATATTTTTGATAGATAAGGAAAGTTGTTTAGATATAGATTTCATTATTATTATTTATAATGTTGCAATTTTCTAAAGGATAATATTTGGATTAGTGGAGAAGTGAATATGGTTCATGGGTGTATTTTAATGTCAATTTAGTAATCATTTTTAAACTCACATTAAACAAATACTACTATGTGTATTTAAATTTATTCATATGTTTGGAATAAGTTTAAATTTGTTTAGAGGTGTTTGAAGTTTATAATAAATTTTCTGAAATTTTGAAATGTCATTAAATGTATAAGATTAACCAGAATATATGTTTAAATAAAAATATAATATTATATAGGAGTATCTATAGGAAGATACCAAAAAATCATATAAGTCCTCCAAGAATCCCTATACACCCGATGTTTATCCCAAGTGGTAATAAGAAATTATTGAAAGGACTTCCATGAATAATGTATTTTGATGTAGAGGAGTTGAATATTCTAGAAAGTTATAAACATATATTGATAAAAAGGTTTTCATTTCTAGTGTGTAAGATATTAATTAGATATCTAGGGTATTTTAATATCATATATACAATGTATAATTGAATTAGTAATTATATAAAATTAATCATACATGGGTTAGTGTGTAAAATTATTATGACTAATATGTATGATAATTTACATTTCTAATGCATGAGTAATTGTACAGGAATCAAAATCGGGAGCCTCATGTTTCAGTATTCCCAATTTTGTTAATTTTAAAAGTAGTAAACATGTCATGAATTTTTATTCCCATTAAAGTGAAATATTCTTCAATGACAGACTAGGGTTTAAAATTGGTAGTTCAATCCTTCAATATAAGTTTCATTGTAATAAAATATTTCCATTCTTAAATTACAATAATAATAACATACCATGGTAAAAAAATGAAATATTGTGTTTAAATATGGCGAGGATTGAAATATTAATCAATTTATTTTTTATCACGATGTTATCAATAGAAAATATTGGACACATATTTATAATAATTTACATGGAGTGATGAAAACAAAAATATATGATTTAGAAATGTCACTTCATGAATCAGTTATATGATTATTATTATATAGGATATTTGTTTTGGTAAAATACATCATGTATAAATTAATTAGGTCATGTAGTGTTAATGCATACTTGTAGATGAATATAATAATATCCCACAACATGAAGAAATGTTTCATGAATTGCATTGGAAAAAAATGGTGGAACTCGTTTATTATGAATAAACTTACAAAATTATGTTGTTATTAATTAGAACATTCTAATGAATAAAAAGAAACACATAATGTTTAAAAGAGATTTTGAAATACATTAAAGGATTTTGGTTATTTGAATTTCAATTTGAAACTCATTTTCAAACATGAGGTGTGTAACTTTTATTCATGAAAAAAATAAATCGGGTCTTTTATTCATGAATTGGTTTAAACCTTTGTGTGATGAATAAAATAAATGTTGTTCCACATCGAGGAGAAGTCTGTATAGTGTAGTGAACAAATAATAATAGTAATATAGAATTGAAATATAATACTTATAATAGGTTTTCTTGAATATTTAAAATAGAGTGAACATAGTGGAATCTATGTAATAATCATTTCATCATCATGTGGTAAAGAAGAAATCAATCAAACATGTTAATAACATTGATGTGGTATGGGAGAAGTATAATGTTTTATGATATATTCCTAATAGGATAATGATAATCCCAATATTAAAAATGTAAATGATTTTTTGTGAAAAAATTATGGTGATTTTTTGGGATGAAAAACTATTTTATTCTTACCTTATGAGTACATGGGTATACCCTACTTGTTGTAAACCAAAATGGTTATTCGAGTGGATTATATGGTCTCTAGTGAGATTAGATCATTCCAAGGATTAGTGAAACATTTAAATTAGTGAATCATTTATATTGAGTGTCATTGTTTCTTTTATTTCCTTGATGTATATGAGTTATGTTGTGAGATTACTCACTCTAGTAAGAGAAAAAGGTTAATTTCATAATAAATAAATAATATATTGAATATAACATTTGTTCACTTATTCACCTCCTCTCAATGAACCTACTATTTTTGTGGAAACTTGAGTTCCCTTGTTATAATATAATAAACTAAAAACATAGTGATAAGTGAGGTTTTAGACATTTTGTTTATTGTTGTAGTTTTATTATAATTATTCTAGATGTTATAAATTCACATTATACTCTATATATCGAAGATCTGTAGTTTTTGATCTATATATATCTATTAGGTGAGACAACTGAGAGTGTTGTAAAGTACTAACTAAGTTAAAGGATTATAATTTAACAAAATTGGTTCTATGATGATCATTCATTGTATCAATAATAAAAAATATTTTATCATAATTAGTTATTTTTAAAATATTAAGACGATCAGAAGGTGAGGTGATCATAATTTAACAAGTTCATGTTGGAAATTGACAATAGCACAAAATGAAAAATATATTATTTTATATGAATTTAATTTCACAAAGAATACAAAAAATGTGAATAATTAGGATACCTTAAATTATATTTTTGTGTTTTAGATAAATAAAACGAAATAAAAGGAAAAACCTTTCTATGATATGTAAGAATAACTAATTCTTACGTAAATATCATCAGCGAGAGGAAATAAGACAATGGTCGAATATATATTCAAATATGTAAGAGTAAAATATTTCTTATTTAAATGTTTTTCACAATATAAATTGGAAAAATTATATATTCTCACTACGATACAAATGAGTAAATCTTTCTGATGTAAGATTCATTTTTCAAGAGATGAGTAATTTAAAATGGTAGAAAACCTTACCTAATACGTGTGAGTGTTTTGAAAATAATTTCATGATATATGAGGGTAAATAGTTTAATAAATTTCAAGATGATGATTGTTCTAGGTATCAAATATCACAAATTAAGTAAAATAAAATATTGAAAGATAGGTTATATATAAGTATCAAGAGTTCTTATTTGAAAGATCACATACTATTTTTTGGAGGCATTGAATAAAAAACATATCTTAATAGGAATGTCAAATTAAAGATGAATATATAAATGAATATAAGTTATACAACTATTATGGAGAGGAATTATAGATATGTGTTATTGTCTGGATATAGAACCATAATATAAAGTATTGTGATCTGAATTTTTTAGTACATAAAAGCATAAGGAAGAACATGAAATAAAAGTATAATTAATTCCAGTTTAGATTAATCTTTAGTTTACAAAAGCTAAATATTTATAACATGAAATGTTATTTAACAAAACATTTACAAGAAGTCAAAGTAAATATAATGATATTGAGATGAAATTCAAAATGGAAAAATCTTGAATATTATGTTGTGAATATGTCAAAAATTTGATAAAGACTTGATTTCTTATGATTATATATATGATAAATTTTATATAGTTAAACTCTAATATCATTTTTGGGATTATAGGATGTTGGCTATAAATTTATAATTTTGTAAGGCTCAGAATGAACAACATGTGTCATCTTAATTTATTTGAGTAATAATGATTATATAATGGGTAAATTCATTCAGGTCTTAGTATTTATAATTTGATAGAAGACATATTGAGAGACATAACTGAACATACTAGAAGATTGATTTTTATTTTGATGAACACTAATTCTTTATAATTTCATATCAGTAGAGGATGGAAAAAAAATGGGAAGATAACTAATCTGAGGGGCTAGATTCCATTATTTTGGATGATATATTTATAGACATTTAACTTTTATAATTTTTGTTGTGAATAAGTAAGAATTAAAATTATTCTAAAGGATCAGATGAATATCAATCCTTTGGTAATGAATATTTTGAATCATAAAGGATCATTCTCATTATGGTATTATATTATTAAATACTAGTGGGATCTATTATATTCCCTGATAATAGAATATTGTTATGATATAATTATTTTCCTCAGCGAGGTGGATATAGAACTAACCCAATAATTTCCACTTGAATAAAAATCACAGTGTAGGTCATGAGTTATGGATGGTACCTACTCACTTGTAATAATCAATTTATACTTGTGTAAGAAAAAATATATCATGGAATCAACCCAAACACTAAAAGGAGAAGGTACTAAAACTGGGATCAAACTAGGTAAACTTAATTTTTTCTATGTGTTTATTTATATTTTTGTTTCATATGGGTAACAATTAAATTTAATGTTTGAGGGAATCAATAATCTAACAAGTTACAAATATTAATATTATTATGAAGAAAATTATAAGAAATTCAAATAATCTAACCCTCTATCTCTATTATACATCATATTCTTGGGCACCCCACTACCCAAGATGAAATATAATGACTTGATAGTTGAATCAATGATTACAAAGTGTTAATATTTGTTTAAAATGGAATTAATCAAAAAATTGATGACCCTTAATATTTTCTAATTTCAAATAATATTAGTTCATGATCTATTTTGAAGGAATTATATAATTTGATAATATGTATAAATTTAATTCAATATTGTACCATCAATTATATTGATTTAATGATTTAGAGTAAACAAAGATAGTATATTAAAATTTTATAAATTAAATAAATAGCTACATTGAGTATTCAAAAATGTGATATTGAAGGTGGGAAACTAATTATTTCCTTTTAATTTTTAAAGATAAAAAAATTAGTAATGTGGGGAACCATTAATCTTATGGAATAAATTATCATAAATTGAGAGAAAAAACATTAATTATTATAATTATCAATAAAAAATGAAGTATTTCCTAGATTGAGGTACTCTTTTCAACCCATTACATGGGAAAAAAAATTTATCAATCCCTATTGGATTCTATATAGTACTTGGGCATCAAGATATCACCATTTGTATAAGTTATTCTCAATAAAATAATTAATGAAAGAGGGGAATTTTATAAAGAAATATGGAATGAAAAATTTATATGTTTTATTTTACATGCAACCAAAGTAAGAAATTTTCAACATAAACCCAAAAAAAATGGAAACACATATGAACAAATTTAAAAACCTATATGTAGGTATCTTATAACTATACATAATAGAACATTAATAGAAATTTCAAAATAAACCCAATGAAAAAAGAGGGTACCATAGTGTAACAATACATGAGATAACAATAATAAGTAGAAATATGTTCATGTCAACAATCATCTCCTTAAGAAATGTGAACACGATTGATCTTTTATCACAATCACAACATAATAAAAATCTATTATTTGCTTTCTATATCCTGTTTATACATGTACTACTTCAAAAATATATAATAGTCATGGGTATATAATTCCTAGCAGAAATCCTCCCTACATCTCATGTATACCCATTAATAATTAATCCTTAAAATTCTAAATTTGAATACAATGACATGAAAATATGAATTTTTTTTTATTTTCAAAAAATAGTTACATAATATTCTCATGGGTAACACATTCTATTGAATGAATGAGAAAAAAATAACTAATTAAATTTTTATTTGAAATTATTTACATTTATTAAAATAATGCATTTTACATGGAATTACAAATTAAATTATTATTTAAAAATAATATAATATTACTAATGTAACACCATAATATTTCATAGTACGTTATCTCATTAAAGTAATTCAATAGCTTGTTCTACACGCAATACCAAGTTCGAGCACACCACAACTTACCACACTAACCATTAAAAAAGAGGTTATGAATAGTATTAACTAAAATTTGAATGTTATATACTCTATATAATTTTAACATTCATATTATGTGTTTATTAGACATAATAAAAGAACAAATTCATTTTTTTCAAATAAAATAAGTATTTTTCAAAAAATGCAATTTTACCACCTTTTAATGGTGAACATTTTTTAAAACCTATATTTGACACTTTATATATTCAATTTAATGAAATTAATTTCGTCTTTAGAATCAGGACATAAGAATTTATTTTGGATAAATTTTTGGTAGTTTTCTGATAACTTTCATATTTTGATGATTAGTGAAAAAATACTTTGTTTTAATTGAATTTTTTTTTAATCAAAATAATTTATAGTGTTAAATTATGAATTTGAATGGTTTTGAATTATAATTAGGTTATATTTTTATCAATTAATACAATGTAAGTCATTATAAGTAATTTCACATTTAAATTTGACATAAACACATGTCAATCTTTTGATAGTTTTTACTTTTTTAAAAACCCGCTTTTTGGTTTTGACAACGAGAATTGATTTAAATTAATAAATGAAACTTATATATTTTGAATTTATTAAACTAAAATTCATTTTTGAATTCAGAATATCAAAATTATCTTAGGGTAAATTTTTAGAATTTTTCTGAAAACATTCAATTTTTGATGAATAGTGAAAAACACTACGTTATTATTTAAAAATGACTTTTTATTTAAATAATTATTTATTTTATTTATATTTATTTTAAGTAAAAATATATATAATACCTATATATGTTCAATTTAATTCATTAGAGTCATTTTATAATAAAATTAGATGTATAAAAGTTTATTGAACTTTTTAACCTATTTTACTCACCGCCTAGGAGCATTTGCAAATTTGCATAAAACATAATTTTACCGATTCTATGAGTTGAATTTCAAAAATACAAAATACACAGTTGATATAAGTAAGTAAAATGTGGTTCAATAAGATAAAAATAATTTTTGTTAAATAGTAACTTTTTTACTTTTGTTTACCACAGTTACAAGTGAATAAGGTAATTAAGGGAAAAAATGATGTTATTATTACCCTAACACATGTCCTAATTATATTGGATAAGTATAATTAGACCAAAAAAACCTTATTAATAAAATATTATCCTTTTTAGTCCACTTGGATTATATTAGAACATTTATTATTATTTTATTTAAAGAAGAGTTAAAAGAGTTAAATTCAAAGTTTAATAACTAAACCATTTTTAATATAGGGTTACACACAATATAAATTAAACTATAAATATTAATTAGAAATATAAAAATATTTCTTATATAATTTTATTTTTTATAATTTTTATATATTAAATAATTAAATTCATTTATGACATAATGATGATGCCGTAATTACCATATTAATGATTGATTAACATAATTGATATTATAAATATCCAAAATAATATAATTTTAGACTTTAAATGATTTAAACTAATTTTATAGGTTAATATAACATGTTAGGGTTTATTAAATTTATTTATTTGGAATTAATAAAATTTTTAGGACTTTAAAAATATTAATTATTAAATAATGTCAAAATTGACATAAATGAGTTTTTTAAAAAAATAAAATATTACTGGTTGATATAATAATTTTAAAAATATAAGGTTCGGCCAAAAGACATTTATAATGATAGTTGTATTATTAATAAACCACTTGGGGTTTTATTGGAAGTTTATAGTAAGTTTATTAACCATACAATATAAAAATACAAAGAGACATGGTAAATGTCAAACTATTTAACTAAGAGTTAAATCTAAAAGATAAGGTTAATATAGTGACCCAAACATATATAAAACCTATTGGTTGAGAGGTTTTCGACCCATCACCACCTTATCCTTTAAATAATTCATTTTGGAGAGTTTTGAAACTGAAAATGATTTTATTATAAAATAATATTTCAATATTTTCCTAAGGGTCCCCTCACCCCTCTTATAAAAGGTCACTTCCCTTTCCCTCACATTCACACCTTCAAAGTCCTTTGGATCAGACAAAACCTTCCAAAATATCCTACCAACTATCATCCCTTAATCCTAGAGGCGTTACTTTAGTCATAAAGACATCTAAGGAGCTGTTTTGATCAAATCAAAAGGAAGAACCCGAAGAAGAGGTAAATATTTCATCACCTCTTTAAAGTTTTTCTCCTTACACTTCCTCTTTCTTTGTTATTTCCATTCTAAAATAATATATCCATTATCTTATATATAATGTGATGTTATTATAAAAATGGTACAACCATATTAATTATTTAATCCATCCTATAAATGACAAAGTCACCATTCGTGCGTACGTACAGATTATAGTCTCCACGTCGTGGTGTGGTTTGCTATTCAAACACTTCATTATTTGGATGGGGATAATAATGAGTATAACTAATTTAAATAATAAATATATCATGATAATGATTCTTTATATATTATATATATCATCCAATTACATATGATTCTTCCATCAATATAATGATATTGTGGCTCGTGCGTACGTACGGATTACCGTCTCCACGACGTGATAAGATTTATTTCCACATTCACCATTCAACGATGATTATAAAATATATATCATTAATAAGAATGTAAAATATGAAATAATAATTCTACTGGATATATGTGTTTATGTATATATTTATGTACTTACATATATTATATTCACTTATTTCCATTCAATACAATATAAATACGAAAACAACGTTTATGCGTACATACGACCTACCGTCTCCATAAACTGTGTTTTTGTATTTCATGTACATGTCTATTATACATATTTATATTCTAAATATATATGATATATAAATCATGCTTTAAATTTTGGATGTTTTTAAATCACGATCTAAGTGATACAATCAGGGGTAACAAGTTAAAATACGTACAATAAAGAAAGAAATTATTAACCGAAATGTTAATTTGACATGAAAATTATTATTAAATGGGTAGTATAAGATCATAAATGAATACTTTATGATATCACAAATTTTAATATGGTTCTGGTATAAAATAATGACATAGTATGGTATTTATATAGGAGGTTAAATGTACCCTCAACTAAAGGAAAGTGCAAGGTAATGGTTAATTTCCCGATCTCTTTATTATCTAAGGTAGTTTTACATAAGTATCTACTGGGAAATATTTACTATCCTTGTCCATGTTTCAAAAAATAGTTTTAAAATGGATTATTGTTAAGGTACTTTTTACTAAAACATCATTTTAAATGTTTTAAATATTTATTCTTCTCATTAATGTCCATGTTTTCAAAATGGTTTTTAAGGATTTATTTATATGGACATGAATGTTTTTAAAATGTTAATTCCATTAAAAAGTTTGAAAGTGGTATGGGAAACTTTGATTCAAAAATGTCTTTAAACGTCTTCCTTTCTAAATTGTGTTTTTATGAAAAAAGTATATTTATCTCAAAAAAATTTACAAATCATTTTCATCTATATAAACATCCCTTGATGGGTTTTAAACTTGTTTGAAGATGATTTATTATGATAAAAATATTCCATTTTTTATTGAAGGTTTTTTGATATGTTTGATTGTGGATGTGTTATTTTTCCACCATTCATGGTTTATGGATAAATTATTGACATTTCGTATGCTAGTTCTAATATGAATGTTTATGTTATGTTTAAACCTTTTCATATGAGGAATTCATTAAACTTAGTAAGTGACGGGTGGAGCCTGCTATAGATCCTCGATGCATGGGTAGGTCTCATGAGACAAACTAGTGTCTTGGTATGAGGCCTTGAAAAAAATTTATTTGTAGTCTTGGAACAAGGCCTTGACTATGTGGTTATAAAGTCTGGAATTATGCATTACATCATTATGAAAGTGGCTATTGATATCGCATGTGATTATTCGACTAGTAGAATATCCACGTGAATAAGTAAATGGCATTATTTGATTTTATCTTTGCCATATTATACTGAATTTCAAGTTTAAAAGGCTTTTGTTTTAGTCTTATACATTGCCTTAAATTTTTATTCTTATTTATGAAAGTTTGCACTACATTGTTATCCTTACTGTTCATCTAAGCTCACCCCTTTCAATGTTTTATTTTTCCTAGGATGTGAAGAAGTATATTATGACTGACCTACAGGGATAATTTATGGGGTCTTAGTGTTATCTATGTAAACAATGTTGTTTTAGTCTTCCATTCTATGATGTAATGTAAACCTTATAAATGTATCTAGTATTATCAAGGCTACTAAACTAATCAGTCTTTTTATACTTGATCTTTTGTGATCATGCCAATGTTATGTAATAATGCACTGACTCTGGGTATCTAGGGTCGGGGCGTTACAGTTGGTATCAGAGGAAGTTTAGTACAAACCTTGGAAACTAGATTTAGATAAAATCTGATTTGATAACATTACCCTAAGATAGACATTGAGGATTAGTATAGAATAAATTCTTAGAATTTTGGTATGGTAGATATTTTGTGATTTTTCCAAGAAATACATCCATGTCTGGATAAGAGCAGGTAAAGGCAACTCTGGCATAGATGTACCTAGGGGTAAAACCCAAAAACACCACTTTGAGCTAAACTCGAACGGGAACTGGAGCACGACAACGGTCCTTGCTGCACTCTTGGTTACGACACTCTCGGGGAAAATGATGAGGATAATTATCATTTTCTTTACAAACCATTATAAAGAGTTTATGAGTATATACTTCATTAAAGATTTTTTTTAGGATTATAGATTATATCAATGAACTGTTCAATTTATGTTAGGTATTTTACAAGTGTGTAATTATGAATTGCGTTTCATAAACTGACCTAGTGTATTCTATTGTTTAGAAATGGCGCCTAGTAGAAGGAATTAGAATTCCAGTAATATCCATGATCGAAATTTTAAGAAGGATCATATCTTTCAGGGTATTAAGCCAAAATTTAAAAGGGAAATAGTCTCCCACTTATTGTCATCATATGAAGAAATAGTATCTTGCGTTAATAAGATAAGTAAATAATTCTTTGAGTTCTATGGATTTGAAGGGAAGCAAGAGAAGAAAAGGATGGAAGAAGGAAAGATGGATAAAGAGAAGAGGGGAAAGAAGGATTTTCCCATATGTGATAACTATGGAAAGAATCACCTTGGTATATTCTTGAAGGTAATGGGAATTTTTTATAACTGTGGAGAAAAAGGACACCATGTACATGATTTCAAGGGTAAGAAAAATGTTTCAAATGTATAATGATTCATCTGCAAGGAGTTGGGACCGTAGGAAAATCAATGTACAAATCATCATAGTATACCACAAATGATGTTTTTGTATAACAATCAAGTTATGATATTACCACAAATAAAGAGTAATGACTAGTGTTTTTATGTTGATATTAAAGAATTGTGTCATTTTATTAGTGTATCAACGATGTAATGGTTATAATAATTATGTAGTATATAAGGATTGTGTTGTAGTACTATTTCATTAAAGACTTGATATTGTGTGGAACCAAGAAAAGCGACTCAATAGAAGGTTAAATTTTTTGGAAAATATATGGTTGAAGGAAAGGTAAACCATAATATGGTCCTGATACTGAGGTTGTGATTTTGGAATAAGAGATGGTTGATTTGGATAAATTATATTGGATATTCTTGACTACCTTGGAACTCATTAATGGTTTGTTTATTCCATAATTGTTGGAATATTCAAAAAAATGGATATAAAGAATATATCTAGTATTATATAAGGAATAAGGGAGCATAAATGTAATTAATAAGGTTTTATGGTAATTTATGGTGTTACCATGTTTTAAAAGAATACATGATAAAGGTTTTCATATGTTATTATGTGGAAAAAGAGATCTTCATTTTGTTTACCTTCCTTATAAATTTTGGTCTATGATTTTGGACAGAATTATTTTGGATAGCTATAAAGGTTTGAATGGATTAATTTTAACTTTGTATAGTATTTATTAGGATTATTTTTTTGAGTATTATAATACTATATTTTTAGAAAAAAGACAACCTGCAGTCGGGCGATAACCCGCCGCGTCAGACAATGCTGCAGGAATCGAACACACAAGCAATGTGAGACAAAGATTTATGACCTACCACTAGCCTATAGAAAGTCTATAGTTATTATAAATTAGTTTTTTTCATGTTATATGAATAAATATTATATTTTTGAGTTCTATTATCTTTTGTGGTGAAAGAAGAGTTTTTAGTAGAAATTAGTTAAAGGATGGAACTCTACTTGTCAAGTGTATATATATATATATATATATATATATTATTCTATGAAGAAATTAATTCTTAAACTTTAGGTAAGGGATATTAAAACCAAAAATTTGTTATCCTAATACCTTAGGTTTTGTTAAACTAATGATATTCTAAATCATCTTAGATTGATGGCTTTGAGGCCATCAATTTTACACTTGTTTGTGATTGATGAACTCAATGACACCCTATAAATATTCACGTTTTTTCACTAATTATGTGTCTATAATTTCCAAAAATGCTATCCTATTAGAAACCCTAAGTTGGTGGTGACGTTTTCATTTCCCTTTTCACTCTTATTAAGAATAAATTTTATTAACCCAATTTCTGATGTGGGTTTTCCACAAGGGTAATTTTCTATTGTAATCCATTTATTTTCAAAGAACAATTTCAAATTGCGAGGAAAAATTTTTTTGGATGAGGGGAGAATGTAACACCCCAATATTTCATAGTATGTTATCTCATTAAAGTAATTCAACATCTTGCGCTACACGCAACACCGAGTTCGAGCACACCACAACTTACCACACTAACCGTTCAAAAAGCATTTATGAATAGTATTGACTAAAATTTTGAATCATATATACTCTATATACTTTTAAAATTCATATTATCTATTTATTATACATAATATAAGAACGAATTCATTTTTTCAAATAAAAGAAGTATTTTTCAAAAAATGTAATTTTACCGCCTTTTAATGGAGAACCTTTTTTAAAAACAATATTTGGCACTTTATATATTCAATTTAATTAAATTAAATTTTTCTTTAGAATTGGGACATAATAATTTTGTTTGGACAAATTTTTGGTACTTTTCTGATAACTTTCATATTTTGATGAATAATGAAAAAATATTATGTTTTAATTGAAAAAAACTTTTTTAATCGAAATAATTTATAGTGCTAAATTATGAATTTGAATGGTTTTGAAGTATAATTAGGTTATATTTTTATCAGTTAATACTATTTAGGTCATTAGAAGTAATTTCACATTTAAATTTGACATAAACACATGTCAATCTTTTGATAGTTTTTACTTTTTAAAAACACTGATTTTTGATTTTGACAACAAGAATTGATTTTAAATTAATAAATGAAACTTCTATATTTTTAATTCAGTAAAATAGTCTTCATTTTTTAATTCGGAATATCAAAAATATCGTAGGGTTAATTTTTGGAATTTTTCTGAAAACATTCAATTATTGATGAATAGTGAAAAACACTACGTTATTATTTAAAACTGACTTTTTATTTAGATAATTATTTATTTTATTTAAATTTATTTTAAGTAAATATACATATATAATACCTATATATTTTCAATGTAATTCATTGGAGTCATTTTATAATATAATTAGATGAATAAAATTTTATTAAACTTTTTAACCTATTTTACTCATCTCTTAGGAGCTTTTGTAAATTTGCATAAAACAAAATTTTACCACTTTTGTGAGTTGAATTTAAAAACTTCAAGAGACAATGTTGATATCTGTATGTAAAATGTGGTTCAATAAGATGAAAACAATTTTTTTAAATAGTAACTTTTTTACTTTTCTTTACCAAGGTTAAAATTAAATAAGGTAATTAAGGGTAAAAATGATATTATTATTACCCTAAAACATGTGATAATTCTATTGGATAAGTATAATTAGACCAAAAACAACCTTAGTAATAAAATATGAACCTTTTTGGTCCACTTGGATTAGATTAAGACATTTTTTATTATATTATTTAAAGAAGAGTTAAAAGAGTAAAATTTAAAGTTTAATAACTAAACCATTTTTAATATAGGGTTACACACAATATAAATTCGACTATAAATATTAATTAGAAATATAAAAAAAATCTTACATAATAGTATTTTATTTATAATTTTTATACAATAAATAATTAAATTAATTTATACCACAATGATGATGCAGTAATTACCATATTAATGAATGATTAAAATAATTGATATTATAAATATCCAAATAAATATAATTTGTGACTTTTAATGAAATATAAAACTTTTCTAGGATAATATGACATGTCAGGGTTAATTAAATGTATTTATTTTTAAGTAATAAAGTTTTGAGGACTTTAACAAAAATCAATTATTAAATAATGTCAAAACTGACATAAATGAGTTTTTAAAACAAATACAATATTATTCGTTGATCTAATAGTTCTAAAAATCTATGGTTTGGAAAAAAGACATATATAATGATAGGTGTATTATTAATGAACCACTTTTTTGATTTGAAGTTTATATTATGTTTATTAACCATATATTATAAAAATACAAAGAGACATGGTAAATGTCAAACTATTTAACTAAGAGTTAAATCTAAAATATAAGGTTAATATAGTTACCAAAACATATATAAAACCTACTGGTTGATGGTTTTCGACCCATCCCCACAATAGAATTTAAATAATTTATTTTGGAGCCTTTAGAAACCAAAAATTATTTTATTATAAAATAATATTTCAATCTTTTCCTAAGGTGCCCCTCACCCCTCTTATAAAAGAAAACTTCCCCTTCTATCACATTCACAACCTCAAAGCCATTTGGCTCATCCAACCCCTGCAAAAATATCCTCCCAACTTTACTCCCTTCATTCTAGAGGAGTTCCTTTAGTTAGAAAAACAACCTAAGGATCCCTTTTCATCAAATCAAAAGGAAGAACCCAAAGAAGAAGTAAATATTTAACCACATCTTTCAAGTTCTTTTCTCCTTCCACTTCCTCTTTCTTTGTTCTTTCCATTCTAAAATTATAACTGTAACACCCTGAGATTTTATGAGATATATTATTTTTAATTTCTTTCATATCTTCTGTTGTACGCTACACCAATATTATCTTATGCTATATGCAACACTGTATTAGCTTGTAGTATACACAACATTATTCTTGGATCGTGTTACACACAATTTCAAGTTTGTTTGATAGTAGTTATTCTACGCAACATTGAGTTTATATATATATATATATATATATTCGATGTATAAATGAAATATGGTTGGAATCTATTATATGAAACTTTGAAGGAGTCTTTCACTACACGCAACCCTGACTTGGCTTGCATTACACGCAATCACGACCTTCCTCGATAAAGTGTGTCATACTCAATATCGGGTTTCACTTAACAATGATATATTGTCATAATATTAGTATAGAATAGCAGTTATAAATAGTATTAAATAAATTTTGAATTTTATAACATTATTATTCATCTTACACATTTTCTAGAACATGGTATGAGAACAAAATAAATTTTTCGAGTAAAATAAGCATTTTTCAAAAAATGCAGTTTTGCCGCCTTTTGATGGCACACCCACATTAAATCTATTTTTTGACATGTTTATAAGTTCAATTTGACAAAATAAAATTCTTATTTGGAATCAGGATATAAAAATTTACTTTGGATAAATTTTTCATATTATTCTGATAACTTTCATATTTCAATGAATAGTAAAAACACGCTATATTTTTATTAAAGGAAAATTTTTTCATCGCAATAATTTATATGGTTAAATTATAATATTTAATGGTTTTAAAGTATAAATAGAATATATTTTTACCATTTAATATAATGTATTTCATTACCATTAATTTTACATTTAATTCATAGGTAAAAACATCTCAATCTTTGACAATGTTTTAACTTTTAAAACCTGTTTTCTTAACAACGGGATTAATTTTAAATTAATTACTGCAACTTCTGTGTTTTGAATTTTGAAAAATGGATTCCATATTTGAATTCATTGAGTCCAAATTATTTTAATAGGTTACTTTTTATTGATATTATGAATAGTAACTATGGTAATTTTTATTTACTACAGTTAAAGATAAATCGGGTAATTAAGGGTAAAAATAAGATTATAAAATTAACCTGAAACCTAAAAAAATTCTATTAGATGACTAAAAGTAGACCTTTATCACCTAAGGGTCAGAATAAATTCATTTTATGGACTTTTTACCTTGAAAATAATTTAATTATTATTAAAACCAAAGAAAGTGACAATATGTCACTCACTTAAATCTTATAAGTATAATAATTTTAATTTAGTGATAAAATTCATGAAACTTAGAACAGTAGTAGTCTCCATAAATTTAATAAAATTATATACATCATGAGAATTTATTTATAATTTTTAGGGATTAAATAATTGTCATTAATGGTGATACAATAGTGATGGAGAAATTGTTTATTTAGTGAAAAATCAATAATATAGTTTTTATTAAAATAATAGTGACCAAAAAAGGCAGAAAAACCTGACCAAAACTTATTGGTCATGTACATGTAAACCATAATCATCCAATGGTCGAATATTTTACCATTTGAAGCCTTATAAAAGCGATTATGACACTTATATTATTTTATTTCAAATGATTTCAAAGTTCTCACCTTCAAAATTTAATAAATATAAAAATTAAAATGTTGTGATTTTAAGATGTTAAATTCGAGTAAAATAATATTATGAAATTTATTATATTTATATTCGTCATAGGATTTTATTTTTAATTTTTATTCAAATAATAATTATATTAAATTATTATAAAAAATGATGTAGTAATTTTTTTATTAAGAGATATATAAAATAAATGGTTTTATAAATATTAAAATAAATATTATATGAACTAATTAATATTCAGAAAAAATTTTATAGATGACTATGACATGTTAGGAATATATTAAACAATTTTTTCTAATATTTCATCTATTTTTATTTTATTTAAATTCAAATAAATGAACAGTGTAAAAATTAACACTATTGTTATTTTATATAAATAACATATTATTAAATTGTTTAAAAATCACATAAATATTTAAAAATTATAATTTGAAATTTATATGGTTTAAAATGTCATAAGGTACCCAATTATGGATAGTTAACACCACATAAGTAATTATTTATGACAATTTAAAATTTAGAATCTTGTAACCACAAATAAGATTAAATAAATTAAATAAGGATAAATCAAGTTGATAAGGTTTAAAATAAATTTCAGACATGTATAAATTTTATATTTTGATGATATTACAGTCATATCTCATCTAATATTCTAATATGAGTCATTTTTGTGGGTTTTAAGAGGAGTTTGATTTATTATAAATTAATATTGTTTAGGTTTCCAAAGGTGCCCCTCTCCTCCTTATAAAAGGGCACCTCCTCCCACTCCTCTTCACAACACTTTGAGCCTTCAAGATCTGCCAAAACCTTCCCATTTCTCTTCTAAACTTCCCTAGAAACATTCTAGATGTTCTTTGCTTCTCAAAAGACCAACTCTAGTCCCTTAAGAGGAAGCTTAAATGAGGTGCGTCGAAGAAGAGGTAATCTCTTCTACCGATTCTTTCAAGTTTCTTTATTCTTCAAATTATTCTTATTTAGTTGTTAAATTATAAATTAATAACATAATTATCACTAATATACTGATATGTTATTATAAATATGAAACAACCCCATTTCACCTTCTATCTATCCTATGGAAAACGAAATCACCGCGCATGCGTACGTACGGAATATCGTCTCCACGCCGTGGTGTAATCTATTTTTCCACCACCACCTTACTTGGATAGGTATAATGGTGTATAGAAAAACTATATATGGATATTATAACATAATAATGATTCTGAGATATTATATCATCCACTCCAATTCCATTCAATAATTATGGGAACAATATCATCCCTCGTGCATACGTACGGATTACCGTCTCCACGACTCGATGAGATTCAATCTCCATGTTAACCATTCAAGAATGATTAAAAAGTATATATAACGAATAATAATGGTATATATAAAATAATAATACTACTGGATTTATGTATATGTTATTTAATTACTTCTATTCAAGTCAATAAGAAATGGAAAATAGCATTCATGTGTACGTACGACCTACCATCTCCATGAACGGTGTGTTTCATTTCATTTATCTATCTATTATATATATATAATGAATATATATTATATATAAATCATGTTTTACATTATTGAAGTTATTAAATCAAGATATATTTAATAATAATATCAAGAACAACAATTCCAAACACGGATGATAAATGAAACGATTTTATCCAAAACGCTGCTTTAACATGGATCTGAAAAATGAACAGGTAATATAAAGTCTTAAGTGAATCATATATGATATCATAAATATTATTATGTTTCTATTACAAGTTAATAATATATTTAAACCCACTATACAAGAGTATCGGGCACACACTAAAGAAATTATACATAAGGTAAGGGATAATTTTGCAAATCTCATTTTTATCCGAGATTGCTTATACGTAAGTATTTACTGGGGTTATATTTTTCATCCATGTCCATAAAAATGTTTTTAATAAAGTGTTAATTATTCTTCTATGAATTTTTAAATTCATTTTTACCCCTCTTTTACTTTTACATTGTGTTATGGAAAGAATCTTTCTTTTGTTTACCATACGAGGAACTTTTTGACTTTTCTGACAAAAGTACGAGAATAATGTTTTTTTAACCTATATGGAATGAACATATTTTTATGGATTCATAACAAATTTTATTCATGAAGATTAATCTAAAATATTTAGTTATTATTTTCAATAAAATCCATTTATTTTAAAAGTGTGTGGAATTTTATGAAAAGAAAATGATTTTAAAGAAGAAAGGATATTTTCCTCAAGAATTCATCTTAAGTGTTTTATCAAAACTATTTTCCATATAAGATGAAATTATTTATCATGTTTATGTTCCAAGTATAATGTATATAGTATTTACATGGTTTGATTCTTCTTATGATGAAATGATATCCATTTGTTTTATATGGATTATGTTATAATGGGATGATGTTTAGGAAACCCATTTTATTCTTTGGGTTATGATGAATGATTTATTTTGTGGCACAAGTAAGAATGATTTCAATATGAGATGGGTGGGACCTATATCTTCCTCCAATGCATTGGGTAAAGATTTATATCTCATGAGATAGACATGGATAGAACGACAAGTTTATCCGGTTCAGTGATACAGGACTGGAACGAGGAGTGAACTCGATTCAGAAAGGGACTTTGTCCACTAAGATGGTCTTGGCAGCAATGCCTTGGATACTATGGAAATAATATCATGTTCTTAATGGTTTTCCACAATTACAAGTTTTATTCCCATGCTATTTTATCATGATTAATGTTCCCTTATGAACTATTCCTTATATACTTCAATGATTTATTTCTAAAGAATTTTATGTTTAAACTTTATGTTCATGTTTTTTTAGTTCAAACGTATATGATTTGTTTTATTTTATCAATGCTTACACTTACTGAGCATTTGAGCTCACCCTTTATATGTTTTCTTTTTCCCAGGATTTAAATAAAGGTTTAAGTAATAAAACCAAAGTGGAAGATCTTTATGGGAGATGTTGAAGATCTTTCACCATGATTAGAAGATTTTGTTTCGAGTTTCCAAAGACACTAAACTATTAAGGTCCTTGAGTGTTTGTTCTTTTTATGTATTAATTATTCCAAAAATGTAATGTAATGTTCATGTATGTCAAGTACGAGTCTCTACAGTTGGTATCAGAGAAAAGGTTTAGTTAACCTTTGGAAACTAGGATGTAAAAACTTTAGTAAAATCCCTAGAGATATTTCTAAGGTATGTCTAGGGATGTCTCTAAGGTTAAGTATACATATAGGTTATAGTCCTAGAATTATGATAATGATCTTAGAATTAAACCTAAGATGTTATATATTGAAGGTACTCCCCCTTTATTATGTTGTTTTCCTAGCATGATTTTTTCCTCTCACATTATTCTTTTTGGGTTTTAGAAAATGGCTGGAAACAGGAAGATTTACAATAATGGAGGTTATAATGGACAATAGAATGATATTATTCATGAGAAACCAAATGAAATGGTATTTGGAAGTCCAAACATCATTATTATTCCTAATCAACAATCTCATAATATAATCAATAATCTCAACTTTGGTATGTATCCTGACTCATATAATAAGACAAAGATGGAGTTTCATGATGATCATAGAGGAAAGAAAGTTCAATTTCCCTCATGTAAATCTTGTGGGAAGAGGCATCAAGGAGAATGTTTCAAAGGAACTGGAAGATTCTTTTGGTGTGGAAAGGAAGGACACAAAGCCAGTAAGTGCGAAGGAAAAGGTTCAATTAACACCATGGACATGGATAGTGGTATTGCTACGACATCAACAATGATTAAATGTTTTAAATGTGGAATATATGGGCATTATGAAAACCAATTCTTGAAGGTAAAATCTCATGAAGAGAATCTTCATAGTCGTAAGGGTAGTATTTATAATGATGATGATGATGAGACTACAAATGATATGTGAGATGAAAGAATTGTTGAAGCCCGATCAATGGTTTAAAAAGGTAGTGGAATGATTTATGTTTATTAAGAGTTGTGTTGTATAGGTAATGGTACTATGGAATAAAGACACATCTAAGGATTGTTACACTATTTGTTTTCCTAAAGTATTTGAAAGAATATGTTGAATGGTACCAGTAACCATGAAAGGTTATTCAGATATTTTTATAAAGAAGATGATATGCGCATAATGAATGGATAAAGAGAAAATAATATTTTGGATATTATTAATGAGGTCTTGACTGATATAAGGACAAAGTGATATCATGGTTTGAGTATATATAAATTTTGTGATTTTTTTATGTGGAAAGTTTTAACTTTTGACAGCATTCATGTTTTTTAATAAGGTTCAATGGGTATTCATTTTTTAAGAGAATACATGATTAAGGTATTCAGAGGTTTGGAATGCGATCAAAAATATTTATCTTATGATATATGGGGGATAAATGATGGTATTCACGTGCCTGTTATGTGACCTTTCAAGTAATAGTATTCTTTATGCTATGAGATTATACATATGTATTTTGGATAAGTTTAAAGATTGGAATGGACTATTTTGGACATAAGATATTATTGTTTATGGCTAGAACTTTTTTCGATATTACTTATGTAATGGTATAATAGTGTAGTTTTAGAAAAAGGGACAACCTGCAGGATGGGAGACAACCCATCACGTCGGACAAGGCTGTGTGAATCAAACCCAAAACTGAAGTGAGACATGCCTTTATCGCCTACCACTGGCCTATAGTAAGTCCCTGGTTAGTATAAATTAGTTTTAATTTATTAAGTGGTATGATATATGAAGTATAAGTCCATTTTAAGAACCATATATGATCAATATCACTATATATGGACTTATGTATATTTAATAAATTTTGCTAACATTTTTTTGAGATAGATGGAATGACTTATCATTCTATCGCATGATATGATAACACTTCACGAATGACAAATTCAACTTTATTTCTTTAATTGATGAAGTGGAAATTGTTCAAGGAATGACCAACGGTGAGATTGTACCAAAATCAAGAATGTGTTTCTTCTAATACCAATTTTTTTAACTTTATGGAAATGATCATGAAAACCAAAAATGTTGTCATATTGCCCTCATATCTGATGAATCAGATGGTACCTTAGATCATCACAAATTTATGGCTTTGTGATTGTTGGCTTTTTTTATAGCCATTTTCTCTACCACTCTCCATCAGAACATGATGGTTAGATTTCTCTTCCATGTCCATATTTTCACCAATGTTCTCCTATATGGGAACCCAAGTGATGAGTTACATTGGGTATCTGTTTTGTTTCTAATGTTCATTTGTAAAATTATGTTTTAGCATTCCTTTTTACGATGTGGGTTTCTATGAAAGAAACTCTCAAGTAATAAACCATTTATAACCCTGAAAAATTTCTAGGGAAAATTCATTTTAAGGGGGGTAGAATGTAACACCCTGAGATTTTATGAGATATATTATATTTAATTTCTTTCATATCTTCTGTTGTACGCTACACCAATATTATCTTGCACTCTATGAAACACCGTAATAGCTTGTAGTATACACAACATTATTCTTGGATCGTGTTACACACAATTTCAAGTTTGTTTGATAGTAGTTATTATACGTAGCATTGAGTGTGTATATATATATATATATATATATATTCAATTCATAAATGAAATATGGTTGGATTCTTTTATACACAACTTTAAAGGAGTCTTTCACTACACGCAACCCTTACTTGTCTAGCATTACATGCAATCACGACCTTCCTCGATAAAGTGTGTTGTACGCAATACCGGGTTTCACTAAACAATGATATATTGCCATAATATTACTATGAACTAGCCATTATGAATAATATTAAATACATTTTGAATTTTATAACATTATTATTCATCTTACACATTTTCTTGAACATGGTATGAGAACAAAATAATTTTTTCGGTTAAAATAAGTATTTTTCAAAAAATGCAGTTTTTCCAGCTTTTGATGACGCACTAACATTAAATATAGTATTTGACATGTTTATAAGTTCTATTTGACAAAATAAAATTCTTATTTGGAATCAGGATATAAAAATTTACTTTGGAAAAACTTTTCATATTATTCTGATAACTTTCATATTTTAATGAATAGTAAAAACACGCTATATTTTTATTAAAAGAAACTTTTTTCATCGCAATAATTTATATGGTAAAATTATAATATTGAATGGTTTTAAAGTATAAATAGAATATATTTTTACCATTTAATATAACTTATGTCATTACCATTAATTTTACATTGAATTCATAGGTAAAAACATTTCAATCTTGGGCAATGTTTTAACTTTTAAAACCTATTTTCTTAACAACAGGATTAATTTTAAATTAATTACTGCAACTTATGTGTTTTGAATTTTGAAAAATGGATTCCATAGTAGAATTCATTGGTTCCAAATTATGTTAATTGGTTACTTTTTTTTGATATTATGAATAGTAACTATGGTAATTTTTATTTACTACAGTTAATAGTAAATCGGGTAATTAAGAGTAAAAATAAGATTATAAAATTACCATAAAACCTGAAAAAAAGTATATTAGATGACTAAACAACGACCCTTATTACCTAAGGATTGAAATAAATTCATTTTATGGACTTTTGACCCTGAAAATAGTTTAATTATTATTAAAACTAATGAAAGTGACAACATGTCACTCTCTTAAATCTTATAAGTATAATAATTTTAATTTAGTGATACAATTCATGAAACTTAGAACATAAATAGTCTACAAAAATTTAATAAAATTATCTACATCATGGAAATTTATTTAGAATTTTTAGGGATTAAATAATTGTCATTAGTGGTGATACAATAGTGATGAAAAAATTGTTTATTTAGTGAAAAATCAATAATATAGTTTTTATTAAACTAATAGTGACCATAAAAGGCACAAAAACCTGACCAAAACTTATTTTTCATTTACATGTAAACCATAAGCATCCAATTGTATAATATTTGACCATTTTGAGACTTATAAAAGCGATTATGACACTTATATTATTTTACTTTAAATGATGTCAAAGTTGTCACCTTCAAAATTTAATAAATATAAAAATTAAAATTTTGTGATTTTAAGATGATAAATTCGAGTAAAAATACTATTATAAAATTTATTATATTTATATTCATCATAAGATTTTATTTTTATTTTTTATGCAACTAATAAGTATATTAAATGATTATACAAAAATGATGTAGTAATTGTTTTATTAAGAGAAATATTAAATAAATGGTTTTATAAATATTAAAATAAATATTATATGAACTAATTATTGTTCTCAAAAAATTTTATAGATGAATATGACATGGTAGGAACCTATTAAATAATTTATTTCGAATATTTACTCTGTGGGGATTTTATTTAAATTCAAATAAATGAATAGTGTCAAAATTAACACTATTGTTATTTTATAAAAGTAACATATTATTTAATTGTTTAAAAATCCCAGAAATATTTAAAATTATAATTTAAAATTTGTATGGTCTGAAATGTAATGAATTACCAAATTATGGATAATTAACAACACATAAGTAATTGTTTATAACAATTTAAAATTTAGAATCTTATAACCATGAATAAGATTAAAGAAATTAAATAAGGATAAATCAAGCTGATAAGGTTTAAAATAAATTTTAAACATGTCTAAATTTTATTGGTTGATGATATTACAACCCTATATCATCTAATATTCTAATATGAGTCATTTTTTGTAGGTTCGTAAGTGGGTTTTGTTTTATTATAAATTAATATTTTTTAGGTTTCCAATGGTGCCCCTCTCCTCCTTATAAAAGGGAACTTCCTTCTTATCCTCTTCACAACACTTTGTGCCTTGAAGATCAGCAAAACCCTGGTCATTTCTCTTCTACACTTCCCTAGAAACATTCTAGAGGTTCTGGTATTCTCAAAAGACCAACTCTAGTCCTTTAAGAGGAAGCTTAAAGGAGGTGCGTCGAAGAAGACGTAATCTCTTCTACCGATTCATTCAAGTTTCTTTCTTCATAAATTTATTCTTATTTAGTTTTTTCATTATAAAGTTATAACATAAGTATCACTAATTTACTGATATGCTATTATAAATATGAAACAACCCCATTTCACCTTCTATCCATCCTATGGAAAATGAAATTACCGCCCGTGCGTACGTACAGAATACCGTCTCCACGCCGTGGTGTAATATATTTTTCCACCACCACCTTACTTGGATGGGTATAATGGTGTATAGAATAACTATATATGAATATTATAACATCATACTAATTCTGAGATATTATATCATCCACTCCAATTCCATTAAATAATTATGGGAATGATATCATCGCTCCTGCGTACGTACGGATTACCGTCTCCACGACGTGATGAGATTCAATCTCCATATTAACCATTAAAGAATGATTATAAAGTATATATAATTAATAATAATGTTATATATAACATAATAATACTACTGTATTTATGTATATGTTATTTTTTGAACCCTCTCGGAGACTTAGTTGAACTTATATTTTGAGAATCTCAATTATGCTCACTCATATTTTGATAATCCCAATTATGCTCAATTATATTTTGATAATCCCAATTATGCTCAATTATATTTTGATAATCCCAATTACGCTCACTCATATTTTGATAATCCCAATTATGCTCAATTATAGTTTGATAATCCCTATATTGATTAATGGTTAATTACTTATTTCAGTATTTCTGTACACCATGCACATATTCATATATTACAATATTTATATTATCTTCAGAGAATTCAGTTACTGGATGGATATATATTCTAACATAACCCATTCTGCCAATAGAATGCTTAAATAGAAAAGTGTTCACTGTTACAGAACAAAGCTACCGATTTGTAAAGTCCACCGTTATGTGCAAGCTCACCGGTAAAACAAGTCTACCGATACGTGCAAGCTCACTGATACATCAAGTTCACCGGTATAACAATTCTACTGATACGTGAAAGCTCACCGGTACAACAAGTCTACCGATACGTGCAAGCTCACCGGTACAACAAGTTTACCGATAAGTGCAAGATCACTGGTACAACAAGTCTACTGATACGTGTAAGCTCACCAATACATCAAGTCCACCAGTACAACAAGTCTACCGTTATGCAAGCCTACCGATACCGAAAAGTCACCGTTATGCAAGACTAACGTAACATGAAGACTACCGTTACACGAAAGGTCACCGATACATTAAGTCTGCTGCTACCAATCAAGTATACCGACAGACATGTAGTCTACCGAATAGAAAGGCTACCGTTACACAAGAGGTTACTGATACACAAGGCTACTGATATCAAAAGCTACCGTTCGAGAGAATCCGACGCTTCCTTAATTTCTTTATCTTTGTTTAATCTAACCAATAGTCATATTAGGTATATTTTAATGCTCTGTCATTTATTTAATAAAGTTTTTTGGATGTTAGGGAACCGTACCTCGTACCTGAAAAAGAAATCATTTCTTTTGCTGGAGCTCGTGCCATAAATACAAGAAGTCCCTGTTGGTGCAAAACATACAATAAAATACAAGGGAAATACAAAAGTGATCTATAAGTGACATACACAAGAAGAGCTCATACAGATATACATGCATGACCAAGAAGACACAGAATCTCATACACACTCACACTTACTCAAGAAGAGCTCTATACTTTCACGAGGATTTTGAAGAACTTCATCGACTACTTTTTCACAGTCTCTGAACCTGGATGTCAAGCAGACAACACTCTATTTTCCAGAAAAAAAAACAGAAGAGGACTCATAACCATTTTTTTGATAAATTCGAAGGAGTCCAGAGCTACACTATAATCACTAGACCCATTCTAAACTCTATATCTTGCTCAGTGATTTATTATTTACATTACGAGCAGTGTGTGTCATTAGTTTTAATTTACACAGACACCGTCTTCTGAACCTTAACTGGAGGATCTTTAAATACTCATTCAAACTCCCTACATCTTCTATTTCCCACTGTGGATTGTGGTAGAGGTCGTGTGTGACCTGGATAGCTTTATTTGCTGTTGTTTTTGTTTCCCACGTAGAACTGTGGTAGAGCTCTTTGACCTGTATAGTTGTATTTGGTGTTGATTTTGTTTCCCAATGTAGAACTGTGGTAGAGGTATTTGACCAGGACAGTTGTAAATTGTTGTGAACCCCGATCCAGGGTGTGGGTCAAATTTATATAAATTGTTGAGAGGACTAAGTCTCAGCTTGAGACTGAACCTCTTGGTTATATCTGTTGTGCTTTATTTAGTTTTATCTAAAATTGATTATTCCGCTGGTAAGTGATTTAAAATTTAAACTATTTTTCAATGTTACTCTAATAATTGAATTAGGAAGTGTTTGCATTATTTGAAAATCATTAGGTTATTTTCAAAATCTAATCTGATCTTCTGATTAGATTAACTGGGAATTAATCAATCCCTTGAGAACCTAACTGAAAGTTTTCTTTAGTTCAAATTCACTACAATTCAATTAGTATTTTAAATTGGGGGATTTTAGTAAAGGATTTTAAATAGAAATTTTAATTGGAACTCAATTCAACCCCCCTCTTGAATGTCCACTCTGACCAACATTTGGTATCAAAGGATTAAAATATTTTCTGAAGTACTCTGTTTTTCAACTATGATTTTAGATATATTTTAAAGTTCTTAAAATTTCTGTTATTTCTAAAATTTTATCTCTTTAATTTTTTTGTTTTAACCTAGTTATCATGGATAGAAGATTTGAAGGTGTTGCTACTAATATACCACCATTTTTTAATGGAAACAACTATGTTTAGTGGACGATTAAGATGAAAATTCATTTAGAAAGCACGGGTTTTGATATTTGGACTGCCATAGAATCATAATATAAAATTCCCTCTACTGTTAGAACTACTTGGAATGAAGCTACTAAGACAGATTACAATAATAATTGCAAAGCTATGAATGCTCTGTATTGTTCTTTAGGATATGAGGAATTTAATAGAATATCTACTTGTAAGACTGCATATGAAATTTGGGATACTTTAGGTGTTTCTCATGAAGGAACAACTAATGTTAAGGAAATGATATTGAACACCTATACTATTAAATATGATAATTTTATGATGAATCCTGATGAACCCATATTTTATATGTATCTCAGGTTTAATGAAATTTTCAACACAATGATCTCACTGAGAAAAAGATGTTCCATCAATGGAGAAGATCAAGATAATTTTGAGATGCCTACCTAAAAGATGGAGGGGCACTTCTGTTTCAATCAGATAATCTTGTGATATTGGTGAACTGCCAGTCAAGGAACTTATTGGTAAGTTAATGATGTAAGAAGAATAGCTTAAGGTAAAATAAGAAGAAGAAGAAGAACCAAAAAGGAAGTCAATTGCTTTCAATACATCAACTTCAAAGAATAAGGATAAAGAGAAAATTCAGACCATGAGTGATAGCTCAAGCTATAATGAAAGTACATCTGACAGTGATGCAGAAATGGCTCACATAGCCAGAAGATTTAATAAGTTTTATAAGAAGAAGATGTTTTTCATAAAATCAAATTACAAAGGTAAGTATGACAACAAGGGACACTAGAAAAAGGACTGGAAGAAATCTGACAAATCTGATGAATTTTTCTACTACGAATGCAAAAGAAAAGGACATATAAAAGCAGAATGTCTAAAGCTGAAATACAAGAAGAAGTATGAGTATAAGGACAATAAGTATAAGAAATACATAAAGGCTACTTGGAGTGCTTCTGAGGATAGCTCCAGTAAATCTGAAGCTTCTGAGACTAAAAACAGAAATAAGGCAAACATGTGTTTTATGAGAAACACTTCTGAGGTAACATCTGAAACTCCTGCTTTAAATTCTTATTATTCTAGAGATGATTCTGATTCTGAAAATATGTCAAAATCAGAACTGTTTGAATACTATGTTATGTTGGAAGAAACCTGTAATGAGCTGAAGGAAAAATACAAAGGTTTAAAGAAACGGTATGCTTTAACTGTTAAACATAAATATGATCTTGACGTAGAAATGGAAAAGAATGCTCAGTTACTTAAAGAAAACACTGAACTGAAATTTTCAAATGAGAAACTTAGGATGGATTTAGAAGAAATCACAAATGGAAGATATAATCTTACTCAAATTCTAGGTAAGCAGATTGCATCTAGATATACTACTGGTATAGGATATCAACCTGGACAAAGAAAAATTACCAAAACTGGATTTATCCCTAAATCTGGATAGAATGTAGATAGTTCTAGTTCTGGATGTTCATACGCTTCAACTAGTTATATTTATATTTATAGATCCAATAAGGTTTATCTTTCAAAATCTTTTGATTCTACAAATTTTATGAGACCCATAAGACAAATTTGGGTACCTAAAGTTTTATTGGCTAACCTGTCTGGACCCAAGAAAATCTGGGTACCAAAATCATTTCCTATCTAAATCTGTTTTGTAGGGAACCTGCTTAAAGAGCTCCTATAGAAAGACTTGGTACTTGGACAGTGGATGTTCAAGACATATGTCAGGAGACTTCTCATGCTTTAAAAGCTTAGTCAGAGTTGATTGAGATTTTGTCACCTTTGGTGATAATTCTAAAGGGAAAATCATCGGCTTAGGCCAGATTTATAATACTGACTCAGTATTAATTTCAAAATTTCTATTTGTTGATGGGCTTAAGTATAATATTCTAAGTATCTCTCAGTTATGTGATGATAGTTTTAATGTTAAATTTGAAAATGACTCTTGCAATGTTTTTAATTCTAAAAATGATTTAGTATTTTCTACCTTGTGAAATGAAAATGTCTATGCGGTTGATTTGAATTCTTTAGCTATGAAAAATATTACTTGTTTAAATGCTTTTCATAAAGAGTATTGGCTTTGGCACAGAAGATTAGGAAACTGCAATGTACATTCACTTAGAAAACTTACTCGGAAGAACTTAGTTAGAAACCTACCAAAACATGAATTCCCAATAGATAAAGTTTGTAATCCCTGTCAAAAGGGAATGCAAGATAATGTTTCTTTCAAATCAAAGAAAGAAGTGTCAACTTCTCAACCTCTCGAGTTGGTTCACATGGATTTGTTTGGCCCTTCTAGAGTTTCTAGTTTAAATGGGAATCACTATGTCTATGTTCTAGTAGATGACTATTCTAGGTATACTTGGGTATATTTTCTAGCTCACAAAAGTGAATCTTGTTCTTACTTTTATAAATATTCCAAGTCTGTAGAGAACCTTAGTGGACTTAATATTAAAACCTTGAGAAGTGATCATGGCCGTGAGTTTGAGAACAATGAGTTTGAATCCTACTTCTCACACAATGGCTATAGTCACAATTTATCTACCCCTGGGACACCTCAGCAAAATGGTGTGTAGAAAGGAGGAATATATCCCTTCAAGAAATTTCCAGAACCATGCTTAATGAGTATGACCTGCCTGTTTATTTTTGGGCTAAATATTTCAATACAGCTTGTTATATTATCAATAGAGTCTTGATCAAACCTGTTCTTAAGAAGACCCCTTATGAGTTGTGGAACCATAGGATACCTAAGGTTAACTACTTCAGAGTTTTTGGTTGAAAAGTCTTTATTCTTAATACCAAAGATAATCTTGACAAGTTTGCATCCAAGAGTGATGAAGGAATTTTTCTAGGTTACTCTATTTCTAGTAAAGACTATAGAGTTTTCAATAATAGAACCAAATGTGTGGAGGAATCTGTTCACATGAAATTTGATAAAACTGATCCACATGAACCTAAGACCTCTCTTGAAAATCTTGAAGATGATCTCTCTATTTTGAACCTTAATGATAAAGACAGTGAACCTGTAGTTAAAACATCCAGTTCTGAAAATTTTCCAGAACCTGCTTCTGTTGATTCCCAACCTGTTGATGAACGTGAAATCTCTAGCCCTACCTTTTCGAGACCAACTAGGATTCTAAAGAACCATCCTTTAGATGTTGTTGTAGGTAATCTAGATAGAGGAACATAGACTACATCTTCTCTAAGAAATCAGGTTAAACATCAAGCCTTTCTTTCACAGTTAGAACCTAAAAATATCAATGATGCTATCAATGATGAATTTTGGGTCATGGCTATGCAAGAAGAACTAAATTAATTTGAAAGAAATAAAGCCTGGAAATTAGTTGAAACACCTAAGGATGCTTTAACCATAGGCACAAAGTGGGTGTTTAGAAACAAAGTTGATGAATCTGGAAACATCATTAGAAACAAATCTAGAATAGTTGCACAAGGTTACAGTCCAGAAGAAGGAATTGACTATGAGGAAACCATTGCACCTGTATCTAGATTAGAGGAAATTAGGATCTTACTTGCCTTTGCATCACATTTGAATTTCAAGTTATATCAAATGGATGTGAAAAGTGATTTTATAAATGGTTTTATTATTGAAGATTATTTTGTAGAACAACCACCTGGTTTCTCAAATCCTCACTTTCAAAATCATGTTTTTAAACTTTCTAAAGCTTTATATGTTTTAAAACAAGCTCCAAGATCTTGGTATGAAAGACTTACAAATTTTCTTATTTCAAAAGGATTTACAAAAGGAATTGCTGATCCCACCCTTTTTATAAAAATAATTTCAAAAGATGTTTTAATAGTACAAATCTATGTTGATGATATTTTTTTTGAATCTTCTAAAAATTCTTTATGTACTGATTTTTCAGAGGATATGCAAAATGAGTTTGAAATGAGCTTAATGGGAGAGCTTAAGTACTTTCTTGGATTTCAAATCTTTCAAACTAAAGATGGTATTATTTTTAATCAGAGTAAATATTCTAAGGATTTATTAAAACGTTTTGGTTTGGATAGTATTAAGGGAAGTGATACACCTATGAGTACCACCTGTAAATTAGATATTGATGAAACTGGGAAACTAGTGGATCAAACTAATTAAAGAGGTATGATTGGGAGTTTACTCTATCCTACTGCTAGTCGACCTAATATTATGTTTAGTGTATGTATGTGTGCTAGATTTCAAGCTAACCCTAAAGAGTCACACTTACTTTCTATTAAAAGGATTTTCAAATATCTTAAATATACTGCTAATTTGGGACTGTTTTACCCAAAAGGACGATCATTTGATTTAATAAGTTATTCAGATGTTGACTTTGCTGGATGCAAGTTAGATAGAAAGAGCACATATGGAACATGTCATTTACATAGAAAGTCCCTAGTATCATGGTGTAGTAAGAAACAGTACTCAGTTGCATTATCTACTGCTGAAGTAGAGTATATAGTTGTTGGTAGTTGTTGTGCACAGATTCTGTGGATGAAACACACTTTATTGGACTATGGATTTGATTTTAAACATGTTTCAATTAACTGTGATAACACTAGTGCGATCAAAATCTCTAAGAACCCTGTTTCTCACTCTAGAACCAAACACATTGATGTTAGAAACCAATTTCTAAGAGATCATTATCAAATAGGTGATATAACTCTTGAATTTATAGGCACTGAACTCCAATTAGCTGATATTTTCACTAAGATTTTAAGTTCAGAAAGATTAAGTTTCATTAGACACGAATTAGGAATGATAACTTACTCTTAAACTGCTAGGATAAACCTCACTGTTAAGATAAACCTCACCATTAGGATAAACCTCACCGTTAGGATAAACCTCACCGTTAGGATAAACCTCACCGTTAAGATAAACCTCACCGTTAGGATAGACCTCGCCGTTAGGATAAACCTCACCGTTAGGATAAACCTCTCCGTTAGGATAAACCACACTGTTAGGATAAACCTCACCGTTATGATAAACATCATCATTAGGATAGACCTCACCGTTAGGATAAACCTCGCCGTTAGGATAAACCTCACCGTTAGGATTAACCTCACTGTTAGGATAGACCTCACCATTAGGATAAACCTCACCGGTATATCTCTCGCACTATTTTAAAATTTTTGTATTAAGGATGAGACTTAAAACCATTTTTAATATGAGATTTATTTTATATGTGAATCCTAAATGATATTAAACCCGGCTCTAGACTTCACTCAATCACCGTGAACCCATCTGTTCGAATCCCTCTCACCTAAACCTCTCAAGCTTGAAAAACCCTAACCCTCAGAATCAAAAATGGCCCGTGTGAAGCAACCCTCAGTGGATGAAGGGAGTGATTCACCACAAGCTAAGCAGCAGAAAGTAACCAGTGCTGGTGCTAGTGTAATAAGTAAAGGTATTGTTCGAAAAAATCCTGTGAATCCGCATTTATCGAAGCGAGAAATTGTAGTGGAAAAGGAGTTATGTGCAGAATGGTTGTTGGAAAGTAAGTCCTTGATTATGAAGATTTTACAGGATCAAGGATGGCTCGAATTCTTCATGAACAATAATGGACTGTATTATCCAGTACTGGTAAAATATTTCTATGAGTTTTTCTATTTTGAAATTTCATAAGAATAGAATAGGATGATTTCCTTTGTGAATGGTCAAAATTTTTCATTTTCATCTGTTGAATGGGCTGAGAACCTTAGAGTTCCTCATAGAGGTGATTATGGATTTTATTAAAAATACATACCTACTACTAGTGACTTTTTCAAATATGAGGATGCCTTGTTAGAATTTACAAGAAATGGAACTCCTAGAAATATCATTGCTGTAGAGATGGAAGTGGAGGATAAACTACTTTTTAAGTTCATTCAGTACATGATTAGTCCAAGGAGAGGAGATTTTTCTACCCTAGTATTTCAGGATATTTATTTGTTTTATCTGTTAAAGAATGGAGTAAAGGTGAATTTGTGCAGATTTATAATGATTCAGATTGAGTATATGACTAGACCATAGTCTAAGTCCAATGCACTATTCTTTTCTAAGTTAATTTCTATTCTGTTGAAGGAAAAGGAGGTAGCTGGACCTCAGGATAAAACTGTTGTGGTTAAGGATAATTTTTGCATCACCAGGACTGTTTGTAAGTATATGAATGTCAGCTGGAACCCTTGGAAGAAATCATGGGTTAATGATAAAGGTAAAATATATGACAAGTACACTCCTGTGGACCATCCCTCTAGACCAAAGGATGTGAGGCATCCTAGTCTTGGACCAGATGAGCTTGAACCAGTCTACAGTTATGTTGAGGCTGAAACTAAGGTGTAAGAGACGTCAGTTGAGGAAGGAGGAGACCCTGATTTACCTCCTAGTCCTATGCACAAAAATATTTCCTATGGAGTAGCTAGACCTACAAAAGAACTACCAAGGAGAGAAACTATTCTGAAGAACAATGATACTAAGTCCACTGAAGAAGAAGAAGAAGCATATCAGAATGTTGTTAAGGAAACCTCTAAAGAGGATGAGGAAACCGAGTCATATCATATTGCTCATAAAGAAAGGAAGGATGTTGCTGAAGCAAATGATGAGGAAAATGAAGAAGGAGAGCTTAGTTTGAGCCCTCTGATAGATAGTACAGTCAAGATAGTTACTGATCAGGAAGCAGAAGTTGCACCTACTACCATTACTGAAGGAGTCATTGATAACTCAGAAAAGGATAGGATTGACCCCACTGTTGAACTACCAGAGCAAATGGTTATCGAATCTACTGAAGTTGTAGAGGAGGTTATGGAGTTACCACGAGCAGAATAGTTAGAAGAGATTCCTCAGGAGAATGCTCTATGTAATGGGAAGCATCTTGGTTCAGTTTCTGTATTGTATGACATCGAAGGTTGGTCATCAGATCTAGGATATATGGTACTTGGACTCAATTATGGAGATTCTGATGAGGAAGACCAGCCCCAAAGGTATTCAGTTATCCTACCTATTGTGGCTGACAATTTAGAAACCAAGGAGGACCTTGAGTCCTTAAAGGCTGAAATAAAAGCAACACTGAGAGAATTAGTGGAAGATTTGAAGAAAAGCCTGGTTAAAGAGATGGGGAGTGTAGAGAAATCCCTGGAGCAATCTCTGGGATGTGCTGTGTCTGGTCCAGTGAATGAAATGATGGATGAAGTTAAAGTTTTCCATACTCAAATTGAGAGTTGGACAAGAGTTGTGGTTGCTTTATGACAATCGATTGCGTCATTGACTGCTTTGAACAGTTCTCAAACCCAAGTAAATACTGATATCAGATATATCAAAGAAGTAGTCAACCAGTTTGTGGAAGTATTTGAGGCTTTTAAGACCTCAGTTAATGATCATTTGAACAGTCAAGATGCACTTGTTCAGAAGGTGGTTAGTAATTTGACACAGTCTTTCAAAGAGACAATAGCTTTCTCGGTAAAACCCCTTCCCTCATCCAGCTCCACTGTAAACTTTGACCAGATTAGAACTGTAATCCAGGAAGATTTGTCTAAGGCCAGTACCAATGGCACCTCTCATACTCAGATCCTAGCTACCACTAGGGAAGTTAGTAGTTTTGTTCGTGATCACCTACGGGCAGCTACTGCTTCCCAAGAGGCCATTAAGAATAAGGTGGATTCTTACTTTAACAAGGTCTATACCAAGCATCAAATGACCTACCATTTCAAGCTATTGATAGAGAATATGAAGTTGCCTCAGTAACTCAATATTTCATAGAATAGGTTAGTAAGATCTGGGAGATTACTTCTGCCTTGGATAAATTCATTGAAAATCGAGATGCTTTTATGTCCGCAATGGAGAGAGGAGGTAGTATTATTATGGATTTCAGGAACCTGTTAATACCATTCTTTCATGTGGATTCCAAACCTGTGGTTGTACCTCCTACTATTCCTGCCTCTACCTATGGGAGTACACCTCAGTTGACTCTAGCTCAGGCTATTCGAAGCTTAACACCTATGATCCCACAGAGAAGCACAAATTTCATATCTGGTACAGTTTTTGTGGCTAACCCTCCTATTGTTCTTTCAGCTATTCCCAATCCATCCACTCAATCTGAACCTGCACCCTCTTTTGATCCTAAGGTAAAGACTCCTGTTAAAGAGGAAGATTGACTGATTCTGGATGTTTTTGATAGGATTCACTTGTATTTTTGTAATACTGATTTTATCAGTTTGTACCTTTTGTGACTTAATGGAACTTTACTCTTACTTCCTCCACCTTACTGTATTTATGTTTCTTTGAAATCTGTTCTCTTTTTGTCTCTAAATATCTATGATTCTACCCTTCTTTTTTTTAATCACAAAGGGGGAGAAAATGAACCAAATGAGAACTGGGAGTGAAAATGCAACAATGAGAACTGGGAGTGCAATTGAAAGGGGGAGAAAAATGAGAACCATGTTTTAAAGTTTTTTTAGGAAATTTTTCCTCTGAAACCATTTTAATTTTCTTAATACTTTGGCATAAGTTGTGATTATCAAAAAGGGGGAGATTGTTGAACCCTCTGGGAGACTTAGTTGAACTTATAGTTTGATAATCGCAATTATGCTCACTCATATTTTGATAATCCCAATTATGCTCAATTATATTTTGATAATCCCAATTATGCTCAATTATATTTTGATAATCCCAATTATGCTCAATTATATTTTGATAATCCAAATTATGCTCACTCATATTTTGATAATCCCAATTATGCTCAATTATAGTTTGATAATACCTATATTTATTAATGGTTAATTACTTATTTTAGTATTTTTGTACACCATGTACATATTCATATATTACAATATTTATACTATCTTCATAGAATTCAGTTACTGGATGGATATATATTCTAACTTAACCCATTCTTCCAATAGAATGATTAAACATACAAGTGGTCACCGTTACAGAACAAAGCTACCGATTTGTAAAGTCCACTGTTATGTGCAAGCTCACCGGTACAACAAGTCTACTGATACGTGCAAACTCACCGATACATCAAGTTCACCGGTACAACAAGTCTACCGATATGTGAAAGATCACCTGTACAACCAGTCTACCGATACATGAAAGCTCACCGGTACAACAAGTCTACCGATACATTCAAGCTCATAGGTACAACAAGTCTACCGATATGTGCAAGCTCACCAATACATCAAGTCCACCAGTATAACAAGTCTACCGTTATGCAAGCCTACCGATACAGACAAGTCACCGTTATGAAAGCCTACCGATACAAACAAGTCATTGTTATGCAAGCCTACCGGTACATGAAGACTACCGTTACACGAATGGTCACTGGTACATTAAGTCTACTGCTACCTATCAAGTCTACCGGAAGACATGAAGTCTACCGAATAGAAAGGCTACCATTACACAAGAGGTTACCGATACACAACGATACCGATATCCAAAGCTACCGTTTGAGAGAATCTGACACTGCCTTAATTTCTTTATCTTTATTTAATCTAACCAATAGTCATATTAGGTATATTTTAATGCTCTGTAATTTATTTAATGAAGGTTGTTGTATGTCAGGGAACCGTAACTCATACCTGCAAAAAGAAATCATTTCTTTTGCTAGAGCTCGTGGCATAAATACAAGAAGTCCCTGTTGCTGCAAAACATACAATACAATATAAGCGAAATACAGAAGTGATCTACAAGTGACATACACAAGAAGAGTTCATACAGATATACATGTATGACCAAGAAGACACAGAATCTCATACACACTCACGCTTACTCAAGAAGAGCCTTATACTTTCATGAGGATTTTGAAGAACTTCATTAACTACTTTTTCACTATCTCTGAACCTAGATGTCAAGCAGACGACACTCTGTTTTCCAGAAAAAAAACAGAATAGGACTCAGAACCATTTTTTTTTGATAAATTCGAAGGATTAAAGAGCTACACTGCAATCACTAGACCAATTCTAAACTCTATATCTTGCTCAGTGATTTATTATTTACATTACGAGCAGTGTGTGTCATCAGTTTTAATTTACACACACACTGTCTCCTGAACCTTAACTGGAGGATCAGTAAATACTCATCCAAACTCCTTAAATCTTCTATTTCCCACTGTGTATAGTGGTAGAGGTCGTGTGTGACCTGGACAGCTGTATTTTCTGTTGTTTCTGTTTCCCACATAGTACTGTGGTAGAGGTCTTTGACCTGGACAGCTGTATTTGCTGTTTTTTTTGTTTCCCACGTAGAACTGTGGTAGAGGTCTTTGACCTAGACATTTTTAAACTGTTGTGAACCCCGATCCAGGGTGTGGATCAAATTTATATAAATTATTGAGATGACTAAGTATCAGCTTGAGACTAAACCTCTTGGTTATATTTGATGTGATTTTTTAGTTTTATCTAAAACCATTTATTCCTCTTATAAGTGTTTTAAAATTTAAACTATTTTTCAAAGTTATTCTGATAATTGAATTAGAAAGTGTTTGCATTATTTTCAAATCATTAGGTTAGTTTCAGAAGCTAATATGATCTTCTGATTAGATTAACTGGTAGTTAATCAATCCCCTTAGAACCTAACTGAAAGTTTGCTTTAGTTCAAATTCACTACAATTCAATTAGTATTTTAAATTAGGGGATTCTAGTAAAGGATTTTAAATAGAAATTTTAATTGGAACTCAATTCACCCCCCTCTTGAGTGTCCACTCTGACCAACATTATTTACTTACTTCTATTCAAGTCAATAAGAAAAGGAAAATAGCATTCATGCGTATGTATGGCCTACCGTCTCCATGAACGGTGTGTTTCACTTCATTTATCTATCTATTATATATATATATATATATATATACTGAATATATATGATATATAAATCATGTTTTACATTCTAGAAGTTAGTAAATCAAGATATAAGTAATAATAATATCAAGAACAACAAGTCCAAACACAGACGATAAATGAAACGATTTTACCCAAAACTCTACTTTAACATGGAACTAAAATGAACGGGTAATATAAAGTCTTAAGTGAATAATATATGATATCATAAATATTATTATGGTTCTGTTACAAGTTAATAATATGTTTAAACCCACTATACAGGATTTTTGGACACACATAGAAGAAATTGGACATAATGTAAGGGATAATTTTGCAAATCTCATTTTTATCCAAGATTGCTTATACGTAAGTATTTACTAGGGTTATATTTTTCATCCATGTCCATAAAAATCTTTTTCATAAAGTTTTAATTATTCTTACATGTATGTTTAAATTCATCTTTACCCCTCTTTGACTTTTACATTGTGTTATGGAAAGAATCTTTCTTTTGTTTACCATAAGAGGAAATTTTTGATTTTTCTGCCAAAAGTATGAGAAGAATGTTTTTTTAACTTATACGACATGAACATATTTTTATGGTTTCATAATTCCTTTTCTTCATGAAGCGTAATCTACAAGATTTCAGGATTATTTTCAATAAAATCCATATCTTTTGAAATTGTGTGGCATTTTGTGAAAAGAAAATGATTTTGAAGAAGAAAGGATATTTTCCTCAAGAATTCAACTCAAGTGTTTTATCAAAACTATTTTCCATATAAGATGACATTATTTAGAATGTTTATGATTCAAGTATAATGTCTCTATTATTTACATGGTTTGATTCTTCTTATGATTAAATGATATCTATTTGTTTTATATGGATTACGTTATGATGGGATGATGTTTATGAAACCCATTTTATTCTTTGGGTTATGATGAATGATTTATTTTGTGGCATAAGTAAAAATGATTTCAATATGAGATGGGTGGGACCTATATCTCCCTACAATTCATTGGGTAAAGATTTATTTCTCATGAGATAGACATGGATGGAACATAATGTTTATATGGTTTAGTGATACAAGACTGGAACGAGGAGTGAACTCGATTCATAAAGGGACTTTGTCCACCAAGATTGTCTTGGAAGCAATGCCTTGGCTACTATGGAAATCATATCATGTACTTAATGGTTTTCCACAATTACATGTTTTATTCCCATGCTATTTTATCATGATTAATGTTCCTTTATGAACTATTCCTTATGTACTTCCAGGATTTATTTCTCAATATTTTTATGTTTAAACTTTAGGTTCATGTTTTTTTAGATTAAATGTATATGATTTATTTTATTTTCTCCATGCATACCCTTACTGAGAATTTGAGCTCATGCTTTATATGTTTTATTTTCCCCAGGATTTAAAGAAAGGTTTTAGGTATGAAAACCAATGTGGAAGATCTTTATGGGAGATGTTGAAGATCTTTCACCATGATTAGAATATTTTGTTCTGATTTTCCAAAGACACTAAACTATTACGTCCCTTGAGTGTTTGTTCTTATTATGTATTAATTATTCCACAAAAGTAATGTAATGTCCATGTACATCAAGTACGGGTCTCTAAAATAACTCCAGTATCTTATATATACTATGATGTTATAATAAAAATGGTACAACCATAATCATTATTCAATATATCCTATAAATGATAAAGTCACCATACGTGCCTATGTATGGATTACCATCTCCACGTCGTGGTGTGGTTTATTATTCAAACACTTAATTATATGGATGGGTATAATAATGAGTATAACTGATTTAAATAATAAATATAACATGTTAATGATTCTTTATATATGATATACCATCCAATTACATATGATTTATCTATCAATATAAAGACATTGTCGCTCGTGTGTACGTACATATTACCATCTCCACGGTGCAATAAGATTCATTTCCACAATCACCATTAAAAAATGATTATAAAATATATATCATTAATAATAATTTCATATATGAAATAATAATTCTACTATATATATATATATATGTACTTACATATATCTTATTCACTTAGTATCGTTTAATACGATATGAAAACCGAAATAGCGTTTATGCATACGTACGACCTACCATCTCCATAAACTGTGTTTTCCATTTCATATATATGCCTATTATACATATTTTTATTCTATATATATTATATATATATATATATATATCATTTTTTATATTCTGGATGTATTTAAATCATGATTTAAGTGATACAATCAATAGTAACAAGTTAAAACACATACGATAAAGAAATAAATTATTACCCAAAATGTTAATTTAACATGGAAATTATTATTAAATGGTTAGTATAAGGTCATAAATGAATAATTTATGATATCATAAATATTAATATGGTTCTGGTATAATATAATAACACACTATGGTCTTTATACATGAGGTTAAATTTACCCTCTACTAAAGGAAAGTACAAGGTAAGGGTTAATTTCACAATCTCTTTTTTATCCGAGGTAGTTTTTACGTAAGTATCTACTAGGAAATATTTATTATCCATGTCAATGTATCATAAAAGAGTTTTAAAAGGGATTATTTTTATGGTAATTTTTACTGAAACATCATTTTAAATATTTTAAATATTTATTCTTCTCATTAATGCCCATGTTTTCAAAATGGTTTTTAAAGATTTATTTATATGGACATGAATGTTTTTAAAATGTTAATTACTTTCAAAAGTTTCAAAGTGGTATGGGAAACTTTGATTCCAAAATTTATCTAAATGTATTCCTTTCAAAATTTTATTTTTATAAAAAAGGTATATTTATCTCAAAATTTTTTATAAATCATTTTCATCTATATCAACATCCCTTGATGGATTTTAAACTTGTTTGAAGATGATTTATTATTATACAAATCTTCCATTTTTTATTGAAGGTTTTGTGATATGTTTGACTGTGGATGTGTTATTTTTCTACCATTAATGGTTTATGGATAAATTATTTACATTTCATATGCTATTTTTAATATGAATGTTTATGTTATGTTTAAACCTTTTCATATGAGGAATGAATTGGACTTAGTAAGTGATGGGTGGTGCCCGCTATAGCTCCTCGATGCATCAGTAGGTCTCATGAGATAAACTAGTGTCTTGGAATAAGGTATTGAAAAAATCTTATTTGTAGTCTTGGAACAAGGCCTTGACTATGTAGTTATGAAGTCTGAAATTATGCATTCCATCATTATGAAAGTGGCTATTGATATTGGATGTGATTATTCAACTAGTAGAATATCCATGTGAGTAAGTAAATGGAATTATTTGATTTTATCTTTGCCATTTTATGCTGAATTTCATGTTTAAAAGGATTTTGTTTTATTATTTTACATTTTCTTAAATGTTTAGTCTTATTTATGAAAGTTTCTACTATATTGTTATCCTTACTAAGCATCTGAGCTCACCCCTTTCTATGTTTTATTTTTCCCAAGATGTGAAGAAGTATATTATGACAGACCTATAAGGATATTATATGGGATCTTAGTGTTTTCTATGGAATTAATGTTGTTTTACTCTTCCATTTTATGATGTAATGTAAACCGTATGAATGTATCTATTATTTTCAAGGCTACTAAACTAATCGGTCTTTCGAGACTTGATCTTTTGTTATCATGACAATGTTATATAATAATGCACTGACTATGGGTATCTAGGGTTGGGGTGTTACTACTATTGTTTTAAAAACCATAATAATTAATTATAATGGTAGTAGATAATACATAATAAAGGGTTTGAATTTTTTTTTTATGGAAAATGAAATATATGGAAATGATATTAGCATTATAAAATAAAATTTATTATTTAATCATTTAGAAATGACACAATGTAAATAAATACATTAACGAAATACAAAACAAATTAATATGTTGAGATGATTCATTATTTGAATGAAATTTTAAATGAATAATCAATGAAATTGATGAATATCATTGAAGTAAACATCACTATTAATAGTCAATATAGTCATACTTGAAATAGATAAGATCCTTGGAAATTATATAGGAAATTTGTATAAGAAAACTTATATAATTACCATGATTTATCATCCAACTTCTTAAAAACATAATTTTACCCATCTAAGACTAATAAAGAGGTAAAATCCACTATGTAGTGGAAATCATTAACATGGGGACACTATCCAAAGCGTATAATATAGTAGTGAAACACCCACTAAAGAACTACCTCCAAGATACCCATGGCTTAAAATGACACATATAGAGGTAATATATGATTAAAATACCATTCAATATAACATTTAATGCATATTACTAAAACAAGTAAACTCCTACGTCTCCTCAAAGAACCCTTCAAGTTAATAAACCGTTATAAAATTATCAATGACTTGATAGTAATAATTATTCATCATCACCAATACATATATTGATACAATCCATAAAAACATAATCAATATCATAGTGATCAACATCAAGGGAATATGTATTGAAAACTATAAATCATGATGAGGAAATCATTTTAGGAATACATTTTTTCCATTAAAAATATAATAAGGAGCACTAAAATTTCATTTTAAAATAAAATCAATACATTTAAGAAAATGAATCAAATAAACACTTTAATATCCATTAATAAAAAATTAAGCACTTTTAAATTTATCCAATTGTGGACTTATATAAAAAATAGTAATAAAAACATAATTATAATTCATTATAATTAATATTAAACATTCTACAAAGTGTCAATTAAATGAAGTTGAGAAAAACCACAATTCAAATTTCATTTACACCTAGTGTGCATGCATTCCATAATGTTTGGTTTAAGGTATTTAAAGATAATAAATCCATTTTTAAAGAAATATATCTACATTAAAATATTAATAAACAAGAAAATTCATCATAAATACATATTATATCATTTATTAAAAATGAAAGAAAATATTACATCATCTAGAACTCAATGTTCAGTCAATAAAATATGTTAGATTGATAACCTAATAGAATCAATGTAAACAAAGTTCACATTTCATAATCTTACATAATTAAATGAATAAACCCTTATATTTTGATTTGAGGTCCTAAAATTAATAAAAAATAATTAAAATAAAACCATTGGGGAATCCTAGGCACTACGATTATGGGTAGAGAATAATAAAAAAACTAAGGGAGAAGAAGGTAATAATAGAATATATGATGTTATTTTTATTGATTAACCATAAAGGATCAAAAATATATTATGGATATTAATCAATGTAAGAATAATAAATAGGTAAGAATAAGTGGTGGTCAAATATTAGTGGATATCTAATAGAATGCTAAGAAGATAAGGTAAACATGATATTAAAATGAAAATAACAAAAACAAAGTTATTTAGTTTTCAAAATATTGCATTATATTGGTTTTCTATTTATAAACCCATTCAAAAACCATTAAAATTTAACTATAAGTTAATTTTTTGACATTCATGGAATGTGAATAATTTTGAAACAATTTAAACAAATCTGGAACCCCTAAAATTCCTTAATAAAAAAAATAATCACTCCAAATATCATAAAATGTAATCTAAGAAGAACTATATGAAATGTAAATCATTAGTATTGTCATTGGTGTTTAAAATATGGTAAATGTTTATTTCATTTTGTTAAAGAATAAGTAAAATTCAACACCACCCCTATCTTTACATGAAAAAAACAAAGAGAATGAGAATATAAAAAATATATAAAGGTAAGAACCTTGGATATTAAGATTTTTTATGAAAATAATAATTTTTGAAATAATTGTTTTTTATAAAAAGAGTTTTTAAATAGTAAAATATTAAGTTGAATCCATGTTTATGATTGTGTGAAACCCAGGTTTTCATTTTCACCATTTTTTCCAATTCATTATTGGGTCTTAGTTTTTCTTTGAAGTTATGGGGGTGACGAGGATTCAAATTTATGGTGTTTATTTATTTATTTTTTTGATCTAAGGGTAATTACATAGGGTTTTCATGAGTTCTTTTTGATTTTTTTGGCTTAGTAGTAGCCTATGCATGGTTGGCGCATAGTTTATTAAACTATACCACCTAGCCCAGGTAATAGTGTGACCATGAGACATTTTGGGATAATAGAGTTTGGAATGGTTTACAAACTATACAAACAAACCATGTTGGTGACCATGTGTTTATAGTAAGGGGTGAATGATTGGAATATAGTTTGGTAAATCGTGTGGAAAAACCGTGTGAGCTACCCATATCTAACAATTTTTGAAATTCCATGTATGGACCCTTAGGTTTTTAAAACCAAAATGCATCCTTCTCCACTCCCCTAGTTCATGCAACCTGTGGTAATCCCCTCCCTTTCTCTATAAGACTCTCAACCTCTCCCATGGTGAGGATCTAGGTTTTCTTCAATGTTTTGGTATAAATCCTCAAGTTAAACTCTCTCATATTCTCACCCTCTTCATCTTTCTTCTGTTTCTTCTTGGTATATTTTTCTCTCTAGGTCATGTGAATCTATTGTCTGTATTTACCTCAATTTATGTTGGTGGTTTTGTATTTTTAGGGTTTATCTTTATAGATCATGGCTCTTTTAACCCTCATGGCATGATTTCAGGTGTGTTTTGTTAATACACCATGGATTTAAGGTAGGTTTCACTTTGAACTTAACTTTTTAATTTAATATTAATTAATTTATTTATTTTATAACCCACCTTGAATATGAAATATTGATGTTGATCTTTGAAATTATTGTTTGGAGTTCAAAGTATTAATTTTTTCCTTGTTTTGTGATAAATAAAATTATTTTGTTAAATATTACACACAAAGTATTAGATTGAATTCTCAATTGAATTTTGCATGTGCTTTGTGATGACTAAAGAATGGTTTGGATTTTTGAATATATGTTTGATACATTGAATGATAATTTTATTTCCTTAAATTGGGTTTGAAAGTGGTTTTGGATTTAAAGGAATGGTATACTTTGATTTGGAAAATGGTTTGGAATATATTGGTGTTGTGTAGCCCATTTGGAAGGTCTTTTGTGTAAATGGGTTTGGTTTGTAAATTTTTCATTTTTTATCAAAATGGTATTTTTTGAAATGGTTCTGAAATAGAGATTGGTGTTCTTAAACCTCTTTTAAGACAATGTTTTGGTTCTTTTAAAAATAATGGTTTTTAAAAAGATATTGAGTTCTACTTAGCACTATGATGAAAATAGTGGAAGCATTTAACATGAAAATTATAAATGGAAAATTGCCATACCTTGTTATATACATCTTGAATGGGTGGGATTTCATTAGTGTGTAATCATTGTGACTCATTTACATTATATGGAATGATAGATCCTCGGTATGGGCTCCTTTGTGAACTACAAGTTATATGTAAATAGATTGATCCTTAGAGTGACTTGGGTGAATCCTATTGTTAAGTCATTATATATGTATATATGATTGGATACTTGGTTGGTATCAATTGGCTCACCCTCTACTATAATCTTGACATGGTGAAACTGAAAAAAGAAATGAATTTTTAGAGAACAATTACTGCACTGGTTAGATCAGGAACTAGCTAGTGGCCCATAAAATGTTGATATATTGAGTTATCTTGCTATAGGATAGGTCCCCTTGGTTTGTACCATGTGGGGTGTGGCTGATCAAGTGGGGTGAATTTGATGACATCGATAGAGGAATGATTTTTAGGATGAGTCAAGATGTGTAAGTATGTTCTAGATTATTCACGAGCTCCAAAATTCCTCCCACGTCAGTTAGCACTTGGTTACTTATGATGGATAGTTGTGTCGCATTATTTATTTCCTACTATTATGTTTGATCTATACATTTAACTTATTGTATGGTTATTTTTATTGTTCCTTTGATTATTGTGGATTCTTTCTAAAAATGATAAATTATTTTCCTAGTGTTTATGGAAAATGTTTTCTCTTTTAAACATTATATGTCATCTTGTTCCAATTTTGAAAGAGAAGCATCACTTCCCTTATAGAAAATATAAATGATTATTCCTTGGAAATAAAAAAGGACAATGTACTGTGTATTGATATAAAGTGTAAATGTGTATAAAATCTTACTTTTATATATTGTATTTCAAAATGGATGTTGATGTTTCTTTTATTTTAAAGTAAGTGGACTGGGAATAGATTATTCAGGAATGCCTAATGAGTTTTAATACTCATCCCTATAGTTATTTCATGTTTTTATCCTTTTATGTAGGTTTCATCTTGGTTAGATAACCATAAGAGATGATGGGTTTTGGTATTAGATAGTTACCCTAAAGGTCACCTGGAGATGTGTAGTCATTAGGTGCAGTTTGATTCTGTTGTATAATTATTGTCCTATTGGGTTTTGTTTTAAAATATGTCTATTTATTTATTTATTATTTGGAGAAATCATTCCATTTATTTACTCTGTTGATTATTGAAACTATATTATAGCTCTTGGGGATTGGGAATACCCTTCAGGCCATGTCATGGATCTTCTTTGCTGACTAGTTCAGGGTCAAAACAGGTTGGTTTGGGGTCAAAACAGGTTGGTTCATGAAAAAATGATATCTGATTAGGTTAGTATTTGGAGTACCTTACTTTCATAGGGTTGTTTGTTATTTGGGGATGTTAAGGTAGATAGAGCATAACTGTTGGAACCTTGAGGTGTAGGTTTGGGGGAGTGTCTGGCCAACATATTCTATACTAAGCCTTAGGTTCCAATTAGAAGTCCTATTTCATATGGATTATTTGGTTCTTGTCAATTTTTTGGTGTTTGAGATATGAAAAATGAGTTGGGCTAGTGGTATCTATGAGCTCATAGTGGATGGGAAGCCATCTGGAGATGGGTACATGGTATTTGGATGCCCTTGGGGATGATGGTGTGTTTGTCATGTGGCCTCCAATTGTATAGAGAAGTCACCAATCGACACTATTTTTACCTTATGATTTACTTTGGGGTCCTAGTGATTTTAAAATTTGGCATGGGAATAATTTCATTATATTTCTGAAAACTAAATTTTAATGTGTAAATTTTTTGATTTATAAAATATAGAAAATGAGTTTTAATATTATTTGAAGAAATCATGAAAAAGTGTATTTTTGTAAAATTATGATTTGTAGTGAAACACAATTTTTTTAAAAGGATTGAATTTTTAAAATCAAAACATGGAGTTTTTTTTGAATTCTTTTTTTAGAGATCATGAATTTATCTTGAAGGAAGTTTAATATTTTTTTTGAATGATAAACAATGGGTTTTTAATGAAATGATTTTTTATGGAATGAAACATTTTGAACTACTGAATTTTTTTTTGAATAATATGAAATTGATTTTGGGATGGAAATTTATGGGATTTCATTTTCAAGAAAGATATAGTGGTTTAAAATATGGAATATGAAAATGGTTTTTGACTTGGTAGTTAGTATGTTTTTGAAAAGTTTTATAAATCATGAAATGTAAAGTGGGTTGTGATCATGAAAATTGGGCGGAATGTTTTGTTTTAGAAAAATTGAATTGTTTTGTTTTGATATTTGGTATTTCCATGGGTGATCACATGCATTGATATGTGTGGAAAGTGGTTGGATGATTATTTGGGTGGATGAGTGCCTAGTATGGAATGGGGATGTGCATGTGAGTTAGAATATAAGGAATAACATTGGTGAGTGTAAAAATACACAAATTTTGTTATCTTTTTAAAAGTGTTTTAAAGAAGAATGCTTTGATGTTTGATAGTGAATAGTTATATGGACCATTTTTCCTTTTTTTTGTGAATTTTGATTATGTCGTGTTTTATGTTAGAGGAATCTTGTCGACGAGATGGTTTTGATAGAGCTATTAGTCTTCTTATTTCTCAGTGTTCTCCCCCATAGAGATTTGATGTATATCCTAATTTCAGCCACATGTGGTTCACCATTGGAAAAACCTCATACTTCTCAAATCAAAAGGATTTTGTTCTTGAGTTTTGGAAGTTAAATCCACCTCTCTTTTATGATCATGTGGATCCCCACAAAGCATAAGATTGTATGAAGAAAATTAAAGGGAACTTTATCCTCATTGAGTTTCCTGAGTCATTAAATGTGTTGTTTTCCCCCATTATGCACGAAGGTTCATCCTGGAAGTAGTGAAAGTCGGTCTATCAGGACAAGCCCCATGAAGATCTTATTTTGGAGTTCTCAAATGCTTCTTTCATCCATTAATATTTTTATGAGTTGGAAAGTATGAAGAAGGGAATGGATAATTGTTGTATGTAGTAGGGTGATGGGTTGGTCTTGGAGTTCTATCTCCTCTTTGTAAACTTAATTCCATATGATCTGATGTATATTGTGGATGATTCCTTAAAGGCTCTAGATTTAATGTGTGGGAATCATCCTAATCTACATTCAAAGGAGTTAGAGTTTAATATAACCTCATTTTTTGACTTGTTGAGGCAATCCATTCATGTGGAAGTTGTGATGGAAGGGGTCTTGAGGCAGTCATTACTCCTTTAATTCTTGGAAGCAGTGAGGGTAATTCCAGTAAGGAAGTGGGGAAGTGACCAGAAGTAGTTAGAGCTAGTTTTTGAAGTTAAATTCCTCAAGAACCTTTGTTAGCGTCTTCTAGTCATGGAGGTCTGTTGTACTATTAGTGATCCATGAAATATTACAAGAATTTTTCATGTCTAAGTGAATCAAATATCTCTCATGATTGTAGGTTCTTAGGTCACTTTCAACTATTTTTTCGGGTTATTTCTAGGAAGCATCAAGAAGCCAGTTCATTTGAGTAAAGTGTTATTTTGGTATCAGTTTAAAGTTCCATTTTGTTTTATGTGCTTATCCAGTTGTAATGTTACTTACTATTGTGCTAATTGGTTTTATTTTTGTTTGAAATTTAAGGGGTTGTTTTGGATATCATGATAACTCATGTTTTAATCAAATTGATTTTTTTTTCATTAGTTCTGGACCATGGAGAAATATTTGAATCAAACATCAGGGCTCTATTCATACGTCCCAAAGTGAATCTTTCCACACGATCAGAAAACTGTTGTGGAAGTGGGAATCATTGTTCCAGTTTTCTATTTTATTTTGGGATGCGAGCAGTCTGAATTATATTATTGGGGTTTTACTTATCGTGCTTTAATTTCAATTTTTCTCAAGTTTCATTCAAAAGGGGTCCCTTGTGTAGTGGGGTCAGCTAGACTATATGGAAAAGTTATTATGTTGAACTGTGTTTCCAGTTTGGGATGGTAGGTTCTTTATTGTGGGGAGACCCACCATGGGTCTCATTGAGTTTTCTTACAAAATATAATCGATGTTAATTGTTTTCAAGTGTCGGGGACTCTATTCTAGCCTCCCTTATTGATAATTTGGTATTGTTTGAGTGTTGGTCCAATATATTGTATCTTATTTTTTGGAATTGTTTTATTTTTGAGTTTTCTTTTCGTTTGGGTGAGCATTTGGGTTTGGAGTCCTATTAATGAACTGGTTTAAGGAATGGTTATAGATATTGTTGCATAATCTTTCCCATTATTCCTCCAGATGTGGTTTCCAATTCTTGTTCTATTTTTGTAAAGAGGCGTAAGTTCCATTTAGTAGGGGATGCGATGTTCATGGTATAAGAGTTCAAATCAAGTAGTTTCTGAAATTCTTAGGCATTGATCAATAAACTGGAAGATATTGTGGATTTATGAGCGAGTAAATTTTTATGGTGTGGAGAATTGTCATTTATAAGTTTTCTTTTTCACCCATTATTCTAGTTTATTACAAGATCTCAGTTTTCCTCTCAATTTCTGGGTGTGACAAGGTTTCAAATTTGAGGTTTTTCTTTGTATCTTTTTGATCCCAAGTTCATTCCTCAAGTTATTTAGGAGTTCTTAGTGAAAAGTTTAGTTTTTTGGGCTTGTGAGTAGCCTATATATGGTTAGTGCATGGTTTTTTTAAACCATGTATCTCAACCAAGGTAACCATGATACATTTTTGGATAATGATCTTTTGCATGGTTGGTTCAAGATTTACGAACAATGTATCCAATCCTTGTAGGTGACCAGGTGTGTCCTGTAAGGGGTACATGATTATTACACAATTTTTTAAATCATGGGGCCAAACCATGTAAGATGCCCAGATCAGAAAATTTATGAAATTTGAAGTATACACCCACAATATTTTTTAACCAAAATTATCCTCCTCACCTCTCCTTGTTCGTGAAAAACATAGGGATCCCCTACCTTTCTCTCCAATCATATCCTCCTCTCCCATTGGGAGAATCTAGCTTTTCCTCCAGGTTTTGGGATAGATCTTTTATCTAAACCCTACCCCCTTTTCTCCCTCTCCCTATTTCTTTCATTTCCTCTTAGGATTCTCTTTTTACTAGGTCATGCAAATATAGGGTTTATATTTATTCCAATTTATTCTATGTTTTTGTGTATTTAGGGTTCCTCTTCATAGACCATGGCTCTTGGAACCCTAATAGTTTGATTTTGGGTGTTCATTGTTAATGAGTTAGTGATTTGAGGTAAGATACCCTTTTTACCCACCTTTTTAATTGAATTTTCATTGATTTATTTCCTTTCACACCTCCATTGAATATAAAATATTGATGTGTGATATTTTAAATTCTTGTTTGGTGTGAAAAGTAGCAATTGTTCCTTATTTTGTGATAAATACAATTATTTTGTTAAATATTGCACACCATGTATTTGATTAAATTACCATTGAATTTTTCATTTGTTTTTATGACTAAACAATTGTTTGGCCTTTTGAATATATTTCTTATAGGTGGAATGATGATTTGGGTTCCTTAAATGGATTTTCAAATTAGTATTTGATTTAAAGGAATGGTATGCTTGGATTTTGAAAATGGGTTGCCATATATTGGTGGTTTGTGGCCCATTTGGAAAGTATTTTGTGGAAATGGTTTTGTTTTATAAATGTGACATGTTTTTTTAAAATTGGATTTTATTAAATGATTGTGAAATAGATAGTGGTGTGTTTACACCTATTTTAAAAAGGTGATTTGATTCATTGATAAATAATGGTTTGTAAATATATCAGGAGGCATGTTTGGCACTTTGATGAAAATGGGGGAAGGGTTTAACATGAAAAATATCATTGGAAAATTTTCTCAACATGTTATATAAATTTGGAAGGGTGGGATATCCTCACTATAGAATTCATGTGACCCATTTACTTTATGGGGAATGAGAGATCCTCAATATAGAATCATTTTTGAACTTTGTGTTATATAGAATGATATTGATCCATTGAGTGACTCAGGTTATACATGTTGTTGAGTTATTATTTATGTGCATGTGATTAGATTTTTGGTTGGAATCATTTGGATCACCCTATTCTATACTCTTGACATGGTGAACCTAACATATATATTTAATTTTATAAGAATGATTGCTCTACTAGTTAGATTATGAAATATCTAGTGGCCTATAACACAGACATATATTGAGTTTTATTTTTATGGGATAGACCCCCTCTGTATGTAACATGTGGGGTTTTACAAAAAATGTGGGCATATTTGTTGACATCAATCGAGGCATTCTTTTAAGGATGATTCAAAATGTATAATTATGTTCTAGATTATTCATGATCTCATAGATTCCTCCCATGTATATTAGAACTTAGTTACTTGCAATGGATAGTTGTATTGTATGATTGGTTGGATAATCTTACGTAAGATCTTTCTATTTACCTTATTGTATAGTTATTATTATTTTTTCATTTTAGTCGTGTTTATTATTACTAAAAATGATAAATTGGTTTCCTAGTGTTTATGGGACCTATTTTCTCTTTGAAACATTATATGTCATCTTGTTCTAGTTTTGTAATAAACAAATCACTTCCCCTTTTGAAAATGTAAATGGTTATTCCTTGGAAAAGAAAATAACCATGGAATTTGTCTTATTTTAAAGTGGAAAATGTTTAGAAATTATTAATTTTTCATATTATATTTCAAACTTGAAGTTGAGGTTTATTTTATTTTAGTGGAAGTGCATTGATAATAGATTGTTCGGGCATGCATAATAAGTTTTAATACTGATGACTATAATTATTTATTATTTTTATCATTTGATGAATGTTTCAGGTTAGTTATATTTCTATGGGAAATGGTTGGTTTTGGTATAAGAGAGTTACCCTCAGTGTCTCATAGAGATATGTAGTCATCAGGTGAAGTTTTAGTTTTTTTTATAGTTATTGTAATTTCATTTTGTTTTTTAAAAAAATTCAGTTATTTATTTATTATTGGGTGAAATCATTCTATTTGTTTACTCTATTGATACTAGGAACTAGTTTCCATCCTATGCATATTGGGAACGCCCTTCGGGCCTTGTCACAGATTATCTCAAGTGACTAGTTTGAGGTTGAACTGGGTTGGTTGATGATAGATTGAATAAGGTCATAAGGATGCCTGAGAAAATATGAGAATTAAATTTTAATAAATAATATTATAAATAATGTGTTTTTGATTGGTTTCATATGATAATGATTTTGTTTAAATGAGTTTATATTTTTAATTGTTATATAAAATTGTAAGAAAAAATTAAACATTATTAAATGAAATGGGTTTAAGAGTATAATTTAACTTCAAATTTTTAAGATTTCAATTATATTCTTGTGAACATTTAATATGGATTCTATGCCACTTGATACCATCGAGACACTAGTTTTTTCCAAAATGATCTGGTTGAGCTTTTAAGAATCTAGTGGAGGCTATAAATATAATTGTGTGTTTCCTTGATCTTATTATTAATAATAAATAGATTTAATAATAAAATCTAGAAAGGTTTGAATATAAAGGGTGAATACTATAGGAAGGGTGAAACATGAAGAGCATAGTGTATTTATAGTGTTTTATGTAAGTGTTAACAATAATTGTTACACCCTCAAACATAGAAAAGAATTCATTTGCACTATATGCCTTAATTTTAAATGGAGTTATATCCCTTTATAATAATAACCATTCTCCAACTAGAGGAAAAATACGTAACATTATTTAAATGGCAATGTCAAACTAATTACCCTTTGTTAAATTTTTTATTCTGAAATAAAATAATAAATTTTTAATTAGTTGAGCCACAAACACATCTATGATTTTTTATAGGTAAGTATAATCATACATGCCTTTTTAATAGAGGGACAAATAGCATGTCAACAGATTGATTCAACTCTTTACAATAGTTACAACACATAAACAGTAAATAACAGTAAAATAATGAAACTATTCAAACTAATGATTGTAGATAAACATATATGTTGACATTATGATTAAAGAATGACCTCTTGATGGGATTAATCAATAATAAAAAATCCATTAAATAACTAAATAAAACTTTAGTATCAAAATGATATAATGTTATTAATATATTGAATATATCAAAATCACAATATTTACATTGGAATCACTCTCTATTAAATGGTATCCATGGTTGAGTCTTCATAGAGAATTCTCAATAATAAAATTATTCTTTATAATAGTGTTAATAAGTAGAAAAATATTCATGATGTCTCTATTATTTGATATAAATGGTTCACTCAATGTATCATGGTTTTCATCCATATAATTAAAACATTTATTAATATTAGTTAAAAAAATAAAACATATAATGTATATGATACCAGTAAAAAATATGGTTATGGTTTAATCTTATTGCTTAATGTTTCCATCTAGTTTAGTAAACTCTGGTAACATTTTCTGGATAGTGAGTGCATATGTATATATCACTCTTTCATAGTTCATTTAAACTAATCATATATAAAACTAGTCTTGATGATGTGTGTATTATCATTTTTATACTAAATTGACATCTATGTAGTCTTTATTTTGTCATGATAATATTCTATATTAAATGATTTTATATAATGATTTTTTATACAATATTCTTATCTAATTGGTATTTTTTATTCTTCTTCCCTATAAAGCGTACTTTCATTGATTCATTCCTTTATATATAATTAACACTATGAACAAAACATGGAATTGTTTTTTTGAATCTAAAAGCTATATTAATTATCTAGTTTTGTTACCCATTATCACTCCATAATATAAACTCTTCATCATACACTGTATATTTCATCAAAATATAGTAATAATTCATAAATTTTTTCTTATGTAAAATCCCAAAATATCATTATAACAAAGCTATAAAATTTTGAAATATTTTATCTTCTTCTATCACATAATATATATTATTTTTATTCAAATATATTTTATATTAAAAAACAAATGTAATTTGGATTAATATAAAAATTTGGAAAGTTCAATATATAAGAAAAATACTATATAAACATTAAATTAGAAAAAATATGGTAGAAAACATAACTTATAAAAAATAATTTTTTTTCATTAACATTGCTAAAATATATTTGCCTTTAGGGTATGGAATCTTTTAAAAAATTAGTTTTCTATGACACAATAAAAGTTAGGTTATTTAATGTTAGATAGTTTGGATGTGGTCAAAACACAATATCTTGAATGTCTAAAAATGAAAGAAAATGAACTTATATTTCACACCATTCATTAACTAAAGATACAAAAATATCAAGATGATATACAATGCATTAGAACTGAATACACCATCAATGGTGATTCTAAATATGTTGGAAAAACCAAAAAACATTATATTTTTATTTTAGGGGGAAAATTATTTATTTACACTAGGAAACCTTGATATAACTTCTATAAAATTATATATACAATGTAATCTTGGATTATAAAGTTTAATAATTAAGATAACATTAAGATAATACAATTTGTATTGAACATTAAAATATATATATTGTGAACACATGTTCTTGTGAAATACAATGAAAATATTATCGAATTTTATAATCAATAATTATATTGGAGAAAAGATCAACTCAACATTCTCCTCCATTTTTGTTATTATAAAAGAAACCCAAAACATCTCTGAATATTTAAAATTCCACACTATTGTTAAAAACAAAATTTTATTATCAAGATAACTATAAATACTATAGATAGATATATAATAATACAAAGAATATATCTTTTCTATAGTAAATAGTTTGGTATAAATATTATTGAGGAAAAAATAATTGAAATGAAATATAACACCAACTTAACATATAATCTACCCAATTAATGAATAAAAAATGATCAAATCACATATCAACAATATAAAACATACAAAAAGTCTCTGTTAAAACATTACCTAAAAAAGGAGTATGATAATATAATGTATTTTTATATAAATTAAACAACCACTAAATGAATATATCAAAAGAAAAGAGCTATTAAATTTTAAATTATATTCATGGAATTGAAAATATATTAGATAAATTAAATTTAAATTAATATAATAGGGTAGAATGTGGCATCATTCTAGAATATAATGGAAAATTATGTTCTTTTGGGATAACCCAAAACATATTACATTGGAATGTAACGTATCGTTGGACTAACATTATTTAAAATTAAAAATGTTTAAAAATAAAACACGTTTTTTTAGGAACATTAAAATTAAATATATATCTTAAAATAAGTTCCATATTAAAATCATCATACCATGTAAATACAATTGAATGACTAAATTTACTATGACTCTAGATTCCAAATTTAAAATAATTATTTATAAAAATATATTCAAAATTTCATTTTGAAATGAAATAATTTTATAGTTTTGGTTTTTTTCTATTATATCCAATAAAATTATTTCATTATAATAAAATATAGGTAATAAAAAATATTCCGATTATATATTATATATGTGAAGTTTTTAAAAATTTCTATTCATCCTTTCAATATCATTTTTATGATTATAATTTTCATACTTAATCATTTAAAACTCATCATAAGAATTATCAATAATTTTTAAATCAAAATTTATCAACATTTAATTATAATCCCATATATTTGGATATCATACACTATAAATGAATGTGGATTATTAAGATTTTTATCAATTTTTATAGCAAACTCGTTAAAAAAATATACCTTAATATGCATGTCATGATTGTTACACAAATTTTGAGAAGACCCAAAAGATTAAAAAGTGGAATTAAAAAACTCATAATATTATAAAATCAAGTATAAGTTACATTTTTTATTTTTAACCCTTTACTATATGCTTTTCTAGATTCACCTTTTAAACATGACCATGTAAAAGAATGGGTTTTATACTTATCACTCATAAAAGACCGCTTCTTCTTTTCCTTTTAACTTATAACATGTATATTTCCTAATTTATTAAAAAATCATGTAGGATTGAGTCTAATAGTTCATTTTCATTTATGGTATATTTTACTTCACTTATCTTTCAACATCATTCCCTAATATATCATTCCAATAAAACTAAATATTTAATCAATATTTTTTCATCAATAGTGGATGAACTTATATTATCAAAATAAATTCTATAACATGTCATAATATTTTTAAAATAAACACTCTTGTTTTTTTAATATTTTTAGTATTTATTGTATTTACCAATCCCAACTCTTATTGTATAGAGTGTTTAATTATTCCATCCATTTAATATTCGAAAACATTTATCTAGTTAATGGATATATTAATTGAATGAATCTTTATAGGACATGCACTGAATATTTTCTAGTATAGTATTCTATATCATTTCTTTATGTATATGAATGTTCTTCACAGTCATAGATAATCAATGGTATATCCCAAAAACAAATATTCTTCATCTTTTAAAAATCATGATATTAAACCCTATTACAACAATTATTTCCCTTTTATTACCTTTTATTAACTTGTTGAGTAAATTTTAATATTGTATATATAGATGGTACATTCATTTATGTTGAGATTCAATATTAAATATTCATAATCATCAGATAATTTATATAATTCAAAATAATATAATTTTGAATATATTTAAAAGGATTGTTACTAACCAAATCATAAAGATTAAATTCTAGTAACATTCACAATAATGTATTTTAGTACACAATAGATACATTTTTCAAGAATAACTACATCCCATCTTTCAAGAGACCATAATTAATTCCACTAATTTACGTTTATCATATAATATTAGAACATTATTATATTTTAATAATTTGAATATAAAATGAACAAAACTATATGAATTCACAAATATTAGAGTACAAAGGCATACCAAAATAGATATAATAAATTATCATTATTATAAATTAAAAATGAAATGAGCTCTCAATGGTTTGATCTCTAAAACCAAAATTTAGGCCTCATATAATATGTTATCAAGGAGAGAAGGGGGTGAAAATTCACAAATAAGTAATAACAATAATAGAATTGTTAAATTGGAATTTATTGGATAAAAATATTAAACAACACAATAATAAATCTTTTTAGTACAATGGATGTATATTTTAAGTTAAAAACAAGAAGAATTACTTAAATGATTTACTATGGTTTCTATATATACTTGATCTAGTCATCATATAGTAAAATTCATAGTGGAATAGATATTTATAATATTATTTACTTATTAAGTGAGTGAAAACCATTTACCATAATAGTTTTTCTCCACATTGAGGTAAAACCCTCAAAATTAATAAAATGGTAAGAATAAAAATTATCCCCTCATACTTTTTTTTGCGTTATAATAATAAAACTTATAATAAATTTTCTATTAGATGAGGCACAACCATGTATGTGATTCATATTTAAGTAATAATACATAAAAAACATTTTAAAATATTCCAATAGCATATGCTTCTAGTAGACATGACTCTATAATATAGTTACACAAAAGAAGTAATAAATAAAAATGAAAAATTTAAAAAAAATCTCTATTGAAAGAAGACAGTTATAGAATAATTATTTGAGACTATAGAATCTTTCATTTTTTGAATTAATCAATAATTTATCTTATGTAGAACACTAAAATAAACCCTAATTGATTAAATTATACAATATAAGTAAATTGATCAATATATTAGTATCTCAATGTATGTATAAAAATTATGCTCTCTTCTTGATTGTATTTAGTTTTATATATTTTGATTGTTATAAATGATCACATTGCTATTAATAAAAATATAATCAATAGAGTAATCACAATTAGGTTTCATTCATTTGATATAAATTTTACTCTTGGTGTATTGTGGTTTGTATAATTGTGAAATAAAAAATTATTAATAATGTTTAGAAACATGAAACAAGGAAATATTCTATTTCTAGTGGTAGTCATGTTGTTGGATCAATCCTAGTACCCTTTATTTTCATCCATTAAATAAAACTATTTTAATATTCAATACTTTGTGTTCATATGTGGACACCTTAGACTATTATAGTTTTTACTACCCTTAATATATAAATTTCATTATTATATTGTGACCATTAACTTCTATAATTTTAGAACTATCTTCTAATAATCATTTGAAATTGACCATTTTCTATATTGACATATCAATATGATGATCTATCCTATATATATATATATATAAATATATATTAGTTTCTTGGGGGTATAATTACATTTAAACACATAGACATAGACACCACACACACAGGCCAAGAAGGTAGTTCATATCCTCCCAAGGGATAGACCACCAATCAAGCCTTATTTATTCAGTAGGTGACCTAAAGGCCCAGTGGTAATTAAGCCCATTACATGTACCAAAATCCAAAAACCCTACTCGAAGGCCTAGTACTGCATCATGCCTAAATCTTGCCTCTGTCACCATCGAAATACATCACCACCTGCCTACATCATGCCTATATCATCACGTACCTGCATCATGCCTGCATCATCCCCTGCCATCATAAATTCGTTCCCACGCAAATTTGAACTTGGGTATAATTTAGAATCATGGGTCACCTCAAAAACTGAGGCATAACCCAACTACAGTACGATGAGCGCAGCAATTTTTTCCCTTTTTATATATGTAAACATTATATTGAGGAAATTCATAATATATAATTAATATTATAAATTTATTATGATATTTTCTAAAGTTATTCTAACACCCATATTATATAATCAACATATTAGTTTATGATGAATCTAAAAAAAATTTCTTCAAAAAACATTTTTTGTATCATAGTCTAGTGTTATATCATCATAACTATCCTAACTAACATTTTAAAAGGGAATTATCAAAATGTAATTAAGTTTATATTTTTCCATATTTTTGTATATTACAATCCATTTTATTCATATTTGATTAGATCTTATATCAAAATTACAGTTTTACTTACAATGTAATAAAAATTTATTAGCTGAAGGGATAATAAAATTATTATTTAGATTTTAAATCAATAAAAATCTATGGTGAATAATATATATTACAAAGACTAATTGTTGTTATTATTTTCATCTTAAAAAACTAGTATCATATAGAGTAAATTTACATTTATAAATTTCTTAACATTCCAACTAAAAAAGAAGCATTCGTTTTAGAGTTTAGTAGATTGATATTGTAATTCCCCAACCCCAGTTACCCAGGGTCAGTGAATTATTACATAACATTAGCATGATCACAAAAGATCAAGTCTTGGAAGACCGATTAGTTTAGTAGTCTTGAAAACACTAGATATATTCATAAGTCTTACATTACATCATAAAGTAAAAAAAACTACAACAACATCTTGTCTTCATATCCCCTCATACTATCCCTACAGGTAATTCATAAATTACTTCTTCACATCCGAGGAAAAATAAAACATTGAAAGGGGTGAGCTTAGATGCTTAGTAAGGATAACAATATAGAGGAAACTTTCATAAATAAGCATAAAAATTTAAGGCCATGTTTAACTAAAACAAAAGCCTTTTAAACTTGAACTTCATCATAATATGGAAAAGATAAAATGAAAAAATGCCATTTACTTATTCACATGGATATTCTACTAGTATAATAACCACATGCAATATCAATAAACACTTTCATAATGATGGAATGTATAATGATGGAATGTATAATGACAAACCATCATAACCACATAGTCAAGGCCTCGTGCCAAGACTACAAGTAAGATTTTGTCAAGGCCTTGTGCCAAGACACTAGTTTTTCTCATGATACCTACTGATGCATCGATTAGCCACAGAGGGATCCACCCATCACATACTAATTCCAATGAATTCCTCATTTAAAAATTTTGAAACATAACATAAACATTCATATTAAAACTAGCATATGAAATGTCAATACTTTAACCACAAATCATGAATGGTATAAAAATAGCACATCCACTGTCAAACATAACTCATTCAATACAATATGGAAGATTGTATTATATCAGATTAACCTCAATCTAGAATAATGAAGGATATTGACATAGAATAAAATAATCATCAAATTATTGAGAGAAATATCACCCTTTCTCTTGAAAACATTTAAAATTCACACTATTTGTCAAGAAGCCATTTAAAATATATTTTTGAATAAAAGTGTCCCATACCACTTTGAAACATTTAAAAGGAATTTTTATTTGAAAAAATTAATGTCCATATAAATAAATCCTTATAACCATTTTTAAAACATGGACATTAATGAGAAAGATATAGAATAATAAATCATTAAAACATTTTAAAATGATATTTTAGTTAGAGTTCCTAACCAAAAGAGAGACACTTGAATAAAAATAATTGAGTTAATAAAAACTTTTTAATATCATGAGAATAAAGGGATTCATGATATACTGTGTCAAAGTACATTATATACACCATATAAAAGTGATTTGGTGTATAACAACAAAGGAGTCTCAATGGAATGTAAATTGAGATGAAATATCTTATAAAGGCCATATCATTAGGTTAAGGATAAATCAACAAAATAATTATGTGTGAAAAAAATAAATACACTCAATATGATTGGATATTCAGTGTAAAACAATCAAAGGACATTCACACATATTCTTGTAAAAACAACACCAATGAATTGGATGTTTAACTCAAGAAATGGAGATTGAGTAAAAATTACTCTTATCAAGTTCATACCGATGAATTGAGAATTTATCAATGGAGTGATTATGAGAATAAAAATTATATCCATGGAAAGGGGAGTCGAAATTATTACATAATCAAATGAATAGTGATTCCACACATAATCTTGGAGTAAAATAATCAATGAAGTATGCGTAAAGCTGAATGAGTGGAAATTGAAATGTCAAATTCCCTTATTGATTTGGTAACTTATGAAACATACAACCATGAAATAAGGATCATACAATGATTATGTAAATATCCATGAATTAAATTATATTACAAAATGAATACAAACATGTGCAGTACACACACCACATGCAATAAATAAGTGGTGAACAATGGAAATCTCACCGAATTAAATATAAGATAAGAAACCCCTTACTTTTTACTTTTTACTTGGACGAGGGTAGGTTAGACTCATGTATAATGGTGAAATAATTGTTATTGAATTATAAAAAATCATATACATTAATATGATATCATATATGATCTTTTAACATTGCTTTGTTAATAATATCTTAGTATTATCGTCGTTTCTGGTGTTAACTTACTCATTTTATTTTATATGTTTTGTTACATAAGTCATGTTTATTATAGGTAGGATATATCTTATTCATATACAGAATGATATCATGTTGTTAAACATTATTTTTAATCATAAAATGATAATTATACTTGTATGGATACGATGGGGAATGAATCTCATTGCATTCGTGGAGACGGTAGTCCGTACGTACGCACGAGCGATAATATCATTCTTTTGATATTAAAATCATATATAATTGGATGTTATATAATATATACAGAATAATTATCATGTTATACTTATTATTTACAGGAATTACACATAATTATTATACCCATCCAAATAATAATATATTGAATAACTATTACACCACGCCGTGGTGACGATAGGCCGTACGTACGCACGTATGGTGACATGTCATTCAAAGGATTGATAGAATACTGAATATGGTTTTACCATGTTTATAATAACATTACAGTATATAAAATATACTTTAGTTATTATTTTATAATTGAAATAACAAATAAAGAAGAAGTTGAAGAAGAAAGGAACTTGAATGGGGGTTGTGAAAACATTACCTCTTCTTTAGGTTCTTCCTTTTGATTTGATCAAAAGAGCTCTTTAGGTTTGTTTTATGACCAAATAAGGGCTTCTAGGATAAATTGAGGGAATTTGAGAGAATATTTGGGAAGGGGTTGGCTGAGACAAAAGTCTTTGAAGGTATGAATTTTAGATAAGGGGAAGTTCCCTTTTATAGGAGGGGAGAGGGGCACCTTAGGAAAAATTTAAAATATTATTTTATAATAAATTCATATTCGATTTATAATGGATCCAAATTGATTTATTTCTAGGATAAGGTGATTATGGGTCTAACTCCACTCAACCAATTTGTTTTAGACAGGTTTGGGTCACTTTATTAACCTTATCTTATAGTTTTAACTCTTAGTTAATTAGTTTGACATTACCATGTCTCTTTGTATTTTTATATTATATAGTTAATAAAATTACTATATAACTCCAAGGGACCCCAAAGTGGTTCATTAATGATAAAATTATCATTATATAAGTCCTTTGGCCGAACCTTAAAATTTTAATAATAGAATATCAATTACAAATATAATATTTGTTTTTTAGACTCTTTGATGTCAATTTTGACACTATTAGGTATTTGCTTTTTGATAATTTCATACCAGCATTATTAATTCGAAAAAAATTTAAATAACCAATAATAATATGTTATGTTAACATATAAAATTAGTGGAATTAATAAAAAGTCTCAAATTACATTTATTTTGATATTTATAATATCAATTATTTTAATATTTCACCAATTAGGTAATTACTGTATCACCATTGTGTCTTAAATAAATGAAATTATTTAATGTATAAAATTATTAAATAAAATACCATTATGTAGGAAATATTTTTCTCTTTATAATGAATATTTATAATTGAATTTATCTTATTCATAACCCTATATTAAAAATTTTTAGTTAATAGACTTTGATTTTATCTCTTTTAACTCTTCTTTGAATTAAATAATAATAAAAGTCCGAATCTAATCCAAGTGGACCTAAATGATAATATTATATTCCTAAGGTTGCTTTTGGTCGAGATACACTTGTAAAATAGAATTAGGACATGTGTTAGGGTAATATTAATATCATTTCAACCCTTAATTGCACTATTTACTTTTAACCGTGGTAAATAAAAGTAAAAAGTTAATATTCACCAAAAATTATTTTCATCTCATTGAACCACATTTTACTCCTTGATATTAACTGAATCTCTTAGTTTTTTGAAATTCGACTCACAGAAGTGGTAAAAATATGTTTTATGTGAAATTTAAAATTCTCGTAGGAGGTGGGTAAAAGACGATGAAAAGTTCAATAAACAATTTTATATATCTAAAATTATTCTAAACTAACACCAATGAATTACATTAAACTTATATAGGTATTATGTATATATTTTAACCTTAATTAAATTTAAATAAATTAAATAATTATTTAAATAAAAATTCGGTTCTAAACTATAACTCAGTGTTTTTTCACTATTCATCAAAAATTGAATGTTTTTAGAAAAATAAAAAAAATTCACCCTAAGCTAATTTCAATATTATGAATCCAAAAATGAAGTCCATTTTGAAATATAAAATTCATCAAATTTCAAAAAGTGGGTATTACTATTCATAACGGCTAGTGTGATTGGTTTTGGTGTGTGTTAGAACTCAAAGTTGCGCACAACACATGCTACTGTATTATTCAAAGAGAAGCGTACCGTGGAAACTTGGGGTGTTACATTCTCCCCTCCTTCAAATAATTCCGTCATCAAAATTTTTAAAATTAGTCTTGGGAATATAATCGAAAGTCCCACATCGGAAAACGAGTCAATAAAACTATCACCTTAAAAGAAAGAAAGAGAAGTACCAAGGTCACCCAAGATAACTCATACTAGGATTCTATGTAGGAAAACATGGATATAGAAGATAAAATAAGTGTCAAGTTCTGATAGAGAGGGATAGAAAAAATGATCAGGAGAATGTTCACAACAAGAAAGCCACAAACTTATGATGGGACAAATGGTCATTAGCTTCCCAGTAGGAAAAGTATACGAAAAACATTTTTTTAAGTTTCATTAAATAAAGATGAAGATTTCATTTATGATATTGACTAAGAAAATAAAGAGATATACTTATTTTTTAGTAGATTTTCATTCTTTAATAAATTTCCACCACTAAATCATTTTTTAAATGATTATTATTCACAAAGTCCTGGTCAGACTAGAATATCTAGAATAAAGTTCTATAGAATCACATGATCCACGAAGGATAAACTATATATTTACCTTTTCTTTAGAGATTAATCAAAACCAAAATAGTTTGTACAAGATTTGATGATCCCCCAAAATAATATTCCTTTATAGAAAGAAACACTAATCTTAATTTCTAAAATTAAACCAATAATACCCCAAAGTTAAATAAATACCATTCAATAAAAAATTTTCCTTAAAATCCTTCAATATAATCCAAACTAATATTGAAACCTAAAACCTAGAAGAATTTGGTTATGTAGTCTTACATGTTTAATTGTATCTCCAAATGACATCAACTACTCTTAAAGTCACATACTTAAAAGTAATTATCCTAATCATATATTCTCTATTATAGGTTAATCATTTCCATAAATAACCCAAATAACTATAAATCCAGAATAAAAATGTAGATAAAAATCCACCATTACTCCTAAAATGGAATCCCATAGTATTCTATTTTCCTTGAGCATACAGTGTTCCCAACAAAGTGAACATCTTCCAAAATAACATTTATCACTTACTAACCAAATCATTTACCTATAGTAAACATATTCATTTGATAAGACATAAGACCCCAAATCAACTTATTATTGATCAATAAAATCATTTAACCTAAAATAATTAGTCACACCAATTAGGGACATCACATAGTCTAGTGGTAGGCGATAAATCCCAATCACACTTTGGTTGTGGGTTAGATTCCCACGGCTTTTTCCGACGCGATGGGTTGTCACACGGTCTGCATGTTGTCCTTTTTCAAAAACTATATTTTACAAAATTAGCAAAATGAGATAAATTCCTCATAATAACCATAAAATAATTTAACCACAAATGTTATCTCATACCTTGAATTTTCATCCCAAAATATAATAACTTGTAATTGCCTCAAACCTGATGATCATATAAAACCAAATGGTTATTTATAACTATATCTACAAGGGAAAAGATAAGTCTTCCTCAAATATCATTCTCACATGGAAAAATGCGGTGTTACAAATACAAGAGAAAATTATTCCAAATTAATCCCATCAACAAGGAGCACTAATACTTTTAAACATTTATCCAACCATTTATTTCCACATAGCTTCTTCTTTGACCAAGAAAATATCCTATAGAGTAGGGCATTCACTCGGTTAATGGCCAGGTCCCCTACATTTATGGCAAATGACTATAAATAGATTCTTGAGACCATTTTTATTTTCTTCCATAGTGCTCTTCATTTTTCCTCAAAAATTCTTCACTTTATATCCTTCTTTCCTGCACATAAATCATTTCTTTGTTCCATTCAGACACTTTCTTGGGTTTCTCCTTCCACATTTCCTGCATGATGGAAAATTAGGATTCTTTTCTCCATGGTCTCCACTACTGGAGCTCTTATCATTCATCACCTTTCTCTTTTTGTTGAGTCTGGGAGTTGGTTAATATATATATTGTTGATCATATTTTTGGAAAATTGATTTGGCATGAACACGATATCTTTTACACCTATCAACATTCCATTTTTTTGCTCATTGCCACCACCGTTCCCAAATTGTACATCATTCTCAAAGTTAATATGACTTCCTTGGACTCCAACCATTGACTAAAACTAGAAATAATTGTGTGAGTAATATTAGTCTTAAAATCATTTAGAGAATATCATGACACTATATTCTCAATTTGAAAAACCTTAGGATTAAACAAGGTCATTTAATCTCATATTATATAAAAATAATTCAAATTGGTTTGTAATGAAAATGTAAATTATCCTAATAATATCCCTCGAGAGTGTCGTAACCAAGAGTGCAGCAAGGCCTGTTGTCATGCACTAGTTCTCGTTCGAGTCTTGCTTAATGCGGTGTTTTCGGGTTTTACCCCTAGGTACATCTGTGCCAGAGCCACCTCTACCTGCTCGTATCCAAACAGGGTTGTATTGCTTGGAAAACTCAAAAAATCTATACAATACCAAAATTCTAGGAAGTTCTTCAATACTAATCCTCAAAGTTTATCTTAGGGATATGTGCTCTAATAAGAGTTTATCTAAATATAGTTTCCAAGGTTTGTACTAAACATCCTCTCATGCAACCTGTAATGCCCCGACCCAGTTACCCAGAGTCGGTGCATTATTATATAACATTTGCATGATCACAAAAGATCATGTCTCTAAAGACCAATTAGTTTAGTAGTCTTGGAAACACTAGATATATTCACAAGTCTTACATTATATCATAAAGTAAAAAAAAACTACAACAAAATATTGTCTTCATATCCCCTCATACTATCCCTGCAGGTCATTTATAAATTACTTCTTCACATCCTTTGAAAAATAAAACATTGAATGGGGTAAGCTCAGATGCTCAGTAAGGATAACAATATAGCAGAAACTTTCATAAATAAGCATAAATATTTAAGGCAATGTATAACTATAACAAAAACCTTTTAAACTTGAACTTCAACATAATATGGAAAAGATAAAATGAAATAATTCCATTTAATTATTCACATGGATATTATAATAGTCAAATAACCACATGAAATATCAATAACCACTTTCATAATGATGGAATGAATAATGCCAGACTGTTGTAACCACATAGTCAAGGCCTCGTACCAAGACTACAAATAAGATTTTATCAAGACCTTATGCCAAGAAACTAGTTTGTCTCATGAGACCTACCGATGCATCGAGGAGTTATATCAGGATTCACCCTTCACTTAATAATTCCAATGCATTCCTCATATGAAAAGTTTGAAACATAACATAAGCATCTGTATTAAAACTAGTATACGAAATGTCAATACTTTAACCACAAAACATGCATGGTATAGAAATAGCACATGCATAGTAAAACATAAATAATTAGATACAATATGGATGATTTTATTATATCATATTAACCACAATCGAGAATAATGAAGGATATTGACATAGAATAAAATAATCATCAAACTATAAAGAGAAATATCACTATTTTTCTTGAAAACATTTAAAAGTTACACTATTTTTCAAGAATCCATTTAAAATAGATTTTTGAATAAAAGTGTCCCATACCACTTTGAAACTTTTGAAAGGAATGTTGAATTGAAAACTATAATTTCCATATAAATAAATGCTTAAAACCATTTTTAAAACATGTAAATTAATGAGAAAGATTTAGAATAATAAATCTTTAAAACATTTTAAAATGATATTTTAGTTAGAGTTACGATCCAAAAGAGAGACACTTGAATAAAAATAATTAAGGTAATAAAAACTCTGTAATATAAAGATAATAAAGGGATTCATGGTATACTATGTCAAAGTACATTATATACACCATATAAAAGTGATTTGGTGTATAACAACAAAGGAGTCTCAATAGAATGTAAATTGAGATGAAATCTCTCATAAAGGCCATATCCTTAGGTTAAGGATAAATAAACAACATAATTATGTGTGAAAAATATAAATACACTCAATATGATTGGATATTCAGTGTAAAAAAATCAAAGGACACTCACACGTATTCTTGTAAAAATAACACCAATGAATTGGATGTTTAACTCAACAAATGGATATTGAGTAAAAATTACTCCTATCAAGTTCATACCGATGAATTGAGAATTTATCAATGGAGTGATTATGCATATCAAAAGTATATCCACAGAAAGGGGAGTGTAAATTATGACATAAGAAAATGAATAGTGATTCCACACATAATCTTGGAGTAAAATAATCAATGAAGTATGCGTAAAGCCGAATGAGTGGAAATTGAAATTTCAAATTCCCTTATTTATTTGGTAACATAAAAAACATACAACCATGAAAGAAGGATCATAAAATGATGATGTAAATATCCATGAATTAAAGTATATTACACAATGAATACAAACATGTCCAGTATATACACCACATACAATAAATAAGTGGTGAATAATGGAAATGTCACAGAATTAAAAGTGAGATAAGAAACCCCTTACTTTGAAATTTTTCCTTGGTCGAGGGTAGGTTAGCCTCCTGTATAATGGTGAAATAATTGTTATTTAATTATAAAATAATCATATACATTAACATTATATCATATATGATCTTTTAACATTACTTTATTAATAATATCTTAGTATTATCGTCATTTCAGGTGTTAACTTACTCATTTTATTTTATATGTTTTGTTATATAAGTCGTGTTTGTTATGAATAGGTTGTATATTATTTATATACATAATGGTATCAAGTCCTTAAACATTAATTTTAATCATAAAATGAGAATTATACTTGTATGGATATGATAGGAAATGAATCTCATCGAGTTCGTGGAGACGGTAGTCCGTACGTACGCACGAGTGATAATATCATTCTTTTGATATTAAAATCATATATAATTGTTTATTATATCATATATACAGAATAATTATCATGTTATACTTATTATTTTCATGAATTCACATCATTATTATACCCATCCAAATAATAATGTATTGAATAACAATTACACCACGACGTGGAGATGGTAGGCCATACGTACCCACGTATGGTGACATGTCATTCAAAGGATGGATAAAATACTGAATATGGTTGTACCATGTTTTTAATAACATCACAGTATATAAAAGATACTAGATTTATTATTTTATAATGGAAATAACAAAGAAAGAATAAGTTGAAGAAGAAAGGAACTTGAAAGAGGGTTGTGAAAACATTACCTCTTCTTCGGGTTCTTCCTTTTGATTTGATCTAAAGGGCTCCTTAGGTTGGATTTCTGACCAAAGAAGGGCCTCTAGTATGAATTGAGGTAATTTGAGAGAATATTTGGGTAGGGGTTGGATGAGAAAAAAGGCTTTGAAGGTATGAATTTGAGAGTAGGGAGAGGGCCCTTTTATAAGAGGGGTGAGGGGGACCTTAGGAAAAACTTAAAATATTATTTTATAATAAATTCATATTGGGTTTATAATAGCTCAAAATTGATTTATTTCTAGGATAAGGTGGGTATGGGTTGAAATCCATTCAACCAATAGGTTTTATACAGGTTTGGGTCACTTTATTAACTTTATATTTTAGTTTTAACTCTTAGTTAATTAGTTTGAAATTTACCATGTCTCTTTGGATTTTTATATTATATAGTTAATAAACTTACTATATACCTCCAAGAAACCTCAAGTGGTCCATTAATGATACACTTATAATTATATAAGTCCTTTGGACAAACCATATATTTTTAAGAAAAGAATATCTATTAATAATATAATATTTGTTTTAAAAACTCTTTTATGTCAATTTTGACACTATTGGGTATTTTATTTTTGATAATTTCATAACAGCATTATTACTTCGAATAAAATTTATATAACCAGTTCTAATATGTTATATTAACCAAAAAAATTAGTTTAATTCATAAAAAGTCTCAAATTACATTTATTTTCACATTTATAATATCAATTATTTTAATATTTCATCAATTAGGTAATTACTGCATCACCATTATGTCATAAATAAATGAAATTATTTAATGTCCAAAAATTATAAATAAAATAAAATTATGTAGGAAATATTCTTATATTTCTAATGAATATTTATAATATAATTTATCTTATGCATAACCCTATATTAAAAATGATTTAGTTATTAAACTTTGATTTTATCTATTTTAAATCTTCTTTGAATTAAATAATAATAAATGTCCTAATCTAATACAAGTGGAACTAAATGATAATATTCTATTACTAAGGTTGTCTTTTTTTGAGACAAACTTGTCCAATTAAATTAGGACATGTGTTAGGGTAATATTAATATCATTTTTACCCTTAATTACCCTATTTACTTTTAACAGCGGTAAATAAAAGAAAAAATTTATTATTCACCAAAAATAATTTTCATCTGATTGAACCACATTTTACACTTTGATATTAACCGTGTCTCTCAGATTTCTGAAATTCCACTCACATAAGCCATAAAATTAAGTTTAATGTGAATTTCCAAATTCTCCTAGGAGGTGGGTAAAAGATGGTGAAAAGTTCAATAAAATTTTTTATATATCTAAAATTATTTTAAACTAACTCTAATAAATTAAATTGAAATTATATAGGTATTATGAATCTATTTTGACCTTAATTAAATTTAAATAAAATAAATAATTATTTAAATAAAAATTCAGTTTTAAACTATAACTCAGTGTTTTTTTCACTATTCATCACAAATTGAATGTTTTTAGAAAAATACCAAAAATTCACCCTTAGCTAATTTCCATATTCCAAATCCAAAAATGAAGTCCATTTTGAAAGATAAAATTCATAAAATTTAAAAAAGTGGGTATTACTATTCATAACGGCTAGTTTCATTTGTTTTGGTGTGTGTTAGAACTCGAAGGTGCGTACAACACACACTACTCTATTATTCAAAGAGAAGCATATCATGGAAGCTTGGGGTGTTACATTCTCCCCTCCTTCAAATAATTTTGTCCTTGAATTTTTTAAAACTGGGCTTGGGAATATAATGGAAAGTCCCACATCAGAAAAAGAGTTAATTAAACTATCACCTTAAAAGAAAAAAGAGAAGTACCAAGGTCACCAAAGATAAATCATACTAGTTCCATGTAGGAAAACATGGATATGGAAGATAAACTGAGTGTCAGGTTCTGATTGAGAGGGATAGAAAACATGATCAGGATAAAGTTAAAAATAAGAAAGCAACAAACTTGAGCTGGGACAAACGATCATTAGTTTCCCAGTAGAAAACGTATACAAACAACATTTTTTTAATGTTTCATTACATACAGATGAGGAATTAATTTATGTGATTGACTAAGAAAATAAAGCGATATACTTATTTTTTAGTAGATTTTAATTATTTAATAAACTTCCACTACTAACTCATTTTTTTAAATGATGAGTATTCAAGAAGACCTGGTCACACTGGAAGATCTAGAATAAACTTCTATAGAATCACATGATCCACAAAGGATAAACTATATATTTACCTCGTCTTTAGAGATTAATCAAAACCAAAATGGTTAGTACAAGATCTGATGATCCCCCAAAAGGATATTCCTTTAGATAAAGAAACACTAATCTTAATTTCTAAAATTAAACCAACAATACCCCAAAGTTAAATAAATACCATTCAATAAACAATTGTTCTTAAAATACTTCAATATAATCCAAACTAATATTGAAACCCAAAACATAGAAGATTTTGGTTATATAGTCTTCCACATTAAATTGTATCTTCAAATGACGTGACCTACTCTTAAAGTCACATACATAAAAGTAATTAACCTAATCACATATTCTCTATTATAGGTGAATCATTTCCATAAATAACCCAAATCACTATAAATCCACATTAAAAACATAGATAAAATACACCATTACTCCTAAAATGAAATCCCATAGTATTCTATTTTCCTTGAGGATATATTTTTCCCAACAAAGTTAACATCTTCCAAAATAACATTTATCACTTAATAACCAAATCATTTTCCTATACTAAGGGTATTCATTTGATAAGTCATAAGAATCCAAATCAACTTATTATTGATCAATAAAATCATTTAACTAAAAATAATTAGTCACACTAAACAGGGACATCACGTAGTCTAGTGGTAGGTGATAAATCCCTATCACACTTTGGTTGTGGGTACGATTCCCACAGCTTTGTCCGATGCAACGGGTTGTCACATGGTCTGTGTGTTATGCTTTTTCAAAAACTATATTTTATAACATTACCAAAATGAGATAAATTCCTCAAAATAACCATAACATAATTTAACCACAAATGTTATCTCATACCTTGAATTTGCATCCCAAAATATAATAAATTGTAATTGCCTCAGACCCAATGATCATATAAAACCATATGGTTATTTATAACTATATTCACAAGGGAAAAGATAAGTATTCCCCAAATATCATTCTCACATGGAAAACCACGGGGTTAAAAATACAAGAGAAAAGTATTCCAAAGTAATCCCTTCAACAAGGAGCACTAATACTTTTAAACATTTCTCCAACCATTTATTTCCACATAGATTCTTCTTTGACCAAGAAAATATCCTATAGAATAGAGTATTCACTCGAGTAATTTCTAGGTCCCCTAAATTTACGGAAAATGACTGTAAATGGATTCTTGAGACCATTTTTATTTTCTTCTATAGAACTCTTCATTTTTCCTCAGTAATTCTTCACTTTATGTCCTTCTTTCCCACACATAATGCATTTCTTTGTTCCGTTGAGACACTTTCCTGGGTGTCTCCTTCCACATTTTCTGCATGATGGAAATTTAGGATTCTTTTCTCCATGGTCTCCACTACTGGAGATATTATCATTCATTATCTTTCTCTACTTTGTTGCGTCTCGGAGTTGGTTAATATATATGTTTTTGATCATATTTTTGGAGAACTGATTTGGCATGAACATGATATCTTTTACGCCTATCAACATTCCATTTTTTGCTCATTTCCACCTCCGTTCCCACCTTGTACATCATTCTCAATGTTACTATGACTTCCTTGGACTCCAACCATTGACTAAAACCAGAAAGCGTTGTGTGAGTAACAGTAGTCATTAAATTATTTAGAGAATATCATGACACTATATTCTCAATTTGAAACACCTTAGGATTAACCAAGGTCATTTATTCTCATCTTATATTAAAATACTTCAAATTGGTTTGTAAAGAAAATGTAAATTATCCTAAGCATATCCCCCGGGAGTGTCGTAACCAAGAGTGCAGCAAGGCCCATTGTCGTGCACCAGTTCCCATTCGAGTCTAGCTCAAAACAATGTTTTTGGGTTTTAACCCTAGGTACATCTGTGCCAGAACCACCTCTACCTGCTTGTATCCAAACAGGGATGTATTTATTAGAAAAGTCACAAAATCTATACAATACCAAACTTCTAGGAAGTTCTTCTATACTAATCCTCAAATTCTATCTTAGGGATATGTGCTCTAATCAGAGTTTATCTAAATCTAGTTTCCAAGGTTTGTACTAATCTTCCTCTGATAAAACCTATAACGACCCAACCCCAATTACCCAGAGTCAGTGCATTATTACATAACATTGTAATGATCACAAAAGATCAAGTCTTGAAAGACCAATTAGTTTAGTAGTCTTGGAAACACTAGATATATTCATAAGTCTTACATTACACCATAAAGTAATAGAAAACTACAACAACATCTTGTCTTCATAACCCCTCATACTATCCCTGCAGGTCATTCATAAATTACTTCTTCACATCCTGGGAAAAATAAAATATTGAAAGGGGGGAGCTTAGATGCTCAGTAAGGAAAACAATATAGCGGAAACTTTCATAAATAAGCATAAACATTTAAGGAAAAGTATAACTAAAACAAAAGCCTTTTAAATTTGAACTTCAACATAATATGGAAAAGATAAAATGAAATAATTCCATTTACTTATTCACATGGATATTATACTAGTCGAATAACCACATGAAATATCAATAACCACTTTCATAATGATGGAATGCATAATGCCAGACTATCATAACCACATAGTCAAGGCCTAGTGCCAAGACTAAAAATAAGATTTTTTCAAGGCCTTGTTCCAAGACACTAGTTTGTCTCATGAGACATACCGATGCATTAAGGAGATATAGCGGGCTCCACCCGTCACTTACTAAGTCTAATTCATTCCTTATATGAAAATTTTGAAAAATAACATAAACATTCGTATTAAGACTAGCATATGAAATGTCAATACTTTAACCACAAACCATGAATGGTATAAAAATAGCACATCCATAGTCAAAAATAACTCATTCTATACAATATGGAAGATTGTATTATATCAGATTAACCTCAATCGATAATAATGAAGGATAATGACATAGAATAAAATAATCATCAAACTATTGAGAGAAATATCACCCTTTTTCTTGAAGACATTTAAAAGTCACACTATTTGTCAAGAAGCCATTTAAAACAGATTTTTGAATCAAAGTGTCCTATACAACTTTGAAACTTTTAAAAGGAATTTTTATTTGAAAACATTAATTTCCATATAAATAAATCCTTAAAACCATTTTTAAAACATGGACATTAATAATAAATATTTATAAGAATAAATCTTGAAAACATTTTAAAATGATATTTCAGTGATAGTTCCTATCCAAAAGAGTGAAACTTGGATACAAATAATTGAGGTAATAAAAACTTTGTAATATCACGAGAATAAAGGGTTTCATGATATACTATGTCAAAGTACACTATATACACCATATAAAAGTGATTCGGTGTATAACAACAAACGAGTCTCAATGGAATGTAAATTGAGATGAAATCTCTCATAAAGGTCGTATCCTTAGGTTAAGGATAAATCAATGACATAATTATGTGTGACAAATATAAATACACACAATATGGTTGGATATTTAGTGTAAAAAAATCAAAGGAAATTCACACATATTCTTGTAAAAACAACACTAATGAATTGGATGTTTAACTCAACAAATGGAGATTGAGTAAAAATTACTCTTATCAAGTTCATACCGATGACTTGAGAATTTATCAATTGAGTGATTATGAATTTCAAAAGTATATCCATAGAACGAGGAGTGGAAATTATGACATAAGAAAATGAATAGTGATTCCACACATAATCTTGGAGTAAAATAATCAATGAAGTATACGTAATGCCGAATGAGTGGAAATTAAAATTTCAAATTCCCTTATTGATTTGGTAACATACGAAACATACACCCATGAAAGAAGGATTATACAATTATGATATAAATATCCCTGAATTAAATTATATTACACAATGAATACAAACAAGTGCAGTACACACACCACATGCAATAAATAAGTGGTGAACAATGGAAATCTCATGGAATTAAAAGTGAGACAAGAAACCCCTTACTTTGTACTTTTTCCTTGGTCGAGGGTCGGTTATCCTCCTTTATAATGGTGAAATAATTGTTATTGAATTATAAAAGAATCATATAATTAATATGATATCGTATATGATTTTTTAACATTGTTTTGTTAATAATATCTTAGTATTATCGTCGTTTCAGGTTTTAACATACTCGTTTTCTTTTATATGTTTTATTACATAAGTCATGTTTGTTATGGATAGAATACTGAATATGGTTGTACCATATTTATAATAACATCACATTATATAAAATATACAGGATTTATTATTTGAGAATGTAAATAACAAAGAAAGAAGAAGTTGAAGAAGAAAGAAACTTGAAAGAGGGTTGTGAAAACATTACCTCTTCTTCAGGTTCTTCGTTTTGATTTGATCAAAAGGGCTCCTTAGGTTGTCTTTCAGACAAAGTAATGGACTCTATGATGAATTTAGGGAAGTTTAGATAATATTTGGGTAGATTTTGGCCGAGAAAAAAGGCTTTGAAGGTATGAATTTGAGAGAAGGGGGAGTGCCCTTTTATAATAGGGGTGAGGGGAACCTTTGGAAAAAGTTAAAATATTATTTTATAATAAATTCATATTCAGTTTATAATGGCTCCAAATTGATTTATTTCTAGGATAAGTTGGGTATGGGTCAAAATCAACTCAAAAAATAGGTTTTAGACAGGTTTGGATCACATTATTAAACTTATCTTTTTTGTTTTAACCCTCAGTTAATTAGTTTGACATTTACCATGTCTCTTTGTATTTTTATTTTATATTGTTAATAATATTAATATATACCTCCAAGAGTCCACAATGTGGTCCATTAATGCTACACTTATCATTATATAAGTACTTTGGCCGAACCTTAGATTTTTATGAATATAATATCAAATATTAATATAATATTTGTTTTAAAAACTCTTTTATGTCAATTTTGACACTATTGGGTATTTTGTTTTTGATGATTTCATAAACGCATTATTACTTATAAAAAAATTTATATAACCAATACTAATATGTTATATTAACCTAGAATATTAGTTTAATACATAAAAAGTCTCAAATTACATTTATTTTGATATTTATAATATCAATTATTTTAATATTTCATCAATTAGGTAATTACTTCATCACCATTGTGTCATAAATAAATGAAATTATTTAATGTCTAAAAATTATAAATAAAATACCATTATGTATGAAATATTTTTATCTTTCAAATTAATATTTATAATCGAATTTATCTTATGATAACCCTATATTAAAAATGTTTTAGTTATTAAACTTTGATTTTATCTCTTTTATCTCTTCTTGAGATTAAATAATAATAAATGTCCTAATCTAATCCAAGTAGACCTAAATGATAATATTATATTTCTAAGGTTGTTTTTGGTCGATATAAACTTGTAAAATATATTTAGGACAGGTTTTAGAGTAATATTAATATCATTTGTACCCTTAATTACCCTATTTACTTTTAACCGTGTTAAATAAAACTAAAAAGTTATTATTCACCAAGACTTTTTTTTCATCTCATTGAACCACATTTTACTCCTTCATATTAACCGTGTCTCTTGGATTTTTGAAATTCCACTCACATAAGTGGTAAAATTATGTTTTATGTGAATTTCGAAATTCTCCTAGGAGGTGGGTAAAAGACGGTGAAAAGTTAAATTAAAAATTTTATATATCTAAAATTAATCTAAAATAACTCCAATGAATTAAATTGAACCAATATAGGAATTATGTATCAATTTTTACCTTAATTAAATTTAAATAAAATAAATAATTATTTAAATAAAAATTCGGTTTTAAACTACAACTCAGTGCTTTTTTCACTATTCATCAAAAATTGAATGTTTTCAGAAAAATACAAAAAATTCACTCTAAGCTAATTTCGATATTCCGAATCCAAAAATGAAGTCCATTTTGAAATTTCAAATTTATAAAATTTCAAAAAGTGGGTATTACTATTCATAATGGCTAGTTTGATTGGTTGTGGTGTGTGTTTGAACTCGAAGTTGCGTACAACACACGCTACTGTATTATTCAAAGAGAAGCGTACCGTGGAAGTTTGGGGTGTTACAAATATATAGATGAAATAAATTATCAAATGATATAATGAAATCTAAAAATGAGGATAAGTAAACCTATTGGATACTCCACAAGTCAGTTCTAAATACATTGAGATCAAGATATAACACTTTCTATTAGAGCTAAAAAATGAATCATAGGTTATGGTATCCTCGATGGAATCACTATAAATACACTAAAATTCTTTTTCGATGATGAAATGATTGTTTTAAACTAGTAAACTAACACCGAACCTATATTAAACTATATTCACAATCTAATCATATATTTTCTAGTAAAAATATGTATATATACATATGAAAAATTCTAAAAAAATGAATAATTAATTATTAATTTAATTAAAATTCTATTCATAAAAAATAAAATGAAAATTATTTTGTTCTTATTAAAACTATAATCTCAAATTATTAGGGGCACTAAACACTTTTTTGTTTTGTATGTTTAATGTGTGGATTTAAATATAAGGTAGATAAGTTGAAATTAATATTTATTATAAATTAAATATGGAAAAAATAAGCATTTTCAACCAAATATCATTAATATTATTTAATTTTTTTGTTAATCATATCTTATTTCTTTATAATTCTTTTTTTGATTTATTATAAATCAATGATGCATATAAATGGTATTTTACAAGGAGTTTTCTACTTTTAAGTGTATTGAGTTAATTATGTTTTTTTATTTAGTGTTACCTTTAATTTTATTATTTTTAAATTAAAAAATAAATATATAAAATGTTATTTATAATTAGAAATAGGGTTTATATGTTCTTTATGTGTTTGAGTTTTTTAATATATTAAGAGGATAAATCATGTAATTTTGAAATAATATAATATAGTCTTAAAATATTTTGTTTCATATATAACATAAATATTATAATTTTATAAAATTTTAATGAAATAAATTACTGATTTGATATAGTATAATAGAGATATGATAGACGATACAAGAAAATTGAAGGTGTTTTGTTGTGTTATACGAGATGAATTTTGATTGGCTATTTGAGAGTTCAATTTTTTTTAAGATATATACCATGTCCTTTTAAATACATTGTAACAAACATGATTTGGATTCCCAATGAATTCTAGAACCATGTAACTATTACACCTTAGATAAACTTTCTAATAAATTAAAATTGTTATAACAATTAATAGATAAGAAAAGAATATTTTTATTGGGGTTTACCCTCATACTAATAAAATCACAAACATACCATGTAATACTGAAAAATATTATGGATTTATGGTGGTGTTTAAAAAATAAAAAAGTATAACAGATACACCAAGGTGGAAACTATATATCTATATAATTATAATATTTTATAAAATAATATAAACAAGAAAAAAATTTATACATCATTTAAAAAGGTCATATATACCATCTAAAAATAAAAATCATACCATATCAGACATACACTAATATCACGTTTAAAAGATAACACTAATTAGGGAACTTTTATTACCACACATTTCAAATATGAATCAAAAAATATTTCATGATATACCAAATCAATAACTCTTGATGGAGAATTATGAACTATAGAAAAATAGTCTATATTTACGTGAAACTATGATATCCCAAACTGTAGTGCTATACATATTATAGGGAAATGTATAAAATGATCAATTCAGTTCCTAAAATGATAATTTCTAGGCGTTACTATAGTACACTGAGTAGGAATCCAACACTGTACCCCTACTTAAATTTTGGGATTTTTTTATTCCTACCAAATACAAAGGAAGAGAATAAGAAAAAAACAACACACATTCTTAAACATGATTTAAAAAAAATTAAATATAATGTTTCACCTAATGATGTATTAAGGATCCATCTAACACCCTAATTTTTTATGATATATTATTATTTCAATAAATTTTCTTCCATTGATAGCTTTCTTTATACGCAACCTAGAGTTTACACAAAATGCGATATACTATTAATATGTTTGTATTAAATCTGACAGTTATTTCCTAGTCATTTGATTTACAAGTATTAATAGGAATAATCAAATGGTGAAAATTTATTTTTTACATATTAACTAATTAATTTTTATTTTTTTATAAATTAAAATACAATAATTGGAAATTTAAAAGTCATTTTTTTTGAAAAATATTTTTTATGTGAAGAATGTTTTTTTATCTCATAAAAATAAAGAAATCACTATTTATAAATGATTTTAATGAAATTTAAATATTCAATATTCAATAAAATATTAAAAAATTCATTTAATAGTATGTAAATGAAATTTAGTGAAAGAAAAATCACTTTTATGACTAAAATGAGTTTTTCAAAAGAAATGTTTTATTGCTTTTTCCAAACTTTTTTAAAATGAATTTATTCTAATTATAGAAATTGAATCTAGGAAAAAGGATTCAATATTTGTAATTATAATAAATTAATGTAATTTAGTAATGTAAAATTATTATTTTTAATTATAGTTAAAATTATAAATTTTTTGTTACCACGTTAAGTGTTAAAAGTGTTGAGGGAATAAGGGACATTGTTTAAAATATAAAGAAACACTTTTTATAATTTTATTGGTTGATGGGATTTTTACCATATCCATATTATCGTCAATTATTTATAAATTTTGAACCACTTTACATTAGTAAGATGATAATATACTTTAATATTTTGAAGAATTCTATGTGTATACCTCTCCCTCCCTTATGGAAGGAAACAACCTCTCCTCTCTTATTCACTATTCATGAAATTTATTGATTAAAAAACCACACCATAATACCTTTATCACATAACTTAAAATGTCTTAAAGGTATTGTTTTTTATAACACTACTGTTTCAAGGCTTAAGGTGTATGTTAATGAAAGTTTTGCAATAAAGAGGTATAAATGTTAAGCGAGTTCACTCAAATTTATTTATTATTCTATCTCCTCATAATTTATGGTATATGTTAAAAAATAATTAATTTATTATTTTAAATATAATAAATTTTTAATATGATGATGGATGAACCATTTTCCACCTCATTTCCATCCAATAGGAAATGAAAGTATATCTCTTTCATATGTATAGACAACCACCTCCACATTGTGATCTGATTCATTTTCCATCACTATCATTCACAGATGGTAAATATGATTTATTTAATGTTTTATTAAATAATTATGAGATAATTATTCTTTAATAATTATACTATCTTATCTACCCTCTAATATTTCCATCATCTAGAAAATGATAATGTGGCTCAAGCATACATGTAGACTACCACCTCCATGCAGTGATGTGGTTTTTTCTCCCATATTTTTTATAAATAAATTTAAAAGTTCATATGATGAATACGTATTAAACTTATGTCATGACTAATATTCGATATATTATGAAACCATGACTGAATTGCAAGTCCCAAAACCATCGAACCAAAACACGAATGAAAAAAAAATCTAGTTTTGAACCGAATATTCATTATAATGAATACATATTTAATAGTAGGATAATTGGAAATTATAAAATAATTATCCAGAAAAGTCTTGTATTTTTTAACTTGGTTAAAATATGAATGTTTTTTATTTTTTATTCGAGTTCATCGAGTGGTCGGTTTTAAAATCGAGCTTTGGAATTTTATTCTGAGTGTTGAAACACATAAAGGTATCTTTTTTGGACTTATGTAATTACACAATAAATTTAACGGGTGTCCTAATGAGTCTCAGGAGCACCCGATCTGAAAAAGTCCACTTTAATGGATCTACACGGGCATCGCACGGTTGCAGTCCAACTCAGGCAATTTACCCTTTTTAAATAAGTATTTATTTTGATTAAATAAGATTATATGAGAGTTTGTGTTTAATTAAAAAATGTTTTAATAATACTAATAATTAATTTATTATTATTATCATGGTTGTTTAATTAAATGAATGTTAAATAATTAATTAAATGACGGTTGATGAAATTAATGAGAGATTTTGGGGTTCACAGAAATGTTTAATTAATTGAGGAGTTTCAAAGTTAACGATGAAACATTATTATTATTATTATTATTAAATAATGGTTATGGGTTGGAGTTTTTATCATTAATAGAAAATTAATGATATTTCAATAAATTGGAGGTTTTGATTTTAAATAAATAAAAGTAATAATAATAATAATAATGTTATTATTATTATTATGGTTATTTAGTTAAATAAATGTTAAAAAAATTAATTAAATGATCAATATAGAGTTTCATAATTAATTATGAAACATTTATTAAGAGAATAATAAATGAAGAAGCGTTTATAATTAAATGGGGTGTAGCATTTATGTTAAAATATTTTAATTGGATGTTTAATGAGGTGTAATAGTTATGTGAAATTAATGAGGCTTTTAGGTATCTCAAATAAATTTCTAATTAAATAATGAGTTTTGTAATTAATAAATAAGTTTTTTATTTAATAAGAGATGTTTAGTTTTATCTATGGTTGAATAATAATAGTAATAATAATAATAATAATAATGCGATTATTATTATCAAGGGATTATGAGTGGTTGTTATTATTATTATGAATAATAATGATTTTGGTGTTTCATTTAGTTAAATTCAAGGTCAATAATAATTTAATTAATATCTATAAAGTGGAAGTTTTATAAATTAATTCACATTGAGATAATTAATTAAATAAGGTTGAGTTGGAGTTTTTAATTTAATTAAACATTGTTGAGAGAATTTAATTAAAAAACATAATGTGTGGAATTTATTTAATTAATTTTTTTGAAAGAATTTAATTAAATAAGTTGCAAATGAAGAGTTTGGTGTTATCAAAGAAGGGTAATATAAAATGAGGAATAAATGTAGATTTGGGTTTAATTTACTAAAACTATTTTAAATGTAGATATTGGGTTGTGCACGGTTAGTCAAATTATGTGGGTCAGCTGCGCGGTTACCCAGTTTTTAAAATGAATGTTTTTATAAAATTTAAATAAAAGAAACATTTAATAATAATAATAAGGATATTATTTTTATTGTATTAATTTGATTGGATGATTAATGGGAGTTTTCAAAATTAATTTTGAAATATTTATTTAAAGGTTAATTAATGATGAAACCTTATATTAAATGAGAATAATAAATGTTATTATTATTATATTATATCTATTAGTTTAATAGGGTGTTAACTAGTTGAATGATATAGAATGAAGGAGGCATCACACTATATGAGATGTGACACGCTCTAGGCCTCCACCCCCTATGAGGCACACTACACCCCACTCGTCGGCTCCTCTTTGCACGCTCGAATCCTCCAGGAGTCTTCACCAATCGTGTCTGCCTCTTCAATGTTAGTCCACCAACATATGTTTCATGATTCGCATCAGTCTTTTGACTACCACCTCACTCAATTTTTCTTGGATGAAACCCTAAGGCTCGGGAATAATTGGGTTTCCTTTTCTCTTGGTTCTATGGTTATGCAATGGACTCCTCTAGACCTATTGGTCCATATTGCAACTACCACCGCTAAGGGAGAATCATTTTGGATCAGTTTTGTTTTATCGCCGCCCTATTTGGGTAGTGATTTAAAACCATTAATTGGTTTTTTCACCACCTATTTTGGAGTATAATATTTTATCTGAGTCTATGGTATATAGCGGTAGGTGCGTAGGCCTTGCTGTACTAGTTTCAGTCTTCTGTTATTGTTTTAGTAAATTATTGATTTTGTTGCAGGGTGTGTGTGTGTGTCTATATATATAGGTATATATTTGTAGATATACACAGACACACACACACACATACACACATATATATAGGTGTTGTGCCTGTGACTACATGCAATTTGCAACTAGTTTCCACTAAGTACATTAAAGATCTACGTAATTCAAATGATGTCACCCTGAGGTAGGGTCCATTTTTAAGTCCTCAACATTAATAAATGCATTAATAAAATGATTTCTACACCTTTGTTGGAATTTAAATTATGTTGTGAAGTATTTATATTGAATTCCATTCAAATGTGAATTTAGCATGTTTGATTAAATTTCTAAATATGATATGTGATATGTTGATGCATGACTTTTGATGTTATTAAATGATGTTACCCACGTGAGATAAATGAGGACATGACCACGTGTTGGTTTTAATCATGTATTGCTCATTTAGTTAAAATGATACAATTAAATAATTAAATTATGTTTTGATTTGTAAAAGATAAGATAATAAATTTTCTATATTAATTGTGTTCTATGAGAATTGTAAATGTGATGATTATTTGGGAAAATAATTATGAGTTATTGAGAGAGTTAAATGGAGATAATTAACGGAAATTTAATTATGTGCTTTGACACTGAATTTAAATAATTAATCAAAGGATTAATTACAATATATTTATTTAGCTAAATGATATATTTGATCAAAATATTAATTCTGATAGGTTTTCTTGACTTAATAGAGATATTTACTGATGGATAAATGATGTGCTTTTGAAGTGATATTTTGGGTAATTAATTGTAGAAAATTAATTTTGGTATGTGATTTGTTTTGTAGATTAATTAATAGATGTCTTAATTAATGGTAATGTGAAATTAGTTAATTGTTGCGTTAACTAATAGATTTTGTATATTTAACTAATCGATTGGATTAGTAAAGGAATAAGGATAATTGATTTTTGAATTAATTTCCATGTTTTCAGTTAAGGATTTAGGATAATTAAATGTTGAGTTAATTATCTAGTTGATTTTCTAGTGGTTAATAATATTTAACTATTAATTAATTATTAACTATTTATATGTTGAATGGTTAATTAATTTTAGAATTATTTGATAGGAGAGTTATGTTGTTAATTTGTTGTTGAATTAATTACCAAATTTGATTAATTAATTTATGAGTTAATTATTTGATGGTTTTGGGGTGTTAGACACAGATTTATACACCAATTATAAATAAATACGTATGAATGATAAATGGGTCGTGTGATAAGGACTGATTCTTGAAATACTCATGGGGTTCTAGACATGGCGTTCTACACCGAACTTGCAAGCAAACATTCTTTTATGGGACATGGATTGATGCTCCAAATACCCATGGGTTGTGAGACAAGGAATTGCACTCAAAATACTCATGAGGGTGCTTGACATGATGTTCTACTCCCATTAATTAACATTAGACTGTGGGTCCAATTAGTCATACATGAAATGAATGAATCGGTTAATGAAAACTGTTGTGAAATAATGATTTGTGAATTAGATAAGAGAAAGGGTTCATACTTATCAATGAATTGGGAGAATCATTGTTAGTGGATGGATCCAAGAGAAAATAACTATTTTTAGTGGAAGGGTTTGAGCATAGTATCTGAAGGATTAAAATTGAATATCTTATGAAACATTTTCTGAGCCAAAGCAGAAACTTGGATTCTGTCTTTACATTGTTTACGTAGATGGTTTTTAGAGACATATGTGGTGAGTGACTTATTCGGGGGATGTTGGGCTTAGGTCGAATCTCAAGACTTTCATAATTTAATAAGGTTTGAATAATTGATAAAGGAAAATTATTATGTAATGATTGTTGTGTATGCAAGAAAAATGTATAATGTTGGTTTAGACACTAGCTGAGGGATGAAGTAGGTACTTTGTTATATAGTTACTTTATACTACATACATTATTTATGATTTCTTTCACACTGTTTAAATCATTTATTAAATATCTGGATTTGGGTTAGACCCCAGTGGTCACGGCCTACTGAGATTTATATATCACACCCTATTCATGCCGCAATTAGATTGGGGTAACTGATTAGATTTTATTTGGTTGTAGGATTGTGCTATTTTCATTTACATGGGAGATAGGAGTAGAGGACTGAGTAGAAGCTTGAGATTCTCAAGGAGACCGCCCTTGGAGCTTTGAGTAATTGTTTATTTATTTCTTTATATGAATGTAAAGCATGTTGTTTTGTTCATTATTTTCAATTTTTGTAACAATAGCATGTCCTTCATACATCTACTGTATAATTGGCATTGACCACTTTTATAAAATGAGTACTATTTGTCTTCCACTACTTTATCATTTATTAGAAAGCTTCTTCTATTTATTACCATTGTCTATTACTAAAATATGATATGAGGGTATAGTCTCTCAACTGACTATCCATATACCCTCGCTACTAGTCAACAGCCTCTGGCGTACGAGGAGACGTGCTTAAGGTCATGTGGAAACCATTCTATTCACCAATTTACTGGTGAGCCAGGTCAGGATGTTAAAAAGTGGTACTAAAGGGTTCTTTTCCTTTGTATTACTGATTTGCGGTTTGTAAACAAGAGACTAGGAATGTTTTAGCACTTGGGTTAATAGCTGTGGTTGGGACTAATCACCCCATGTACAGGAAATGACCAAGTGGCCAGGGATGGGAATTGATGTTTGTAGTATTTGAGGTTATAGATGACATGATTTCACCTTGAGTGACTCGTGTATTTTCCACCTCTTATTTATTATGAAAATTATGAAAATTTTTCTTTGGCCTGATATGGAAAAGAAGTTTCTTTACATGCATCCTATTAGTCAATTAGATATTAATATGTCATTAAAATATTCCATGTCATGTAGTTGCATTAGTTGGATGCCTGCTAATATGGATTGTGTGCCATGAATATATGCAATGTCTTGTACTTATTTAGCATGCCTTTTTAAATAGCATGTTTTGGTGATATAAATAACATGCTTGAGTGATAATATGCAATTCTGATGTGTCATTATTCTGTGTTACATCTTGTTTTAGTGATTTCAACATGCCTATCTATGTTTGATACTTATAGTGACATGCTAGCTTACTGATAAATGATTTGTTTATTTGGATAAATTTTTTTGGTTGCAATTATGACAAAACCAGTTTCTAGTTGTAAGGTGTATGGGAACCTTATAAAATTGAATAAGGGTAACCCATATATAAAAATATTAAAAAGAGGATTCTAAAGTTAAAAATGTTAAATAAAAATTGGATATTTTAAATGGGATCCAAATGCTAGTGGTAAGGTGAATGGTCACCTAATCGACTAGTAGATGGACATCCATTGGACTGAACCATATAACTATATTATGTTTGAAAATAGTTATGAATGTAAAATTGAGGTGTTTCGATTGTAATGAACTATTGTGGGGTTGCTTCTTGAAGAACCCAGATTGAATAAATGGGACCTTTAGAGGTCTTCTTTTCAGTAAATGGAATTTAGATGCTAAATTTCATGTTTATATTTGAATAACATTGAATTTTAAATGATTAAAGATTATTTCTGTGATAGAATGCCTATTTTTTCCATAGGGTGTTTTTTTTAAAACCAAGTGGATTGTTGTGAAAAAGTAGTTGTGTGTTTATTGAAATTCATTAAAATGTTTAAAGGTTGAAATGAATTACTTAAATGGATAAAATGAAAAAGTGGCTTTTGAGAATAGTGATATCCATTTTTCGTGACTGAGAGAGAGGGTTGAATTTTATGTTTCATAAGAGATTAGCTTATGGGACTTGATTTTTTTGACATGCCAATAGGTTTAATTTATGACTTATATGATCAATGTTTGACATGGTGATCATAGTTAGGGGAACTTCAGATGTATGAATTAATGTGTTATGAAATTACACCCTGGTGAATGGATGGTGTTTTCTTGTGACAACATGGACAATCCTAAAGTAGGTAGTGTCACATCAATTTCGGAAAAAGTATCAGCAGGTGACACTGAGCTTTTTGATTAGATTCGTCTGGTAGTAGTTTGAATGATATTTTTAGTAACTTTGGTCTTCTCTTAGTGCACTCTTCTGAATGCGATGAGCATGAACCTTCTCTTGAACCTATCAAGGAGACACTAATATAGTGTCAGTCTTATGCTATGCTCATGTTTTAAATGTTATTAGGCTTGACGAGGGGTTGTTATCTGGGTTATATATGGGATGCATGGTTTATTTGGGCTACACCTTCATTCATGTTGGGGCATGTTAGTTTTTTTTTTCAATAGCCATGCAATGGATAGTCTTGGTAATGTCACCTGAGGTCGGGTAAGGACTTTGGTTTACATGCGGTTGGTGATGTAATAATTTTTTTAAAGGCTCGTCTCAAGTTTAACGGTGAGTGTGGGTTTTTGAGACCGTAACGTCTTTCCAAGAAATCATGCATAACTAGTTTCTGTTGGTCAATCGAGATTTGACCATTATCTTCAATGAGGTCCCTATAATGTCCTTAGATATAAGATCTGTTTCAATGATTAATCTATAATGTGAGCTTTGGATCTGGTTTTAAATGCTTATACATTAGGCATGTGAAGGGTGGAAGGTGCTTTTGGTGTTAGGAATACAACACGCCAGTTCTAACGATATTAAAAGGCCTTGATAGGTCGGTTGTTTTAGTAGTGGTTCTCGATGGCTTATCAGGGAGGAGATGTTTTTGAGGTGGGTAGATCGTAAAGTCCCATGTTTTCAACCAGGATAAAATATGAAGGTTTTCAAAAAAAATTCAGTTTATCGGCAGGTCAGTTTTTAAACCGAGATTCGAAATTTTATTCCAAGCATTGAAACACCTAACAGTGTTGTTTTTGGACTTGTGTAATTACTTGATAATTTTAGCGGGTGTCCTGATGTGTCTTAGGATCACCAGATCTGAGAAATTCCACTTTAATGGATTTACAAGGGCAACACATGGTTGTTGTCCAACCCGTGCAGTTTACAATTTTTAATTAATTAATTATTTTAATTAAATAAGTTTATATGAGAGTTTGTGTTTAATTAAAATAAGTTTTTAATAAAAATAATAATGAATTTATTTTTATTATTGTGTTTGTTTAATTAAATGAATGTTAAAGAATTAATTAAATAAAAGTTAAAGTAATTGACAAGAGCTTTTGGGGTTCACACAAATGTTTAACTAACAGAGAAGATTCAAAGTATATGATGAAACATTATAATTATTAAATAGAGGTTATTGGTTGTAATTTTTTTTATCATTTATAGTAAATTAATGATATTGTAACAAATTGGGGGTTTGGGTTTTAAATAAATGAATGTTATAATAATAATAATAATGTGATTATTATTATTGTGGTTATTTAGTTAAATAAATGTTAATTTTTTTAATTAAATGATCAATAGAGAGTTTCATAATTAATTATGAAAAGTTTGTTAAGATAATAATAAATGAAGAAGTGTTTTTAATTAAATGGGGTGTAACATATATGTTAAAATATTTTAATTAGATGTTTAATGAGTTGTAATAGTTATGTGAAATTAATGAGGCTTTTGGCAATCTCAAATAAATGTCTAATTAAATAAGGAGTTTCTTAATTAATAAAGAAGTTTTTTATTTAATAAGAGGTTTTGGGTTTTATCTAAGTTTGAATAATAATAATAATAATTCTATTATTATTATTGTGGTTCTATGAGTGGAAACTATTATTATTATGAATAATAATAACAGTGGATTTTTTGGGTTTCATTTAATTAAATTCATGTTCAATAGGAATTTAATTAATAGCTAAAAAGTGAAGGTTTTATTTAATAAAATCATGTTGAGATAATTAATTAAATAACGATGATTTGGAGTTTTTAATTTAATTAAATTGTGTTGAGATAATTTAATTAAAAAACATGAAGTGGTGAAATTATTTAATTAAATTTTGTGAATGAATTTAATTAAATAATGTGTAAATGAGGAGTTGGGAGTTATCGAAGAAGGGTAATATTAAATGGTAATATTAAATGAGGAATAAATGTGGAGTTGAGTTTAATTTAATTAAACCATTTTAAATATAGATATCAGGATATTAACGGTTAGCCAAATCATGCAGGTCAGCTACGCAGTTACCCTGTTTTTAAAATGCCTTTTTTTATTTAATTTAAATAAAAAAAAATTAATAATAATAATAACTATTATTATATTTTTATTATTATCGTATTAAATTGATTTGATTATTAATGGGGGTTTTCATAATTAATTTTGAAACATTTATTTAAAGGTTAATTAATGAATAAATGTTATATTAAATGAGAATAATAAATGTTATTGTTATTATATTATATTAATTATTTTAATAGGGAGTTAACTAGTTGATTGAGAGATAATTAAGGAGGAATCACACTATAGGAGGAGTGACATGCACCATGACCCCAACCCATATGAGGCGTGCTACACCCCCTTGCTGGCTCCTCTTCGCATGCTCGAATCCTCCCGATGTCTTCACAAATCTTGTACGCCTTGTCAAGGTGAGTCCGTATGCGTATATTTCACGATTCTCATCAGTATTTTGACTCCTACCTTTTCATGAACCATACCTCATGGCCCGTATCGTTACTACCCCAAGCCTTCCTTCCATAGGCTAGGGGCTGGCGACTAGCACCAAAGGTATAAATCCTAAAACTGGGAAGGAATTTCCTTTAAAACTGTAAACAAACACATCCGATTACACAACTGGAAGCAAAAAACTGAGTGAAACTGTATACAAAAGAATTTATGGAAAGTAAAAGGGACCGAAAATACAAGCCCAATAGGAAAGTACAAGTACAACTGAAAGCAAGTACAACTGAAGAAAAGTTAAGCAGCTACTAGGTCGTCCTCCGGGGTTCCTACCTGAAGGGTAGGTACAGATGGCCTCCTCAACACTCATGTCCGTCTGTCTCCTATGTGTACCGTCACACTGAGTGGTCCACCTCTGGGTACCATCCAGTCCTGCTACTCTCTGCCCCAGTCAGCGCTGTTCATCGTTTGCAACCAATACAATAAGGTACGGGCATAGCCCGTGTAGGGCTGACTATAACGATAATTAGTAGGGACCCCGAGACCCTCAAGGTCTCACAAAATCCAACAAGGATAAACCAAAAATTATGAAATTAATGGATAACCTTTACTTAGGTATATGACCATACATATAACTAAGTTATCTAGTAACCCATATCAATCATGAAGTAGACACTAAAGTCATTGACTCAGCTCAACCAGAATTTTATTCAAGGGATAGTATCACTCTGAACCCTCAACTGCTGGAGAACTCCTTCTCTATCGAGTACAGTGGTCCTGGAACGTCACATAGAGGTAGTTCCCACTAACATGGACTGGTAAGGTACTCCTCTTGTTGAGTACTGTGGATCTGTCAAGCTCACACAGAGGCGCTCGCCATCATGGGTCTGCTGTTCTCACATAGAGGTGCTCCCCCTCGTAGCCTGCTGAGGTACTCCACGTGTTGAGTACCGTGGGTCTGTCATGCTTACATAGAGGCACTCTCCACCGTGGGTCTACTGTGCTCACACAGAGGCACTCCCCACTTGGCTAGTCGAATCACTCCGTGTCGAATTGGTCAGCAGTTGTCAAGTCTCTACCAGCTACTAGGTTCCCGCACAAATGCTTGCTCGTCTCTAGAATATATGATCCACAAGCTACTGTTAGATACTCAAACTATCACAAAGTACCACATAGAAGTATCTTAAAGGTCCTCCATGTCGTAGAGGTCTCAACGCAACTGACGGTGTGTCATTCAGACGCCTAGTCTGTGAGTTATTAGCCTTTTAGTCTCAGGGGCCTGGTTGGATTCTTCTACGAACCAACCTGACTGGAACTCAAAAATACCCTGAACTCTGGTGGGGTATACTCAAAGAGACTATCGTGCTCCAAGAATACCAGTGCTGCTGACGGTTTGTCAAACGACCGTCTGGTACAAAAGTTATGACCAAAGTAAGTAATGGGTCTGTAGTGGGCTCGGGTCTGGTCCGACCCGGTCGGAACGACTCAGCCCAACCCAGTCTGGGCCAACCTGGTCTGGGTCGACCCAGTCAGACTCACTGGGTTTGAACCAACCCATTGGGCGGGTCAGCCTGTTATGTTTGACCTGGTTCGCTGGGCCCAACCCAGCGGACTATGAGGGCAGTTTGGCCCAGATGTCGCCACATAGGGGGCTCAACCCGAAGGCCGGGGCCGGTTCGGCCAGCGCTGCGAGGGGCGCGGCTTGGGAAACTTAGCCGAGGAGGCCGGTTGGACATTAGTCCAGTGGGTAGGTCACGCGAGGCACGGGCTGGCTGCAGGCAGAGCGTGCGGGGTGTGGGCAGTCTGGTTGGATGCCGGGCAGGGCGCGGATGTGCCAGTTAGTGCGCGGCAGGGGCCAGGCAGGCTGTAGGGATGCCGACAGGGCACCAGGAAGTCCGTTGGGGTGCCAATAGGGCATTGGGCAGGCTGTGTGGGCACCAGGTAGGTTGCGGCAGGGGCCGGGCAGGCCGAGCGGGTGCCGGGCAGGGCACGATAGGGGCCAGGAAGGTCGCAGGGGTGCCGACAGGGCGCCTGGCAGGCCGCGGGCAGGTTGGCTGCACCCCTGGAAGGGCCCCGAGAGGTCATGGGGAGGCGCGCCGTTCGCCGGGAGACCATGAGTAGGTGGGCCTCGAGCCTGGAAAGGCGCTGGGAGGCCATGGGTAGGCGGGCCGCACACCGGTCAGGGCGCCAGGAGGCCGCAGGTAGGCGGTGTTCGGCAGGAAGCATTGGTGCGCCATGGGGGCAGTGTGATCTGTACCGTCTTCGGTGCGATTGCCTCATTGCCATGCTATAGAATGCCATAAGAAGATCGAAAATAGATAGAGGATGTCAATCCATGTTAGGTTGGCATGCACCCTCCGCGTTTAGGGAGGTATCATTTGACCCATCCTGAGAAGAAGATGATCATTAATACATCCACAACAACCCCATTTTATTTTTTAATGAAGGTAAGAAAAAGGGTACAACATCAACAAGTAATAATCTTCTGACCTTTGATTTTCCGATCATCATTTGTTGACGTCGCAGAAAGATGGTCATTGATCTATGGTAGATGAACACATCCCACATCGAACGAGTCTAAGGAAGAAGTTCGGAGGGGGTCATTCTTCGTAGTCGAAGGCATCTCTTGTCATAATTCTTCGTTGGGAGAGCGTTCTTCACCAGAAGGGCATTCTTCACCGGATGAGCATTTTTTGTTGAAGAACGGTCTTCATTGGAGAGAGTTCTCTCTTCTCCCAAGCTCCACCATATGAAAGATTCCCACCAAATGAAATAATAGTTTGTCTATTATTTTGTTGGCAAAATGATTTAAAAATGGATAAATAAATGATAAGGCACCGCCTAATTTATTCTTGAAGTTGGTAAATTTATTTAAATGCGTTGGCTCAACAATTAAAGAGGCGGATTTGGAATAATCAATAAGGGGAGTTGGATCACTAAAGAGGGAGGTGGGGGCACCATTAATTGGGGGGTTTAGTCCTGAGAGGACCCCACATTGTAACCTCTCTTGGGTGGTTAGGTTCAGGTGGGCCCCACCACCATAACCTCTCAAGAGAGGTTACGGTTTGGTGGCCCCACCTCCAACCTCCATTAGGAGGTTTTAACCACCACAAACCAAATGGAGGCTCAAAATAAAATAATGTATTGAATCAATTTATTTTATAATTTTTTTTATAAAACCCAAAAACTATCTTTCATAGTCAACCCACTGTCGTTGATGTGAAAGTGTTCTTAAGCGAATATCGGTGCTGCGAGTTCAACAGTGCCATCATATTTCAATTCCGAGCAGTAGTTCAAAAGTTATAAAATCCCACTCGTACGTTTACTGATCGTACCTGAAGAAAACGTTAGAAATTGATTCCGGGCACACCGGGCCTCATGAATCAAGCAGTGTTAATTTTCACAGACTCATAAAAATCCCATGTATTAAAGAAAAGAAAATTCCATAGAATTTCCAGGTCATTATATTCTCCTCACCTTAAGGATTTATGTCCCCATAATCTACAACTAGAACTATGGGAACAAATGGGGGTACTGAGCATGCATTTGAGCCTCCTACTCCCATGTTCTCTCCTGGAGGTTCCCGTGCTGCCAATGAATGTGCACCAGAGGTATCGACCATCCACAAAATACCTGCTCCTGTCAATCCTCAATCTTCACTTGAAACTCCGTAAAAGACTCCCCATCATCGATGTCTAGCTCTATATGGTCGATGATGTGGGAAGGGTCATGTACGTATCTCCTCAGATGAGATACGTGGAAGACGTCATGCACCTGGTGCTACTGAGGTTGAAGAGCTAAGAGGTAAGCCACCTCTCCTACTCTGATGAGGACCTGGAAAGGTCCAATGAATCTTGGAGATAACTTTATGCCTTAGCCAAATCTTCGTAGACCTCATCAAGTTGAGACCCGTAGAAAGACATGGTCACTATCCTCGAAATCTAGAGGTCTTCATCCCCTGTCAGCATACAACTTCTTCCTACTCTGTGCAGTCTTCATCCGCTCCAGGATGATCTGCATCTTCTCTATAGTATCTTGTACCATCTCTGGTCCCACTAGTGTTGACTCCCCAGGGTCAGTCCAGTACAAGGGTGATCTGCAAGTTTTCTCGTACAATGCCTCGAAAGTTTCCATACCGATGGTGGAGTGATAGCTATTATTATATAAAAATTCCACCAAAGGTAAGTGATCCTCCCATATGTGACCGAAGACGAGGACCCATTCACGTAGCATGTCCTCGAGGGTATGAATGGTCTGCTCAGTCTGACCATCTTTCTAAGGATAGAAGGCAGTGCTCAAGCAAAGTTGTGTCTTAAAAGCCTCCTGTAACCCCTTCCATAGCCAGGAAGTAAACCATGCATCACGGTCGGAGACAATATAGGAAGGTAATCCATTTATTCGCATAATCTCTTGAACATAGATGTGTTCCAAGCTCTCTACTGAATCCTTCTCTCTAATCGGTAGGAAGTGGGCTAACTTGGTGAGTCGGTCGTCGATCACCCAGATAGAGTCATGTCCCCTAGATGTACATGGTAGACCTGTCACAAAGTCCATGGAAATCCCATCCCACTTCCACTCTGGGACCTCTAAAGGATGAACCAAGCCTTCTGGTACCTGGTGTTCTACCTTCACTTGGTGACAAGTGAGGTAACGTGAGACAAACTCTGCTACTGCCTTCTTTATACCTGGCCACCAGTGCTGTTGTCGAATGTCCTGATACATCTTCACCACTTCTGGATGTACCACTAGAGGAGATGTATGGAACTCCCTCAACACTTCCTCATGAAGTGACACTGGTACCATAGTACATCCTCTAAAGAGGATGACATGCTCCCCACCTTCAGAAAATCCATCAGGTGCCTATCCTATGGATATCTGAGCATGTCGTGTTTCACAGTCAGCGTCCCCATGCCATGCCTCCTTGACTCGCTGAAGAAGTGGGGGAGTGACCATAAGAGACTGTAGGAATACTGATCCATCTCTATCCACAAAGGATATCTGTAATGCAGTCAGCTGCTCTGTTGCCTCTCTTAGCATATGTATACTAGTCTTCCTACTGAGTGAATCTACAACAACATTCCCCTTCCCAGGAGTATAGACTATCTCGAAGTCCTAGTCTTGGAGTAACTCAATCCAACATCACTGTCTCAGCTTCTGGTCATTCTGAGAGAAGATATGCCTGAGACTCTTGTGATCATAGTACACGGTAAAATGCTTTGCCATAAAATAGTGCCGCCACATCTTCAAGGCGAAGACCACTGCTACTAACTCCAGGTCATGGGTAGCATAGTCCTGCACATACTGTCTCAGCTACCGAGAACCATTAGCAATGACTACTCTCTCTTGCATCAGGACACACCCGATTCTGGTCCCTGATGCATCGTAGTATACTAAATACTCTACACCTTCCTCTGGAAGCCTCATGATGGGGGCACTAGTCAGCCTCTGCCTCTGCTCCTGAAAGCTCTATTGGCATCTCTCCGACCAAACTAAGGGTTTCCCCTTCTTCTTCAAGGCTGATAGTGGTGTTATAACTCTAGAGAAGTCTAGAATGAACCTACGGTAGTATCCAGCCAAAACCATGAAACTTCGTACCACTGTCACACTCCTAGGTGGCTCCCAAGCAATTACCACCTCAATCTCCGCTGGATCCACTACAACTCCAGCCTTCGAGATGACATGTCCCAAGAACTGAACCTCTTGAATCCAAAAATGGAACTTCAAGAGCTTACCATAAATCTGGTGCTCTCAGAGTGTGTCTAGTACTACTTGAAAATGGTAGGCATGCTTCTCCTTAGTTGTCGAGTAGATCAGAATGTCATCGATGAAGACTACGACAAAGCGATCGAGGTAAGGCTGGAATATTCTATTCATGAGTCCCATGAACACATATGGAGTGTTGGTTACACCAAAAGGCATAACCAAGAACACGTAGTGTCCATAACGACACCTGAAGGACGTCTTCTACACATCCTCATCTCGAACTCTGAGCTGGTGATAGCCCGATCTGAGGTCTATCTTCGAGAACCCCTGTACTACCTTCAGCTGATCAAAGAGGTCATCAATCATTAGGATAGGGTACTTATTATTCACGGTCACTTGGTTCAGGTGTCGGTAGTCAACACAAATCCTCAATCTACCATCTGCTTTCTTGGTGAATAGAATAGGGGCTGCCCAGGGAGAAACACTGGGCCTGATGAATCCCTTCCCCTACAAGTCCTCCAGCTGTACCAGCAACTCACAAAGCTTAGTAGGAGCCAACTGATATGCTAGAGTAGATATCAGTGCCGTTCTGGGGTACAAGTCAATGTAGAAGACCACCTTTCTATGAAAAGGTAGTCCTGGAAAATCGCCAGGGAAAACATCCGTGTACTGGTCCACCACTACAGGATAAGTCGGACTCTCCACATCATCAGCTCCAAGGGTAGGGCAAGCCAACTGGTCAGTGATCGGCTGCACCCTCTTCTAAGTAAGTCCTCCCTATGCCATAAAGGTTCCCTTATCTCCGGTGAAGGTAAACCTGGTCCCATCCGTGCCGACACACCACACTTTTCTCCTAATACAGTTAATCTGAGCATGGACTGTAGATAACCAGTACATACCCAAGATGACATCATAAGGCCTCGATGCCACTACGAGGAGATCCCATCCAAATCTCTCGCCTTCTAGAGTAATATCACACTGTTGGCACCAGTGCGTAATCGTCAAGTCTACTCCCATAAGAATCTCTAGCCATAAGAATCGAACTAATGTCTCCTTCGAAATCTTCAAGCTCCGAACGAGGGATGTGGCAATGATAGAGTGATTGGAACATGTTTCTATAAGAACTGAAACTAAGATAGAGTAGACACAGATCATACCTCGAATCATCTCCGGAGCACAGTGATCTTAGGCCTCAGCTGCTTGGAGCTGAGCTCCCCCCTGTCCACCTACTCTCTTTGGTCGGAGTGGACCTCCTGGTGGTGGTGGTTGTAACACCATGTAACGTCATCCACCGCCAGCTGCACATCCAACTCTTTTTTGAAGTCTTCCTCCTCCGTGTGGAACGCCTTGTTCGAACCTACGCCTCTGTTTGGGAGGTCCCTCAACTATCTGTTGATCATCTGAATGGTAGGTTGGACAGTCACGAGCCATGTGACCCTGCCCGCCGCAAGTGTAGCATTTCCCACTCCTGGCATTACTAGTTCTGTCTCTTGTTCCCCACACAAATGATCCTGTATCCTGAGGTCATCCACTGGATGGTCTGGTCCGCTTGGACCTCTGCGAGATCTGTCTACTGCCAGCTGCAGAATACTCCAGTACATGTCAACTATTGATGGGTCTTGCTGTTGATGACTACTTAGCAATGAATCTCTCCACTAGGAGAGCTCTCTCTAACACCCCCACCTGCGTCGGGATGCTGAGTGAGATCATCGATGCTCTGATCTCTCGTATGAGCCCCTACTCGAAGGTCCAGGCCCTGAAGAAAGGGCATATCACCATATCTGTGGAGTATCCAAAGAAGTCTCTAAACCTTTCTAAGTACTACACCACCATCATGCTACCCTACTGTAGATGCAGTACCTCCTGTATTCGCACTGCATAGAGAGTGGCTGGAACAAACTCGGCCTGAAACATGCTCTCAAAGTCTTCCTAGAGTAGCATCGCCTCGTCATGAACCTGGAGCATCAGGCTCTACCATATTCCTACTGCTGCCTGAAGGATAGTCATGGAAAGGATCACCATGAAGTTTGCTGGTGTCCCTACTAGCCTAAAGACTCTCACCATTGCCTCCAGCCAATTCTCAGCCTCTTGTTGGTCCATCTCTCCCCTGAACCTAGGTGGACTCTGGTGCAGGAACTCGTTAAATGCGCTCAAGCAGCATGCATCATATGCTACTGGGGCTGGTGGCATTGGTGTCCCAACGGGAAATTAGTACTGTTGGTAAAGGGCCCTGCACTGATGCCTCGTCACTTGGTAGGGCTATCTGAGTGTATGACTCTCGGGGCTCTAAATGGTCATCTGCGGGGAGGCATCCTGAAAGAAATAGATGCGACATGGTCAAAAGATTATACCTGTTGAGCTGACCTAGTTGAGCTGACTTAAATAAAACTTTGGGAAACACACATGCAATCAGTGTTTTCATGCACTGAGTTGGAAATCAGAAATCAGGGTCCTGGTGTATGGATACGTCGGCCGCCCGCACCAACACTGGACACCCTAAACTGAAAACCACACTTAATACCCTTAACACTATTTCTTCATAGAAAAGAAATATCAGAGTTCTATGTTTTATAATATAACTGACTGATCTGATACCAATTTGTCACGACCCATCCCCCAGGACCCGTATCATGACTACCCCAAGCCCATCTTCCATAGGTCAGGGGCTGGCGACTAGCACCAAAGGCATAAATCCCTAATCTGGGAAGGCATTGCCTTTAAAACTATAAACAAACACATCATAGTACAAAATGGAAGCAAAACACTAAGTAAAACAGTATACAAAAGAAGTGTTGGAAAGTAAAAGGGGCCAGAAATAAAATCTCAATAAGAAATTACAAGTATAACTGAAATAAAGTACAACTGAAGAAAATTAAAGTAGCTACTAGGTCATCCTCCAGGGTTCCTACCGGAAGGTTAGGTATAGACAGACTCCTCAGCACTCACGTTCGTTCATCTTCTCCGTGTACCATCACACAAAGTGGTCCAACTCGTAGTATCATACAATCCTGCTACTCTCTGCCGCAGTCAGTGTTGTCTATCATCTACAACCAACATAATGACGTGCGGGTATAGCCCGTGCAGTGGGGAGTATAACGATACTCAGTAGGGAACCCGAGACCCTCAAGGTCTAACAAAATCCAACAAGGATATACCACAAAGTATGAAATGAACGTATAACCACTACTTAGGTATATGACCAAACATATACCTAAGTTATCTAGTAAGCCATATCAATAATGAGGAAAACACAAAAGTCACTGACTCAACTAAACTCATATTTTATTCTAGGGATAATATCAATCTAAACCCTCGGCTGCTGGAGAACTCCTCCTCTATCGAGTATAGTGGGCCTGTTGCATCACACAGAGGCGCTTCCCACTAAAATGGACTGCTAAGGTACTCCTCCTGTCGAGTACCGTGGATCTGATGCACTCACACATAGGCACACCCCACTGTGGGTCTGCTGCGCTAACACAGAGGCAGTCCCCCTTGTTGCCTGCTAAGGTACTCCACGTGTTGAGTACCATGGGTCTGTCGTGCTCACACATAGGCTCTCCCCATTGTGGGTATGCTTCACTCACATAGAGGCACTCCCCACTGGGCTAGATGAATCACTCCTAGTTGAATTGGTCAGCAGTCATCAAGTCTCAGCCAGCTACTAGGTTCCCGCATAAATTCCTTCTCGTCTCTGGAAGATCTACTCCACAAGTTACTAGTCAATACTCCAACTGTCACGAAGTCTCATGTAGAAGAATCTCAAAGGTCCGCCACGTTGTAGAGGTCTCAACGCAACTGATGGCGCATCAATCGGACGCTCGATCTATGAGTTATTAGCCTTTTAGTCCCAGGGGCCCGGTTGAATTCGTGTACGAACCAACCTTTCCATAACTCAAAAATACCTTGAAATCCAGTGGGGTATACTCAAAGAGACTGTCATTCCCAAAGGATACCAGCGCCACTGACGGTTCGTCAAACGGTCGTCTGGTGCCAAAGTTATGGCCAAAGTATGTAATGGGTCAGTGGTGTGCCCGGGTCCGGTTCAACCCTGCCAGACCGACTCGGCCCAACCCAGTCTAGGCCAACCTAGTCTGGTTTGACCCAGTTAGACTAGCTGGGTCAGACCCAACCTGTTTTGCAGGTCAGCCCGTTAAGTTCAGTTCAGTCCCCTGGGCCCAGCCCAGTAGACTACGAGGGCGGTTCGGCCCGGATGTCGCCACGTAGGCAGCTCGACCCGAAGGCCGGGGCCGGTTCGGCCAGTGCCGTGAGGAGCTCAGCTCAGGCGGCTCGGCCTGGGAGGCAAGTTGGTCATGAGGCCAGCGGGCAGGCCGCGCGGGGCGTGGGCTGGCCGCGGGCAGAGCGCGCGGGGCACAGGCAGGCCCCTAGTGCACCGGGTAGGGCATGCCAGGGGCCGTGTAGGCCGCTGGGACGCCGATAGGGAACTTGGTAGGCCGCAGGGTTGCCAACAGGGCATCGATCTGGCCACGTGGGCACCAGGCAGGGCATGACAGTGGCTAGGCAGGCCGTGGGGGCTCCATCTAAGGCACAACAGGGGCCGAGCAGGCCGCGGGGGCTCCTGGTAGGGCGTGACAGGGGTCGGGCAGGCCATGGGGTGCCTTACAGGCCATGGTCAGGTAGGCAGCTTGCTGGGTAGGGAACCAAGAGGCCGGGGGTAGGTAGTACATGCGCTGGGCAGGGCGCCAGGAGGCCGCGGGTAAGCGGGAAGGGCGCCAGGAGGCCGTGGGTAGGCGGGCCGCACGCCGTGCAGGGCGCTGGGAGGTCGCCAGTAGGCGGGCCGTGCGCCGAGCAGGGCACTGGTAGGACGCGGGTAGGCTGTGTTCGGCCGGAAGCATTGGTGCGCCGTGGGGTAGTTCCATTCGTGGAGGCCACGGGGAGTGTGACCTTCGTCACTGATGCCTTCGGTATCGTCGCCTCATTGCCATGCCCTAGAATACCACAAGAAGAGAAAAAATCGGCAGAGGATGTCGGGCCATGCGAGGTTGGCCTGCACCATCCGCGTTTAGGGAGGTATCATTTGGCCCATCACGAGAAGAAGATGATCATTAATACATCCGTAAAAATCCCATTTTATCCTTTGAAGAAGGTAAGAAAAAGGGTGCAACATCAACAAGTAATAACCCCTACCTTTTATTCATCGGTCGTCATTCGTTGATGTCGCGAAAAGATGGTCATCGATCTGTGGTAGATGAACATGTCCCACATCGAAGGAGTCCAAGGAAGAAGGTTGAAGGGGGTCATTTTTCGTAGTCAAAGGCATCCCTCATCGGCGTTCTTCGTCGGGAGAGTGTTCTTCACCAGAAGAGAGTTCTTCGTCGGATGAGCATTATCCGTTGAAGGGCAGTCTTTGTTGGAGACTGTTCTCTCTTCTCTCAAGCTCCACTAAATTAAAGATTCACACAAAATGAAATAATAAATTGTCTATTAGTTAGTTTGGTACAATGATTTTAAAATGGAGAAATAAATGAAAGGTCTCCACCTAATTAATTCTTGAGGTTGTCATATTTAATTAAATGTGTTGGCTCAACAATTAAAGAGGTGGATTTGACATAATAAATAAGGTGAGTTGGTTCACTGAAGAGGGAGGTGGTGCCACCATTAATTGGGGGTTTTAGTCCCAGGTGGTCCCCACATCATAACCTCTCATGGGAGGTTTGGTTCAGATGGGCCCCACCACCATAATCTCTCAGGAGAGGTTAAGGTGCAGTAGCCCCACCTCCAACATCCATGGAGAGTTTTTAACAACCACACACCAAATGGAGGCTCCAAATAAAATAAAGTGTTGGCTTACTTTTTTTATTAATTTTTTTATAAAACCCAGAAACTATCTTTCAAACTCGACCCACTACCATTGAAGTGAAAGTCTTCTTAAGTGAATATCGGCGCGGTGAGTTCAACGGTGCCCTCAGATTTCAATTTCAAGCACAAGTTCAAAAGTTATAAAATCCCACTCGTACGTTTACTGAACATACCAAAACAAAACTTCAAAAATTGATTCTGGGGATACCGGGCAATGGAATCAAGAGCCGTAAATTTTCACGGACTCGTAAAAATACCATGTATTTAAGAAAAAAAATTTCCACGGAATTTCTAGGTCTTTACATACCTCACCTAGTTTTTCTTGTCCATAACCCTCAGGCTTGAGATTAATTAGGTTTCCTCGTTTCCTGGTTCTAGGGTTGTGCAATAGACTTCTCTAGACCTGTTGGTCCGTATTCTGACTACCACCACTAAGGGAGAATCATTTCAACTCATTTTAGTTTAAGCACCGCCATATATGTGTAATGGCTCAATCCTGTTATTTTATTTTTCACGACCTATTTTGGAGTTTAATACTTTATCTGGTTCCCTGGTATCTAGCGGTTGGTGCATAGGCCTTGTTATACTAGTTTCAGTCTTATGTTATTGTTTTAATGAATTTTTGATTTTGTTGCAGGGTACGCGTGTGTGTAAATATATATAGGTATATATGTGTAGATATATATAGGTGGTGTGTGTGTGATTACATGCCATTTTCATGTGGTTTTCTCTATGTACATTAATGTTTTGTGTAATTAAAATGATGTCACCCTAAGGTAGGGTCCCTTTCCAAGTCCTCAACTTTTATAAATGCATTAATAAAATGAATTCTGCACCTTTTTTGGAATTTAAACTATGCAGTGAAGTATTTGTATTGAATTTCATTCAAATGTGAATTTAGTATGTTTGATTAAATTTCTAAATGTGATATGTGATATGTTGATGTATGACTTTTGATATTATTAAATGATGCTTTCCGTGTGAGATAAATGAGTACATGACCATGTGTTAGTTTTAAGCATGTATTGTGGATTTGGTTAAAGTGATACAATTAAATAATTAAATGATGTTTTGTTTTGGCTAAGATAAGATAATAAATTTTGTATATTAATTATGTGCATTGAGAATTGTAAATGTGATGATTATTTGGGGAAATAATTATGAGTTATTGAGTGAGATAAATGAAGGAAATTAATGGTGATTTAATTATATGCTTTGAGACTAAATTTAAATAATTAATAAAAGGATTAATTATAATATATTGATTTAGATAAATGATATATTTGATCTGGCGATTAATTGTGATACATTGTCTTGACTAAATAGAAATATTTATTGATTGATTAAATGATAAACTTTTGAAGTGATAATTTGGATAATTAATTCTAGAAAATTAATTATGGGATGTGATTTGTTTTGTGGATAAATTAATAGATATCATAATTAATGGTAATGTGAAATTAGTTAATTATTGGGTTAACTAATAGATTTGGTAAATTTAACTAATCGATTAGATTAATAAGGGAATAAGGATAATTGATTTGTTAATTAATTATCATGTTTATGGTAAAGGATTTTGGATAATTAAATGTTGAGTTAATTATCTAGCTGACTTGCTTGTGGTTAAGAATAATTAACTATTAATTATTTATTAACTATTGAGATGTTTAATGGTAAATTATTTGTATAATTTTTTGATGGGAGATTTATGTTGTTAATTAGTTGTTTAATTAATTAAATGATTTTATTATTTAATTTATGAGATAATTAATGGATGGTTTTGGGGTGTTAGACATGGAATTGTACACCAATGATAAAAATATATACATGAATGATAAATGCATTGTGGGACAGGGATTGATGCTCCAAATAATCATGGGGTGCTAGACATGGCATTCTATACCTAGCCTGCATGAAAACATTCTTTTATTAGACAAGAACTGATGCTATGAATACCCATGGGTTGTGACACAAGGAATGATGCTTTAAATACTAATGAGGGTTCTAGACATGATGTTATACTCCCTTTAATTGACATTAAACTTTGTGTCCAATTGGTCATACATGAAATGAATTAATTGGTTATTGAAAACTGTTGTGACATAATGATTTGTGATTTGGACATGAGAAATGGTTTAGACTTAACAATGAATTGGGTGAATCACTATTAGTGGAGGGACCTAGGAGTGAATCACTATTTTTAGTGGATGTTCTTGAACATACTATTTGAAAGTTTAAATTGGAATATCTTATAACATGTTATCTAAGACAAATCACATGCTTTGATTCAGTCTTTACATTGTTTACTTATATGGTCTTTAGAGACATATATGGTGAGTGACTTATATGGGGGATGTTGAGCTTAGGTCTAATATCAAGACTTCCATAATTTAACAAGGTTTTAATAATTGATAAAAGAAAATTATTTTTTAATGTATGTTGAGTATGAATGACAAATGAATAATGTTGGTTCAGACACCAGATGAGGGTTGAAGCAGGTACTTGGGTATATAGTTACTTAGTACTGCTTACTTTATTTATGCATGCTTTCACATGATTTAAATTATTTTTTAAATGTCTATATTTGGGGTAGACACCAATCACCCTTGCCTATTGTGATTTATATCTCACACTCTACTCAGGCTTCTATTGTACTTGGGTACCTGAGTAGATTCTATTTGGTTGTAGGATTGTACTGTTTTCCTTTACATGGGAGATATGAGCAGAGGACCAAGCAGAAGCTCAGGATACTTGAGGAGACCACCCTTGGGGCTTTGACTCATTGTTTATTTTTTTATTTATTAGAATTTAAAGAATGTTTTTTTCACTATTTTCCATTTTTATAACATTAGCATGTCATGCATAAAACTGCTGTATAATTGACATTGGATACTTTTAAAAAATGAGTAATACTTCTCTTCCACAACTTTATCATTTGTTAAATTACATCCTATATTTATTACCATTGTCTATTACTGAACTCTGATATGAGGGTATGGTGTCCCCACTGACTATCCATAGACCCTTGGTTCTAGTCGATAGCCTCTAGCATACTAGTATACGTTCTTGAGGTCATGTGGTGACCGGTCCGGCCACCGATTTAGTGGTGATCCGAGTTGGGACATTACATATCTATAGTAAGCTATGTATGAATATATTTCTATAATTTTTTTATAATAAATATTTATTTATTATATATTATATTTTAATCTGTATGAATCAATACATTTCAAAAGTTATGGTTTAATGTTACAATCTGATTTCTTTACATGATTCTTTATGATAAATTTACATTAAAAAAATATAATTATTATACTTTAAACCATATATATTTTATTATCCTATGATTATTATAGGATATTTTTATATACTATTACCAATTAACTTTATTTTTTTTTACTTAAAATGATCAAGAAAATTTTGTTAATTAGAAGCTGACCATATTTCCACTTTGGTGGTCAAACATTTTCTTCCATGTCTACGCTCTTCAAAATTATAGTAATAATGTATTTAAATAAACATGATTTTTTTTAAAAGGATAAATTAATTTATTTAAAAATAATTAAATGGAAATTTTTAAAAAATAAATTTCTAAACAAGCCTTTTTTTACCTTTTCCAAAAATGTGATAAGAATGTGCTGGTTAATGTAAAATATAAAAATGGACATTACCACCATCTTGACTGCTCATTTAACTAAAATTTTTATTAGATTTTACCAAGGTTATTTTAAAAGAAAATAAATTTCAAAATATTTGATGAATTTATAGTTACAAAATTATCAATATGAGATGATATTTTTCACATATTTTCAAAGAAAGGTTAAAATAATATTTAAAAGGTATTATTCACATTTTATAGAAAATTTTAAGGATATTTATTTTTCCTTAATACCATATATTTTCTTTCTCTTTATTTCTTAAGAAAAAAATAATATAAATATGAATCAATGAAATTTATTTATTTCCCATTAGTTAATTCAGTTATAATAAAACATTTATAAAACCCATTTATTTTCCATGGTTTATGCTATGATGAAATGATTAAATACTGATGAAAATTGATTCCGTTCTATAGTTTATGAAAAGATGATACAATTAATTTTTTAGGATCTTACGTCACACATATCAATTGTATTAATTTTGTGATGGGTAGTCCTAGAATTATGTATCCCTCAAATTCATTGGGTAAAGATGAATATATCATTATATAATAAGGACTTGAATATAGAGTGAACCTAGTATATTAATGGACTCAATAAAATAAAATATACCCAGTTTTAACTCCTGATAATGGAAATTATGGAGTGGAGAGTAAACCCAATCCACTATGATAGTATTGGAAAAGATCCTTGACTATAGAAATGATTTTTTATGATTATATTAATAATACCAACTTATTTATTTTTCTTATTATATGATATCATGGATCATGATTGATTATTAATGATTCCAAAAATTTATGAATTATGTATTTTCTTATTAAAATTCCATATTTTGTGATTTATGATAAATTATAATTGAGTTATTGTGTATGATTTTTATAATTTATGAATATCTTCCCATACCCTTATCCATATCATATTCTCACTTAGGATCATTAATTAATATCTATTATGTTTACCCTTACTGAGAATCCAAGCACACCCTTCCTTATGTGTCGTTTCCCTAGTTATGTAGAAAGATTTTACATAGGTTATTTTTAAGAAGTGTTCTATGTGAGAAGATAATTGTAAAATTTTGGGACGTTCATTATTTAAATAATATGATTATGTATCCAGTCTCTAAAGACACTATAAAATTATAGCTCTAGGGATTGTATTATAGGGAGATGTATTGAATATTAATTTATAATGATATAACATCTATATACAATATTTTTATGTGTCCTTAGTTTGTACTGGAGTAGGGTTTAGTTATTTATGTATATTATAATTAGATAACCTTACTTGAAACCATATAGATAAGTCTAAGAATAGGATAATAGAAGGACACTTTTTTAAATCAGTGATTTTTTTATTTTTACTAGAAAATACACCCTTGTAAGAATATTTTAAAATTGATGTCTATGTGTCAAGTTTTCCCCTAGGGGTAAAAAATTTAATTATGGTTTAGTGGGTATTAGATCTATTGAAACTAATACAAAAACGTGAGCATAAGACTGCACATTTGGCTAGAAAATCCAAAGGGATATGCATGGGTTAATTCACATTTTCATTTTATAACATTATAAAGGATATGAATTTATGATGACCATGAATGATTTTGGTTAATCATAAGGTATCATATATTGAAATTTAGGTGTCATTATTTAGACATGAAATGAATTATTTTTTGTTATACATGATTATTCACTATAATTATTAGTTCTCACACAGTTATTTCTAGTTTTAGTCAATGGATGGAACTAAGAGGAATCATGTAACAATTGAATGTGATGGGAAATTAAACAACCATAATTTGGAGAAACCAATTTAAATGGGATATGGAATGTAAAATCTTGTTACTATGATCACCAAAACTACTAAATATATGATTGACAACATGAATCATGTTAAAATTTTATATGGGTAAAATAAGGAATATCTCACTGCTTAGTCCTTTATACTGCAATATCCCTATTTCTTCAATGGATCCTAAAATCCACTAAATAATGAGAAATGGATCAATAAAAAGAATATATTTTTTAATCTATAGTTTTCAATGCATGAAAATATTTCCCTAGATGTTTTTCATTTTGAAGTTGAAGTAGATTAATGGTGGAATCTCATCAAGAATATAGAGATAGATATGGAAATTAAATCCATTACATGCGATGGGATTAATAAGTCATTTTTCAATAATTATTTTAAATAAAAAAATCATTTTAAAATGGATATGGAATTCATATTACTAAAATAGATTGATGAGGAATCTATTAGTACATATAAGGAAAATTTCAGTAGATATTCATGAAATGCATCCAAGTTTATTATCGATCCAAAAAGAAATGGTGAAAATTTATTTATATAGCTTCAGGTCAATTATATGAAGGGTATTAGCTAGGAGATATTATGATTGATATAGATAAATAATTATATATACTATCAAGATAGAAATGGAAATTGGAGACTGTAAGTTTTATCAGGGGTTGTGGATAAAAAAATAAATGATATAATTTTGAGGAAATTATAATAGTAAAACCCATAGTGGGATGAAAATTATTCATTATTCATGTTAGATGTGTGGATACAAGTAAATAATAAATTACCTTATGGGGTATTATAACTATTTTATGTGTGTAAAATAATTCATAGAGACAAATAATGCTAATGTAATGTGAAGAGCCAAGTTATTGAATTGAATAGTGAAAAAGCTCAACCAAATGTTCCAAAAACACTACAATAATATAATTATAAGGCATATAAAAATTAAATAAATCAGTTTATGAATTTGAGGATTAATGATGAACATCAACATCAACAACCTATTAATTCAGGAGATAGTGTGAAAGATCATGTGATCATAACTACTAAAGTGGGTCATGATAATGATGTGGTGAAAAGTATACTTACAATCCAATGTAGAAAAAAATGTTTTATTTAATTTAGGATATACCCACTATTTCATATATGAATAATTTTTAAGTTTATCATGTCATAATCTCAACTATTAGGAATTTAGTTTCTATTAGAAACTCTTAATGATACAATAAACACATATCAATAATATAGATCCTATATAGTAAAAGTTTTTGGGAATTACCTTCATAATAAATCTTATTATTTTCTATATAATTTAATTTTATTTGATTTTGGGAATTTATTGGCTATCTCTATATTGAACCCATATCAATTATCATGGAATGGATGTAGTTTTTTACATTTTGAATCTAATTTTTATCATCTTTTTGTATGAGGATGAATATAAACATAAAATAGAAATTACTTTAAATGCATGGGTATTAATACCTATTCATGAGGGATATTTATCTCAAATTATTACGGAGAAACTCAATATTTAAGATATGACTAATGTTATGCATTATTTTAATGTGTTTCCCAAAAGTGTTCCTAGTCTTCCCCCCAAATCATGATTTTTAGCTTTCAATAGATATGATAAATAGTGCTACACCTATTTTAAATAATCTATATAAAATTTCCACAATTGAATTTCATGAATTAAAGAGGAAAATATATGTTAATCTTTTTAAGGTATTAGTACTCCCTAGTGCTTCAACATTGGGTGAACCAATTATTTTTTATTAAGAATTATGATTGTTCAATTTTTCATTTCATTGATTATAGAGAATTTAAGAATATATCTATTATGTAAAAGTATCCTATACCCCATATTAATGAATTTTATAACCATATATGATGAGATTAGTACATTTCTAGGAATTAACATCATAATGGATATCATAAAATGAGGGTAAACAAAGAGAAAATAACCCAGACAACATTCAATGAGAGTTATAGGCATTATAAATTTATAGTTATACTATTTTTACTTACCAATTCCACTATTATCATTATATATTTAAGGAATTGAGTCATTATTGAATACCATGATCATATTTTATTTGTCTTTATAGATGATATGCTTATATATTTCAAGAGAAAAGAAGAGCATGAAGATCATTTGAAGACGTTGTTGAACCCAGTGAGTAAAGAGAAACTCTATTACAAACTAAAAAAATGATAATTTTGGTTACAAAATGTTTTTATTGTTGGGTCATATAGTATCATTTGATGGTATATTGGGTGAACCATCAAAGATAAATGCTATTGACTAGTAACCCAGACTGACCATGGTAATCAGGATATATAGATTTATTTGGTTGGATATAAACTCGTTGTGAATTTTGATGGATTTCACATCACTACCTAATTCAATTACCATGTTGACATGGAAGGGGTATATGTTCCAATAGATAAATTAATGTAAGGAAAATTTTAAGTATCTGAAAATACGTTTGGTTAGTGAACTTATGATTACACTACCCAATATTGTAGATTGATATTTGATCAATAGTAATGAATCAAAAAAGGGAATGTGATACATCCCCATGACGAAATATTTGATGATATATTATACCTTTCATAAAATTAAAATTCTTGATAAAAATTATAAGGCCCATTATTGGATATGGTAGATATATTTTTTGCATTAAAAATATGGAGCCATTATATTTATGGTGAAATATTTGATATGTATAGTAATAATAAAATATAAATGTATATATTCACAAAGAATGTTTCAATTATGTTACAAAGTATAAATTAAGAATTGATTGAACATTTTGATTACTCAATATACTACCACCCTGGAAAGAAAATCAAGGTGGATGATGCTCTTTGTTAGAAATAAAATGCTATTTTATCCATGATAAGGATTTAAAGTTACCTAATATTTAGGAATTTTCAAATTATGGATCTTTAAATCATGGGGAAAAGGGGTGGATAACATATTTTATAATGGAATGTTTAACCATCCATCTATGTGAGGAAAAAAGAGGTGTATATGGAGGATTTGAAACTATATAAGAATGTGAAAAATGTTCCTAGATCATCCATGATTATCATGGAATTATATGGTTTTTAATCCATGTATGTTTCCCATTAATACTATATTTTAAGAAGTATTTGTTTGATAAAACTCATAGTATATCATTATTTATTCATCTAGGTTGTAAACAGATGTATATATATTTAAAAGTGTTTTTATTGTGGGAAACATTTTAATGGGATAATATAAAGTATGTATTTTGATGCAGGATATGTATAAAATTTAAGGATAAGGGAAATAATTATAAGGGGATATTATAAAAATTACCCATAAAATATTGAAAATGGGAAAAAATTACATTGGACTCCATTATCAGAATCCCCCAAAATCTAAAGTGCATAAAGCTATTTGGGTTATAGTTAATCACTTTATTCAGTAAAAAAAATTCATTAAAATTAGAAAATATTTTTATGTTAATGAATATTCAAATATTTACATTAAGGATGTTTTAAGATTTCATCGAATACCAAATTGTATCATATTTGATCCAGATTTTATGTTTAACTTGATGTCTTGGAGAAGTCTTCACTAGGCGTTGAATACAGGATTGAGCTTTATAACATCTTATCAAACTTAGATAGAGTTTTCTTCTAATAGTACCATTAAATAAATAGAGGATATATTAAGATTATATTCTATGTATTTAAATGGTGGTTTGGATTAATACCATATACTTTCTGAAATCACTTTCAAAAGTAGATTTCATTTAAGAATTTTGATGAATCTTTTATAGCACTTTATAGAAGGATGTGCATAACCCCCACAAGATTAGATAGAGGTAGAGAAAGAAAGCTATTAGGTCCTGATATAGATAAGGAAATTAACTATATATTAGATTCATTGATCAACACATTAGGGAATCTCAAAGTCCATAGAAGAGTTTTGTTGACAATCGATAGTGAGACTAGTAATTAAAAGTTGGTGAGAGGGTATTCTTATTAATATTCCATGGTTGAAGGTTATGAGGTTTATAAATAAGGGAATGTTGGGACATATATATATTTGAACTTTTTATATTATTAATCATATCAAGAGTGTTCCATATCACTTGGTGCTTCCACTGAACCTCTCTCCAAATCACGACGTGGTCTATGTATTTATCTTGAAGAAGTACATACATGATCCTTCACATATAAAAAAATAGTCGTTATAAAATAAAATACCCATCACTTATATAAATAAAATATATTTGATATAACAGATTATAGAGATAAATTTCTACAAAATAGGTCTACCATCTTGGTTAATGTTTTTTGAATGAGTCATAAATTTGAGGAATTTATATGGGAACCTGAATTTGTGATATGATAAAACTATCCTCATTTGTTTATATGGATGTTTCATAATTTCAAAGCATAATATCTTATAGGGGAGGGGAGAGAATAAAGCACCCTTATATTTTATGATATATTTCTACTTAAATAAATTTTATATTTTTGATAGAATTAGTTACACATAACAATGATTTCAAATATACAATGATATATTATTAATAAAATACTACTAAATATGAAAATTATTACAAATATATTTTATTTTGATATATGAGATGAAATAAATAAAAAATAAAAAGTATAATATATATATATATATTAGTTCATTATTTTTCAATTTTTTATAAATTAATATAAATAATATGATGGTAAAATGATTTTTTTTTTAAAAAACTATTTTTGTGAATACAATGTGTTTTTATTTTTATAAATTAAATTAATCACTATTTATGAATTGTTTAAAATAAATTTATTTATTATAAATAAAATATATTATTTTAACTTTTATTTAAAAGTTTTCATATTGAATGGAATCAAGGAAAAAATATTTTATGATTATAAATTTATATGTCTAAAAACAGTTTTGTTTCATTTTGAAAACTTGTTTTAAAATGAATTTCTTCCACTTATAGAAACTGAATCTCAAAAAATTTATTCTATATTTTTAATCAAAATAAATAGTATAATTTATTTTGTTCATATTAATTATTATACATAACGAATAAATATAATTGAAAAATATTTTTTTCCATGGTCAAGGTTTAAAAGGTTGGGGGCTAACATTAGAGATAACATTTAATATATCACAAAATAGTAGATTTAATTTGATTTATCAGTGGTATTTATACCTTACAATTCTTATATTTTATTATTTTTCATTTTGGATTAACTTTACTTGAGTAAGATATTAATATATTCTATTTTGTTTATAAAATTACATCTATTTCCACTCCCTATCTTCTTAAAAGACACACCTATCCTCTATTTCTCACACTATATTAGCATTCTATATCAGATAATACGATTTCAAATACCTTCCTAACATCCATCCATATGTCCTATAGGCCATGTATTGATCATAATACCTCCCTTTCAAGGATTTTAGTGTAAGACAAAGGGGGTTCCTTAATAAAGAAGTATAACATTTAACCAAGAACATTAAATTTTATTAATTATTATTCTAAATATAATGTTTTGGTGTCAATTAAAAAATAATAAATTAAGTATCATAAATATACTCAATTTTTATTATGAATATTAAGAAGCAATATTTCACCTCCTTTCCATCAAATGGTAAATGGAAGTATTACTCCGGCATACCTATGGATTTCCGCCTCTACGTAGTGATATGATTCATTTTGAATTCCTATAATTCATGGTATTATGATGTATGAAATGATTATATATAATATTTATTAAATAAGTTATCCTATTAACTTATAACATCTTATCTAAATCCCTATCTTTATATCTATTAGAGAATGATGACGTCAGTTATGTGTACGTGTCAATAATCATTTTTCAACACCACTTTATATGAATAATTATAAAAATGCATATGATGAATAAATATAATACTTATTTCATTATAACAATTATAGTGATGATGAAACCATGATCCTAGTGCAAATATTTGTACAATAAAACTCGAAAATGCGTAAGTAAGAAGACAAATGTTCACACGAATGTTAATTTTAATAATTTTTTAATAAAAATATATTATGAAATTATAAAGTAACTTTAAATAGTACATAGTTTTTGAATATGGGGTTTTAATGTATTTATAATAAATATTTTTTAATTATATTGGAAATTTTAATTTATAAAACTCAAGATAGTAATTGGGATAAGAGTTTATTTCATAATCTCATTTCTTTTTAAGATTGTATATGCTAAATTTATATTGATATAGATTATAAGAATATTATAATTTAAATCTTAGATATATTATTCCCAAATGGTTATTAATATAATTTTTAAGTACTAGTACTATTTCCCTATATTAATTAATTAAAATGATAAAGAATATATTTTTAAAGAAATTATTTTCCTTATTTCTTATATGGTCATCAAATTTTTTCTTCCATATCCCTGATCTTCAGAAAAAAGTTTATAGAAGTTTTCACCCATAAATGATTTGTTTTGTAATTTTTATTTTCATTAAATTTTACTTAATTTAAAAATGTTTTATATTAATCTTATTAAATAAATATTTTGTGATTTTTTTTTTAATTTTTTCAAAATTGTGAAAGGATTGTTCTCTTTTAACAAAGAAGTAATGGACATATTTTACCACCTTCATGACCATTATTTAAGGAAAGAAACTTTAAAATATTTTTTGACCTTTTATTTAAAATATTATTAAATTAAAATAACATTTATCTATTATTTTTATTGACAGGTGAAAAAAAATTTAAAGGCGTTTTTCATCAATATAAACATCATTTAAGGATTGTTATGAGTCACTTGGTTTATGATATTATGATACCATAATTCTTATTTCTCTAGATGGATTATGATGATAATGATTTAATGATGAATCTATTAAACTAATTTGTTTCCCATGGTTTAATTAATTTATAGTGAAACCTTTATTAAACCCATTTCCTTTCCATGGGTTGTGATATGATGAAATGTTTATAAAACCTGATTCCCTCACACTGGTTGTGATATGATGTTATAGTGAATGTTTTATAATATTTTATAACACTTATGTATCATTTTCATTATGTGATAGTTGGGTAAAAATTATACATCCCTTTAATGCGTTGTGTGAATAAGAATATCTCTTGAAAAAATAAAAACATAAATTGAGGGTGAACTGAGTTTACTAAGGGACTCTATTCAATAAGATTTCCTTGGGATTAAACCTTGAAAAATGAAACGATGAAATTTGGATGGAACCTAATATAATATAGTAGTATTAGAAGTGATCCTTAACTAAGGAAATTATTTTATATTCTTATATGTATTAAAAAAACATTTTTATTGTTATTATGACATGATATCATAGATATTAATTGATTATTGATGATTCTACACATTTAAGTATAATTTAATTTTTTTTAAAATTAGATATTCCAAGATTTAGGATTAATAATAATTTATATATTAAGAATGATTTTAATTAGTTATGATCATGTCTTCATACACTTATGCTTATTTATAATCACTTATGTTCACTGATTGATATCTCATATGTTTACAATTACTGACCATCTGAGGTCACTCCCTCTTAAGTTTCATTTCTCTAGGTTATGATGAACGATTTTAAGTAGGGTATGTTTGTGAAGTGTAATATGTTAGGAAATATATCTGGGAGATGTTAAATATCTTTAATAAAATAAGATCATTATGTATAAAGTATCAAATTCTATGAAACCCTTTTTATTTAGAGGGATTTATTTAAATGTGATATATTGAATACTCATCTAAAATGGTGTGATATCTATATTTTTTATGATTGGGTCACCACACCCCAAACCAAATTTACCATCTATAGAAATGTCTAAAAATACCAATTGAATTTATCATTGATATAACACACTACTATACCATTCCTTTTTAAAGGAAAAATTAATATAATATCATATACATCTTATATCTTATTCCACTAGGAAATGGGGAAGGGGTATAATAATATAAAGTACTGAAAAACCTAATGAATTTTGAAAAAACTACTTTAAATCCAATGTACCATCTCATACAATTAATACTATCTATATCTCATTCTAATATACTTCACAAAATATAAATTGTATTTATGATTTAATAATAATTTTAATCATGAACACAACAAAAGGTATCTAAATATAAATTTTCAATTGGGAGAATATAAAAAATAGAAATATTAATTTCAAATCATGTATAATGTTTTAAAATAAAAAATTTATTTAGATATTTATATTAAAATTATAGATCAACAATTTCAATAAATATAATATAATCACTAAGTCTCAATTAATAAATGTGAAACAACCAGGTCATGTTTAACAGAAAAAGAATAAAATCATCTGACCCAAATTCATTCCTGTATCATAAGTAAAATTATCAAAACACATTATAATTATAAAAAAGCTTTCTAATTAAATTTTTTCTTCCACAAACCATTTGTTTTACATTTATTTTTATATAAGGAAGAAAATATAGAACACCTAGTATATTTAGTATCAAAAATATTCTATGGACTGGAAGAAGGAAACATACCAGAAATGGAATTATTACACCAATGTAGTATATAAAATTTATAATATTATTTAAAAAAATATAAGTAAAAAATACATGATGAAAAAAAATCATTACCATAGCTTTACTTTGGTTCAATTCCCGCAACCATGTGGTTAAAGGAAAAGGGGATAAATAATTGGATTTCACAAAATATTGAGTAGGGAGATATGAGTTTGATAATAGAACCTTAATTTAGAATAAATAAGTTATTGAAATTATATTAAACAACAACTTATTTCATATGTAATATTATTTCCTTCAACATTATAGTGTTTATGAAATAAAGGATATAAGGGGGATTTTCTATGATATGAAAATATATATTTTTTTGTTTCACCCATGAAAAAATAATTTAAGATAAATTATCCCAAATAAAATGATATGTATATTTATGGTTTTATATTTTTAAAGGAAAAGTCTCTTTATAATTCACATTTAAATTATAATAAATTAACAATATAAAGGTAACTATTTGAAATACATCATGTAAATGTTGTTTCTTATAGAAACCCAATCCTTAAAAACATTTTATTTTATTATTTTTAGTATAATTTTTCAATGAACAAAATCCATTGGACATGGGCTGTAGTGTCTTGGGATACTATACACATTATTATATCTTAGAGAAAATTAATTAAAATATATATAATTAAATGTATACAAACTGCACCTGACTCTCATAGTTATTCAAAAATTGTATTGGAAACCCCATGGAAAATACATAGGAAAAGCATGAGCTAGAAATATTAGTTAGGGATTAAATATGATGAACAAGAATAACATGTGATACTAGAGGCATGACATGATGTAACAAAAATGGAATGATAATAAGTATGTAAAAATGATATAAGATAATTATATAATAAGATCATAGAATTATAAAAATGTGGCATCTATATAAATCATGACATCATAAACAAAGATCAAGATTCCATCCCCTGACTACCATTAAAGAAAAATACTCATAGTGGATTTTGTTCACTCCCTCATCCCACATACAACAACACCTAAAATATAACGCATTACCCAATACATTAGATGGTAATATAATTCTAACCCACCTATCATATAATATAGTTTTCTAAGGCTAACCTAACATTCACCATGAATGGAATTTTAGGAGATGAAAAACTTACCCAATTAGATATAGGGATATATACTTTTGGGTCAACAAATAACATAACCTAATATGATTTGGTTAACCACACATGCACCATTCATGGTATATAATGTGATGATAATATTACCCAATGCATTGGAGGGATATATAATTTTTCCCCACCCATCGCATAACATAGCTTGATTAAGTTAACTGCTTGTGCTCTATAAATGGTATCAAATGAGAAGAAAAAGTTACCCAATGAATTAGAGTGTTATCAAGGTTAATCCTTTATATTTTAATCATGTTGTGTTCCATATCAATCATAGATAATAAGAATGTATAATTTTAACACACAAGTATAGAATGTATGGTTCAAACATGGAAGTCCTCAATCAATAAAATATTATTAAATCTATATAGATACTCTTGAATGATATTAGATGTGGGAATTCGCAATATAATGATATGTTATTGAATATAAAGGAATGATTTTAACAGCATGACCTATATGAAAAATGGATTATGTAATGTGTTTAATGATGTATAAGTGTAGTATCCAATCCACAAGTAATCATTTTCATAATTATTTTTTGATTATGTATAGTTCTAGAAGTAAAAACATTGAAATCAAAAGGAATACAACTTGAAATTTTTCCATAGAAATTCAAGGAGTGATTTTTTATCATGATTGATCTAAATAGAGGCTTATGTGATGGTTTTAATGTAAAATATGGGTAGTATTTAATGAGAAATTAATAAATTTGATAGTAATGGTTTTATTTTTAAATTATTGATTTATAATAATAAAGAAATACAATCTCATAAAAAATAAATTATGTTGATTGAAATGAGGAGAGAGAGAATAATGATTAATTTAAACAACATGATATATGTATAAAATGGATTATATAATGGGTCTAGTGAGAGAAAATTATAGTATTTAATTAAAATTTAATCATTTTGATTGAAATGTAATTAATATGAACACACATATTCATAATTAATTGAATATGAAAGGGTAATCATAAAATAATTACTTGAATCAAATGAAGGTTAAGGGGAAAAAATGCCTTGCTATATAGATTATTAATTATTTAGATGACTCCATAGTTTGATACGAACATCTTGGGATGGATTTATAGAGGGAAATGGAATGGAATCATTTTAGTAATTACTTAAGTGTGGATAGAGAGGAGATAATGGGGGTGGGGTGAGATCCTTTTATAGGTAAACATGAGAGATACTTACAGAAAATGTAAATTCATGTAATTTGTAAGAATGGTATCACATAAGGGTTAGTAGGGCCTTGTTAGTTAGGTGAATTAGCTGTGTAAATGTTTGTGATATATTTATTCATGACATTAAATCCTAAAAATTTCATTCAATATGGCCTAACTATCCAATGGATTACTTACAATTTGAGTGATACTAGATTACCCATTTAATACATAATAATCATTTTTAAATATTAATCATGGCAATTATTTTTTTAATAAAAACATGTAATGACCATTCATATGAAATTTAGATATGATTAATTTGAATTTAGGCTCATGTCGGTTAAATTAAATTTTTAAAAATGATAAAATTATATTTTTTTTAACAAAAATTATGTGTTGAAAAACCGTATAGTAGAAAAATTATGATTTAATTGATATGTGTTATTAATCATATTTGAGATTAAATATAAATTATATGGGTTTTAGTTGTTTATATATATTTATTATCATCATTGTATTATTATAATTCAAAATATATCCTTTTAGTTTAAAAATATACTAAATTTAGAAGTGTATCATTCTTTGAAAAAAAAGACATTTCACAGTTGTAACTAGTATTTAGCTTGGTAACTTTAGTTTTTTTTCTAAAGAATGAAACATCCCATATTACATAATTTAAAAATTTCAAATAATATATGAAAAATAATTTAATTGGATTCAATTTCTAAAAGAAATGAAAAACTAATTTAAATATCATTGTATATAACATAGAGTAACATGTTTTTAGATAGAAGTGTGGTTTTTAATTTAAATTTGTATGTAGAATAAAATTATCCCATTCTTTGATATTTATAAAATAAATTAGTTTTTTATTAAATAAGAAAAATTATCCAGATTAAAAAAAATAAAACAAAATTTTACATAAATAATATTTAGTTAAAATAAACGAACAAAAATAGTTTTTATTGAAATATTTCAGTTAACATCATAAAATGATAAAACAATTATTTTATAATTTAGGAATTGTATGTTAAAAATGATTAATTTTAATGATTAAACACAACATTCCTCAATTTTAAAGGTTTTATAATCTTCTTAGTATTTTTAATAAATTTTTTGGTAAAAAATTAATTTTAAATATTTAACGAACTTAGAAATTTCCATAAAATTACCAAAAAATAATCCTAAGTTGTTTTTCAAGTGATGAATATGAAAATGAAATTAATTATATTATATAATACATACATGAGTGATGAAAATTATTTTTACACATAAGTTCTTAAAATGAAATAAAAACTATTTTTTTTTGATATTATGTTATAAATAACTATATATATATATATTATTAATATGCCTTAAGTTATATTTATAAGCCAATGTTATTTTTTCAAATATTTTATTTTTTGAACTAATGATAAGAAAATATTAGTTTTTTATTATTTTTATTATCTAATATGATATAAATATATATAATGATGTGAAATTTATATATATCAATTCATATCATGTTATATTTTTTATCCCTTAATAAGTTTTACCTTTGAAATTTCATTCCATTAACTAGGGTGAAAAATGTGTGTTTTCTATTTCATTATTTCCTAATGCTCCCATATTCCCTCTTCATAAATATAGTGTCTTTAGAGAACACTAATAAGGGGATTTTTCTTGTCATGTAAAACATTGTTTCTGGGGTCTAAGATCTTCCCCAACTATTCCCCACAAGAGAGATCATTCTTGAATAGTACGACTACTAGACTGAGTACATGGGTGGGATGTGGTATATAATTCATCAATAGAGATACATAGAACACATCATCTAGGAAGGTCTGAATGTAGATCTAACTAGTATGATATTTTTCTAATGAGAATAATAATATGCAGGTTTCTGATGCATTTAGGACTTAAATTCCCATTCATTCCAAACCTCATGAACCTTTTCCATAATGATTTATAGAGGGAAATTTTTCCTCAATATAAAAACCAAATATTTTTTATACTTATAAAAATTACTATTCTATCTACTTTGAGGTTCCTTGATGTTTTTTTGAATGAACATGACATTTTTTACCATTTCATCTACCATCCAAGGTCATACTATCTTTCTTTCACCAACTTCATCCAAGAAAAATGTGTTCTAAATGTATTTATATCTATCGAATCAAATGGGGTGATTTGTATTATATAATGCAAATAATTATTATAAGAAAAATAAAAAATGAACATGTTGTTATGAATCATCATTTATGTTTATAGAAAAAGCTCTCAACATATCATCATATGTCTGGAAATTTCAGTCAAATTGCCCATCAATATGGGGATGATAGGACATACTGATATTTAGCTTTATGTTTAATGCATGATGGATGATTTTACAGAACATTGAGGTAAACCTTGTATCTTAATCAAATAAAATAGATACTGTAATTACATGAAATGTTAACTCTTATCTCTTGTATTTACTTATAAGAATATCAAGTTAAAATTAATCTCAAATTAAAATAATGTGATAAATAATTATAAGATGGTCCACTGAAAATCATATAGGATTATATCCTTTATATGTATTTATATGAATAATAGAAAAATTCTATGTTAATTTCTCCCATTTCTATGGGGGAATGTAAAAGTGTTACATCATTCATTTATTCATTTTTTTTCTTAGTATTGATTTTTTACAAAGTAAACACATTGATGTATATTTCACAATCCCATTCTTTATATTTTCTGACAAAAAATTATATATAAAAGACCAATACATATTCTTGATCCTTATTTTTATAAATAAAGTTGAGCCTTGAACATCATTAATAATCTCTTTCAACCCATTTCCCTATTGAAACACATAGTCGTCTTCCAAATATCAAAACTTTTATTTTATCAACGCTGAACTATAAGGATTTTTTTATTCATATAACATCTATATTCTATTATAATTACACATAATTTACTAGCTAATTATAAATTTTATCTATAAGGGATGGTTATGCTCTCAT